>JAMJFZ010001881.1:9267500-9865000 GCA_026225945.1 Cricetomys ansorgei
CTCTCACTACTGGGACAGCCCAGGAACATAGGACAGGCCTACTGCACACCTCAATTAGGCAAGAAAAGGCTTCCAGACCAACCCCCTCCATCCGATGCCACAGAGGCCTGAGCCAGCTAGCTACTCAACCGAGGCTCCAGGATGCCTTAAACGTCCCATCTAGGAACACAAGTGCCCTACCAGGAAAGAATTCCAAAGATGGATCTGGTCACAAGATCTTGAATGACTAAAGTCCCCACTAACCACCTGCAAAACCTGTGTGCTGTTGCCATGGAATCTCTCTGGAGAGGGGGGAGGGGGCATTTAACTTTAGGCTACTTATTTTTGAAGTCTTTATAAGCAGTATTACCCTTGAATTCTTCAAATTATCCTAATATACTGATGGAACTTTAAAAAAATTGACTGCGTCTTATTTACATACACACACTGTCTGGAAGTCAGAGGACGGCTTTGGGGAGTTGGTTCTCATCCCACTCCGTGGGCTCCAGGGACTGAGCTCGGGTGCCGCCCACTGAGTGATCTCACAGCCCCATGTCATGTGTGTACCGTCTTCATAACGAAGGCAGCTTAGGGGTGGCTCTCTTGGCCCCTTCTTCTACGGCCTCTCGGTTCAAAATGCTTGCAGCACCTCTTCCCTGCCCCCTCCTTGAGACACCGGCTAGAGTGGCCTCCGATGCACAGTCAAGGCTGAACCTAGTCCTCCTGCCTCCACCGCCCCAGTGCGGGGAGAAGCCTGAGCCGTGACATCTGGCTAAAATGCTTCCATGTCTTAATGGTCACCCTTCTCTAAGGCCTTTAGCGGGGCTTAACACATCAAGGTTCAGCACAATCTTCTTTATGGTGTTAGCCTTTTCCAGAAAAATCAGATTAGTCTCCATAGCCACTCCGCCCCCTACCATCAGACCCCTTCCCTGGGCATGAGGAGAACCTTTGCCTTCCGTGTTCTCTGTCACTTAATGGGATGGTGCAAGCTCATTTTGAAATTTTCATTATTTTTACTCTTTAATCTCTAAATTTTAAATTACACTTTATTTATTCATTCATTTATGTATTTGCATGTTTGCATGTATGTATGTGCGTGTGTCCATGTATGTGTGCGTGTGCACGTGTGTGCATTGTGTGTGCATGTGTGTGAATATGTGTGTGTGTGCATGTGTGTGAATGTGTGTGTGTGTGCATTGTGTGTGCATGTGTGTGAATGTGTGTGTGTGTGCACTGTGTGTGTATGTGTGTGTGCATGCATATGTGTGTGCGTGTGTGTGTACTATAAGGACGAACTGCAGGAGTCATTTCTCCACTCCTACCATGCAGGCACCTTCACCCATTGAGCCATCTTTCAGGCCCCCAATTTTTTAACTATTTTATGTGTTTATATAAACACGTATGCATGGTGTTTATATATGTGCAGTTATACATATATGTGCATGTAGAGGCTAGATGTCAACACTGACTACCAAGTCCTTGTCTAGTTTCCAGTCCAAGGCCTTTGCACTGTCCCCTCCACCTGACAATTTACATGTCATAGGAGAAAGAAAAGCTACACCTACAGAAAGGCCCTGTCTAATCTCCTAAGAAGCCAGCTAGCCTCTGTTTTATGGGATTATAATTTTCTTTGCAATGTTTACTTCTGATCTTTTCTGGGGATATCTATGAACTGTCTGCCTTGGGGTTTTTGTGACAGGATCTCTCATTAGCCTGGGGCTTGTAGAGTCAGCAAGGTTGGCTAGCTCTGGAGCCCCAGGGCTCCTCCTGTCTCTGCCTTCCCAGTGCTGGGATTATAAACACGTCCCCCGAGGTACCACTTTTTATGCAGACTCTGGGGATTTAACCTGGGTCCTCATGCTTGCGTGGCAAACACTTTACTGACCGAGCCATCTCCTCAACCTCTAATTTTGAATTTTTCTTTAAAAAGCAAATTAAATCCTTTTAAATTAATTTTGTTAATTATTTAACACTGCTTTAATGGCAATTTAAAAATGATTAAACAGTGACTGCCAAGGGTCCACAGCAGCTAAAGGCCTTGTTACCCTAAACCTGTCCCTCTGGCTCCTCTTGCCTGCAGGCAGCCTCTCACCGTAGTACGGCCGAGCGCACAGGTCCTCTTCACTGCCGTAGATGTTCCACTGGCCCATGCGGGTCTGGTCACCGCGCTCAAGGGTGCCAGGCTTGGATGCATTGCTAGCACGGGCCCCCAGAAGCAGGGACAGCTGGTCCCCTAGTGTACGGCAATGCCAGCGGAGACTCAGGGCCTCGCGGTCACATTCATACATGCCCAGGGAAGCTGTGGTGTTGGCGACTGGCCAGCCCGTGCCCAGGCACTGCATGGAACCCAGGTTGAAGAGTCGGTTCCGGGAGACCCACTTCCAGCGTTGCGCGGGGAGACTGGCATTGCAGACCGAAGTGACTCGGACCTGCACGCCCCGGGCCTCCAGACAGCCCTGCATCCCCTGACTGAAGATGAGGAAGACATCAGGTTCTGGAAGGAAAGGCAGGAGAGGAATCATCGTATCTTGGCCTTGATGACTACCATTGCCCAGCGCTTGTCTCATGGGCTGAGTCACTTGGTTCTCTCTGTCACAGTTCAAGGCAGGGTGAGGGGAGCTGCTGGGAGCACAGCTGTGCGCTGTGCCCAGAGGCGGCACAGCCCGTTCCTCTTCAGCCTCATGTCTACCTGTAAGCAGGATTCTGGCCTCTGTCCCACTCCAAAACCAAACCTGACTCTACACAGCACATCCAGGGCTTCCCACATGGCTTTATCTGCAGCTTCATTTCCTCGGTGTCAGTTACCTAGAGACAACTGCTGCTCATAGATATTAAATGGGAAATTCTAGAAATAAATAATCCCAAAGTCTTAAAGAAAACTCTCATTATAGTACTCTTATAATTGTCTCTATTTCCTTATAATTAATTTCTCACTGTGTCCAATGTATTAATTAAATTTTATCATAGGAATGTATCTATAGGAAAAACACATCATGTACCGGGTCCAGCACTATGGTTTCAGGCCACAGGGGCCCTTGGGATGTCTCCAGCATGATGAAGGAGGATGAGTATACCTTCCAGAAGACCTCACAAGGCTGGGTAGAGGGGTCTACATTACAGGCTCAGCTTCACGGGGTCCATCCTTTTTCCTTCTAGAGCTTTCTAAAGCATTCCTTCTCCTCCATACCGAACCACCCACAGCCCCCATAACTCTTGAATGCCTGTTGTTGTTGTTTTAAGACAGTGCAATTTTGCAATTTAGCCCCTGAGTTTCCTCAATCTCGTACCCTGCCACCCACATCCTTGGTGAGCAGACCCCTCTAGGAAGACACCAGGGACTCCAACCCACCCCGAGAACAGCTTCAGAGGAAAACGGGAAGCTTAAATGGGTAAAAACAGAGAGCGGATTAGGGGGTAGTCTGGGGGTAGGAACAGGAAATGGTTGCTTTAAAAAGATTTTTAAAGGTGTTTCTTGGGTAGGAGGAATGAAGAAACTGCTTTAGAAGTAAACTATCATGGGAGTATTCTAAAACCCAGTTAACTACGTTGTGGATGGATAAGAGTTACACTATAGGAATGGTGTCTCAAGGGAGATGAGGAAGAAGGCCAAAATGAAAGGCAGGGCAGACTGAGGCTTAGCGACACAGAGTGACTCAGTGTCCCCCGAGACAGTAAACAAGCCCAGGTCTCTCTGACACCTACACCTCACTACCTTCCTCTTGTGCTCAGGCTGCCACTTATGCACACAGCACACACTTACTTATTGCACATTCCAGCCTGCAGAGAACTGTTTTTGTAACCACTCGTGTGATGGTTAGTTTAAATGTCACTTTGACACCTTCTAGAATCAACTTAGAAGAGTGGCTCAGTGAAGGACCATCTAGATCAGGTTGGTCTGTGTGCATGTCTATGGGGGATTATTTTGAGTACAATGATTTAAATGGGATGACCCACCCAATGCGGGAGACGCCATTCCCTAGGCAGAGAATCCTGAAGTGCAAAGAGTGGAGAAACCCCAGCTTAGTATAAGCATGTGTGCATTTATCACGTGACTGGTCACTTCAAGATGCTGCCACCTTGACTTCCCTGCAACTATTGACTGTAGCCTGGAACTGTGAGCCAAAGAAACCTTCCTGGAAGTTGTTTTTGTCAGAAACTACATTAGACACTAGCCCTTCAGGATAACTTGTTAAGTGCATGTGTGGCTTGGGCAAGACCCTCACCTCTTTCTGACAGTTCTTCATCATAAAACTACTGCAGAAATTAAATAAAATGACTGGTACACATGCCGAGTGTTTGGAACTGGGACTGGTATACAGTAAGTGTTTACAAGTTAGAGGTTTGATGACTACATTCCCAAGCCTGGTGACAGTAAGAGGACCAGCGCGCCCTAGTGGTGACAGCACTGACTCGGCTCTCATCTTCCCCATAAAAATCCCCGCTTTCCCAGAAGCCCTTTCTTTCCAGCGAGACATGAACCAATCCAGCGTTCAGGTCCTGACCAATCAGGGAGCTCCCCTACCCACTGCCTGTTTCGTTTAAAAGGCCCCCATGGCCACATTTGGGGGCTACCATTTTTTTAATTGGCTGGCCCTGGCATGCCAGAATGTCCTCCGAGGAAACAAGCTGCTTTGTTTGGCCATACGTATGTCTCTGTGTCTACTTGAGCTATTTTGCGGACCCAACAATCGGTCCCTTCAGTCCTAACCTCACATTCTATTCCTGTGTTGTCTTATCAGCCTCTAGAGTCTATTCACCATGAGCAGCCAGAATGACCTTTCAGAGATTCCAGAAAAGAGAAAGACTTAAAGTAATATTGGAGCGTTGAAGGCTATAAGAAAAAGGAATGGGCCGCACAGCGTCTAAATTTTCAGGGCAAGATAAATTCCACTCTAGGGAAGACAGCAGCAAATGAAAGTGGCCACAGCAGACCTCTGGGTTTGAGGCCAACCTGGTCTACAGAGCCAGTTCCAGGACACCAGAGCTACGCAGAGAAATACTGTCTCGAAAAAGACAAAACCAAAAAAAAAAAAAAATCAAAAAATAAAAAGCAACTTCACGTCTTGAGAGACCATCTCTAACCCCCTAATAAATCATAGTTATCTTTATTTTATGGCTTGATTATAATTGCCCTTGCAATGTTTGCTTTTGATTTTTTCCCCTGCATCTGAGTTCCCTGTGAGCCTAACGACTGCATTATCTGGTGCATTTTTTAAAATGTGTATCAGTACTCTATTGGCATATAGACGCCTGCACGCCAGAAGACGGCATCTGATCCCTTACAGATGGTTGTGAGCCAGCATGTGGTTGCTGGGAATTGAACTCAGAACCTCTGGAAAAGCAGCCAGTGCTCTTAACCATTGAGCCATCTCTCCAGCCCCTATCTGGTACTTTTTATTGTCTACTAGACATTGTGGATGATGTCTATTAGATTCATTTATTTAATGTGTATGTGTGTGCACCTGAGTGTATATATGCTCACCACGCGCGGGCAGTGCCTACGTATGCCGGAGGAGGACGCTGGATCACTGAGAGCTGGAGTTGCAGGTGGTTGTGAGTTGTCGGGTGTGGGTGCAGGGAACCAAACCTGGGACCTCTGGAAGAACAGCAAGTGCTCTTAACAGCTGAGCCATCTCTCCAGCCCCTGTGCCTACTGAGTTTTATAACATATAAGACATCATGGGTGTTCTATTGTATGCTGGGCCTTGTGGATGATATGCTGCAGGGAATATGATGTTTTAAAACCTTCCTGTAAAGAGAGTTACATTCACAGTGGATTCCTTCGATCCTGTGGAAGCTGTGATCCGGTTTTGTCGTGCCTTGAGTCTTAGGGTGTACCCCTTATCCTTGGACTCAATCTTAAGGTGAAGCCCTGCTGGGGTTTTAGGTAAAACCTTAGGTGATGACCAGGCCCATCTGACTTGGAAGAACTTGTATTTGTTGCAAACTGTTCAGGAAACAACTTAAAAACTTCTGCCTCCAGCTGCTGCTTCTGGCTGGACTTGGGGATCCAGGGCCTCTCCCTGTGTGTGCACAACTTAGAAACCACTACAGAAGAGGGCTGTAGAAAGAGAAAAACAAACCTTCTATGATTCCTTCCTTTCTAGACTTATCCCTGATGAGTTTTAACCTTTTCAGGAACCCCAAATTAGATCTCCATTTCTGCATCCCTGGTCAGCCCAAGCTGGGCAGTGTGCTCAGGGAGAGAGATGCTCAACATGCCACTCACCTGGTTTTCTTTTCAAGAATTTACTTTCTTTTTTTTAAATTCTGTATTACATTTAAAAATGTGCGTGCATGTGTGTATGTGTGTGTATGTATGTGCATATGTATATGCATACGTGTGTATGCATGTGTGTGTGTATATGTGCATGTGTATGTGCATATGTGTGTATGTGTGTGCATGTGTGTGTACATGTATGTATGTGTACATGTGTGCATGTGTGTATGTGTGTGCATATGTATATGCATATGTGTGCATGTGTGTGTATGTATGTACATGTGTGTGCATGTGTGCGTGTGTATGTGCATATGTGTGTATGCATGTGTGTGTGTGCATGTGTGTGTACATGTATGTATGTGTACGTGTGTGCATATGTGTGTGTGTACACAACTTGCAGATCAGTTCTCTTCTTCCACCATTTGGATCCCAGGGATCAAACTCAGATCCTCAGGCTTGGGGGCAGGCATCTTCACCAGCTAAGTCATCTTAGCTTATTTTTTCTTTCAAATATTTTTTCCCTCTCTACATCTGTCTGGTTTTAGTTGTTCTCCAGCACCCTCGGACCATCATATATTTGATTCTTAGTCTCTAAGCATTCTTGGACATCGAGTTAGACTCAAGCAAGCTACCCTGCCATTTCTAGAACCAGAACTTATCCCACATATTCTGTCTGTCTGTCCCCCTCTTGCTCCTAAGCTCCTTTCTGTCTCCTCCATGTCTGTGCCCCTCGCTCCTGTAACCCTGACACACAGCAGTGTTTAACAGACACTGGGTAACAAGTTCACGCATGCATGAATAAATCCCACACCTAGAGCAGAAATACAACCCATCAGCCTGCCGTTCTGCTCTTCATCCCAGCCGCTAGAGTAACTTCTCTTTTATGTAGTGCCACAAAGTCCTATCAAAATACTGTGGTAGGAGGCATGGTGGGGCCCTGCCCCGATCCTGACAGCACAGAATGTGTGTGTGGTGGTGGTGGGGTCTCTCTGGCAAGACACACACGAGCTTCCCGAAGTACCATCTGGTGGCTGCCATAGCTAAACTTCCTATCACGGGGTCCTCCACCCTGAATCTGGTCCTCCCTTTCTGCTAGAGTCTGAGTATTTACATCCCTGTCTGAGGGTGATGGTGTTAGGGTGTGGGCCTCTGGGAAACACTGAGGTTATAAGAGTAATAACATTAATGAATGGGATTCATGCTCTCATAAAAAGACTCCCTGGGGAAGGGCTGGGGTTGTAGCTCTGTTGGCAGAGTGCTTGCCTAGCACACAGAGTGCTTGCCTGGGTTCGAGCCTCTGCAATGCACAAAGCAGGCACGGTGGATGCATGCCTGTAATTTCACTACCAAAGGATCAGTTCAAGGTCACCCTTGAACTACAAAATGGAGTTCGAGGCCACCCTGAGCTACGAGAGTCTCTCCACCCTTCCAGCATATGAGCTCATAGCGAGAAGATGGCCGTGTGGGAGGAATTGGCTTCACCAGACGCTGAAACTGTTGACTCCTGGATCTTTGATTTCCTAGCCTACAAACCCAGGACCAAATAAACTTCTGTCCTAACCCTGATATTTTGTGACAAGCCTGATGCCCTCCTAACCGTGATATTTTGTGATAAACACATCTTAAAATGACCCTCTGTTTTTGAAACAGAGAAATATAATTGGGCCCAGGATTTGTGAGTGCAACTGTGTGAGTTTGCTATGATTCAGGCACATGTCATGTCTGTGGGTGCATGAGACACATGCCATGTCTGGAGGCCAATATCCTGCTCTGTTTTATTCCCTTGAGACAGGCTCTCACTGAACCAGCTTGCGTGCACACACAGGTCCACAAGGCTTTTATTTTTTCGTTCATGGACACAGGAGCTCGAACTCGGGTCCCCACGCTTGCACAGCAAGCTCTCTTACCCACTGAGCCATCATCACGACTCCCAGGCTGGCTGTTTTATTCCCTAAAATTCCACTCCAGGGGAGACAGCAGCAAATGAAACTGGCCACAGAAGGGGACAGGGAAAGGGCCTGGGACTGGAAAACAGAGAACATATTGCTTGCTTTTATAGATGCTTCTCAGAGACAGAACTGGACAGCGAGGCTTAAAACTTGCGGCTGGTGTGGGCCCCCTTGGGACAGTGTCTTTCTCTCACTCACCGCTAGATAACCAGCATGTATGCCAGCTCAATCCCAGCCAGACTGGAGCTGTTATAATGTCAAGTGGAAGGGCCGAAAGAAGTCCATAGTGGTCGGCAAAGGCCTCTCTCCAAGATGCTTTCACTTGATAGATGAGAAAACTTAAAGCTCAGAAAAGGGCTGGGATGTCCGACCACAGCGCCTTTCGGGACCTGGGTTCCTTCCTGTCCGATGAGACCCGGCTACAGGCCTCCTAAGACCACACTAGTCCTAGGTTCAAATCCACCTAACTTCTTGGCATACTTGTTAAGGTACACAGCACATTTCAGGCAACGATGAACCCAAGAATATTCCCAGCACCCATCGCTGCTCTTTCGGGATTTGAAATCCAGTGAGAGCAGCAGTTCTCAACCTGTGGGTCTGGACCGCTTTAGGTCGCCTAAGACCATCTACACACCAGATGTTTACATTACAATTCATAACAGTAGCAAAATTACAGTTATGAATTAGCAACGAAAAGAATTTTATAGTTGGGGGGGGTCACCACAACACAGCCAACTGTATCAAAGGGTCGAGCATTAGGAAGGTTGGGAACCACTGGGTTAGAAAAAGACAATGACTTTGAATGAACAAGCCCTTGAATTCCAGGTGTCTGGCTGGGTGTCTGAGCAAGATCTCAGCTGCCTCACTGGGGTCAGAAAGCCAGCCCAGGGCAAAGCTCTGGGATCTGGAGGCAGAAGGAAGAACGCAAGTCACAAGCTGTTGTGGAGTGACAGGAAGGAGGTCCTGGCTGAGGAATAGAGATCTGCAGGAGAGCTAGAGAACTACGGAGAAAATTCTCCTAGGAGGTTCTCAGAGACTCCACCATGCCAGGGGACCAGAGCTCTTGGAGATGCATTTTCCATCGGTGGCGAGTCTCGGTGCACAGAAAGCCATTTCTCTAGGGTCTGGTGTAAGGAGAGCAGGGATAGGACAGTGCATGCCTTAGATTCCAGCACTCGGGAGGCAGAGGCAGGCAGGTCTCTGTGGGTTTGAGGCCAGCCTGGTCTACAGAGTGAGTTCCGGAACAGCCAGAGCTACAACAGAGAAACCCTGTCTTGAAAAATTAAATAAAAAATAAAAAAAGAAGAAGAAGAAAGGGGGAGAGAGAAAAAAAAGAGGAGGAGGAGAGGGAGGGACACAGCCTTGGCAGAGCAGAAACTGCTGATCAGGGAGGGAAGGGATTGAAGCCCTGCTGAGAACTGCTCCAGGTTCTTTGAATCTGTGTCCTCACGGTGCACCTATGGAGCAGGTGGGGGGAACCTAAAGCCTCTTAGCCTCATCCATGCCCAAGCACAGTCACACACCTGGAGTACAGGATGTCAGGGCGGGAACTGAAAGTGCCCATCTCAGAGATTTCAGCCACCGCGCACCTTACCAGCGTCTCAGATTGTCCCGCCCAGGGACCAAGTGGCCACTTGTATTTTTACTAGCAATCATCTCATGCCTGGGACAGTGCTGCCTGTCCAGTTGTGTCTCAATATGTATCTGTAAACAAGTAAGTAAATGAAGCTAGTTGGTGACCTGTGTGCTGGGCATTGGTTGGATATGAGTCATGCATTCATTCAAGAAACGTGTGTTAGGAATTTCAGGACTAGGGATGTACCTCTGCTGTAAGTTGCTCAGCCCTGTGTTCAAGTGCCAGCAAAACGAAACAAAGAAACAAATGCCCAGTATTCATGTATTTGAAACATACAAGCATCTCTACCCAGCGTAGGGCGCATGGCGGCACATGCCTATTATCCCGGCCTTGGGAGCCGAAGTCCCTGGGACGGGGGATGTCATCTTCACCTACATAGCAAGTTGAAGGCCAGGCTGAGCTACATGACACCTGTTAAAAGACAAAAGCAGGGCCAGGGAGGAGGAAGGAACTGTACAGGTGGCAGGCCTGTTGTCAGAGCCCAGCCTTCTTCACAGTCTGCTGAATAGGGGATCTGGACATGATGGCAGACCCCTCAGCCTCTGTGAGTTCCCTCTCTGTGGTCTTTTGCCCTTTTTTTTTTGCCCGGGAACTTCCATTTCTTCTTCCTCCTTGTCCCCTCCCCCACCCCTTCTCTTTCTATATAAATAATAAGCTATGGCTGTGTGGGTGGACACCAGGCTCACAGAATACAATTCCTCTGGTCACCATGATGCAACTGGCACAAAACTCAAACCAGGCCAATCAGAGATCGCTCCTAGAATAAAGTTTTCTTTCTGTAGAGATTTCTAGATGGGGGCCGCCAACGCTTCCTACCCTGAAGGGGTAACAGAAAAAGAAACAGAACTGTATACTGCAAAGAGAAGAAGCGAGTCCCAGTGACACTGGGCATCCGGTCTCCACCCCAGCTCCTGTGGCTCACCCAGGGCTCTGCCCTCCATTCTGTAAGCCACCTGGGATCAGGTTCCTTTTTTTCTTTTTGCTGTGCTGGGGGGAGAAAGTACTCTGCCACCGAGTCACACCCCCAATTTGTACTGAGCTTGTCTGCATTATGCTTCTGTTCTGGTAATCACAGGAACCCTGGGATCAGAGGTCACCTCGCCAACCGAACAGCAGCCCATTTTCCCTACTCTCCAGGAGGCTCTTGCTGCAAGATCCCTCTGCCTTTGCCAGAGCAGTTTCTTGGGTCTGCAGAGGCGTGTGGGTCCTTTCAGAGGAGGCTGGATGCCCGGTATATTCTCCTGACCACCCTTCTGGCTGCTCCCCTCAACCCCCAGCCCGCTCACCCCGTGGTGATGACAAGCCTGTATGCAGCACTGTCCTAGGCACCACAGGGACATTAAACACGAGAGATGACGCGGCCTCTGCTCTCCTGCTGTTTGCAAGGAAGCTGAAGAGACGAACATCCTGAAGCAATACGCGAAAAAGTCACAAGCGACACATTAACACATGTGCTGATCGGTTAGCCCTAATTTTTGCTGCATGGTTGGAATGAAGGTGTTGGATAGAAAAGGGCTTTCCAGGTAACGGGAGCATAATAGGAGTCTCTCCGGTACTGCCAGAGACCGCAAAGCAGTGACCGGAGAAAGGCCTCGGATGTCCAGTCATCGCCATGCCGTTCCTATGCACAGAGGCAAGTGGGTTTTAAAGTCTTGTGCCCCGATGGAAGACTTGCCTGACTTCTCGGAGTCACCAGTCTCCTACCCTTCCCACTACCCGCAATGCTCTGCTGGGGTCCCCAGGGAGAAAGGTTTTGTTTCGCCACAGAAAGCCCCCTAGCTGCCCCTGCAGCTTACCAGCTTCCTCCAGAGCAGACCCAGCCAGAGGTCTGAGCCCTGGCTACCAGCTGCTCTCTTTTATGACAAGCTGAAGACATCCCGGCTGAAGGAAGCAGACGAGAAGCTAATTCTAGCACAGGGCCTGGCACACAGCAGATCCTCAGAAATCTCTGCTGAATGAAAGGCATGTCCAACGAAACCCCGAAGGCAAGCAGAGGCGAGGATGGGAGAGTGATCCAAGTTGGGGAACCGCAGGAGCAAGGGCCAGACACTGGAATCTGAAATCGGGGGGCCCAGCAACCATCTGGCTTAGCTCTCAGAGAGCTGGTGACTTTAGGGGGTTGGGAGGGAGATATGATCCAGAGGAGGCAGAGCAGGGTGGCCTCCAGCCTCTCTCCTATTATTCCCCTCTCTAGGTCACATAAGAGGCAGAGGTGAGGGGTCATTCCGGGGAGAGCCAGACGCTGGCCACCGGGCCTCCAGCCAAGAGAAGCAGCTGTTTTCAATTGGCCTTAAGGCCAAGCCTGGAAATGTCCCTGAGTCAGCAGAAGCTGCCAGCTCCGCCCTGCTAAGAGGCCAACCCCAGGGTCCCAGCAGTCCACGCAACACTCCCTCCTCTAGACTGTACCCACATACCTGTAGACACATTGACCCTGGGGGAAGGGACGGACTCATCCCTTCCATGGAGGCACACGGTCCTACCCCCATGGCATCCTGCCAAAGCCCCAACGTGGGCTTCCCTCTCCTCTTCCTCCTGCTCAACGGCCACCAGTTCCTGCCTGTCTAAACTACTTGCCACCCACTGCTTTGAGCTCGTTCTGCCTAAGGCTTCGCCCACAGCACAGGCCGCTCGGCTGCCCCTCACCCTGGCTGGTATACAGTCCCTTGCTCCAGTCGCTGAGGGATTCCTCTGTCATCCCGTGCCCTACTTTCTGGCTTAACATGTGGATAGCCAACGTGCTACCCCGTGTCTGGAGGGAATGGGTGGAGGGGTGGGATTGTTGCCTCCCAATTAAACACAAGAGACCTTGCAGGAGACGGTGGGGAGCCTAGATCTGTGTGTTTTCTGGCTTCCAGTGGATCTGCAGGTCCTGGCTCAGGGAAAGGTTTCAGTGGGGCTTGGACCCTGGGGTTCTCTGGGAACACAAATCTTCACCCTGGCTCCCTCCCTTGCTCTTAGTGTGTTGGATCTAAGCCAAGGCACAGTGGCACATGCCTGCGATCCCAGCACTCAGGAAGCTTGAGGCAGGATGATTGGTAGTTAAAGGCCAGCTTGGAGACCCTGTTCTAAAAACATACACAAAGGCTGATGGGATGGGTCAGCGGCTAAGAGCACTCTCTGCTCTTCTGCAGGACCAGAATTCACTTGCCAGTGGTCATGTAAGACAGCTCAAAACAGCCTGTGACTTCAGCTGACACCTGCACACCCAGCATACACACACACACACATATAGAGTTGTGTGTGTGTGTGTGGTTTTTTCAAGACAGCGTTTCTCTGTTGTAACTCTGGCTGTCCTGGAACTCACTCTGTAGACAAGGCTGGCCCTTGCACTCACAGAGATCCACCTGCCTCTTCCTCCTGGATGCTAGGATCAAAGGCGTGCGCCACCACTGCCCAGCTTTACATACAGATTTTAATTTAACATGCACACACACACAAATGGGAAAAAGGCTGGTGTTCAGTCCATCCACTCTGATGGCTTTTATCTTTTTGGACCCAAGTATCACAACGCTTTCAGACCATCCCTTCCTAGGCTTCATCGTCCAAGACCAAGACCTTAGCCACCCAGAGCCCACAAAAGCGGCAGAGGGACCCCAAGGACCCTGTTCATTCCCCTCCAGGGCAGATCCTTCCAGCTTACTAGGACCCAGACCTCCATGCCCAAGCATCCCAGGAGCCCTCCACACCCACAAGGGTTTGCACCTCCCAGGGCCTTCCTCAGGTCCCTCTGTGGGGCGCCCTGCACCGCACAGATCTGTGCCCAGCTCGCCAAATCCTCTCCCCAAAGGCCGTCTGAGAACCCGCAGCCAAAATAAACAGCCAGACAGCCACTTCCTTCCCGGTGAGGGCACTTGCACAACCAAGGATACTGTGACGGCAGGAAATGGTTTTCTGGGCCAGCACAGTCCAACCATGTCGCCCCGGGGCCAATCTCCGAATCCAGACCCGGGCATGCGTGGGTGGCGGTGCCCTGGGCATGCACTCCTGCTAGGATCTCACCACCAATGACAGTCATTACTTCATTGGGCAGGTCCCCAAGACTCCTGTGAGCCAGTTGTGTGTGGGAGGGAACTGTGAGCATATTATTTCATAAAATCGCTGATAGGAGCCTAGCAGGGTCCCAGCCTCGGTGCCAGGTTAGACACCCACATAACTGATGGGAAGTGGAGGCAGAAAGTATTCGGAGACATGCACACAGATTTGAAGAAAGCAGTATTTCTTTCAATTTAATTTTGACTTTTCTTTTGGGGGGGGCAGCAACACCTGAAAGCTAAAATACTAGAACATTATTTTTCCTTTTACAGGGACCGTGCTTAGAGGCACTCAGAATGATCCCGAGTTTGACATACTGCAGTAGGCTTTCCTATAATACAGACACTAACAAAACTAGGCTGACTCGAATCCCTGGAAATAGGAGCAGTTGTGCCTGCCTTATCGAGGAGCAGGAAATCGTTGTAGAAGTGCTGAAGGCACAAGCAGAGAATATGAAGCTTTTTTAAGTAATAAAAATCAAGGCTTGCTCTATGAAAAAATATCAGAAACATGAGAAGCCCTGCTCCTGCTTACTGTAGCACAACCAAAATAAAGCCCTTTGGGGTCATTCTGTGGTTTCCAGTTCTTTATAGTATTCTAGATAAACACTGAGGGCTGGAGAGATGGTTCAATTGTTGAGATGGTACTTGTTGCTTTTGCAGAGGACCCAAGTTCCAGTTCGATTCCCAGCACCTAGGTCAGGGGATTCCGGGAACTCTAATTCCAAGGGATCTGGTGCCCTCTTCTGGCCTTTGTGGGTACTCACAAAAAATGTGGACATACACACAGGCACACACACACATACTTTTTTTCTAAAGAAAAAGATTAGGTACACATAGAGAGACAGAGGAAATATATAGTTATACTGAGACATAATGATGTGTTACTGAGAAATTAAAGTTTGAGATGTTAGCATTCCATCCAATTTCTGGGAAAGAGTATTTCAGCTATTACCACTTGAACTCAAGGGTAGTATTTCTCAGCTGCCTGCAGAGGTCTTCATTAGCTGGTTGGCCTCTGAGGGCTTGGATGCTGTCCCTGGCCTCTCTGAGTCGTAGGGTAAAGAGGCTTTTGTTAAATGGCAGTTGAATGTGAACCGAGGGAACTTAGAATTCATTTCCTCATCACTCTTAGCAAGCGGAAGTAACGCACAGTAGGGTTAAATGGTTGTCAAGGGCCCTCAAACACTGGATGCATGCTTGGCCTTTAAAATTTTTGTTTTCTAAAGTTTTTAGTTGTAAATTGTGTGTGTGTGTGCGTGTGTGTGTGCGCGAGTGCGTGTGTGTGTGTGTGTGTGTGTGTGTGTGCGCGCGCGCACATGCACGCGGGCAATCGTACATCAGTGCACAAAGTGGCCAGAGGTGTAAGATCCTCCCATTCCTGGAGTCGTAGGCGGGTGCAGGCTGCCTGATAGGGGTGCTGGGAATCAAACTCCGGTGCTCTGCAAGAACAACACAGACTCTTAACTGCTCAGCCATCTCTCCAGTCCAGAGTCTTGGCCTTTTTAATAGGTCTGATAGTTGTTACTGTTCTAACCAGCACATCACCAAGATGTGACCCTATTAACTTCTGTGTATGTATGTGTGAGCATGTGGTGTCTGTGTACCTGTTGCCTGTGTACGGATGTGGAGGTACGTGTGGAGTGGAAGCCAGAGGGGAACTCCAAAGGTCTCATTCTAGCATTCTTCACTTTATTCCCTTGAGACAGGGTCTCTCACTAAACGAGGCTGGTGGCCAGCAACTCGCATATCCACTGCTCACCCCAGGAGCATCAGATAGGGTTGTAGGTACCGGTACAACCACACCTGGATTTTTTTTTTTAAATGTGGGTGCTGGGGATTTGAACTCCGTTCCTCATAACTGTGCATCAAGCATTCATACTCTATTGGGGAAGTTTATTTTTAGTTATGCTTGAAATTGTTTGATGCACTGTTGGGTGAATGGCTGCCTAGACTCTTGGAGTTTTGTATTGTCCGAAGTTGTTGGAAACCTGTAAGGGATGTCGATTGCTAAGGATCTGCATATATTATAGAATATCTGAGGAGTTCTGAATCAACAAAAACACCTGAGCTGAGACGCTCGGGGATCCGCTACGGAGTCTGGCACTGGCCAGGATGGTGGTTCCCTCTGCTGCAGTCGGGCAGGGTTTGGACTTGTGAATACGCCTCCGTGTCGCCCTTGCTGAGCCCACAGGACAGCACCACCATACTCACTGAGCCACCTGCCTTGTCCCCATAAAATCCGTGTTCAATAACAGAAAGGAAATTGAGAGTTAGTACTATTTATACCAGACAACAAATAGAAACCAGAGCTGTCCAGGCGAGCGTGTGGTCACCCTGCACTTGTGGAAGAGGACCCATCCTAGTATGTGAATGTCTGTCGTGGGCTCGCTGAGTTCCAGGTCCTGGGTGCAACACTTTCTTGTAAATTCTCACAGCAACCCTGCGAATCAGGTAAAATTATTATCTCTGTTTCATAAGTGATGGAACTGATATATTTAATGACTATTTTTGTTTGTTTTGAGACAGAGTCTTGCTACGTAGCCCTGGCTAGCCTTGAAGTCCCAGCTATCCTCCTGCCCCAGCTTTCTGAGTGCTGGGATTACAGGCCTGTGTCACCATGCCCGGTTTGCTTAGGGTAGAGGCTGGAAAGAATGGCTTCAGTTGAGCTTCGGATAGCTCCTGAGGTATTTTAAACTGAAGGCTCACAGGCAAGCTGTGTTTGGCCTTCACTGCATGTTAGAGAGATCAAACTTGAGATATTTCACATGAAAATGTGAATTTCCAGCTTCTCTCAGAGGGCTGGCAACAGTGAGTCAGCATGCCTGCCAGGAGCCAGTCACAGGAGCTGAACGAGCTGACATCTGAGGGTTTGTGGGGTCACAAGCCTCTCTCTCTCTCTCTCTGAGGTAGACTGAGTATGACATGTATTTCCATGCTGGCACCATTTTTTCTGAGTGATGCAATGGTCTGCAGAAGTGTCCTGGTCTCTATCAACACCACCACAGGCCACATTCGGGAGATGGAGGCCCTCGGGGCCAATGGCCAGTGAGGACCTCTGTGCAGGCTGCTGAGAAATTCTACCCTTGATTTCAAGTGTTCTTTGAAAGACAGAAACACAAAATAAAAATAAGCCTTTACAATTGTAATCAGAGAAACAAAAGTCCCTTGGAGTGCTGGAGAGACGGCTCAGTGGTTAAGAATGCCCACTGCTCTTGCAGAGGACACAAGTTCGGTTCCCAGCATCCATGGTGGGAGACTCACAACTGCCTGAACTCCAGCTCCAGAGAATTCAAAGTCCTCTTCTGGCCGCTGTGGACACAGGTGGACTGCGTCCCCCCAAAACAAGCAAGCAAGTAAACAAGCAAAACCCAATGTTTGCTTCAAATCTATTTGCCTGTCTTATGGAGAGACAGAAAGAGGCGGGGCGGAGGGTTCGGCACTCTGTGCCCGTTCTATGACGCACTACGTTCTTCTCATGAGTCGTGTCTCAAAGTCTGCACAACATGACTAAGAAAACATGACACCTCCTATAATGAGGCTCTCGCTCCCCTTGCTGTCCCATTCCTGACCCAGCTTCGAGGATGATTTGCTTGATTTTAAAAAGCACAGCCTGGCTCTCAGTTCAGGGAGTTGAGAATCTTTTCTCGCCTGTGCGTGTTAAGAATCTTAATAGCCGAGTATAGCAGCACACACCATTACCCCAGCACTGGAAAGGCTGGGGCGAAGGATGGGTGTAAGTTTCTGGGGCCAGCCTGGGCTATCTAGCAAGACCCTGCCTAAAAACAAAATGAAACAAAAAACCTTTCTTAAAACTATCCCCACGATTACCCACGTACCAGTTTTTTCAAGGACAAGGCAAGGCAAGGTGGGGGGAGGGGACCACGACATTTCTCCGCCTTTCCCCAGAAGGCACCGCAGGAGCCCCAGAAGGGCACAGAAAGGCCACTCTGGAATTTGAACCTACCCAAGTTCAAATCCCTGCTTAGGTCCTTGTGTCCTGAGCCAGCTACCCCGAGCTGTGAGCCTTGGTTTGGAGAGGGCACTAAGAGGGAGAGCATGCCAATGGCATCCTGTACCCGGACAACACTCCGAGGCCACTACTGTGTCTTGATATTCAGGCAAGAGAATCTGTTTATGCTCCTACGACATGGAGCCTGGGAAACAGGCTTAGCAGATGCAACTGGGATAAGAAAGGATAAAAGGAAATACGGACACAGATTAAAGTGTTTACTCTTCAGAAGAACTCAAAGAAAAATAAACCCCTAGTCCAGATGCAGAATCCTCTTCCTGCATTCCCACGCACTCTGGGGTTCGAGAAACCATCATTTCTGCTGGGGCCCCGAGAAACCAACATTCGGTTTCTTTGACCTTCTGGATTCTCCCTCAGGTCATGCGAGGAGGAGGGTGTGTCAGAGAAAGGAGGCTCCTGGAAGGGTCAGGGATCACCGAATGCTTTTCCTCTCTGCCACATCCTAGCTCTACAGAGAGAATTCCTAAGGGGGAAAAATGAGGTCATGGGATGCAGAGCTGGAAAGGAGCTTGTGGAGGGAGGTGGACAACGCCCACACCCCTGGGCAGGGCTGGGGCAGGGCTGAGGCAGGAGGAGGAGCGAGCAGTTGAAGGTAGCTCTAGCCCCGGAGTCCAAGTTCTTCCGGCTTCTACAGCGAGCACTCTGTTATCTTACCTGTGGACTAAATGTGAAACGCAGCCCCCGCCTCTTTGGGGTGTCTTGTTTTGTTGTTTGAGACAGGGTCTCATTCTGTAGCCCAGGCTGGCCTGGAACTCATTATATAGACCAGGCTGGCCTCCTAAATCCTGAGTTTACAGGCACAGACCAGTGCATGCACTCACACACACACACACACACACACACACACACACCCTCGAATGCACACACACACAAATCAATTAATCAATGTAATAAAAATGGTTTAAAACCAAAGGCAGACCTATACAAGCATAATTAGCAGAAAGGAATAAAAACATGAATTTGCCCTGTCTGGTGGTTGGGATTATGGATAGCTTAAAAAATATATTGTTAAAATGTTTCTTCACTAAATAAAACCAAGGCAAGGGAGACAGAGTCTTAAGATCTTCAAAGGAACGCCACTGTGTTTTCCACAGAGCTTACTCTGTGAGCCTGTCCGCCACGAAGGGTCACACACAGAACCCCCACCACCGCTGTGACACAGTCTGGGTCTATAATAAACACAGCCGACTTCACCTACAAAAGACTATCTGTGACTATCTCCCCCAAATTCATTCATACCCTCCCTCTCTTACCCCCTCCTCTCCCCTCCCCCTCCCCTCTCACCCCCTTCTCTCTAGACAGAGTCTAACCATAGGTAGCCCTGCCTATTCTGGAACTCACTATGTAGAACCAGCTGGGCTCAGACTCGTAGATCCTCCTGCCACTACCTCCTGAGAGCAGCCATACCCAGCCCTTCAAATTGCTCCCCTTCCCCTGCTCTTTTGATCCCTGCTCCCAATTTTGTCCCCCATAACCTTATGGACCATATTAAAAAAAAAAAAAAAGTACTGCCTTCATAACCATCACTGTTCCTCCCTAATATTAATTTAAAAATAACGGTGTTGATGAGCTGGGTATAGGTGCTTCCTGTGACAGCCCAGTTTGATGAATAAAGAACGAAGGGAGAAACACGTTTTTAAAAACTCGGGCCGTGAGTGGGGAGGTCCTGACTGATGCAGGTGTGAAACGGTTTCCGTAGACTAGTCGGCCCGGCTCTCCCTCCCATACCTGCCTGTGTTAGCAACTGTTCAGTGTCTGGTGTTGGGATTACAGGGAACTGGTACTTTCCCCATTTCTGTGAAAAGCATAAGGATGTTTAACTCCTCGTAGAACATTAAAGGCACACAGCTGCTGAGGATCGGAAAAAAAATGAAAGGACTGTTTGAATATTTTTCAAATGGGGTGGGGGGGGGTGGGGGGGCGCAGAGACATGCCTAAGAGGTTCAGAGCTACACTGCTCTTGCAGAGGACCCGAGTTTGATTCCCAGCACCACATCAGGCAGCTCACAACTGCCTGTAACTGCAGCTCCAGGCACCCTCTCTGCCTCTGGCTTCTGCGGAACCAACATCTGAAACGCTCCAGAATTTGAAAGTTTTTGTTAAGATTTATTTATTTTATCTTAAGTGTATGAGTGTTTTGTCTGCATGTGTGACTGTGTAGTATCCATGTTCCAGGTGCCCAAAGAAGTCAGAAGAGGGCTTCAGATCCCCTGAAATTTGAGTTTATGGGTGGTTGTGAGCCACCATGTGGGTGTAAGAATTGAACTCAGGTCCTCTGTAAGAGCAACAAGTGTTCTTACCCATGAAACCATCTCTCCGGTCCCTTGAAAGTTTCTGAGTGCTGACAGGACACCACAGTGGAAAGTTCTACATCTTATTTCATGTGAGGTGTCCCACCCAAAACACAGGTTCAAGTGCTATAATCCTAGCACTTAAGAGACTAAGGTAGGAGGGTTGCCAGAAGTTTGAGGCCAGCCTGGACGAGAGGATGGAATCGTATCTCAAAACTCCAAATAAACAAAAACAAAACTAAAAGTTCCACTAAAAATACTGCCTTCAGGCTAGGCATAAACAAATCATAAATGATTTGTGTTTAAACTTGGGGCCACACCAAGACGTCTCGTTATGTGGTATATGCAACACTCCAAACTTTTTCAAGTTAGGAATGATCAAGAGAGTGCATGTTGTAGATGTTTGTTCAGGTTCAAGGGTCTGTTTATTCTTTGCCTAATTCAATCATCGGCCCTAGTCCTGGAGCTTTTTGGCCCCTGTACAATCTAAAATGTTTACACCGCTAGAACTGGAAGGCTTCAGCCTCAGCCTCAGTATAATCTAGAACATTTAAACCTACGAGACTTACTGCTGACTAAGCCACTCTGACCAGCTCCTTCTGAACTCAGGGCTTTACTGAACTCAACTCTTCTGGTTCAATTCACTCGCTATTCTGGATCAAACTCTTCTCCAAGCTGACTGGTTTAAACCGACCGTCTGAGCCAGCTGTTTCTGACTGAACTCTGCTGGCTTTGACTGACTCTGGCTGACTCCTGCAGCTTCTCTGACTGAACTGCTCTGCTCGGCTTCAAACTGACTCACTCTTGCTATCTGATACTAACTTCTTCTGCCTTATCCTCTGCCTGCCTATAAAAATCCTAAAGTTGCTTCTTTTCTTCAAAGGAAGCCTTCCAAAAGCCCATCCCCCAACATAAAGGTGCCTTTCTGATCCGTCCTGCCGTCATTTGGAGTCTATAGCGCTTTGTGACCTTCTCAACCCCGACATCAAACACGCACGGTGGCTTCTACGCGCTCTTCCCTTCCTCTGCTGTTCCTCGGGTGTTTATGGAGACTACAGGGGAGGTCCTCTACGGTTATAACACCTCTCCCAGGTGGGCACCTTTCCGTGCACCCTAAGGAAACCTCTCTGGGGCTAACCTGCGAGTGGAGGGTGCTCAGAGCTGCCACTGAAGCCTAAAAAGAGCATTGTGGGCTGCAGAGACGCTCTGCAGATACAAGCGCAGGCTGTCCCACTCAGATCTCTGCGAGTTCATGGACAGCCTGGTCTACACAGTGAGTTCCAGGACAGCCGTGGATATGTAGAGACCCTGTCTCACTCAACAAAATCAAAAAGGAAAAAGAAAAAACACAGGCTGCTCTTCCAGAGAACTCAAGGGTTCGATTCCCAGCACCCACACGGTGGCTCACAACTGTCTTGTTACTCCAGCTCCAGGGAATCCAATGCCCTCTTCTGGTTGTACATGATGAACAGATGTACATGAAGGCAAAATACTCACGCACATAAAATAAAAAATGTGTTTTTTAAACGATGAGGGCACAGACCAGGAGCAGCTGGAGTTCGGACTGACTCTGAGTCATGGCTATAGGTTTGCACCAGTCACAAGAAGGAATTGGGGGCAGAAAGGATGTTGCTGGGGTCATGTGACTGCATAGCTAGCAGGATGATGGTTCCCACACTTTGACCTATGGAAAAGCCTACCTCTTTTTTTTTTTTTTTAATCATGCCTCTAATTAAGGTAAAATTCAGTTTAGTGTATGAGAAACTGTTAAATTTGGGTGACATTTTTCTATCTTATCTTCTCTATACATCCCCAAAGATGATTACACACATGCACGGATATAATATATGAACATAAACAATATGTTCTAGAATCCTATTTCATGTTTAATTCTTCACTGAAAGTATTGTCTTAAATGTGGGTGGCGGAGCCAAACCATTTTTATATCTAAATTTGGGCTTGAGAAACGGCTCAGCAGGTAAGGCCGACAACCTGAGTTCGATCCTCAGAAACCACACGGTGGAAGGAGGGGACCGACTCCTGCAAGTGTCCTCTGGGCTTCACATGTTTGTGTGACATGACTGCCTGTCATGTCTACATAGACATTAAAGACTTATATACATGAATGTAATTCGCCTTCCTGTATCATACACCACATAGCACTTACTTATTCCTTGGCTATTACTTTAACTCATAACAGCTCTATTTTTTTAGTGTCTTTTATTCCTTAGATAGTACTTCACCATGTAGGCCTGGCTGGCCTGGAACTGACTGCATGGAGCAGGCTGGCTTCAGACTCACATAGATCTGTGTGCCTTCTGGAAAGCTTGAGCGGTTGGTTGGGTCGAGGGTGCTTGCAAGCTAGCTCATTCCAAAAGGCTGGCAGAGCTTTGGCCCCTCCCCTCTGCGCTGACAGACCACAAGCCATAGCAAAATTCCACCCTCTCAAAGGTGGGCTACGATTGGCAGAATTGCTTACCTAAGTGCCTATCCCAGCATCTCTGTCTTAACCAATGGCCTTTACCCCTGAATACCAAAACAACCTCCCTCGCCCCCAACAAATGTACAACCTTTGCAGTAAACAAGACAGAATCTCCTCTGCCAGTGTTTCCTGAGAGTCTGATTCACGTAAGCCACCAGCTTCAGGTTCCGATCTGTGACCACGTCCCCAAAGCTTCCCACCTGGGAGCTGTTGCAGCCGAGGGCTGGCTGTGGCTGCTTTGCTGGACAAGGGAAGCCCCTAGCAGGGACGCAAGTGGGTGGCATTTCTTTCAACATAGATTGGCCTGTCTCTGCCTCCCAAGTGCTGGGATTTAAAGTGACTTACTCTGACTTAATAAATACCAAATACTTAATAAATGACCAAAGCTGACTTAATAAATACAATTTCTTAATCACAAATGCCATGTTGAGCTTACTAGTGATTCCCCATTTGAGACTTTTCAACTCTGCAATGATTTGAAAGCAGTACAGATATAACAAAAACCATGCTTTGAATTTCATGTTTTCCTAGGTGGACAGTATGTGATATGCTTCTCTGTCCTGTGCTGGGCAGCAGCAGCAGCTAGCCAAAGCTCTCCACTGGTCCAGCATGGGAGATAACCAGGCTGGGTGGCTAAACTATGACCGTCAAAGATACACTATTAAATGCCTTTCCAACTTCGGACATTTCAACTTACAATGAGTTTATCAGGACATTCCAAAATTGAAATGTATATTATTGTGTCAGTCTTTCTTAAAATGATCTTGAGATATACAGATAGTATCTTGCATGGTTTTGTTTGTTTGCTTGTTTTTGTTTTGAGACAGGGTCTCAATTACCCCCACACTAGCCCCAGACTCACCAAGGATGACCTTGAACATCTGAATCTCCTGGACCACCTCCCAAGAACTGGGATTATATGAGTGTACTACTGTGGTGCAGGGGATGGGACGCAGAGAACAGTTTATTCTTTGACTAACTAAATCACTGGTTCTAGCCTGGAGCCCTGGAACCTTAGTGTGTTTAGTCCTCTTTACAGTCCAGTCTTAGTCCTTGATCTGGAAGGCTTCAGCCTTCATACAATCTAGAATAAACTGCTAGCACGGACCTAGAAGGCTTCAGCTTCAGCCTTCTGGGACCTACTGCTGACTGAGCCACTCTGACTAGCTCCTTCTGAACTCTGACTCTTCTGGTTCAACTCACTCTGTGTTCTGGGATTCTTCTGCCAAGCTCTGCTGTGTCTCTGTGTGTCTCCCTGAGCTCTCACTGCTCCATCCTGCTTCTGTAACTGACTGCTTCAACCTGCTCTGTTAACTGCTCCTCTACTGACTCTTCAGCCTGCTCCTCTTCTGTCTGCTCCTGTTAACTGACTCACTTCAACTGACTTCTATAACTGACTGGAACTCCTATGTAACTCTCTTTAACTCAGCTGAGAGCCTGACTTTTCTTTTGAGAGTTGGGCATGTCTTTACTCTGCTAACTCTTCCTCTGATTAGTCACTTTGTCTGCCATTCACTCTGACTCATCTCAGACGTCACTTCCTGTGTGACACTGACTCCTGAGTTCTGCTTCCTGTGTGTCTGCTTCCACAACTTTTTCTAGGGATTAAAGATGTGTCTACATTTTACCAAGACCTATATGCCTCTGAACATAGCCCCTGGAATGTAGATCTTAGCTTTCGCATAGGGCCTTTTCTCTATAATTGTTAATGACTAACCATTTTCCATAGGCTTACTAGACATTGTTTGATTTTTCATTGGTTGGTTGGCTTGTATATGTGTGTGAGAGTGTGAACTGTTTACATCTTTCACAGTCTTACGTTGCAGAAGTTTATTTTTAGTTATGTTTAAAATGGTTTTGTGCACTATTGGGTGAGGGGGTCCCTAGGTCTTCGAATTTTGTAGTTTGCAGGTGTTGGATTTATGTGGGGAAAGTTGATTGCTAATAATCTGCATATGGTATCAGCAGAACACTTAAGGAATTCTGAATCAATAAAAACACCTGAGCTCAGATGCTCAGGGTTCCACTGTCCAACCAGTACAATGCTAGTCAGGATGGTGGTTCCCTCTGCTGGGGTCTGGCAAGGCTCGCATCAATGCATATGCCCCCTTGTCATCCTTGCTGAGCTGCCAGAGTTGTACTACTACAGTCTTGCCTCCTCTCATCACAAGAGCCTCAGCAGTACTTGAAGCTGCCCATTGGTTTATGAACCATTTACTATGTGTGTCACAGAAATCTCTTATTTATTGCTCTTCTAAGTTTAATTTAAAGGCAGAGGCCTCTCTCTGGTTCTTTTCCTACTATTGTGACTACACACAACATAGATTAGTTCTGCCTATATTTCAGCGTTTGATATGGGTGAGGTTACATGGTTATATGGTATGAGCCAGCACATGGATCAACACATTTGTGAGCTTTGTCCACACTGTTGCAGGAAGCTGTAGGTCGTCCATTCATTGCTGTGCTCTATAAAACCTGATTGTGTGAAGATGACAAGCACCCATTCTGTGGTTGAGGAGTTTTCACTTGGGGCTAATTTTTAGTTTGGGCTTCTATGAATAGTACAGCTCTAAGCATTTTTGCTCTTTTATAGATGTAGTTTAAAGTCCTTAGGTTATCTACAAATACACAAAGGAAAGGGTGCCCAGCGAGTGGAGAGGCCTGATAGACACAGAGAAGATTCTCCGTCATCATCAGCATCACACGAAAGAGGAAACAAACCGACGCTAACATACGCAAAGGAAGCGCACACAGCCATGCGTCTCTCCCCACAAAGGCATGCTTACGATGAATCCAGTGATGAATAGGTAAATGATGCAGACCACAGCATTTTACAAGACAGCGTCCTACAGCTCTCAGGAGCGCAACATCACGACAGTCTGAATAGGCAATCAGTGGTGTCAGAGTGAAGGGAACTGCAGAGAGGTGGTGGCTAAGTTTAAAACAGCCTTTAAAACCATTGATGGGGGTTGGGGGGCACGATTCAGTTGGCAGAGTGCTTGTCTAACATACGCAGGGGCCCTGGGATCAGTCCCCAACATTCATACACTAGTGGTGCATGCCTGCAATCCAAGCACTGGGGAGGTAAAGGCAGGAGGATGAAGTCAAGGTCATCCTCAACTACACAGAGTCTGAGGCCAGCCTGGGCTACACCAGACCCAGTCTCCAAAGAAAGCAATACATGACTGGGATGTGGAGGATGTCTATGGATCTGAGGCCACCTCAGACTACATGGTAAATTCAAGACACGCAGAGCTATGTCTGGAGCTAACCAGACCCTGTCTGGAAAGAAAGGGGAGTGAGGAGAGAAAGAGAGAGAGAGGGAAGGAGGGAGGGAGGAAGAAGGAAAAAAATTACTGGGAACTGGATACGACAAATGTCTGTAATCTGAACACTAAAAAGGCAGAGGCAGGAGGATGGAGACTTTGAAGCCAGCCAGGCTACACAATGAGACTAGATATCAAACAAACCAAAAGCAAACAGAAGGATGTAGTGACATGCATCTTTAGTATCAGAGGCAGGCCGGTCTCTGTGAGTTCCTGAGTTCAGGGCCAGCTAAGGTCACAAAGTGAGACCCTGTCTCAAGAGACAAAAACGAAACGAAACAAACCACCACCACCACCACCACACACACACACACACACACACACACACACTAATGGGAAAACAGGAAAATCCAAACATGGTCTGCATATTAGAAAACAAATACCATCTACCAAATCTGTCATATTTCTCGGGTGTGACGACGGTATTGTGGTTATATATGAAAATGTCTTGGTTTATAGTTGACCGGTAGCTAAGTATTGAAATGTTTTATCTCCCATAACTCAGGAAAGAGCGTTTTGTCACAGAATCCCCTGGGAATGTTTTCTCCATCTTTTGTCCTTAAGATCCTCCTCCCCCAAGCTGCTGCCAGAGACTGAGGCTCACTCGTTCACGTGAAACCGACTTCTTTGTATGTTTATTCTCTAATTCACTTATCTGTATTTTTCTGCGCATTTGGGAGGGTCTCTTAGCTGGTGTCTGTTCCCACCTGAGATCTCAGAGCAGCCTGCTACTTTTTTTTCTTTTAATGAAATGCACTTCATAAATCTCACATAAGCTGGGTGGCGGTGGTGGCACACACCTTTACTCCCAGCACTTGAGAGGCAGAGGCAGGAGGATCTCTGAGTTCCAGGCCAGCCTGGTCTACACAGTGAGTTCCAGGACAGCTAGGGCTTCACAGAGAAACCCTATCTCAAAAATACAACAAATAAATAAATAAAAATAGATGATAGGTAGATAGATAGATGTTACATAAAATAAAATTGTGAACATCTGACTGTTTTGGGCGTGTGCATGTTTGTGTGTGCACATGCGTGCATGAACATGTGTACGTGTGCAGGCCGGAGATTCATATCGTATGTCTTCCTCAACAGTTTTCATCCCGGTCCCCTGCAAGAACACTCAGTAAGTGCTCTTAACCACCGGGCCATCTCTCCAGCTCCAAAAGTGTCATGTAGTACCCCTTCTACATGACAGCACACCATCTGAATTTCTTCAGGAGTCATTAACTGCAAATTAAAATTCAATTTTCTTTTTCTTTCTTGGGGGGAGTGGGGGAGAGGGTGTGCAGAACTGGGAATTGAACCCAGAGCTTCTCATCCACTAAACATGTCCTCCACCACTGAACTACCCGACCCCAGCATCCAGAGCCTCGAATACACTAGCCATGACCTCTACCACTGAACTATCCGCCCCCTGTATTTTCTAATTGTAAATTCCAGTTGTCCCAACAGCATTCAGAAAGCACAGATTTCATTTTCTATCAAAGTGCTCTTTCTAGTGTGTCTCCATTACATTTTTACAACAGCTCAAAACTCTTACTTCTGGAGATATTTTAACCCAGTGCCATGTGTTTTTGATGATCGTGACCTCATCTAAAACTTTCCTTATTGTCTTTGGAACACTTGTCTGCTTGCTTTAATCCTTTCCAACTCAATAATTATTTACTAAATGTCACCGTGTCTCAGGCTTCAAACCTGAGCAAGGGTTAGAGAGCAGTGGTGTAGCTCGGAAGTAAAGCGCATGCTCAGTATGCAGGAGGCAAGACTCCGAGGACCCTCTCCCCTGAAAACACCCTGCTGCACCAGGGCTGCCGAGAGTGGCAGCCGTGAATCTGGAGGAGCTCAGGGGAGAGAGGCTTCCTCTGGCTGAAGGCAACTGTCCAGCCTCGGGTGTGTCTGCTCAGATGCGAGTGGGGCGCAGAGACAGGCCTGCAGGAAGCGGGCGCCACAGGCACAGAGGGATGCAAGCACAGTGCTTTTGTGAGCTGCACCAATAGGCCTGGGACAGCCTGGGGCTTAGCACTGCCCACCCAGGGCTGCAAAAAAAACTTCCCGGGAGCCTTCACTGAGTTAAGGAAGTGAAATCCTGCAGAGAAGAGGTCAGAGGTAGGGGGACTAAGGGATTACAAACACACAAACACACACACACACACACACACACACACACACACACACACACGCCTTTGGCATTTAAATTCACTTTTAGAAAGTGGCCTGACTTTGAGTCTTAGACTTAAGTTGTAGACTTGAACTTTGAGTCATAGACTTGCAGTGGCACCAAAAAGCAACGGGTCCGGCTGCTTTAGCAGTGGCTCACTCAGTGGGTAAAGGGCTTGCTGCCCCAGCGTGAGGACCAGA
Organism: Cricetomys ansorgei; assembly: GCA_026225945.1. Lineage (NCBI taxonomy): Eukaryota > Metazoa > Chordata > Mammalia > Rodentia > Nesomyidae > Cricetomys > Cricetomys ansorgei. Next base: position 9,295,809 of record JAMJFZ010001881.1, read on the forward strand.
GTGTGGCGCTGCACCCCTGGAAAGAGCTGGCGGTGGAGCCGCCTGCAATCCCGGTGCTGGGAGGCAGGGGCGGGAGGGTATTGGGGGGCTCCCCGCTGGGCAGTCATCCTTGCCAATCTGTGAGCTCCAGGCTCAGTAAAAAGTTAAAATTAAGTAATTAAAATTTAAGTAAAAACTTAAATTAAGTAAGATAGAGTCAGGCATGGTGCATCTGGGAGGCAGAGACAGGCAGATCTCTGTGAGTCTGAGACCAGCCTAGACTACATAGGAAACTCAAAAGAAAAGAAAAGAAGAAAGGGAGGAGGGAGGGAGGAAGGGAGTGGAGGACACCATGTCAACCTCTGTTTTCCACACGTGTGCATGAACATGTACGCCCTCACGCACATCACACACTCATAAACACTATATATATATTTTTTTTATTTAAAAAACAACAGTGTGTCCCTTTTTCAAAAATGACTGTCATTAGGACTTTGCATGGTTTTATTGTTTTTGAAATTACTCTCATTTTACCCCTTCTAAAAAAAGATTTATTTTTTTTTATGAGGAGTAGTGTTTGCCTGCATGTATGTATGGGCACCACATGTGTGCCTGGTGCCAATGAAGGCCAGAAGAGGGCACTGGATGCCCTGGCAACTGGAGTTCCACCACGTGAACCACCTGACCCGGGTGCTCTGCACGGTCAGTGAGTGCGCTTAATGTGCTGAGCCATTTCTCCAGCCCGGGACTGTGTGTATCGAGGACTGCGCGTTTTCTCATTTTCGAGTTCCTTGATATTAATGGGCTTCCTTTCTTACTGGCAATAAAAACCAACAATGGCTTAGTGCCCGGTGGTGTGCCCGGCATATGTCTCAGACATTCATCATCTGACTTGTGTGTGAGTCTCTTGCAACACCAAGATGGGGCATTCTTGACCTCATCTGACAAAGGAAGACACCAGCACCTGAGGCTACACAGCTGGTAAATTAATCCTGGTCTCGTGGATTCTGTCCAATTAGTATTTAGGGAGGACCCAGTGAAAAAGGGAATAGGCTAAGCCACACCTATGCCCCTGCCTCAGTCTGCAAGACAGTGATCCCATACCAGCCTCCTTCCAGACACCCCACAGGTATCAGAGAAGCCTGCCTGAGAGTTCTGGAAACTCTGCATGACTTGAACCTCAAATGTCCCCCAAAAGCTCATGTGCTACCGAAAGGCTTTGTTGACAAACTGATGGGCTTTGGGGAGTTGATGAGACCCCGAGGTCTCAAACCTAATCAAAGGTCTGATCCTTGCTGATCCACCACATTGGAAACATATTGGGAAGCAGTCAGGGGCTGAGAAGTTGCACCTTGTCCCTAGCCCTTTTCTCTCTCTGCTTTCCCAGCTGCTGTGAGGTGAGGGGAACAGTTCTCCACCACAGTTTCCACCATGAGTTTTGACCTCACCTGAGGCTCAAAGTGACTAGATCAAGTGACCATAGGCTGGTCCCCTGAAACTGTTGACTGAAGGAATTTTTTTTTTCATCTTTAAGTTGTTTGTGTCAGGTATTTTATCACAGCAATGAAAAAAACCAACCTAATTCTCAGCTCATCATGCAATTCATGACGTCTCTTCAGGGTGCTTCCCAAGAAGTACAAGAGGCACCAGCCTCCGCTGGTCTAAGGTTTATCATTGTGGGTGATGTCCTGAGGTTGTCTTCCCTACTAGGTCTTCTCTACACCCTTGAGTCTTGAAGGAAAGCTCAGAAGCCAGGAAGGCCAAGGAAAGGAAGGAACTGCTTGGCAGAAGGTATAGTGAGCAAAGGCTTGGATGTGGGTGGGGGTGGGGGACTTGGAGAGGGTGGAGCAGAGCAGGTGGGCTGTGTGTGTGTGGGGGGGTGATAGAGGCTTGGGGCCAGGGTGCTGGAAAGCAGCTGAGGTTTCCCAGCGGCCTCCTAGAGGGTGTGACACACAGCCAGAGGAACTAAAGTGGGCAGAGGCGGTCAGAAAGCAGTGGTCAAACCAGTGGAGGATTTATTTTTAATTTAATTTTTGTGAGCATGGATGTTATGCCTTGCATGTATGTCTGTGAACTATGTGTGTCCCTGGTGCCCTTGGAGGCCAGAAGAGGGGTGTCAGATCCCCTGGGACTGGAGCCACTGACAATTAGAAGCTGCCATGAAGGTGCTGGGTACCAGGTCCGCTGGAAGAGTGCTCCTAACCACTGAGCCATCTCTCCAGCTCCGAGGATCTGTACTTTGAAGGTGCAAAGCCAAAGGTCCCAGAAGAAAGAACAGAGTGGTTTTGGCAACTAAGTACAGAAAGGAAGCAACCATGAGAGCTCCAGCTGGAGCTCTCGGTGTGCCGTCTGGAGGAAGCCGTCCAGTCTGCTTCCTAGGGAGTTGGAGCTGGCTGTCCCTGCATTCCCTGGGCCACAGATATCACCATGCAGCCCTCCTCCAGCCTACTGAGGAGTAGCTAGAACCTGCAGAGCTCAGAGTGAGTTCCAAGAGCTGTGTCATCACTCCAATGGCCCACCCCACCCAGATTTATAGGACACAGTCATGGGAAAAGGGTCCTCCTCTTCTCATGAGCGGCTAAAGAAGATACATTTCCTGTCAGTGATACCCAAGCTCCCCAAATCCAGGGAGCGCCCCCCAACCATGGGAGGTGCAGGGCACCAGGGCAGCTAGATTCAAAGGAAGAATAGGTCTTAGTCATCTTGATCTCATTACTACATAGGTTCAGTAAACATGAGGGCTGAATTAATGAATGAATGAACAAATGAATATGTGAAATCCTGACCTCGAGAGGCTGGGGTGACGGGATGGAGCACCTTTGGGCATTTGGCACTTATTTATCAATGCCTCCTTGGAAGAAAACATCACAGGAACCCCAAGGACAGGGAGAGGGAACTTGGTGTCTACGCCCACAGAGATGAGCAAGAACCAAGTGCTCCAACAGCCGACTACAGAGGGCTGGCCTGCCTACTCTCTTCTTCACTGTCCCTCTCAAAAGGACACACGTGGGGTGTTATGTTAGGTATGAAAGCTTGGTCTCTGGTGCTGCGTTCGGAGGTAGTCTTTTGATTAGATCATAAGGGTTTTAACATAATGGAGCAATCCACCCATGAGGTCTTCATCTAACAGCATTATGGGGCAACTAGGAGGTAGAGCCTGGTCGGAGGAAGTAGGTGTCTGGAAACATGCCTTTGAAGGGTGTGCTTTGTACTTGGTGCCTCCCGGGTCCTCCTGGCTGGCTTGAGCAGCTGCCATCATCCCCCACTTTGTTACGCTGTCTCACCACAGGCTCAAGATTAATGGAGCTGGCTGACTGCAGGCTGAAGTCTCTGAAGCCGAGAGCCAAAATAATTCCTCCTTTCCTTAAGTTGTTTAGATGAAGCAACTGAGTCACTGTGACATGTTAGCTAACACACAGGGTGTCCTAGGCTTGGAGCTCCAGGGCAATTTTCCTGTCTTCTGGGGAGCTGCTGTTTCGGTCTGGCACTGCTAGGGTTAGGGCCCCGGCTCCCTGTGTGCAGATCCCACCTGTGTGCAGATCCCACCTGTGTGCAGATCCCACCTGTGTGCAGATCCCACCTGTGTGCAGATCCCACCTGTGTGCAGATCCCACCTGTGTGCAGATCCCACCTGTGTGCAGATCCCACCTGTGTGCAGATCCCACCTGTGTGCAGATCCCACCTGTGTGCAGATCCCACCTGTGTGCAGATCCCACCTGTGTGCAGATCCCACCCGTGTGCAGATCCCGTATCGCTTTCTAACAGTGCGGTCTTTACACATCACCCAGCAGCCCTGACATTTGACTCCTACGGTCCGAAAGGTAATAGGGACTTCCCAGGGTTAGGGATGTGAGGAGCCGCCCACCCGACATGGAAACAACCTCTTTTAATGCTGTTGTCGCTTTGCCCCACCCCCACGATCAAACTATCGATGAGTTCAAATGAAGACCCTGAGAGGCTCATGCTTTTCTGTCCTATCCCGAGGTCACGCTAACTTGTGAGCATCAGACTTCTCTGGTATTGGACCAGAGACATTGGACCGAACCCAAGCTCCCTACTCCCCTGCCTGCACCTTCACCTTGCCCAGGTGAATCCAGGATAGAGCAGAAACCCGGCCCGGAGCACAGCAGCCCAGCAGCCCTGGCAGCTTGTTGAAGCCGCTAGGCAGAGCCCACTAGGACAGTCTCCGAGATGAACTGGCTGTTTGTGCAGTGGTTTGTCTAGTGACTGGTGGCAGGTACCCTAACCTCTCAGAGGGAACGGCAGCCACTTCTCAGCCCTTTCAATACAGGAGGACTCCCCAAGATCTCCTGATTGCTCTCCTTAGACAGCAGATTCCCTTTTCAAATCCACAGCTCATTTTTGTACTAAGAAACCTTCAGCAACTGCAGAGCCCCACAGCCAGCCTGCAAGTGATGTCTTCATCCGGCCTTCTATGTACTTGACCAGTTTCCTTCAATCTTTCCTCCGGGAACCCAGGAAGCTTCTACATAATATTCTGCAGTGCCCACCACCTCCCTGGCCTGCTCTCCCTTCTACCCTTCCTGCTCTCTCCAGAGAGCCTCTCCTTGGACCACACTTTAATCTCTGTTTCTAGTCAATAAGCATCTCGGGTTCCAGCCTTTCACTTCCTAGGTGTGCCCCAAATCACCAGACTCCTCCATTTTATACTCTGCAAAATGGGTCCTGCAATACCTACCTCTTTGGGTTACCATCAGAACTAAATGAGAAACTGGACTCTGAGCACTTACTGGGCTTCCAGGTTGAAAGAAGGTGCTCACCAACCGAGTCTTCACCCCACACTAATGGTCCAACCTGTGGCATTCTCCTGAAAGATTTCAGTTTCTCTAAGGACGCATCTTAACTCTCCCGAAGCACCTGGATCAGTGCTGTGCACACGGAGTATGTGCCAGCAATACGACAGTGGCGTGTTTTGTGGGGTCACTGAGGAAGTAAAAGTGATTCTGCCATCCTATGTCAAGAACTCCTGCAGCCTTGTCACCTCTGACTACCCAAGAAGAGCTGCAGCATCTGTCCTGAGCCCACTGGGCTTCCTGCTGCTGCTGAGGAAGCTGCCTGCCTGCAGCCCCTCCCCAGGGTGCCCTTCACCCAACCACAGTCGGCCCCACCCCCTACAAGCATTTGCTGGGCCCGCAGCCTCCCCCACGCTGGTGAAGTTTTCCCAGTGCCTACCTCTTGCATCAGGCACACAGGAATGAGAGCCCACTGGTCCTGCACCAGCCCCTCAGAAAAGGGAGGAACCCATGGAAGTTGGCTGGGTCAGGCAGGAGCACCCAGGGCAGAGGGGCAGTGCTGTGTGGGTGACAGGGAAGTCTTGTCATTTCACCCCCCTGCTCAGCTAGTGGAGGCCCCTCATCCCAAGCTGTAGCCCAGGGCTTCCTCGGGGCTGGGGCTCAGATGCAGGCAACACAACAGCCAGGCTGTGGGTACTGCGTTCACCGCCTGAGAGAGAGAGGCAGGAAGGGACAGAGTAGAGACCAGGAGGCACAGGAACTGTAGGCCTCCTTTTCCTCCCTGACTGGGCCCCTCACCAGGCACCTCCACCCCCCTGTCAAAAGCTCCCTGGGGGAAAAGACCAAGTCAGCACTCTGGCCCAGCTCCTTCCCAGGGCCTGGCCTTAAAACCAAGGCTAGGGCTCTTGGAATGGTCACCCTTTTCCCCTCCCTCTCATCCTGCTGTCCCATATCCTTTACAGTGGAGTAAGACGCTGGCAAGAACAGCCTGAGGAAAGTAAGGGACAGGCCGTGTGCTACCAAGCTGCAGGGACCACTGGCTTGCAGCCTGCCTATCCAGGCTTCAGGTCCAGGTGGGAGGGAAGGCAGGAGGAGACTCTTAAGTGACTGTGGGTCACCCTGGCCCCATCTTTCCCTTCAGCAGATGCCCAGGGCACACCAGGCCACAGACTCTCCAGGGGACCCTCTGGTCCCTGCACTAAGCTGCAGCTCTCACCCAGCTCTCCATTAGCCAAACATAAAGGGGGATGTAGGGGCAGCACTTTTTTTAAATTTCTGATTACACCTCCCACCACCCAAGATCTATCCCATCAGTGTTCAGCTTCTTGGCAAGGGACCTGTCTGACACCACATTTCAGTCAGCAGAAAGTAGAGGGGTATAGTTTGGGGGGCTTGTGTGGGTGGTTTTCTGTGAGTTGTGGTGGTGCATCTGTAGAACTCTTTTGCAGCTCAAGAATTGTCCACTCTGGAGAAGTGCCAGTCTGACACAAACCGAGAGCACGAACACACACAGAGACGCGCGCACACAGACGCACACGCACTCGGTCCCACCGGGCTCCGCTGGAACAGAGCTGAAGTCGTATGCCACAAGCCGTCCTTGAAGACCGAGAAACAAAACAGAAAGACCCTGCCAGACGCTGCTCAGGCGTCCGACCCCTCACGCACGGAGTGGGAAACAATGCGCCTCCGGCTCTCAGGGTGCGTGGCTCTCATGGTGCATCCCGCGGTACCCGAACCAGCGCAGGGCGGGCGCGGGGGTCCGGGCGGCCGGACGCGAGTAATCGCCAGCCCTCGCCCGTCCCTCCCTCCCTCCCAGGCCTCTGTGCCCGGGCGCCCCTCCCCCGCCGCCCGCCACATCTGGTTCCACTCAGGTCCTCCCCCACCTCCAGGCGCGCTCCTCCTCCCATCTCCTCCTCGCTTCCAGAAAAACGGAGACGATTTTTAAAAACCCGGTCACACACACACGCACACACACGCACGCACACACGCACACGCGCTTCTCCAGAAAAGATGGGAGTTAGGGGAGAAAAAAAAAAAAAAGGAGGGAAAAGTGAAGAGGCCCCACTCCCCCGCGGGCCGGCCCCCGAAGTTGGCCGAGTTGGCAGCGCCTTACCCGGGAGGGCGGCGGCGGCGGCCCCCGGGTGGCCGAGGCGCAGTCCCCCGAGGAGCAGGACGCAGCGCAGCAGGTGACGCGGCCAGGGCGCGCGGGCAGGTCGCGAGGGCCCCATCCCTGCGGCGCGCGGAGGACGCGGGGACCGAGGGCGCGCGGGGGCAGCCCTGGCGCTGGGCTCGGGTGACCGCCGGCGAGGGGCTCGCGTCCTCCTCCGGGTCGGGACGAAGTGATGCCTCCCGGAGAGGAGGAGGGAGGAGGCAGGCCCCGCGGAGGGAGGGCGGAGGGAGGAGCGCAGAACCCGGGAGGAGGGTTTGAGGGGCAGAGGGGAAGGGAAGCGGGCAGCGTGGGAGGGGAAGGAGGGGGCGCGGGGCTGGGGACCCGGCCGCGGGGAGCGCGCGTCGGGAGGGAGAGGAGGGGATGGCAGGGGAGGAGGATCCGCGCGGTCCACAGGGACCCCCGGCGTGCGCTCCTTATCTCCCCCGACTCGGCTTCTTGATTCCTTCCCGCCTCGTCTGCCCTCTCCTTTCAGCCCGGGCCCGGAGCCCCAGACGCTGCGTCACAGCTTCTCCCGCTGGCGCGGGCGGCGAAGCGACTGCAAAACTTTCCGCAGAACTTCACCGCGTGGAGGGACCCGGGCTGCCGCGAGGCCTGGCCCGCCGCGCCACTGACCCGGGTGGCCAGCCCTGGGCCGCCAGCACCCCCTCCATCCCGCCTCTTCTGCCAGTTTCCAGCCGCTAAGCATCAGCTATTTCCTTGCCTAGGAGGACCCCTCCCCTGGTCTGGTGGGGAAAGAGGAGGAGCCCAGAATTCCGCCACCCGCGCGGAGATTGGGGGAGGGGATGGCAGGGCTCCCGTTGCTTGTGAGCAGCGCAAACAATTCTTGATCATCTTGTTTCAAAATGTGTGTGACTCCTATGCCGGTGTCCCTGGCACAAAGAGTGTAACATTTGAGCTGATTGGGGCCTCGGCATCCAGAGACCTGGGACAAAAGCGGTCCACTGGATGTCCCAGAAGATCTACATCCTTCCCACCATCTGGACTGCTGGCCAGTAGCAAAGAACAAAATTTCATGAAGACAATACAGTTACTTAGTATTATGCAACAGGTCAGGTGGCTGCGCAGAGCACTGGACTGAGAGTCTGGGTTTTGGAGGGTAGCCTACCTACCTCTCTGATTTCCCAAACAGTCTTGAGGGAGTTTGCTTGCGGCTCTCCAGCTGAGGGGCCGGGCTGAGACTTTTGGAGTCCAACAACACAAAGGCTCACCTTCTCCCAACGCAAGTGATCAAAACACCGTAAAACTGTAATACAAGTTTTATTGTTTCCTGGACTAACCACTGTGGGGCTTTTTTTGGAAATAACAAACGCGACTTTTCATGACTCCTGCTGTGGTTAATCTTTCCCTATCTCTGCAATAAGGCTCTGTTCCAGAGAGACTCCCCTTTGCCCTTCAGAGCTCTGCCAACTGAGATTCTTGGCTTGATATAGCCCACTGATTGTAGGGCCCGGAAAGGAGCACCTCCAGGCCCCTGAAAAGGTCCCACTAGCCACACTCCGCCCTGTCAGCCGAGTGAACAAAGCCCCTTGCTCCATGGCTAGCTTGAGCAGGTTGGAGATGAGCTTCTGGGAATTGCTCACAGCTCTACTGCCCCTTGGGACCTATCTTCTTGGTTCAATGTGTCTTGGGACCCTAGGGTCCTGTACACACCTGGCCACGCTGGGGCTGCCTTCTCTTGTTTGAGGAATCTGCGAAAATCGGCCAGCTGTGGCCCAGCTGCACTTCCCGATCTGAACAGCCCAACACAGGATGCTTCTGGAACAGAATCGGCTCTCTCCACCAGCCAAAGCAAGTTTTGGTACTGCCCAGCTGGCAAAGCACAAGCCAACATCCTGACATCACCAGAGTGTGACATGGCTCCAGTGAGCTGGCAGCACAGGACCTACTCACTGTGTGCTCACATGAGAGGCGCCATCCATCAGTCCTCTGCTGTCCCTCACCAAGCATCCTCCTCTGCCACAAAGGCAAGCTAATACAAGCTGCGGCCTTGTGAATTTCATTCGATGGGAAAAATAAACTTTTCACCATATTCCAGGCTGAGCAGAGTCTGCTCATGGGGTCGAGGAGTCGGAGAGTGCAACGTACTAGCAGAGTTCTGTTCAAGGCCCTCAGGCCTGCCTGTTCTAGTCAGGGCTGCTTGTTATGTGTAGCTAACAGGCTGTATTTTCCTGGGCCCATGTCAGTGCTGACCATCTGGCTCAAAGAGTAGAGGTCGGGGCCAACATTGGACAACTTTCCTGCAGTGACTTCTGGCTCAGTCCTCACAGCTGAAAGACCCTGTGAAGCTAACTGTGGTGGTACAGGCCTATATTTCCAGCACATGGAAAGCTGAGGCAGGAGGATTGCTTAGAGTTCAAGGCCATGGCGAGTTTCAGGCCACCTGGGCTATAGTGTGAAACCTTGGCTTGGAACAAAAACACCAGCCCAGAGCCCAGAACACATCCTAAGCTGAGGGGCTGTCTCATACATCTGTAAGCCCCGTGCTCCTTTAGCAGGACAGGAGATAGAGACAGTTGAATGCCCAGAAGCCTGAAGGCCACGCAGCCTGGCACATACAGCAGCAAACAACATAGAAGGTACCCTGTCTTAACGGTGGAAGGTGACTGTCCTCTGACCACCACATGCATGCTACAGCACACACACACACACACAATGGAATGTGGTCACTGGCTATCAGGAGGGCTGAGACTTGGGGCACTCAGCACCCAGACCTTCATCTTCTTATGAAAAAGAGCCAGGACTCCTGTATCCATGGCTTATTCACCTTGTAGAAGTGGGACAGTCCTGCCAGCCTGTTCCGGGCCAGGCAACTGGCTAGATGCCTGGCACTTAGTGGGAGTCTCTGACTGGGTCTGGGGACTTGATGCGAAGCCAGTACTTGCTATAGTGAAATGGGTACTCAGAAGAATTGGCTCTTCAGACTCTGACAACGCCCTTCAAATGTTGACTAATTCAGCCACAGTGGGCATGGGGTGATGGTTTCATTAGAGCAGTCTAGTCTAGGAGTCCAAACTCGAGTTCAGAACAGGAATAAGTGTCCAGGTTCCTCCATTCACCAGATTTGTGACCTTTAGCAGTTATTTCTGCTATGAGTTCACAGTGACTTGTAAATGGGGCCATGAATCTATGGAGTTGCTCAGGAAATAGAATCCACTTTGCTGTTTGGACATCAGGGTCTTACTCATGACCCCTGCCTGCCTTGTTCCCTTCTCAGTACCCACGAGATCTGTTCGGGCAGATTAATCATGACTGAGACACTGAGTGCCACAAGAATAAAATATAACCTTCCTTCCCTTCCAGGTTTAACTCTGTACAAAAATGGCAAAGCATAAACAAGTTCTAATAGAAGTGTCCTGATGCCTGGTGTAGCTGGCTATAAATGCATGTCCAGAACCAGGGCACCACAAGCCGGTGCAGAAGCCCAGGCACAGCTATCAAAGGCGAGTTGAGTGCCGGCTCCCCCATTCACTTAGCCACACGAACAGTCTGGGTCTCAGGATTCTGAGATATACATACTGGTGTCTTTACTCACTGTACTTAAGGGTTGTTTGCATTCTCTTTTAGCAGCCTCTACAGTCAGCAACACCCAGGGAGCAGGTCTGCCTAGCAGGCTAGACCTACAGCAAAGCTTAGGGAAGGAGGACAAGACACAGTGAGGATGTAACTGGATGGTCCGGAGGAGGCTAGAAGACTTGGCAGGCTCTTGCTTGCAACAGCCAGAAAAGAGGCACAGAGACTGTCCCACTCTAGCCCTCTCCAAGCCAGAGATGAGCCTAGCTCAGACTGGCCTGGGTGGACCCCACCCTTTCTATCTCCCACAAGGGCTCCACTCAAGCAGGCCACTTCCTCCACAGCACAGAGGAGGTGGTCCCAGAGAGACTGAGCTAAAGGAAAAATGAAAGAAGCTATGCTGAAAAGACAACTCCAAAATGTTCAAGGTTGGCTCCATGTACTCCAGGCTGTGCAGTTTTAGGGAACTTGCCATTAACTCAAAGATGCATCTCTTCCCTGTCCCGATCCTGGGGAGCACTGTGGCATTTGTCATCTCTTGGCTGACCTATCTACCCATCACAGTCACCTGAGAATCCTGCCAACCACCCCTAGGACCTTCCCCTCTCCCTGAGAATTCTAAGAACTGACTTGTTTGTCTCCCCCAGGTTTGGCCTGAAGTCTATGTTAGTAAAAACTGCTTTGACTCCCAATCTGCCTTTTAGCTCCCACAGGCTGAGAGATGGTTGCAGTCCCTTCCAGGATGCAAGAGGTGCAGACGTTCTCCCCAAGTCTAGAGTCTAGACTTTTGACTTTCAGGACTCCTATTTAGAGAAGCCAAAATGGGGGGCTGGAGAGATGGCTCAGCGGTTAAGAATACTGGCTGCTCTTTCAGAGGACTTGGGTTCAATTCCCAGCACCCACGTGGCAGCTTACAACTGTCTGTAACTTCTGTTCCAGGAGATGTGACACCCTCACACAGACATACATGCAGAGAAGCTACAGGAATGTTGTCAGCTGTCAACAGGTCCCTGGAGTAAGCTCAGAGCAGACAGACCTGGGAGCACAGGCTGCCACCAGACCTAAAATCCTGTCTCTTAGCTGCTCCTAGCTCTGCTTAGGATTCAGCAGGCCAACAGGACAGACACAAGCTGGTAATGGAGTTCAGAGAGAGGTAGAGGTTCACAGCAAAGAGACTTAGGCATGAGCTAAAGAATCAACTGCAGTTGGGTGGGACAGTCTCCAGAACTTTCTGTCACCTGGCTGTTGTATGGGTGTCACCCTGGCTGCTCTTCAAGACCTCCTCAACCTGGAGTGCAGTACCTCACTGGAGACAGGCTGAAAGGTGTCCATGTTACCTCTTGAACTTCTGCTCTCCTTTCCTCTGGTTCATGCTTGTAATCTTGTCACTTGGAAGACTGAAGCAAGAGACCCACTGTGAGTTCGAGGCTAGCATGGTCTACATAGTGAGTTCCAAGACAGCAGGGGGTTAGGAGATCCTTTCTCAAGCAAGGCTGAGCCCAGTCCTTCCAACGGTGGTCCAGAAGGGAGTAAACGGAAAGTTCAAATAATGAACTGCCCCAACCCATCCTTGGCCTTTGGTGGAACAGAGCCCTAGACCAAGAGGAGCCAAGTGGCTGTGTCCAGTTGGCCCACAGTCTCCACTCAGGCAAGTAGACCGGGCACTTGGGAGTTGTCGTGTTTCTCAAGTGTTAACTGAGCGCAGTGTGTATGAGTCAAGCACCATTTTGTGGAATGTGGACCCATTTGAGAAGGTAGGCATTATCAGGCTGTGGTCGCCATCCATGAAACCTTTCCTTTCTGTTTTTAAGGTTTTTGTTTTCAGCCAGGTGTAGTGGCACATGTCTTTAATTCCTTACTCAGGAGGCAGAGGCAGGGAGAGCTCTGTGAGTTAAAAGCTAGCCTGGTCTACAAAGTAAATTCTAGGACAGCCAGAGCTACATAGTGAGACCCTGTCGCAAAAAACAAAACAAGAAATAATAATAGTTTTTATTTTTATGTGTATGCGTGTTTTGTCTTATGTATGCCTATACATACACGTACCTGTTACTTGTGGAGGTCAGAGGGAGTCAATACCCTGGGACTGAAGTTACAGTTGAGAGTCTCCATATGGGTGCTGGGAATTAAACCTGGGTTCTCTGAGAAAGCAGTCCGTGCCCTTAACTGCTGAGCCATCGCTCTAGCCCCTCTGCTCTTGTATGCAGTTTTTTGTATTCACTATGCAGCCCTGGCTGGCCTGGATCTCACTTTGTAGACCTCACTCTATGTTGGACTTGAACTTGGCCTCTGCCTCCCAAGTGCCGGGATTAAAGGTATGTGCCACCACATCCAGTAACATCCAGGAATCTGAACAAGACTGCTATTCAGGACTTGGCCTAGCCACCCAAGCACCCTACTCAATCCCTGACTATAAATTAATAAACTAAGAGACAGCACCTAGTATGATTTGTCAAGTCCTTGTTCACCACCAAGGTCCCTCACACGCCTGTCAGGCCTTACTTGCCCTTCACAGGCACTCAGAAGACCAGAGCACCTAGATTTCTCCAGCAGGCAGTGGGGCGATTATGCGGCAATTAGACATCCTGGTGGATGAAGAGAGGACAAGGAGGCACGAGTATCACCAGGGCCCAGAGGCACCTCTCAAGCTCCCAGGATTCTCTCAAATGTATGGAATTCATCATACTCCCAAGCCAGGCATTGGATGAACACAGGCTTCTCCACAGTTGTATCCTCAGTAGATATGAGAAATTTACCCACGTGGCATTTGTGGCCCTGACGGTAAGTTGTTGAGTGATGACCTGGACCTCACACAAAGTTTCTCTGTCACTGTTCAACAATTCTGAGCCTGGGCAGGTTTTGTCTGGCTAACACAATGGTCTGTGTCTCAGACCTCAGCTAACTGTCAAGACAACCCCTCACAAACACACCGACAGGCCAATTTGACCTAAATAACTCCTCATCAAGACTTCCCTGATTCTAGGTTCTACCAAATTTGAGTTAAACCAACCAGCAAACATGAGCGGGGGGCGCAAGCAGCAGGGCTCCTGTTGAAGTGGTAGGAAGCTCTGAAGAGTCTGTAGATGTATATAGGCTGGGTGGTGGTGACACAGGCCTTTAATTCCAGCCCTCAAGAGGTAGAGGTGGATTTCTGAGTTCAAGGCCTGGTCTACAGAGCTCCAGGACAGCAAGAGGCTACACAAAGAAACCCTGTCTCAAAACAAACAAACAAAACAAACAGCATCAAAAGAGTCTGTAGCCACAAAGAGCCATGGCTTCTGGAACTAATTTGGAAGGATATACCTTTCTTATCATTTTTCAGTAGCAAGACCTTATGGGAACTTAGCACTGGGCTAAAAAGCTCAGGTCCACTATGTCAAGCCAAGGGCCACACTAGGGTCAGGTAGGGGATGGTCTGTGAATATGTCTCCACTAGTCAGTCATACCTGTTGTTCACCACCCCGTGCCACCTTCAAGCTTACAGCAACTTTTGTTCTATAAAGCCACATCTCCATTCTCTTCCCAACTTTCCCCTCTAGCCCAGGGCTTCAGAGGCAGGGCTGCAGCCCAGACTGGCCACACTTCCATGCAGATTCCTGAGGACTACTGGCCACGAGGGAGCAAAACATGCCAGGATTAGGATTGACCTAGATTAGGACAAACATATTTCCCTGTCTGTTTGGAAGCCCAAGTGTCATCTTTGCCCACTGCCACCTCTGCCCAAAGATGGCACTCAGTGAAACCAGCTCACAAGATCTGAAACTTGCAGCCCCCTTCCCAGTTACTACAGCTCCATCTACTGCTGGTCACCAAACACCTCTCTGGGCTTCAGTTTCCTAGTCTCTAACAGTGCTAAAGCCCCTTCCTTTATTATACAGCTCCCTCTGCCCCTCCCCTTCCTCCTCCCTGTAGTCTTCAGGGGAAGAAAGCTTGAGGCTAGCAGACCCGAGGTTAACAGCCTTCTAACTGAACACTTAAGTACCACACCCAGGGGCCTGACCCAGAGCCAGGTGGGTGGGGCTGTGTCAGCCAGCCAGCCTGCTGCTCTCTGACCCTCCTCACCATGGGGTCTCCCCGCCCAGAGCCTTACAGCAGCCTGTACACATCCCCGGCTGACTCCAGTCTGTCTAGGGCCCCTGCTGGGCTCCGCCTGCACAAAAGCACTCTTGTCTTCCCTGCCCCCACCTGGCCCCAGACCTGCCAGTTTTCCCAGCCTCTGGCAGATTCCCTCAGTCCTCAGGTCTCTTCCCCCTTTAACCCTCTTCACCCCTCCAAAGAGCAGCGCTCATCTGTGCTCAGCCCTGATCCAGACTGCCTGTTAAGGCCATCTCTCTCCTGTACCCCTGGACCTCTGACATATGGGGAAAATATAACAAATTAATTAATAACAAGATACCAGGTGGCTTCAGAGTTTAAGAGGCTTCCAAGGTTAGCAGCTTAGTCCAAAGGAAAGAACAGTTCTTGGGTGTACTGTGACGCCTGTAGAAGGGATATGTCTAGGGCTTCATGTTGCTCCCCATAATGACACGGTGTCTAATAACAGTCCAGAAGCCTCGAGCTTAAGATAGACTTTGGTTCGCAAAGAATAAAATAGACTCATTGCCCTTACAGTTGAGTGAGTTTGGAAGAAGCTAGAAAGCTAAGGGATGTACCTACTGTGCAAGGCACTGGGTTCCATTTGGCTGTTCCAACAAACCAGATCCCACCACCAGTCCTCAGTAAGTCAATTAAAAGACCTGAAAACAGTGAAAAGCAGAAAAAAGGAGATTTACTCAACATAGCCACATTGTCAAGAGGGACAAAGGGCTCCAGTGACCATCCAAGTCCATCTTCAGCGTCCTAACATGAGGTTTAAGCTTAAGTAGAAATCAAGAGATAAGGCGTTATTAAGCAGTCCTGATCCAGGGGTGGTCCTGCTGTCAATGACCCAAAGTCTCAATGATCACTGTCTCCAGTAAGCGGTGTGACGATTTGCAAATCTCTTCCCAGGTTCTGTCTGGCCAGAGCCTTAGGTGATTTTTCTTTCCTAGTTTGAGAATCCACAGAAGTTCTAACTTCTTGGGGTCCATTATTAAACAGTCCCATACATCCTCACCCTTGCCAAGCAGGCTGGTTAGACTACTAGTAAGAGGTCTCACAGCTATCCTCTCTAAAGACTCTGCCTTCATCACTATTGGGCCGACAGGCAGGTAGGTAGAAATGGCAGCCTTCCAAGGCTAATTCCATTCTGAGAGTCAAACATGTGCCTGTATCAGTACACCTAGATGTAACACAGAAATTTAAGCCCCTACATAGTGGTGGTAGATAGTGGGTGGGATGAGGGCCTGAGACTACATGTCTAACAAACTCCCAGTGTTGCCGATATTCCCAGACACAGCCAGAAGCTGTATTTTCCAGGCAAAATGAGACAGGAGACTCACACTGAATGGCTAAGTGATCTGCCAGAGTGACAAGAAGGTTCTGAACTTCAAACCAGTGAAACTCAGGGTTCCAAATTCAGCTCCTCTTACAGGGTCTTTCTTAAAAATTTCTTTTGCTATTCTTGTTTTTTTCAAGACAGGGTTTCTCTGTGTAGTCCTGGCTGTCCTGGAACCTACTCTGTAGACTAGGCTGGCATCAAACTCAAGACATCAGCCTGCCCCTGCCTCCCGAGTGCCAGGATTAAAGACATGTGCCACCACTGCCAGGTTCTTAAATACTTATCACGCTCCTGTATGCCAGGTGCTTTGCCCACGTTTTAGCTTATTTTCACAGCGCAAGATGTCCCTGATGCTTACAAAAGTGAGATTTGAACTCAGACCTAACTTTAAAGCCTGAGTGATTCTACCTGAAGAACTGAAAGAAGAAAGAGGAGGAAATGGAGGGAGAAGAAAGAAGAGGAAGAGGAGAGGAAGAGGAAGAGAAGGAAGAAGAGGAAGAAGAGCTTGGGCTATCAGAATGATGCAGTAAGTAAGAGAGGGAAGGAAGGAGTCTCAGTAAGAAAACAATGACTGGGCAGTGATGGCACACATCTTTAATCCCAGCACTCAGGAGGCAGAGGCAGGTGGATCTCTGTGAGGTCAAGGCCAGCCTGGTCTACAGACTGAGTTCCAGGACAGCCCAGAATTACAACAGAGAAACCCAGTCTCAAAAAGCAAGAACAAACAAACAAGCAAACCAACAAAAAGAGCTATTTTCTAAACTAAGAAACACAATGCTCTTAATTGCTAATCTCAGCTAGAAGAAAACCTGCCCCTCCCAGACTACAGTGAAAGAAATAGAATGTGTCTGAAAGACAGACAGTGTACCCAGGTCAGCCACAGCAGCAGGGTGCACTCAGCTTAAGAGCTCAACCCCTTCCACTTAGGTCGCCTCATTCTGTCTCTTCTTCTCTCATGGGATTGTGAGCCTGTAACTAGGCTTTCATCCACTATGCTATTCACCTCTGGATCTCCACCACCAAGTCTAGTTTTCAGGACATCAGAGGCACAAAAGGTACTACACGAGTCCACATATTTCCATTATGCCTATAGAATCCGTGGAAACCTACCAGCTACCAAGATTCCCATGGCTATTCCCCTGATGATCAGAGAGAGTCTTCCATGTGAGGCTGAAGAACCTGAATGAACCAAGAGGCTGGGAATTAATTTTTTTAATTATACTTATTTGTGTGTGGGTAATGGTGGTACCAAGACAAGTATGTAGAGGTCAGAGGACAATTTGTGGGAGTCAGTTTTCGGGGGGTCCCAGGAATTAAATTTAAGTCATCAGGCTTGGCAGCAAGCCTTTACTTGCTAAGCCGTCTCATCACCCCAAAATTCATTGCTTATAATTTATTTTTAATATAAGCTCTGCCCTACACCCACTGTTGGGAAAGACTAAAACAGTCTAGATACATTTAATTACAAATTAATACTTTTTTTGGTCATTATATGCCACGTGTCCTGGGACAGTCATGAATGCAGCCCAGTACATCTGTGGATGACAGTCATATCTCAGTGTTAAAGTACTCATGTGCTGGGTAGGGAAAATCAACAACGTGGCAGTAAAGGACTAAAGCTTGGAGAAAGTGAAACCCATCTTCCGTCAGAGAACCCAGCTTAGTGACTTTACTGGCTCCTTCAAAGAGCAGTGTGTGTTCTATGGGGCTGCTTCAGGTAGTGGGAAAATGTCATGCCCAGATTCAAGCCAGGCCAGCTAGGACCTAACCGAATCACAGCGAGAAGGGAGGGTGTCCTTCTTTAGGATAAAGACAGACCACATAAGCACATAAGAAATGGGGCAGGAAGTAAGGACCTAGAGACACAGCATCTTTCCCTAAACTTAAAAAAAAAAAACAAAAAAAAAAACCCGAAAAACTGTGGGCTCACCAGAGACGAAGAAAGGGGTACAAATCTAGTTCTTCTGGCCAGTTTAACATGGTTTTTGCCACATCCGCTCTTCATGCATTTGGAGGCCATTCTATCATTACTGAGCTTGACCTGCACTCGGCTTAGCTACCTGAAGGCAGTGATTGGGGGTGGGGATGGGATGGGGGCTGAGGCTAGTGGAGTGCTTCCTGGGGCATGTAAGATCCTGGGCTCCAGGGCTAACATTTGGGGCAAGGGAGGGGTACATACAAAATACATATTTCGGGGGGGGGGGGGAAGTTGTTTTAAAACCTGGAGACACCAAAGCCTCAGGAGCTGACTTTCTTTCTTCAGAACGCCACATGACAAGGCCCTACCTACAAATTTCCTTAGATTTGGAATGTTCTGCCTTCCTTTAAGATCACTTGATACCGAGGAAAGTGGGGCAGGACCACAAAATACACAGGGTCTTAGAAAATGTGTTCTCAGTGGCATTTTTCACACATACAAAACATTGAGAGTCACGAACTGCTTAAGAGCTAGCTCTCTGCCCTTCCTGACATCCACACCCTTGTTCTGAACTCTACATCTTTAAGTATTTCTGGCTGGCCCTCTTGCCACACATGTCAGTAACATTCCAAGCTGGCTACCACATGTTCAGGCCCTGGCCTCCAGCCCTCTCCTGCAGAGCGCTCTGCTGTTTCAGGGGCACAATGGGCCAACATTACTCCCATTTCAGCTCCACTGTCAGTCGGTCACACAGCTCAGAAATAAGCCAAATTGGGGTAAGGGGAGGTAGGGGGGAACCAACCGCCAAAAGAAAGTTCAGAGCTGAAATGCCTACATTCCTTGAGATATTAAAAAAAAAAATTCTACTAAATGAATCTACCAAAGTGAGCTAGAAGAACACACATTCACACAGACACACACACCAGTGCTTATTCACTGAATTCAAATGCCTGGGAGAGGCATTTTGTTTTCCCCAAAAGATCTAACAGAGGGAAAAGCTCATGTGCTGATCAAGTTTAATAGCATGGCTAACAAGAAATGTAGACCACCTGTGAGCACAAAGACTGTGGGCAGGAGCCACTCACCTGGAGCCTCCGTCTACCTCTACAAGCAGTTTTGACAGTGACTATATTCAGAGAATCCAGGAGGACTGCATGGACAGATGAACCTTTATTTAAAAAAATAGCACTTCAAATAAATTAAAAGGGACAACCGTCAAGTGTTCAAATTGTGAAGAAATATCTGAAAACCTAGAGACTCCAAGCTGCAGTCTTCTAACCTCATTCTTTGTCCAATGGCAAAGCCCACGCATCTCAGAACTCCCACTCCATTTTTCCCTACTGAGGTGAGGGAAGCAACTGCAAGTGGGAGACCAGACGGAGGAGAAAGCTGCATCTGACCGGAATGAACATTGCCACGTACTCGCTAATACGGGTTTCACTTTATGACCAAATGTATTCTTTCAAAAATAAAAAAGGGGTGAGGGAAGCTGCATGTTTTTTAAAAATTGAAATTATTTAGGGATAGAACACTAACTCTAGTGCCTTTAATGGGCAATAGCAACTTTTTTCCTCCGAAGTCAAACACCATCCCCAGCTGAGCCTTTGTGCTACAAGCTTTTCAGGAGATGTTACCTAAACTTTATTAAAAGAAAAGAGCAAGTTTAAATATAGACACTGGACTAGCCCAGTCTGTATTTTCAAGTCCACATTCTTCATCTGAAGCATTGCATCAGGGAACCCCCTGAGTCTGCATGTTTTCAAGTTCACAGTACATGGAACCAGTTTTTTCTTTTTAATTTTTTCCTCACTCAGAGCAGCCACACACAGTGACCGTTGACGCCGGAACCTCGGGCGGGGCCTTTTCCTATGAGGCCTGGCCAGAGCTGCCCAAGGCTTCTCCTCAATGAGAATCGATGCTGTCATGCTCTATGGATGGGAAAAAAAGCAAGAAAATAAAAGCACCTGGTACAGGTTTCATGAGATCCATTCGGATTCACTATGTTCCAAACCCACTGCTGAATGCCATGTGTCCACTTGGTGTGCTGAACAGTTTGTGGCCTTGGAGTTGGTCTCAATTCGAAGAACTGTTATTGGATGCCCCAGAGGTGGAAGCAATAGCTGCCCCGGCAGGGCTGCTTGTGGAGACTGATTTTCGGATGTGAGGCAACAAGTAGGGGTCACAAGCCAGCTGCTGGACGTCGATTCGGTCCTCCTTTCGGTAGGCCAAGCATCGCCGGATAAACGCCTATAAACGGAAGGTTCGTACAGAAGACTGAAGGAGATAATCCTGGTACCCCAGTGGGAACCTGAGGCACCAAAACCACTGCTAGAGCCCAGAGCAAACAGTCCCTCAGGAAAAGAGGTTTATAGCCTTTCTCAAAACCCATCAGGCAGACCAGAGAAGACAAGGGCCAGGCAGCACTGGGTGTGACAGACGTGATTTGATAACAACTGCACTACCAACATGGAGGTTCCTCTCCACCCAGCACAGACGGCAGTCTAGTCTTATGTATGGAACTCTTATCATAAAGTCTTTTCCAGCTTAATTCCTATTTTTTGACCATAGAGCTCAACTTATCTACATTTTATAATACAATTTATTTAAATGAAATAAGCTGCTTGTTTTTCTTCAAACAGACTCTCATCTATCCCAGGCTGGTCTCAAATTCAGTATGTAGCCAAGGTCCCACTTCTCATCCTGCTGCCTCTACCACATCTGGTTTATGGAGTGCTAGTGATGGAATCCAGGGCTCTGTGCATACTAGGCAAGCACTCTGCCAATGAGTTCTATCCACAGTCCCAATCTATCAGTTTGAAGTCTAAAACATCATATTCACTGAAAGTCCATATTTCATAGTAAGCCAATAATGATGTGAGGCAGGATCACAGATGTCAACACATACCCCAACTTGATGATGGGATGTTGATGGGGGTGGGAGGGTGGGGGCTGGGGAGAGTGTTATAAACCTAAAACTGCATTAAAAAGTATTGGAATTCAGACTTCAGCATAAATAAATAAATAAAATAAAGTAGATTTACAGAAAAATCTAAAACATGAAACAAATGATTGAACTTCTATTTTTCCATATCTAATTAACACAATATAAGGCAGAGGACAATTCTGGCTTTCCAAAATTGAAGACACAGGTACTTGCTTGATTAAAGAGGCATGAATATGTAATTCCTAGCTTTAAAAATGAGCCTTTCTTAGAGAAATACACAAAACTAGAGTTTTAACATATTCTCACAGGTTGTATAACATAAATAAATGTGTTGAAATGTCTCTCTACATAGCTGCCAGTGTAGGCTCTTAAAACAACTGGACCACACAGTTGCCATGATCACACCATTTGCCTGCTTCTCACCACATTTCACAATGGCTCTGCACCTCTTTTACAACCCTCTTCCTTCTTTGCAGAACACGCTTCCCTCAAATCTACACACACACAGCTCCAACTTAGACATCATTCAAGATACTGATCAAATAGCATTTCATCATTGAGACCCACTCCAACCATGCCATCAAAAAAAAAAAAAAAAGGGGGGGGGCCTATTACCTTTCTACTTAGTACTCCTATATCATTTCTCCTATGTAGGTCGTAGCTCGCCAAACATACACTCTCCCTGACAGGTATTAAACTGGGTATTCTTCCTATTACACACATTGCCAGGTATGACTCTACTGGAGTCTACATACCCTTCCCTGTTCTGTGTCATGCAGCCTCTGTGAATTAAAATCTGCTTGTGAATATTCCTTTTACTGAGCTTGGGGATGAGGTGGGCAGACTATAAGCAATATTCTTCTACCCACTATTAAGAGTAGTAATTTGTCCCTATCCTTGCTGCTCAATAACGATTAAATTTCATATTAAATATTTTAGTTACTACTACCCAAAAAAATGACACAGAAGCAATCATTTCCACTGGCTAATGAATCAAACTTACCTTTGCTTCAGGTGTTACTACTGGCTTTGGCGGGAACTGTACTTCAGTAGCTTTAAGAATAGTATTCTCTTGTAGAATATCTTGCTGGGATTGGTTATGGCCAAAAGGCTGTCATATAAAAACAAAATAAACAAAGGTTGGCCCCTGGTTATACAATTCAGTACCATAAAAGGAGTCTCAAAACTCTGGAGATGTTCTTCTTTTGCTCGCCTTTGACAAGGGGGAAGGTTCACAGCTTAAAGACCAGGTCACAAGGTCACAACAAAGAAAGATACAGGGGGCTGGAGAAATGGTTCAGAGGTTAAGAACACTGGTTACTCTTTCAGAGAACCTGGATTCAATTCTCAGCACCCACATGACAGCTCACAACTGTCTGTAACTCCAGTTCCAGGAGATCTGACACCCTCACACTAATCCACATAGGATAAAATTAAATAAATTGTAAAAAAAAAAAAAAAAAGAAAAGAAAAAAAGAAAGATTCAGAGATCAGCAGTCTCTTAAGCTCTGAGTCACACATATCTATGTGCCACTAGCCAATCCAAGATGTACACAAAAAAGGATGGAAAAAGAAATAAATCAAGGGGGACTGGAAAGATGGACAGCAACTGAAAGCACTGACTGCTCTTGCAGAGGATTGGGCTTTGGTTCCCAGCATCCACATGGTGGTTCACAACCATCTGTAACTCCAGCTTCAGGGGATCCAACACTTCTGAATTCAGGCACAAATATAGTGCACATATATGTACACAGGAAAAACAATCATATACCTAAAATAAAATTTTAAAACCTTAAAAAATTTTTCTCACATCCAGTATGAGGGATGGGAGTGGTGACTCACACCTGTAATCCCAGTGTTTAGGAAGCTGATGTAGGAGAATCCCCGTGATTTCATAGACAGCAAAGGCTACACTGTGAGCTCTAGGACAGTCTGAACTACATACGAGACCCTATCTCAAGAAACAAAACCTAACAGCAGCAGCAACAACAAGTGCTGGGACCACTTAGGGTTTTAACTGTGCTTCAAGCTGCAATTTCCAAATCAACTTTAAAAATAGGCTCAAGCTTGCTGTAATGCCTACAGTGTTCCTACACAGATCTGACATAACTCTATTATTTCACCACTATTAGCAAAAACTCAATATTATTAGACAGTACACAAAATAATTAAGCTCCACTAGTTCTACATAGTTTTCTTGTCTTGGAGAGGCTGGATAAAGAAAAACCAAGAGGTTAAAGAGGAAGGTGTTGTCTGCATTAAGAGTTTGATCTGAGAATCTAACCAAAATAAGAAGAGTTCACTGAGGCTACAAATTCCCATCTGCTTTATGCCTATGTTCAGCCTAACTGAACACTGAAACATACAAACATACTGAAGCCAGAAGCAGGAATATGAATATACAATTGGACCCTAATATGTGTGTACATATATATGTGTGTGGATGTTTAAAAAATATGCTCACAAGAAAAAAGTTATTGTTTGTTGTAATGATGTAACACCTATCAGAAACAACCAACAAAAAAATATTGTTTTGGAAGGTATAGGAATGGAGCTCGGGACTTTGTATGTGTTAGCTAAGTACTGTAGCACTGAACTATATCCCTAGACTTTGGTTTTCTAAGACAGGTTTTACTATATAGTTCAGGTTCCCCACAAGCTCCTTGGATCCTCCTGCCTCAGACTCCCAAATACTGGGATTATAGATATGAACTACTACATGTGGCCAAGGGATACTTTCTGACACTATCTCCTCAGCACAAAAAAAAAGGGAGGTGGAGGGTGGTGCTTGAGAGATGGCTCAGAAGCTAAGAGCTCTTGCTACTCTCGTAGAGAAACTGTGAGTTCAGTTCCCATCAACCATGTCAACTCACAATCACTTGTAACTCTAGCACCAAGGTATCTGTGCTGGTTAGTTTTTGTCAACTTAACACAAGCTAGAGTCATCTGGGAACCTTAACTGAGGAATTGCCTCCATCGGACTGACTGTAGGCAAGTCAGAGAAGCATTTTCCTGATACAATATTGATGTCCAAGTGCTCAGCCCACTGTGGGCAGTGTCATCCTGGGTGGTGTAAGCAGGTGGTCCTGGGTGACATAAGCAAACAAGCTGAGCAAGCCATGGAAGGCAAACCCAGTAAACAGCAGCAGCATTACTCCATGGTTCCTACCCTGACTTTTCTCTATGGTGGACTGTGATCCAGATATATAAGCCAAATAATACCCCCAAGATTTTATGATTTTTTTTTTTTTTTGGGTCATGATGTTTATCACAGCAACAGAAAGCAAACTAGGACAGTATCTGACACCCTCTTCCCAGCCTCCTTGGACACACATTCGTGTACTCAGAAACACACACACACACACACACACAATTAATAATAATCTGTGCCAGATATGGTGACTCACTCTGTTAATCCCAGTGCTCAGGAGGCAGAGGTAGGAGAATCTCTGTGAGTTTGATGCCAGCTTGATCTAAACATAGCTCCAGATCAGCAAGGGCTACATAGTGAGACCCAGTCTCAACAAAACAAAACAAAATTAACAAAGAGTATGGGGGCCTCTGGGGCTATGGCTCAGTGGATAAAGTGCTTACTTACTATAACAAACCTAAGGACCTGAATTTGATCCCCAGCACCCAAAATAAATAGCCAGACAGAGCAGTATGTGCCTGTAATCCCAGGATGGGAGATGCAGACAGCAGACTGCGGGGACTTGCTGGTCAGCTAGTCTAGTTGAGTCAGGTTCAGTAAGAGACCTTGTCTCAAAAAATAAGATGGACAACAATTAAGGACGAACCTGAGGTCAACCTCTAGCTCTCACAGCATGCACAAGTATACCATATGTTTTTCTTAAAAACAGCTTTATCTAGCGAGGTGGTTGAAAATAAAATCTAAGGATACCTATTAGAAACCTTGATAATGGTTCTTGGTCAGATTGCTTCTGTTTCTAAATGATTTTAAGACAGATGTGATATAATCCCAGTACTCAAGAGGATGAGGCAGAGAGACTGCCTTGAGTCTGAGGTCAGCCTGGGCTACATAGTGAGTGACAGGCCAATCACAGCTACACAGACCTTAAAGAAACAGACAAACAAACAAAAAACCACCCTATTTACATGAGTTCACACACATATCAGAATCAAAACATGTCTCATATTTAAGAATAGCAACATGTCTCTGATAGCTTGGGAGAATTCAGTAGGCGCCCATCAGCCAGGAATTTGTAATTATATGTGAAGCATTTACTGACAAGTCTGTATTTTCTTTAAAGCACTCCTTTCAGGATTCTAACGGTTAACTGAAAAGAACCCACACTGAGGCGGTGGATACGGCCCAGGCTGTTGCCCTGCCTTCCTCCTCACCTTCCTCCCATAAAGACACTGGTAGAAGATCACACCCACTGACCAGACGTCAACTTTATTTGAGATCTTTGGTGGCTCTTTCCCAACCACAAAACACTCTGGTGGTAAATACCTAGGAGAAAACAGAAATAAAAACTCAGGAAATGAATATATAAATCTAAGTCATGTACACAAAGGCAAAATAAAGGACCTTGTTAAAAAATATAACGCTTGGGTCAGGCATGATGGTGCACACTTTTAATTCCAGCACTTGGGGAGGTAGAAGCAAGGGCAAGTGGATCTGTGAGTGGTGACTACTAGAATATCCAGAGCTAAGGAGAGAGAATCTCAATCTCTCTCTCCCTCAAAAAATACCAACACTCAAGTTTTAACCATCAGCTTAGAAATATACACAAGTAAACAAAAGACACTCGAACTTATGGAGGTGACAAGATCTTCATACGGCAGTCAAGCATTTTATTTCTCAATTTATGGAGATGTAAATATCCTCTCCGGCTTCACTGTGCTTACCCACAGCCTGCTTTCCCACGGTTGTGCCTACTCCAAGTGTCATCCACAAGCTGTGCTCTTGTCATATTCTGTAGTTTTGGTGACAAGTGAGGATCACACCCAGGGTCTCATGCACGGAAGTAAGTGTTCTCCCATGGAGCTAACAATACTTTTTTTAAACATGCAGTGACACAAAAGAAATGAATCCCCCTTTATGATAGCTTCAAACAACACAGTAGAAAGAATAGAGGTTTCTTTTCATGCTGTCCAAAGGAGACTTCTCTAAAAGCAATTTTTGGGGGTGCTGAAGATGGAATCAGAGCTTTCATTAAGCTACATTTCAACCCCTAAAATTAATAAATGTTTTAAAGTCCAAATGAATTCAGGACATAGACATCTCAAGGGCAGAGTCTATTCTGTCTATTCTGAAGGCAGCCTCTTTTGGAAATGTCTACCACAAATAATTCCAATATAAAATTCAAAGTGACATTTAAAATCCAAGTTACTGGAAGATGTTTTATTTTTCTACATTAAGGATGCGATTGCTTGTTGAAAGACCAATAACTAGTATAGCAAAGCCACACAGAGACCCTCATCTAAATTCCTTCTCTCCCTACCATGGTCTCTAAAGAGTCTAAGGGATGGCGGGCTACAACAATTGGATAGTATGAAAGGTAGGAACCTCTAAGCATTTAGGAAACCAAATAAATATGCCTGGAATCCTAGCCACAGCTCAGCTGGAAGGCAGAATTCTGAAGATGTTTCTGCAGACTCAGGCCAGCAAAGACTGGTCTATGGAAAGAAAACCTTGTATTTGGGACCCTGCTGTGTTTCTGGTATAAAAATCTAAATGTAAATCCTTCTTCTCACTCAGCCACCATCTCTGTCAAGCTTGTTTACTTCCATATGTTTCTCATTTATTTCATAACAGACATTTGCATGATTACGACGACCTATCACTAGATTATTATGCTACAATGAATACTTACAGCTGAGGCATTCACTGAAGTACGTGTAGCACAGTGCCAGTGTGTCTGTGGGCTGGATTTCCAGTGCCACACAAAGCAAAATGCAAAACAAACAAAACAAACTACCCTAAAAATTGAAATATACAGAATTTACTATGAAGGAAAAAAAAGGAGCAAAGAAATAAAAATGTGAGCAAAAGAAAAAAAAATATAAGAACAGCTCTTCCAAGTGGCACTCAAACTTTCCTGGACCTTCGATTTCAAAGTTGCTGCTTCTTTATTACACATCAACTTAAACGTGGCTTTGGATAAATAACAAATATAACTTTGGTTCTAAAAATGACCATTGAAATGTAGTCATAATTTTTTTTTCTGAGGAGGTGGCAAGGAAGAAGAGGGGCAGAGAACTTATCCAAAAGACAGTGACAATCTGTTAAGATTTTTAGAATGTAAAAGGCACTTCAACTTCACAGGACATGTCTGGTATATCAACTTCTAAGATTCAGTTTCTCCATCTATAAATGAAGAAATAAACTAGTTTTTCCAGAAAAATAATACTGAAAACAGCAAGTATTCTCATTTCCTACCAAGAGCTTTGGGGAGGGATTGCAGAAGACAGGCCTGTAATACTAAACTATGCTAAAAAGCACAGCTGCATCTCACTGCAATATGTGTCCTCAGCCAGAAGTGAAGCTGAGAAGCAATGGGTATTCAAAGCAAATCTGAGCTCACTTACCTCACTTGTTTGCTTTTGTTTGAGATAGGGTCTCACTTTGTAGCCCCGGCTGCCCTGGGACTCACTATGCAGCACTTGCTTCAATTCTCCTTCCTCGGCTTTCTGAGGGCTGCAACTAACAGTAGGTACTTCCATGCCCACTCATTCATCTTGCATGTGTGTGAGTGTGTGTATGGTGCACACACAAGCCTATGCAAGTATGCACACGTGTGCATAGGAGAAGGACTGTCAGGAGTCCGGCTTTATCACTTACTCATTTTTTTTCCTTCTTTGAAACAGGGTCTCACTGTGTAGCCTTGTCTGACCTGGATGGAACTGGCTATGTAGACTAGGCTGGTATCAAACTCACTGTTTCTGCCCCGAGTGTCAAGATTAAAGGAGTGTGCCACCAATCCTGGCTATCACTTATTCCTTTAAAACAGGATCTCTCTCACTGAACCTGGAGCCAGGTCCTAGTAATCCTCCTGTCTCTGCCCCATTCAGTGCTGGGGTTGCAGACATGTGTTGGCATGCTTTGCCTTATTTTTTGTGGGTGCAGAATCCTAACTCAGATTCTCATGCTTGTGCTGAAAGCAGTCTAATCCACTAAGACAACATCACTACCAATGCACACTTTAAAACTTTATAGACACTCATAAAATTTAATATCACAGAACCACTCCCATCATTCACTCATTTATTTAGATGCAGTCTCTCTCTACATAGCCTTGGCTGTCCTGAACTCATGTAGGTCAGACTGGCCTCAAATTTATTGAGATCCATCTACCTCTGCCCTGAGTGCTGGGATTAAAGGTGTGTGCAACCATGGCCAGCTCAGAAACCATCTATCTTACCTTTCATTATAGAAAATACTCAAAAATAATTAAAGTAGAACAGTTAACAACCAAGCAACCAGCACCCAGTTTCAACAGCCATCACACAGCTAATCTTTGCTCATATTCATAGTTTTCCACATCATCTAATAAGCTCTTTGGGGCAAAGTATTATATGATTTTTAATTTAATTTTAACTGCTTAATTTTTATAGATTGGCAAAGTAGCACCAGCTAGCAATGAGACATCATTGATGATGATCATCATCATCATCATCATCATCATCATCATCATCATCATCATCATCATCCTGTTTTCTTTTCTTTCTTTTTTTTTGAGACAGGGACTTGGGTCTCACTTTGTAGCCTGAATAGAATAGCCTAGAACTCACTATGTAAACCAGTCTGGCCTCATACTCATAGAAATCTGCCTGATTCTGCTTCCCAGTGCTAGGATTTCACCTGGCAAATTTTATTATTTTTTTTAATATTTTTTAATGATACCCTGGAATTGGAGTTACAGACAGTTGTGAAAAACCATGTGGGTGCTGGGAATTGAACCCAGGTCCTCTGAAAGAGCAGGTAGTGCTCTTAACCACTAAGCCATCTCTCTAGTCCCCTTATCATTTTTTAAATAACTATTTTAAACATGAGGGAGAGAGAGTAAGAGAAATGGACAGACATATTGACTATACTTTTTAAAAAGAAGAAGTTAACAAGCACAAAACTCAAGTGCAAGTTCCAATGAATTTATATAGTAGAGGTACAGAGTACCAACTTCACTTTTTGTCACTTAGCAACAGGGACACTAACCCACAATAACCACCATAGAGAGTAAACATTATAAATGTAGCTTCTATTTTAAACCTAGAATTTCAAAGTTTCAATTTAGAGACTGACTTGACTGAAGGTACCATTTCCACAAAGCATGAAGAGGAACAGAAAGCAGCTCATTGTCCACCTGACAATCAGCAGAATCAGCTAAGTAGAACAGGGTTCATTCCACATGTGCCAAATGTCTTCCTCATTGAACCCCTCATTCCTAGACAGAATTCTAAGCCCAGGGACTTCTGAGGCTGACATACAGTAGCATGTTACCTACCTCTCCTGTAGTGCTATATATAGAGGCTTCTCTGGGTTAAGAATTACTTAAGGCAGAATTAATTAAGGCAGAATGTGGCTTTGTGTAACCACCTCAGAAGAGGATAAAATTGTAAAATTATAAGCACAAAGTTACACGCCCCAGGCCCAGGTATGTTTTATGGTCCTCACTGTAATAAGTAATTACACTGTAAAAAGTAATAGTGAAAAGCCAGAAGTAGGCAGGAGTGCTCAAAGGCTGTGAAGCAGAGTTCGTTGCAGTAACTGGGAGAAAGGTGATAGTGCACAGTAGGAAGAAGTAGCTTCAAAACCTTTAGGACACAGCTAACAGACACGAATACAATTTTGCTAAGCTGTGCTCACTTCTTTATGTGGAGATTTAAAGGGATACTGTGAAACATTTTTTTGTTGTTGTTGTTGTTTTTGATTTTGATTTTGTCCCATCCAAGACTTCACAATTTCTTAATTCTTGACAGTTCATCATCCTGGAAACAAACCCCTTATCCTACAGACACGAGGAGAAGCCTCTGCTTCAACAATAAATAATTCAGGGCTATTCTTTTAGACTCATAAACAACCTTGTTCTCTACTGGCATGTACGGCCAGCACTGTGTAAGACACATATATCCAAAAACCAGACTATACAAGTGTTCTCTCAAGGGTTTTCAAAAACATAAAGAAAATATAAGACATATTAATACAAAAAGTCAAACTGCTAAAAAAGGTATTTCTACTTTAGCAGACTACATACGATTAATTATTAATCACCAAGGATTTAATACAGTAGAGCCACATACACACCAGCCAACTTGGCAGACTTCTAGATACCTACCAGTAAGTACCAGCACCTTGTGACGTTAGCTCCATGCCATCCACTGAATTGTAGCTATCATCATCCATGATCTTGGAAAGACCAAAATCTGTAATTTTTATCTCTCCACATGCTGTACCATTTACTAAAAGGATATTACCTAAAAAGATTTAAAAAAAAACTTCATCAATAAACATATATTTATTAATAGAAAAGACAAGAAGGGAAAAAGTGAACTCTAAATCTTTGGAATAAAACAATCTAACTCTGGACACAGGGAGAATCCTCAGTGTCTGCTGGAAATTTTTATTTTCTAAGAACTGCCTGTTTAATGTGCCAAAACCCACTCTGGGCAATGGAATAAAAAGTGACTTGCCAAAGTAAAATATCACTTGAACATTTGGTTTAAAAAAAGATGGTGGGAAAATTTCATATGAACTTTCGGTGTGATCTCCATGCTGGCAGGCTTAGAACAGTGATTTCAGGAAGGTGGGGGTGGGGAGACAGAAAGAAAACATGCTCAGGAGCCAGAGATGGTGCCACAGCGCCACCTATCGCTCCTGCAGCAGGAAAGTGTGCTGACTCCAACGATGGAATGATCACATAGCAGCCATCTTTACAACAGAATCACTTCGTTATAGATGATTTTTCAGTCATGTCAACCACATCAGATCAGAACATAAAGAACAGTGAGTGGTGAGCTTTTATATATAGCTCCCAGAAGAACAAGGCAAGGTCAACAACTCTGCCTAAAAGGAGACGATGGGAACTGGGTTCTTCAGCAGTAGAGCCATCCACAGGAAGCATACACACACCAAAACAAAAAACAAACAAACAAATACCAGCTGAAGATAACAAAAAAAAGGGATAAAAAACATCTTGCTTTTTCCTGATGACGACCAAGTTAAATGATAATTCAAAAGGATGAAAAACTGCTTGGGACATAAGGGAACGAGGCATGTGTACTTATCAGGGAGGCCTGAGTCACAGGAACTGCTGCATAGTGTGAGTAATGGGAAAAAGCAAAATGTAACTTGCCAAAACAGTTGTTTCTAAATGACATCATGAATTTTCCTGGTTCAGCACACAAAGGCATTGTTTCTCCAGAGAATTTAATCCAACCCACCCACCTACACCCTGGGCAGCCCAGGACTCCTTTCTTCTCACACCTGCCCAGGCATCTACAGTTGGCTCCTGTCAAATTCTTTGACTTGAAAGACTGAAAAGTCATTAAGAATGTTTCCTAAAAGTTAGCCGTACCTGGTTTGAGGTCATAGTGTATGATGGGAGGTTTTATTTCATTTAAGTACTTTAAAGCATTCACAATCTGCATAATAATGGATCGGGCTTCCTTTTCTGACATTAATTTGTGCTGTTTCAGGTAGAAATCCAGATCATTTCCTTCACAGTATTCTAATACTGTACAAAACCTGAAGAAATAAAACCAGCATTTAACAGTAGAGTAAGAAGCAGATTAAAACTACCTAAACCACCCCCAACAAAGACTAAGGTATTACAGCTTCTTATTCCTTTCTTCTTTGTTCCTAAAACACTCTTCTATTCAGTATCAGCTCTCAGAAGGTTCATAGGAAGAGAAGTGCTTGCTCTCTTGGAGATGAGCCTCTGTAACCTCCACTGGCATCAACAGGGCCAAAGTTCACTATGGCATATTGCTTCTAAGAACAATAACAAGAACTATACCATGTGACCTAGCTATCCTCTTATAGCAGGGTCTCCTCTGCATACCCATACCAGGTACTCATCGGTGATCGATCACACAATTGTCCTAAGTGTTTTATATAACCCTGAGTGCAGACACACTGAGAAAGACTCTGGCTTCTGGTTGTATGCTGTCTGGTACAAGACTAAACAAATAGGTTGTTAGATGGTATGGGTTCTTTTATTTTCATTTATGCCTATATATCACACATATCCCCATTTAAAATTACACGCCACTGTTGGCATTATAGGCAATGCATCTATTTCCCAAATGAAGTATGCTTTCCTGTGCTATTTGAATATTCCTGAGAGATGAATACTTTTTGAATCATTCTAGGTTATGTTTGTTAGTAGGACTTAACCAGGAAATAAAAACTACTTGAATATTGAAAACAGAAAGGCTGTGATTCATAGATGAAAGATCTAAGAAGGCAAATGTCCAGTAAGATACCCTAGTGAATAGTTACAGCAGGAAGCTGTTAGCACCCTAAAGGCAAAGGGTCAGAGGAAGAAGATGGTGCCATGAGAACTCAGGTCACAAGGAAACTAGAACTGTGTGCTTACCCAGTGGCTGAACCCAGCTGAATACGCACTGACACAGCTTACTAGAGACGATCCCCCAATGCACCAGAAAGAAGGGAAGCAGTGAGCCGCTATAGGCTGAACTTCAAAAGCAGCACTGCAACTGACTACAAAGACACACTGTAGAATCTCAGGATTGAACAATAAACTACACTTTTTATGAAACCTGGAAGGCATGCTAATGCTCTGTGTGCATATCTGAAATGTTCGGTCTCTGATTTAAGATGCTGGAATCTTGTTGTATTCAGTGGACTGATTCCTAGGCCCAAAAGCAAGGTAGACACAAAATCTAACTTTATATATCCAAACAACTCTCAAAAGATGCTCTAAACAATAGTCTGACTTGTTTTTGCTAAAAAACCATCATATACACAATAGGAAGAAAGAAAGAATAGTGTGAAATTAACTTATCACATTAAAGTGTGTATACAGTTCAAAACGAAGATAATTCAAGTCATGCTTAATTTCAAATTAGTTTTATAGTACTCATATTTTAGAAGGGAGTCTATCTAGCATTCAAGGAATCTACTGAAAGCATATAGTAACACCAGCCTGTGGAAACTTGACCAGAGTTCTCATTCTTTGTGTCTAACTACACTAGTTTTCTGAGTCCTACTCACAAATACACAAAATACATACATATAATAGGTGCAAGGGCTCCTTGAAAAGGAGAGAGTTTGAACACACAGGAGAAGGGAGAAGTGTTTCCATAGGGAACATGTCTATACATGGGCTGGTTGAGAAAGCTGCTGGCTGAATAGACTAAAATTCCTGGACATCACTTTAGGAGACCAAGGGAACAACTGTGGACCAGACTTAAGGTATTTATTTGTGTTCTCCTGACTCAGGCCTGACTGCAAATGCTGAAATATCCCTAAGCCCTAAATAAACCCAAAGCCGCTCCAGCTTACTGACCTGTATATTGTTATGTACAAGATTATAAAAAGTACCAAAGACCTCACACAAGTCTTTGTTTTTCTGATATTCAAAGATCAGTCTACATATCAAGAAGGTTGAACCCTAAGATCCTTCTCAATTCTAAAATCCTATTGCCCATGAACCTGCATTCCAACTGGCAGTACTGGGCTACCTTTACTTGAGTCACATTAACCCTCATATTTTAGGGTAACAAGACACTGTTGTTCTTAAGGCTCATGGGCGTCATCAGTGTCTAGAATGGGGCAGAGGTTCTTTTCAACAGTTTGTACTCCCTAGGCCTGCTAGTGGCATGTCAGCATCTTGAACCAATTCTTAAAAACTGATTGCTACATTTCAGGAATTTTGTGACTAAGCAAAGTGTGATAAACTCATTAAATAGAACATAATCTGGCTATAGAAAAGGATGAACTACTGACACACAAGTCCAAGTGTGAACCTCAATCATCACCATACTAACTGAAAGAAGCCAGTCACAAAATACCACGTATTTCATGATTCCACTTGTAAAACAGTCTAGAACAGGACACGTAAAGATACACAGATGCACTATCTGCTTAAACAGAGGAGAGTAAAATGAAAAAATGATAGCAAAAAAGGTTCAGGTTTCTTCTGAGAGTGAAAATGTCCTAAAATGATCTTGGATAATGGCTGTGCATATCTGTGATACACATGAAAACCCAATTGATTGTGCACTTTACATGGGTGAATCACATGGTAGCTAAATTAGAATAAAGTTGTCTGTTTTTCTAAGTTGGCAGCACATAATGGAAGTATTTATTCCACAGATATTGGCAATCAATCTTATCTCTCTCCCTGTGAAACTAGTTGTAAAATGTTACTAGCATACAAGTGCCCTTGTCCTTTAGCCAAGATATCTGGCTAACCCAAATCTGAATTATGTGTAATTGTTTGCCTGTAAATTAATGAATTTAGTTCACTAAGAGAGTACTTCCTGGACCCAGATTTATGCACCATTCTCTGAATATTCAATATGCCTAGAAAATAAGAAGAGGTAAAATGGCGTTGGACTTACGAGTCAGTGTCCAGTGAAAAGTAATCATATAACTTCACTATTCTGGGATGATCCAGTTCTTTGTGAATCCGGTATTCCCTACACGCATGCCTGTAAACAAAATGAAAACATAACAAGAAAACACTTAGCCTGCTTTTTAGAACTCACCCTAATTTCTCTACCATTTACCATTTCCACATGTTCATTGGTTTGTTCCATTTCATCCATTTGGTCACCTCTTCTAATTACTCTCTTTTCTCATTCTATTTTCTCCAATGTTTTCTATCTAAGCCACTGAGAAAACAGTAGCTGCTCAAATATTTCTTAAAAGAATGGATGCTAACCTTTTTCAAGATCCTCTGTGGCAACTACACTTCTTTTATGCTAATAATCCACATATTAAAATTTACAGTCTATTCATCTTTTCTAAAGTGACGCTTCCAAGGGCTGAGGAGACAGATTGTTGGCAAAGTGCTTGCCTGCTTTCTTGCAAGCATGAGGACCAGAGTACAGACCCCAGCACCCACATAAATGCTGACTGGACATGGCAGCCCATCTGCATACCAGCCTCAGAAGACAGACACACAGAGTCCCTAGAGCAAGCTGGCTAGAACACTAGGCAGGTCACAAGTTCAGGGTTTGATTGAGACCCTATCCATAAAATAAGTTAGAAGCGTGATGGAGGATGATTCCTAACATCAACTTTGGGCCTCCACATGCAAACACTGTCATATGCACACCATCCATGTGCCACACGCGTACACATGCACACTCCCATGTGCAAGCATGTGCTCACAGATACATGTGTGTGTACACACACACACATACACACACACACTCTGAAGAAAAAAAAGCCAAGGTACCTCTTACCTGCATGTTTATAACAAATTAAGTTTGTAAACTACTTGAATTAATGGGCTAAGTGATAAATCATCTGGCAATTGTTTTATTTTTGATTTTAAATTTTATTACTTAAAATGTGCTTGTCTAGACATGTACAGACGTTTCAGTATTTTACATAGTATTGATGTTGAAGTATATTATGCCATTTTATATATGATGCCTGAAGATTTTGGGATCTGTGGAGGTCCTAGAACAAATCCTCCATGCACACTCAGGGATGACCATATTAGTATTTTTGATTTCTGAGACAAGGTTTCACTATGCAGCCCTTGATAGTCTGGAACTCACTACATAGACCAGGCAGCCTCAACTTGTGGTAATCTTCCTGCCTCTGTCTCCTAGGTGCTGCAAATATAATCATGCACTATCACAAATGACTTCACTTAAAACAACAACCAAAAACAAAAACAAAAAAATACCCAAACAAACAAAAATCCTTTTTGAAGCCACTAGATGCTCTGCAGATAAAGGCACTTGCTGCCAAACCTGATGAGCTGAGTTCAATCCCTGAGACCTACATGGTGGAAGAAAAGAACTGACTCCCAAGTTGTCCTTTGACCTCCAGAGTGCTGTAGTACACGCATACCCCTAATAAACAAACAAATATATTTAAGAAGAAGCTTTAAAAAGTTTCTATTTTAAAATAATAAAACTATGAATCAACTGTATTATATATAAAATGAGAGATATATATCAGCCACATAATTTTGAAAGAACAGAGGCCTGGGAAATGGCTTAGTCAACAAACTATTTGCCTTACAGGTTAACAATGACCTGAGCTCAAAAAAGCTGGGTGTGGTGGTCCATGGTTATGATTCCAGTGGGGAAGAAGTGACAGGTGTATCCCTGGGGCGCTCTGGTCAGTCAGCTAGCCTACGTGGTGAGTTTGAAGCCAAATGAGAGACCCTGTCTCAATAAACCAAGGTGATGGCTTGGGAACCTGGGGAACATATGAGGTTGTCCTCCAGTCTTTACATGTAGGCTCACGCATATCTATACACACAACAGCGCCTGCACATACAGTAAGAGGCACGCGTGCATGCATAGATACAGACAGATACACACACACACTTGAACAAGTTTATGTCATACATTTATCAAAAGGTTTTCCAAGGATTTTTTGGTTTTGTTTTTGTTTTCTTCCTTTTTTGAGACAGGGTTCTCTATTATAACTCTGGCTGTCCTGGAACTCACTCTGTAGACCAGGCTGGCCTTGAACTCACAGAGATCCACCTACCTCTGTCTCCTGAGTGCTGGGATTAAAGGCATGCATCACCACTGCCCAGCTCAAAGTGGTTCTTATTTACAGACAGCAACTAGAAAATGCTTTAAATAATTTAGCACCATTTGAGATGCTTTGTTGTAAGGCATAAGTCAGAAAAGAGAAATTTTCTGTAAAGTAAATGAAAAACAACAAAACAATGGTGGTTTTAGAAGCTAGTGTATTCCAATATATCAAAAAGTACAAATTAAGGGCTGGAAAGATGGCTCAGCATTTAAAGGCTAGACTCACAACAAAAAACAAAACAAATTAAATTAAAATGTAAAAACTGGGGAAATGAGAGCGATAGGGAGGAATAGAAGCCTCCAAGTAATTATAAAAAGGTTTCCCCTAATGGAAACTTTGGGCTTAATTTCAAGATGCTGCTTCTAGCTCCACTACTGCTTCTAATGCTTCATTTCATTATCAATATGTCTTTCTATACAGAAACGACAGGCCTGTACCAGGGTAGAGAAGTAGCAGACACACACTACGTGAGGACTCAAGGACCTGGCTCCTGGAACTCTGGCTTCCTCATCACTGAGTGGGAAGCCTAGATACCTTCCTGCAGCACACACAGCCTTGGCTCAAACCCCCATTTCATCAAGATAGCTCCACTTAGGATTCAATGTAATATTACATTTGGCAAAATAAAATGTTAATTTAAAAAAAAATCTATAGACTAAAGAGATCACTGTTAAAGTAATTTCTGGCTGAGCACACTTTTAAACTATAATTATGTGCCCTTTGAGTACCTTTTTCACTTTGCACATTTCAAATTCAAGACCAATTTCTTTATATGTGTATAGAAAACAAAGGAAACAAATGATAGAGAAAGTAAAGAATGAAAAAGTGTCAAAGTCTTCACCATCTAAGCCAGTGGCTCTCAACCTTCCTAAAGCCATTCCTCATGTTATGGTGATCCCCCAACGATAAACCTGTACTTCATAACTGTTACTTCATAATCATAATTTTGCTACTGTTATGAATCGTAATGTAAACACCTGATTATGCAGATGGTCTTAGGTGACCCTTGTGAAAAGGGCACTTGACACCCCTCCAAAAGGGCTGTGACCCATAGGTCACCCACCGATCTAAGCCAACTGTGATAGTGTACTCCATAATAGCAGCACTTAGGCAGCTAAGCAAGGAAGAATGCCCTGAGCTCAGGGCCACCCAGGCTATAGAATGAAATTCTGTGGCAAACAACACTGAAGTCTTTACCAACTTCATCAGCACCTAAAGCAGCAACCCCAACACAGGTCATGCCAGGCTTACAGGCTGTTGTCCTTCATCAGCAAGGCCTGACTGACCTGTGTCCCTCACACTCAACACTTCGTTTAGCATGCAATAGATTAAAGGACTATAAATAAGAAATCAGGAGAAATTTATACACTAAAATGTATTGTTTGTCTTCTTATAAAATGACATAAACTTAGATTTCTAAAATGCTTGCTTTTATATTAGAAATTTTAAGCCCAGGCACTCAGGAGGCAGAGGCAGGCTATCACTGTGAGCTCTAGGCCAGCCTGGTCTACAAAGTGTGTTCCAGGACAACCAGAGTTACATGCACTTTTTCCTATTGCAGAATTTTTATTAAGTTTTGGGGAATTAAAGAAAACTATCAAGAGAGGGAGAGATGACTGAGTGGATAAAGTGTTCGCTATTCAGGCTCAAAGACCCAGGTTGGGACCCCAGAACCCATGTAGAAAGCCAGACAGTAACCCTGGAGGCTTGCTGGCCAGCCAGCCAGTCATCCAAAATGGCGAACTCCAGATACAGTGAGGTACTCTGTCTCAAAACAGTAAAGCAGGAAATGGTGAAGTGGAAGCAATAAAAGTGCTTGCCACCTGGTAAATCTGAGTTGTCTCTGGAGCCTACAGGGTTGGAGAGATGACTCCCAGGGCTTACTTTCTGACTTTTCACATGCATGTCATATTAAATGTGTGCATGTAAACCCACACAATCATAAATAAAAAATGTTTTAATTAAACATAAACTAAGGTGTATACTGAGAAGGTATCTGGTGTCAACCGCTAGCTTCTTCATGAATATGCACATGCACCTGTACAAACATATACCATACACAACCACCCCAGCTCCACCTCATCCAACCTCTTACACAAACTAAAGAAATCAAGTAATACTACATTTTCATACTGCAAGAGTAACATAACAAGTTTATATTTTGCTTATAAAAGGAAAAAAAATTGGTTATGATAATGTGTATTTATAATCCTACCTTGTGAGGCAGAGGCAGGAGAAGCTGAAGGTAATCCTAGGCTACCTATCTCATAAAAGACCAGCATGGGCTACGTAAGACCCTGTCTCAATCCCCCTCCCCTATTCCAGAAAGGAAGAAAGGGATATAACTCAAAATTCAACAAAACAAGAATGTTTTATTTTCTTTGAGGTTTTCCTTAGCCAAATAAATGATTTTACTTCAAACAAAAGTGGAAAGTATCACCCAAATGGAAAAACAAATTTAAAAAACCTTACTATGCAGGGCAATGTTACCAATACTGAAGTATACTTCCCTTTCAATGTTAGTCTAATGCTAAATTACCTAAACACTCTTCAAAATCTATTACATACCTGGCCTAAGTCAAGTTCAGAGGGGTTAATGACACTTAACCAACTCACTATTTTTTTAAAAATAGATTTACTTATTGAACTGGAGTTAGGGGTGGTTGTGAGCCACCATATAGGTGCTAGGAACTGAACCCAGGTCTTCTGCAAGAGCAACATGTGCTCTTAACTGATGAGCAATCTCTGCAGTCCCAACTTAGCACTATTTATAGCATAAAATTCAAAGCAGGATTTCCTGTCACTAAAATCAAAGGTGGAAGAGTTGAAGATTTTCTCCCAAGCAAGACTGAAGGTCATAAGAACACTCCTTCCTCAGTATGTCAACTGAGAAATGACCCCCGACAGAGGGCTCCACAGATACTCTCAGGTGCCATTATTCCTCCTGAGGAGAAAACAGTGAGAAGGTACCACACACAGCCATAGTTACAAAAGCAGTGTTAGAAAAAGAAGGCAGTGTTTGTCAGCTATCTCTTCTCTTGGATTTATTTTTGTTTATATGTTTGAATGAAAGTTTGTACATGGGGCAGGGTGGTACAGGGTGGTGCCAAATGCGTGCATCATGGAGACCCAGAAAAAAGTGTCAGATGCCCTGGAACTGGAGCTACAGATGGTTATGAGTCATCCAATGTGGTGCTGGGAAATGAATTCAGGATCTCTGGAAGAGCAAGCACTCTTAACCACTGAGCCATCTCTCCAGCCCCTCATTCCAGTAGAGAGATGAGAGAAAGACAACCAACTGGCAGGGCATGGTAGCATGTGTCTGTAATCCCACCACTTAAAGGAGACAGAGGCAAGACAATTACTTTAAATTTGAGGCCAACTGCCATGAGACCCTGTCTAAAGAAGTGAAACAGAATTGAAACAGAACACCCTCATTCTATGACCATCAAGGCTCAAACTGCTCAAACCTGCCAAGTATGTCAAGTGGGGACCAGGACCTAGCTCTAACCCATGTCAAAACCTCTGTAGTCTCTCTGGTATCCAGTATCACAGTTCTTACAAGGTCAGCTGAAAAGCTAGATCTGGAGTCTATGACTTGGCAAAATATGTACAAGTCTCATCACAGAAATTATGTTCTCAAGGTTAACTATACTTGGTCCCTAGAACCAACTATTTTACAGTGGCCAATGCATCAGTAAGCTACAGAACAGGATCTCTCCAAGGATATCTAGAGGTACCTATAGAGAGGTACAAGTTCTGGTTCATAACCTTTAAACATTCTTACAAGTCTCAATACAACAGGGACAATTTTCATTTATAATAGGTCAGAACATATGGTTTCCTTCTCTGAAGTGTTCCTGGCATTCACTGCTACATGCCATTCATCCCGACGTCAAGAGACTGGAATGCACATTTAATAATGTATCTGGCTCCTCAGGAACATCTGGACTGCAGCTGCTTGTCATGTGAGCTTGTGCACATAGGGATATGTGCACAAGGCATATATCATCCCTTGTCCTACCTCTGCCTAAAGCCTGCTTCTCTCATGCAGTACTGAGTTTTGCTACCAATCAGTGGGAAACAGAAAGACTCTGCAGGTCCCTGGTGTGCAACAGGTCTAAAGCGAGACTTGTCCCAGTCCAGGGAATGAAGAACTGTTTGTTGAGGAAATTCTTGATTTTCCTCTTAAGATTTAGAAGTTAACTAAAAGGCTGCTTTAATCCCTACTATTTTTTTTCTCCTCCGAAGTCTTATGAGGAAAAAACAAAAAATCAAATCAAAACAAAACAAAAAAGCAAAAAACTAAAGCTGTATCTGTAACCAGAAGCATTTGTTACTTCTGACAAGGGGCTTGTCTCCTCCTCTCAGGGACAGGACCTGTGATTCAATACTTGTATCTATCACAAGGAGACAAAACTGCTCAGTGGGAAACCTAATAGTAAATTAAGCCTAGAGCTTCCAAAGCAAATGAGCCAGGCACTCCAGTGTTTGGAAGCTCAAGAGGGAATATGGCAAAACCTGACATTAGTAGAACAAAGAAATCCACAGCTGCATATGTAGTAACTATGCATTTTAGAGAAAGCACCCTGTTAACCCCCCAATCCCGATGACAAAGGAGGGCTGCCACTTTACTGGCATTCTCAAAAGAGGCAAACATGGGAAATGGAGCACTAAAAACACAGAATTTTGAGATGGGCAAGCGGACAAACCAAGGGAAGAAAGAACACCATGTTGAGGGATTGAAGACAAGCATGTACCACTGAGGCAACAACATGTACCACTGAGGCAACAACAGGACTCCTCCTTCCAGCCCAACTGTCTCCTTCCCAAACTATTAAGGGCATCCTCCCTGAGTTTCTACAAACAAACCATGTTTTGGGGGCCTTACTTGCTTACTGTAGGTGTGTGTAGAGGCAACAAGAGTCAGAAGCATGGGCTTCAGATTGAGGGATGGCTCTAAAATATAGCTTCTAGTGCTCTCAGGTTCTGTAAGTAACAGTTTTCTCATCAGTAAGATGTGGAGTATATTGACTTTGCTGGGACAGTTAGGAAGATTAAAGCAAACCAACAATATTCATCCACAGCGCTTCACAATGCACAAACCACAGCTACTATTAATGTGTGGGAAATCAGGCACTTCAGCATCACTTACTTGTGGTAATTCTCCTTTTTTTCATCTCTCCAGTTTTTATTTAACTGGTGAATTTTCACAGCTACATATCTTTGCTCTGTTAGATCAAATGCCTATAAAAAAAAAAAAAAAAAAACAAGTAAAATCAAGAATCAGGGAACTCACTTAAAGCTTCTATTTAACAGATCAACAAAGTCCAAAATA
This sequence comes from Cricetomys ansorgei, assembly GCA_026225945.1. Lineage (NCBI taxonomy): Eukaryota > Metazoa > Chordata > Mammalia > Rodentia > Nesomyidae > Cricetomys > Cricetomys ansorgei. The sequence continues at coordinate 9,337,559 of JAMJFZ010001881.1, forward strand.
CATTATTAAAAGAAAACAGCAGTAAATGTCAACATGCCGTGTACTTGGTCCAGTGTTGCAACCATCTTCTTAAAACTTGTGATTAGATAATTTAAAAGTCTCCAGACACACTGGCACCATGGGATTTAGAAGACAAACTCAAGCAAACATCACACTCAGAAAGCCAGCCATGCCCTCACATTTCCTCCCAACAGTGCACTCTGGACACCATTCCTCCTCATCTGGGACTTCTCTCCCCGGGGCTGTCTCTCTCAGTCCTCAGCTTCAATACTGTATCCTTGCAGAAAACCACCCCGCTGGAAATGATCATTGGTATGATCATTCACAAAGTATCCCATAATTCAGTATATGCTGTGTTTACTAAAATAAAAACAAACAAAACAAAAACAAAAGGCCCAGCCTGACATATATGGTGCCATGTCTATGTACTGAGATAAAGCAAAGTCTGAATTCCAACAGTAGCATAAAGGAACAGGTTTTCCTGAAGAGCAGCAGTGCTGGTAAGCCCAGCACCAGGCAAGCGCTTCTCTACCAGTTCCCACAAAGGCACACAAACAGCCACAGGTGCACAACACGTCCATCAGGAATGGAGGTGATCACTGTTTCACAGGTATCCCTGGCATATGCTTCTCTAGGAAAGCAATGTCCAAAACAGGGGGCTGTTTATAAAGCAAGGGGTTTGTCACCCATGCTAAAGCAAAATGGGTATAGTTTGTTGTAGAAAAACCTGCATCACAGATATGAAACAATACGCTGTGAAGCATATACTATCATGACTTTACTCTAAAAATAAAATTCAAGATATTAAAAAGTAGCCTAGACTGCACCTAATCTATGAGAGTACTAATGCTTATCAAAGCCACTAAAATGGGTAGAAAAATCTCAACAAAAATTATCTGTGGGAGGAAGTGTTTATAAAAGTAGAGGTTACCATGCCCCTTGACAAGAACGGAAAAGCCTCAGGCCTTGTAACAGATGTCAAGGCATTGTCATTTACTTTGTAGTAGCTAATTACTGTTTTTTAATATTCGATTAAAAACAAAAAAAGACAAATGTTTTCTTCCAAAAATTATTACTACACTGTTGTGAAAGTTTATCTTTAGTTGTGTTTAAAATAATTGTTTTTATGCACTGTTGGAAAAAAGGGTGCACAGGCATTGGGATTTTGTATTGTCTGCAGGTGTTGGATTTCAGTGGGGATGTTTGATTGCTAATGATCTGCATGTGCTATCAGTAGAATCCCTGAGGAGTTCTGAAAGAATAAAAACACCTGAGCTCAGACACTCAAGATTCCACTGTTGAGTATGGCATTGGCCATGACGGTGGTTCCCTCTGCTGAGGTCTGGCAGGGCTTCCACAAATGAAAATGCCTCAGTGTCTCTCTTGCTGAGCCCACACAGTGGCTACTTCTACAAATGGTTCACCAACGAGGGGCAGGAGATCACTCCAGCTAACCCAACATGGAGACAAGGAAGAACAAAAAAGCAACTCCAGACTTTGCAAAGTCTGGTAAAGTATGGTAAGGGAAGCTACTGGAGGATAGAGATTAAGGTATTAATTGAAGGCTCCTGAAGGAAGAGGAGAGAAAGGAAATAAGCCTTTATGAAGAGAAAAGGCTGTGAAATTAATAAATAAATGAGGAAAAAAGCTCCAAGGTGAGAGCCTCAGAATGGAGGCCCTTAGAGATAAAGAATTCAGCTGGCAGCAGGAAAAAAGCAAAGTTCTTACTGCTTTCCCTGGTCATTGAACTGACTCTCCCTCCTGCTGCTGGTGGTAGCATACTGTTTCACAAACTGAGTTTTCTGATAGCTGTGTTGAATGTGTGTGCAGCTCAAGATGTTGTGTTTGAGATCTATGTAAGGGATTGTATGTTTCGCCTTTGCGTTGATGAGAAAGAATGCCAAACTGCCAGAATGTTCCAACAGGAGATTCTTCCCACTGGTCCAGGACCTCCTACTGTCAAGAAAGTCTCAACATAGAGGTAAAAAGCTACTTAGTTAAACTGAACAGTTTTCTTTCTGCAAACCTGACTAAGAGAAAAGACAAGCAATCCAGATACTGGTGATGGTGATGGTAATGAGAACTCTACCCAAGACAGAATCCTTCCTGAAGACAAGGCTAATTGTTTTGTTTTTGTTTTTTTATAACCATACTCTATCTGACAATCTAGTAAGTGATTCCTCAGGGTCAGGACACAGAAACTGTCTTCCAGAAATGGCTAAGGTTGTATCTCATGCTGGCAGTTGAACTTGGTACTGTGAGAGCCACCCAGATGGACTGGTTTTAAAGGCATGAAGGGATCTTTGGAGAGCAGCTGAGGTTTGGAACTGTAAGAGGCTAGGAGAGGCCATTGGTGAAGGTGTAGCCTTGGTAGTAGTTCAAGTAAATCCAGATGAAGGGGTCATGAAAAGAAGCTGAGGCTTGGTACCATGAAGAAAGCCCAGTAAAGGCCATTGGTGAAGGTGCAACCTCAGTAGCAGTTGAAGACCCAATCTGAAGGGGTCACATAAAGAAGTTAAGGTTTGGCGCCATGAAGAGAGCCCAGGGGAAGCTATTGGTGAAAGTGCAGCCCAGCTGCAGCAGGGACCCAGTGTTCTAAAGATGCCAGTACCTTGGGACAACCATTAAGACAGCAGCAGCAGTGGAGGGGAGCCAGACAGAACCTGAAGGACAAGCTGTATGTGCTGCAGAGGGCAGAGCCAGAGAAGTGACTCAAGCCCTTTGGAGGAGCACAGAAGAAGATCGTGAGTGAATTCCAGATAATTGGACACTGATAATGTTTTTCTGCTGTCCAAAGACATTGTGAAAAGCTTGATAGATGTTTGGTTTCCTTTGGTCCTGTGCATTAGCAAGCCTCATGATTGTTCCTCTTGTAAATAGTTTTGCTGGTATAGTGTTAAATTGTTATAAAGGTAAAGATTTTTTTTTTTTTTATAAACAGAAAAGGGGAATTGTTTCAGAAGTTTATTTTTAACTGTGTTTAAAAGAATTGTTTCTGTGCACTGTTGGAAAAAGGGATGAATAGGCCTTGGCATTTTGTATTGTCGCAGGTGTTCAATTTCTGTGGGGGATGTTTGATTGCTAATAACCTGTATGTATTATCAGCAGAACACCTGAGGAGTTCTCAAAGAATAAAAACACATGAGCTCAGACGCTTGGATATCCACTGGCCAGGATGGTACTCGCCATGACTGTGGTATCAAAAGGTTTATACCAATGAATATGCTTTCTTGTCTTCTGTGCTGAACCACTCCATAGGCGAACTACTACACTACACAGGTGATTTGAGTAAGCCAGGCACATAAAAGTTCCAACAAGCTACCAGTGCCCTTCCTGGTCACAACTCATCCTAAGGAACAAGGATAATTGTGTCATCAAAACTCACCTACAGTATTTGCAAACAAAAAGTCACCATGGGCTTGTCAGTCACTGACCAGCACAGACTTCAAAAGTATGAATAAAGTGCTGAAAATTAAATCAGCATGCACCAAGGGTCCAATCACGATACACAGTATACAACATTTGTGAATGTAGTTAATGCCACTGATGTATACACTTAAAAAATTATTAAAGCAGTCACATGTAGTAGTGCACTTTGAAGGCTAAGGAAAACTGTCAAGAGTTGGGACCAGCCTGAATTACACTGTGAATTTAGAGCCAGTCTGGGCTACAGTGTGAAAATGTCTTAAAAACAAAGCAAAAGGTAAAAGGTAAATTTATACATATATCATCACAATAAAAACCTAACATTTAAGCCAGTTCCAGCATGTTCACTGTCATCTCAACATTCAGGGGGGCTGAGGTAGAAAGACTACAGGTTCAAGATTAATCTGAGCTCCAAAAACCAATAAATATATAAATAAAAATTTAATATTTAAGGTGCTGGAGAGATGGATCATTGGCTAAGAGCACAGACTGCGCTTTCAGAGGACCCAGGTTTGATTTCCATCACCCACATGGTGGTGGCTCACAATCATCTGTAATTCCAGTTCCAAGGGATCTGATGCCCTCTTCTGGCCTCCACAGGCACTGAACATATGTTACATACAGACTTACTTGCAAGTAAAGCACTCATACACACAAAATAAAATGAATATATTTTTTAAATGAAGGAAAAAATTGAGGCAAAAGATTAAGGTTTTAAAAAGGGAAACAACCTGGGGATACAGCCCAGTGACAGAATGCTTGCCCAGCACATCCAAGGCTTAAGCCCAGGATTACATAAAGAAGAAAACCAGAAGCAATAATTTCTACTGCTTCTACTAGAAGCAAAGGCATTTGTTTTACTCAAAAGACTTTTTACATATAAACTTATGAATAAACAAACATAAATCATAACAGCAGAGGCCACATCTCTATACCTTAGAAAATAGGATTCCACGGCTATGCAGTGAATTTCACATAATAAATCATTTTTGCATTTTATAACCAGGTGTGAGAAATATGAGAAAAATTGTTGGTGAACATGATGTGGAGTTGTAGATATATTTAAAACTGGCTGACTCTCCTACTTGTGAAATCAAGCTACAGGCACAGTGATCTTTACGCTGCTGGCCCAGAGAAAGCACTATGTGAAGATAGCCTTTTAAAAATGCAGTGCTACTCAGCACTTTGGATGAGATTTCTCTAAAACAAAAAGCTAGTTTCTAAGTAAGAAATAATTTGAAGAAGGCAAGACGGCTCAGTGCATAAAGGCACTTACCACCAATTCTGACAACCTGAGTTCAATCTTGGGGACCCATATGGTGGAAGAAGAGAATCTACTTAGTGTAGTCCTCTGAACTCCACAAACATCTACACATATCTACACACACACACACACACACACACACACACACACACACACACATAAAATTTCAAAAACATCCTAAAGCTATAATTTGACACATTTTGCTTAAAAATTCTAAGATTAAAGTTAACACAGACTCATTTTGAGCAAATATGATTGTGCTGGAAAGTACAAAACCAGAATAAAATTCAACATCATTTATAATTAGTAGTTTCCTCTTATCATTTTATCTAATTTTTCTAGCTTAAAAACAGTAAAGGGAAAGTATAGTAGCTCATACTTAGAATCATAATACTCAGGAGGCTGAGGCAGGAGAATAGCTATGAATGTTAGTGCTACATGAGTTACAAGCCAGCCTGGGCTATAGTGGGAGATCCTGTTTTAAGCCTACCTCCCCCCAACCTAAAAAAACAAAAACAAAAACAAAACTAGCAAATATTATGTGGTTTTTGGTCAAATAAATTTCTTAGGAGCAATTTTCCTAAAGACCTTAGTCCATAAAGCTTTTGAATTTAAACCTACAGATATCGACTCCCAGTTATCAATATTGAAAATTTCTAAAAATCAGTAAAACCTTCTTTGTACTCAGTTGTTTCTACTTACCTTGTAAACTTCACTGAAACCTCCTCTACCCAAAAGATGTAACAACAAATATCTGTCATTTAGCGTTGGATGATCCTTAAATCTGTGGAAACGGAATATGTAACATCCCGAGGTCAAAGGCTATAGAGTTCCATATTCTAACACTCCTATAACATCTCCAACAATAAATGCTTCATTATAGGACTGCTCAGAGTTTGACAACTGATACCAATAATAGCGAACTACGAGCACAAAGTTACACAGCTCAAAGAAACAGCATAATTAGAACAGTAATAGCTATTAAATTCAGATGCTGGCTCTAGTCTCAGTAGCCACAGCTAAACTTATGGCCATTTTTGATCTCCCTCTTTTTTTTTTTTTTTTCCTTACTATTTCAAAACTATATAAAGTACCAAGATATTTTTATATCACCTTAAAAGTAAAGTATTTCATGTGTTCTGCATAGAGTTATCTTTCCCCCACCCTCCACCTCTCTTTTGAGACAGAGTCTTCCTATGTAGCCCTGAAACTCACTATGTAGACCAAGCTGGCATTGAACTCACAGAGATTCACTTGCCTCTAGCTCCTGAATGCTGGGATTAAAGTTATGTAACACCATACCCAGCCAATTGAGTTTTTTGGAGACAAAGCCTACTCTGGCCTGGAACTCCCAATCCTCCTCTCCTGCCTCAATCTGCTGAGTGTTGGGGTAACAGGTGTGTACCATCATGCCCAGACTTTATTGTTTTAAGACAGGGTTTCATTATAGTCTGGCTTCAGCCTCCCAAGTGCTTGAAATACATATAGGTCTACGCCAACCAACCCAACATATTTTTTTCTCTTTAGGTAAGTCTAGGATACAGTATATTCCCAAAAGAGAGTCTTCCTGTAGAGCTCTAATCCCAGGACTCTGGAGGCAGAGGGAAAATGAAAGAACGCTCAAGGCATGTATAGTAAGACCCTATCTCAAAACCTGAAGACAGCTAGGAACGTAACTTTGTAGTAGAATGTATGCCTAGTATGCATGAGGTCGTACACTTCAACCCAGTACTTATTAACTTCATTTCTCTAAACTTGTTTCTTGATTGATGTACTGAAGATTATGGGGTTGTCATGAGGATTAAGCGTGAGATCAAAAGGTCGCTTAGTCTCCATCCTGATACATAAATGATAAGTGCTAGAACCCCCCTGTTGGAAGATAATGGTCCGTGGTTCAAATTGGCCAAACCAAAACATTCAAGCTTAGCTACACGAAAAAAAAAGTCACAGCCTCAGAAATACATAAAAACTAATCAGTAATAAAATCTATTTCCCACTTGTAAGCTACCTGCCCTAATTTTAGTCATATGAATGGCTTATAAACAAAGGTGAATGTGAATCTATAATTAATACTGTAAATTTAAGAGTCTTACTAGTCTTACTTAAAGGGTCACTCAGAAAATGATGTGATCTCACCTAATAGTCTTTCTATAGCACTGTATTGTGGCCAATGCTTCCATTTCCCAAGGTTCCATATGACTATATATGTAATACCCCATCCACCCTCATGCCTGCCAAGCTATACTGTTTTAGTAAACTGCTCATGAAAAATGCTGTATGCACACACATATAAACTTACTTTTTAATACAAAAGTCATAATTTTGTTCATAAAATTATGTGCTAAAAAGAAACTAAATAAAATACACTTTAGATTCATTTGACAAATTTATCTTAGTAAGTAAAAACACTAACCATCCATGTCATAAAATATTCAGCAATCTCCATTATATTCCAAGTTACTCACTGTGAATTATCTTCATTATGTATCCTTTTTAATTCCCTGATATGTAGATTTCTAACCCTTTCTAGCCTTTCCAGCTCTGCCTGAATTTCTGCTTCTTCCTAAAAAGGAAAAAAAAGCAGCTCAGAATTCAGCGAACTTTACCTTGTCATTTAAAAATAATGACATATATTTCACTTATAAAAGACAAATAGAAGATACTTTGCATTGAAAGATTAGTCAATCTGCTATTCCATAATCTATACCTCAATGTAACCTCTGACAACTTTCCAGGACGTTTTATTCATATAAATACAGGATTTTCAAAAACCTTAAAAAAATTGTTTGTCTTCTGGTTCTCTTCTTTTGGTACTGATTATACTTGATACCTTATATTCCACTACTTTAACTTCTGAAGGGTGTGTTTAGGTGTGTGTGTGTGTATATGTGTGTAAGTGATATTCGAAAGCTAATGTGACATAAAAAGTCAACAACAGTAACAATATTAGATGCTTATTGACCAATCATCATCATAAATAATGTATGGGCTGTTGAATTTTAAAGTTTTTGCTTTTTATTTATGTGTATACGTGTACCTCTCTCTCTATGTGCATACCATATGTGCGTAGATGAGAGCAGGGGACAGAAGAGGATGTCAGATCCTTGGAGCTGAAGTTACAGGCAGTTATGAGCAGCCTAATAAGCTGGGAACCAAACTCACGTCCTCTGAAAGAGCAGCAAGCTCTCTTTACAGCTAAGCCATTTCTCCAGTACCTGAGCTGTTGAATTTAAGAGTTTCAAAAAAAATCTGCATTTATGGTATCTTGGGGCTAGAAATGCTAAGTCAATGGTAAAGTACTTGCCTAGTATCCTTAAAGCCTTGTGTTCCAGACACACACACACACCCCAACCCAACAACAGCAAAAACTTCCTCATATCATATACATAAAAATGGTAAACAGGGTATACTGTGACACACCTGTAATTCCAGTATTTAGGTAAGACAGGAGGATCCTGAGTTCAAGGACAGCCTGGGCTATGTAACAAGACTGTCTCAAATACCAAAAACAGACACCATGCCCTTGACCCTCAATAAAAAGATATCTCAGTGAATATCACCAACAAATTCTTCTAATTGTTAGAATATAGATGGTATAATATATTCTCTTTAGTTGTTTTAGGCAAAAAATAAGAGCTGCTATGCTATTCAAAATAGCACAAGAGTCCCACCATCAACTTCAGACATATTAGTACTGTATATTTAATTTCTCCTTTAAGGACAGTCACTTGGGGAGCTCTATAAAATGGACACTTTTTCTATTAATAGGTCATTGGGGCAAAACATACTCTCATTAAGTAGCTTGCATTGACTTGAAAATAGAAACCCTCCCATCAGTCTACAAAGCATGACAGTGAGAGCAGCAATGTGGGATTCCTGCAGCATCCAAAGCTATAATTTACACTTATCCAAATGACCGAAATCTGCATCAAAAGGAAGTGGAAATTATATTTCTTGAAAAAGATTTTCCCATTATACTTACTTTCTTAAGATGGCCTAATCTGAGTTTGAAGATTTCTTCTTGTTCATGGTATTCTGCTAAGGTTAACCTGAAAAACAATGGTAGCAATTTCAGTAAATTATATGAAATAATAACATGCTGATTTGAACAGAAATATTCAAGTACGCTACTTGGGTATATGTGGTTGTCATGTTTAATATGACTAAAAATCAGGTTATTCTGAAGTCCTCTGATCAAAAGGAAACTAGTAATTTCAGATGAGATGTAAAGGAGACTCAAAACCCTGAAGTTTAATTTGAGAAAAAATAAAAACATATGAGCCATATTTTTACATTATTTATGAAATGTTTAGTAACATGTTACATTAAGCCATAACACCTATCTAACAAAATGTTCTAACATTTAATGAGAATGTAAAAAGAACACTGAAGAAAGGGCTGACTTGATGGACAAGCACTCATTCTTAGTTCCACCTACTCTAAGCATATATCCTTATACCCTAAGAATAAAAAAGAATTTTCTCCATTCTACCTTCCTCACATTCATCTATTATTTACACACACACTAAATTATCATGACAAAGAAGACACAGCTATCCATTTGAGCACAGAAGGCTAAAAAATAGAGCCTCTGAGGTTACACTAAAAAAAAGTGCAAGAGTAAAAAAGTAACACATTTACTAGGGCTGTTGCAATTAGTCCACAGCTGCAGAAATACCTATGTTACTCCATTGCAAAAAAAAAAAAAAAAAAAAAGAGCGCTAAGAACTTTCCAGCCTTTAACAGGTTCCATACCAGGAAGGGATATGTGACTCACTCTAAAGGACTGTTTTTGGCTTCTGGTCAGAGGAAAGAGCCAAGTCACAGACACTCTAATTAAAAAGTGGACTGAAAGCCTTCAAGCTTGGATTTTACACAAGACTCCAGATGGTAACCACTCATGAACAAACTACTGGTTTAGATTAAGTTCTAATTATTGTTCTGTCATGTGTATTTGTGGCATGCATGCACACACTCCACACCTTCTTTTATCCCTCTGAAGCCAATGGTTTCATCCACCTGTATTAATTTTCAAGTAATACTGGAGGGTAGACCTCTTTGTAAATAACCACAGGACTCAAGGAAGAAAACAATGACTCAGGTTGTCTAGAGAATCTTTCAAATCTGATACCTGGACTTTTTGATAGAAAATATTCTAGTTTGAAAATACTCTGTTATATGAACTAAAGTGTTTCTTAAACTTAGTTTACTGTGAATACTTTTATCGCTATACTTAATGTGAATTTTGGCTCATTCATGTGTCTCCCTTATATAAACTATGAACTCCTAAAACTGGGGTTGTTTCCTTTAAGCTCTGCATTGCAGAACAGGGCCTGGCATAAAATAAGCATCTAACATAGACTTATCAAGCACATCTCAAAGGTTAAGACTTCCTAAGTATGCGTGGGATGAGGACTGCAGTTAAGCGTCTTTTTTTACCGGAACAAAATGCAGTTCCTGAACTTGTGCACAGCTGCAATGTAAGTAGTACACCTGGCATAGACAATAAGCAAATGTGTTTCTGTATACAGATACACAAACATTAAAAAGCCAAAGGGGAAGCTGGGCAGTGGTGGCAAACGCCTTCAATCCCAGCACTCAGGAAGCAGAGGCAGGAGGATCGCTGCGGGTTTGAGGACAGAGTGAGTTCTACAGAGTGAGTTCCAGGATAGCCAAAGTTACAACAGGGACACCCTGTCTCAGGGGAAAAAAAAAAAAAAAAAAAAAAAGCCAAAAGGCTTATTACTAAATTATATAATGCTCTGTGTGTGTGTGTGTGTGTGTGTGTGTGTGTGTGTGCGTGCGTGTGTGTTCTGTCTGTCTCAATTTTAGATAAAAAAAAAATTACTTTCAACTAAAGACAAAGGAAGAAAAGAATGGAGAAGGAATTAAACCCAGAATTTTCTATTCCTCCTGTGTAGGATGGCTATGTAATAATTGTCAACTGACAGGGAAAAAAAATGAATATACTTCAAGATACTAGTGTTTTCCTTAGGTTTCCAGAATGGGGCATGGGGGATGCTCCTAAGATCAAGAATTTTCATGAAATACTCTTTTCCTAAAATAACAGCTATGTTTTTCTTGGTTTATTCTTTTTCTTTTTTTAAATTTTTTACTTTATATGTACGGGAGTTTTAATTACATGTATGTCTTTGAATTACATACAGAGGTAAAAAGAGGGCATCAGATCCCCTGGAACTGGAGTTATAGACGGCTGTTAGCTGCCATGTAAATGCTGGGATTCAAAACAGTGCGCTTAACCATGGAGTCATCTCCAGTCCCTCTTGGTTTACTCCTAAGTTTGTGTTAACTAAGTATTCTTTTAACCAGTAAAGAGCATTCTAAAATATTAGCCAGAGAATCTCCATAATACCAACTGATTCAAACCTAGAGTTATACAGAAGCAAAAATTATTGGTATATTTACTATGAACAGGCAAAACGAAGTATATGCTGTCCAGAAGTAACAACAGTACATTTTCTCTGTCATTTTAAACTTTCTGAATAAAGAGCATGGCTAAGAAAAATCAGCTAATATAGTTTATATAGCTTTTAATATGAGTTGAACAAATCCATTAACATGTCTGGAAAGTGAATCTTAAACTCTAGGATCTCTTTAATTTATAGGTGCTTCCAGGGACATTCAATAAGACACCTGTATTTGTGGGATGAGAGGTATTTCATTTACACCATCAAGAACATACGTTTCATTTTCAGCTCCATTGGTCTTGCTTTTCCGTTGTTTCTGCTCATTAGTTGCTGGAGGGGCCTGACCCATGGCAGGGGGTTTCCGTTTTGCTAACATTTTCCGTTGTCTTTCTATCTCTTCTCTTTGAGAATTTATCCTTTCCTGTTGCCTAGAAATATAAAAGATATGGCACAGAAAAAGGTAAAAAACTAATTGTCATTGCTGTGGAATGAACACAAACAGCTTGTTATCTGTATGAATGTTAAGCGCACTCTCATGGAACAGAGATTTGAACTTAGCCTTCAGGTGTGAGAGTCAAACAATCAAGTGTGCGTGTTTTTGGAATGAGCCTGTACTTTAAGGCACTAGTTATGACTTGAAGGTGAGGGAAAGTGGGTAAGTATCTGATAGGACCTTACAGACTTGAAAAGAACAATTTTCAGATACCCTATTAATAGCTAAGAAAATAAAAACTGCATTTAACCAGGAAAAGTTGGTACGAAATTCCCATCCTCTCAGAAGCCATGAGTGTTATGCAGTCTCAACTTTGGCAATTACCATACTGTATAATGTTGAAACTATATACAGTTCAGTGGCCTAGTGCAGTTCTACAACATTGTGCCTTTAAGGAGTACAATATTAAGAATGCACACATTTAATCTCTTCAGACTCAACAAAAAGGAGGCTTATGAACATTATATCCATCTTCCTATCCAGCCATATAAGCATATACCATAAACACAAGGTACATAAATTCTAAAACCTATTTGGAGAAATCTTAGGCTCCATATTCTGAGAACTCTTGCCTGGGCATGAAAGCAGATACACCAATCATCAGTGTCCTTAACATTCTTCTACCCACTCCTGGCTGTTCTTCAAACTGTTTAACTGTGTATATGGAATAATGTCATCTAAGCAATGTCTTCATTTAGATTTACTTTGGGAGTACAAAATTCCAATAAACTGTAATATGTCTTACCACAAGAAATGTATACTACCAACTACCTGTCCCCCACGTATCCACACACACCCGTCTGTGTATGTCACCTGCCGTGGACACAGCTGCTTCAGTGCCTTCCTTTCCCACCATCTCAAATTATACCCTATCAACAGAGAACTAAAAATAAACCTGTCCTTCTTCAAGTTACTACTTGTTAGGTGTTTAGTCACAGCAATGAGAAAAGTAACAAACAGCCCTACTACCAGAATTACTCCAGAATACTTTATTTGAAAACAGGGTCACTGAATTAGTTAAGAAGTCATGTTGGCAGGCTGGAGAGATGGCTCAGCAGTTAAGAACACTTCCAGAGGTCCTGAGTTCAATTCCCAGTAACTACATGGTGGCTCACAACCATCTGTAATGGGATTGGATGCCCTCTTCTAGCATCCAGATGCACATGCAGATAGAGCACTAATTTAAAAAAAAAAAAAAAAAATCATGCTAGCATAGTGAGCCTTAAATCCAATAGGGGTCTTGCTCTTATAGCAGGAAAGCAAATAGAGCCATACCAAGAATGTCCCATGTGAAGACAAAGGTAGAACCTAAAGATATACATAAGCCACAGACCATAGCCCTGGGCATCTAGACCACTCTGAGAGGCCAAGAAGAATGACTGATCTCTGGAGTCTAACCCTGCCACACCTTGATTTTGGATTTCCTTGCCTCCTGAACTGTGAGAGAACAAATTACTCTTGTTTTAAACCTCAATGCTTGATATTTTGAACACTAACACCTTCAACAGAAAAGTTGAAGTATTCTAGACCCAACCAGACTATAAATGACCAGTAGGCAATATAGTTGAAAAAACAAAATTTCAGACATTATTTTAATTTCTCCTATTTAAAAAAAAAGTATCTATAATTAGCACATCAATATCTCAGAAAATGAATTTTTAAAAACTCTCAGGATTTCATATATTCTGCATAAACAACAACAGTATGATCTGAAGCAGGATCTGAAACCTAAGCAATAAAATGAACTGTCTTATTATGGACCATCTGTGCGAGAATGAGATGATTTACTAGAAAATAGGAAGCTCCTTACACGTGAGAGCAAAGACCCAGACAAGCATTGTAAGTAACTTAACTTACCCTCACTGGAATTCCACATCATAAATGATCACAATTTTGCACTCATGCCAAATTATACTTATTTAAAGTTATTTCAATATAAACAAAGAATTTTACTGCCTTGCCATAGACTGATTGGAACTTATTTAAATAAAACAGTGCTCTGAATAACAATATCTAACATCAATTTCTCAGAACTATAAACTGCTTTTTGAACAAGGTGAAATATTTTAGAAAGCAAAGATTATTAATCTACCCAAAATATATATATAAATATATATGAGACTGATAACAATTTTCCAATTAAGACAATGAAGCTTCTTTTTTAAAGAGAATTGAAGATTTCTCAAACATGAGCCAAGGAACAAAATAATAACAAAGCTATGCTGAAGTTCCTGTAGAGGCTGTTTGTATGCCTCATGTTTAAGATGATCTTGGAGTCGAGATTATGTAAATTGTATGAGAGAAGAAAAAAAAAAATTCTCACCCTTCCTAAATCTACGACCCTTTAATACAGTTCTTTGCATTGTGGCTCCCCAACCATAAAATTATCTCCATTGCTACTTCATAACTATAATTCTGCTACTGTTATGAATCTTAATGTGCATTATCTGATATGCAGATGGTCTTACGCAACCTGTGAAAGGGTCGTTTGGAACCCCAAAGGGATAGGCAACCTACAGGTTGAGAACCGCTGCCATAAAGCTTAGTAATGCTGTCTGATGTTTAGCTTCCTCACCTACAAGCTACTTTATATGTTACTGTTCACATTTCTTTCTTTCCTTTTCTGGACAAACTACTGTCATAGAGCTAGGATGGCCTGAAACTCACAATTCTCTTTCCTTATAACCTTCGAGTACTGTGATTAAAGGTACATATTTCATTTTCTTTCTTTTACTTCTTTTTTTAAATTAAAAAAAAAAAAAAAAAAAAAAACCTTTAAAAGGCTGTCCTGAAACTATGTAGCCCATGCTAACCCAGAACTCATGGCAATCCTCCTGTTTCAGGCTTCTGACTGCTGGGATTACAGGTATGAACTAACACACCTGGCTAGTCATGGGGTTTCTTATGCAGAGAACCACCATTCATGAAGTTATCATACACAACTCTTTACAACTAAAGAATTTCAAAATTTGTACTGAAACTGAGAAAGAGGCCAGGTGTAGTGGCACACACCTATAACTGCAGTACCTCAGAGGATGAGGTGGGAGGATCTGAGATCTAGGCCAACCTGAGCTATAGGCAAGAAAAAGAGAAAAAGTAATTTATTGAAGCAGGATATTAGGAAATAAAATATCTAAAACTAGTGGGTATTAGCCAGAAACACTTCCCAAAAGGCCAGAAAAACAGCCTACCATTTACATGACTTAAAGCCACGGGGGGAAAAGTGCTATCCACTCAGGGGGAACAATTTGAATCTGGAATCTTCATTGCTAAGTCTCACTTTGCTCTTATAGCAAAATAATGATTTTTATGCTTTGACACAATATGTACTTTTCAGAACATTCTAGGCATTAGGTTGCTTACTCAACAAAATGCTACTATCAGCAAAAGCTGTATTTCTTTCTTAAAATTTATTTCATTTTCCTATACATACCCATCTCTTTTTTGAGTCAAAGCCTAAACTGACTACCACCTAAGTAGCCATTGTCAAAGACCAATAGGAGCAACTATCCTACCTGAGATTCAGTTTGCACACATTATACAGGCTACTAATAGATATTTGAGTGGCAATGTTACTGACCTATGTTCATGAATGTGGAATGAGCAATTTGCACTTCTTGGTCAAGGCACCATGGGATAGCATGTCTTGGTGTGACTGCTTTAGCGCAATTTAGCTACACAGATATGTGTAGCTCATAAAGAAGATGCTATTTTGAGCCTCTGATACCTGGTATGATGCACAAGTCTGCTTTACTTTCAGGATATTTTCTGACTTGACAGCCCCAACTTATAATAAAAAAATTGAAAAACAAAAACCACATACTCGGTACATTTGTGAAGCAAAAACACACTTGAACTAGGTTTGAGGTTGATGCTTCATACACAAAACAATGACTACTAATGTATAATGCAGAGGTTAGTAATAATGAAGTATTTATTATACATAGCATCAATATTTATTTTTCTTTCAGGGATCAATCTGTTATTTATGCTTCAAAATTATTGCTCAAAAGTAAAAACATGCTCTCAAATTCATATTAAACAATCTATTTCAACAAAGAAAAATAAGAAAGACAACCTAAATCCCAACTGTGATCTGGAACAAAAATTGGAGAGGGTCTTGATTAAAAATACAGCTGATTTAGCTCAATGGTAGAGTGCTTGCCTCGCATGCCTGAGGCCGTAGTTTCAAACCTCAGTAGAGGGAATATGAATTATTAATAATAAAAATACAATACTTTCACCTACCTTCCAGTCTTAAATGAACTGATCTAACAAATCAAAATAAATAAAGATAAGGCAACATTACAGATATACATCCTGAAGACAGACAGACAGACAGACAGACAGACAGACAGACAGACACACACACACACACACACACACATACACACAGAGTCTGTTTTGTTTGTGAGACATGGGTTTACATCATGTAGGCTAGGCTGGCCTGAATTTGCTTTGTTAACCCAGGCTGGCCTTGAACTAATGGCAATTCTGCCTCCATCTCTCAAGTGCTGGAGTTACAGGTATATATCAGCACTTCAGGAATAAGACTCAGATACAGACACAGACAAGACACAGAATGTGTGAGCGTTTTTTTTTTAAATCCTGAGCTAACAGTTACTCACAATTGGAATTTTGGGATTTTAAACGTTAATTCCCAACTTGGAAAAAACATTTATATGTTTCAATCCAAAAGTTCTGAGACAGAGAAGGGTTCAGGATTCCAAGATGCAAACAGTGGGATGGTCACTAGCTTAAATACTGGTGGGGCCCTGGCCTCAAGGAAGTGACTTCTGCTAATGATTATCCACCATCTTCATAAAGAGTTCTATGGACATGTCTTACAAGGTTCTTCTATAGTTTTGTCTTCTTCTCAATTCCAAAATTTCTACTCTGGGTCGTTGGCCCTATTTTCTTTTCTGCTCAGCCAGCCCCTTATAAAAGTCTACAGCCCAGTCAGGATGTAACAGAGCATTGACCTACAGTGTTAGGCCCACAAAAGGCCCTGGGTTTGATTCCAGCACTGAAAAAAACAATCATTATTAATTAAAAAGCAATCAAATAAATTTGAATTTGTCCTCTGTAGTTTAAGCAACTTTGAATCTTTTAGACTCACTGCAGAACTCACTTAGAACTCAGTTTTTATCCTTCTGATTTCCTGAGTCAGTTTTTCAAAATGTTATAGAAGCAAGTCCACTGTGTGACCCAGGCTGCTTAAACTCATAGTTGTCCTGGCTCATCCTCTTGAATATCAGGATTACAAGTGTGCACCACCACAATGGTCCTCCATTGCTTTACTGAATATAACTTCAGAAGACTTTAACTATCCAAGTACCCTAAAACTCCTCCTTAACCCCAACAGCCCACTTACTTGATGAGGTTCTGGAAAGCGTAGCCATCTGTCCACTGCTCTGTGAAGGAGGCTCCATGCCGGACAGTAGTGAAGTGGCCCAGTCGCAAGCGGTCCTGCATGCTCTTGTCTCTACACGCCATCTTCTCTTGTTTTGACTTAGGATAAAAGGACCAAAACAAAGAATAACATTAATTAGCAATTTTTACAAACTGAAAATTATAGGATTATCAAGAAAAACACTGTTGATAAGTCGTATACCATCTCAGAAGGCAAGAGAGGGGAAGGGAGGAGAGGGGACATCCAATACCCAAATAATCTCAACAAGAACAAGGCGTCAACGTCACACTCAAAGCAATGAATAACCAGAAAGCATGTCCATATATCATCTAGAGAGTCTTGGTCTAGTGTACATGCAAGGAAAAAACTCTAGCTGTCAAGCCATAAGAACTTTATTCCTCAGAAACTCTACATTTCAGTATTTTCATCTCAGTTAAGAAAGTACTATACAATGACACACTCATTAAACACCTCAGGATATAGACTACAGGCCACATTATCACTAACCTTTTCTATAAGGAGCTTCTTGCTCATGGTGACACATCTATTTAACCGTTCCTTGTATTTCTCTAGCATCTTTTGCTGTTCATCTATCTGTCGTCTCAAATCACAGTTGGCCTTCAATGGGAAAATATTTTAAAATTAGTTTTAAGGAAGACAGATTAGTAGAAAGTACTTTCTAGGGAGAGAGAAAAATCATTACTATCTGCAGTAAGCATGCCTCTATAAATAATCCATCCCTTTAATCATTCTCTGTTACCACATAAGTGTTGTCTATGTTAAAGTTCTTCTGTTTTTCAACTTGAAAGTTTTTTTTGGAAGTGCTCTGGAACCAACCTAGACCTTGAGTAAGTATGCTAAACAAGTATATACCAAGGAGCTACATCTTCAGCTTATTTCTAAAGAAAAAAGAAACCTGAGTTCTCCCAGATGATTCTCCCCAAGAAGCCTGAACATCCAGGCCCACACTAGGCAGAAATAAAAAGAATTCGAAAAGTACTTCAAGAACATGAGAATGTAAATACACAGTTAATTTAGCTGTGGTCAGAAGCTTACAGGATAGACTAAATACTTTGGAAAATTCAAGGCTCCTAAAATAACAGGGAAGAGAAGAACCACTAACCCAAGCTTAAATCTGGCTTTGTAATTCCTGAATTTACCCCTCAGTTGTTAAAAAAAAACAAAAACAGAAAAACTCTACTCTTGCCAAATAATGCTACTTTCTTTGTAATTCCTGAATTTACCCCTCAGTTTAAAAAAAAAAAAAAACTCTACTCTTGTCAAATAATGCTATTTTCTTGAACAGTAGGGGAAAATGATCTATTGTTTAATCAGCCAAATGATATGTCTTTCTAAAACAACAAAATTTGTTGAGGCTTTTCAAAGAACAGCAATTGTCCTTAACCATTGAGCCATCTCTGCAATCTCTTTTGTTGTTGTTTTTTAAGAAGGATGTACTGGAAGAATGTTGTTTTTCTAAGAAAGATGTACTGGAACTATATTATAGACCAGGATAACCCTGAATTCACAGACAACTGCCTGTCTTGATCTCTAGATCAAAAGTATAGGCCAGGCCAAGCTCAGTTTCATTTTTAAGCAGCCTGTGTAAAACAGCCTCCCTTTCCAAATGTATCTACCCTCTATATAGGCATAATTACTCCTATTAGTTGTTATTGTAGAATCTGTTAGACCAGTGGTTCTCAAGCTTCCTAATACTTCAACCATTTAATATAGTTCCTCATATTGTGGTGACCCCCAACCATAACATTATTTTTGTTGCTGCTTCATAGCTTTAATTTGCTACTGTTATGAATCATAATGTAAATATCTGATATGCAGATGGTCTTAGGAAACCCCTGTGAAAGGGTCATTTGACCCCCAAAGGGGTCACAATTCACAGGTTGAGAACTGCTGCTATAGACCATATAATCAGAGGAAAAATCTTACTGCACTTGGGTAAGTGTGATTAATTTATATCGAAGAACCTATAAGCAAAAGACCAAGTAACGCCTACAAAAAATCTAATACACTTCTGGAAGGTGAGTGTTCTCACCAAGTCTGTGGAGAAATGAATGGAATCAGTCTCTGGCAATTTAAAGTTGTGGTTTCTAACATTAACTATTTCTAGGAGTCCATGGTATGGGTAGAAGCTGGCTGATAGTACTCAATGAAGTCATAACCAACATCTCATTAAAATGGGAAAACTCAAATGATGAACTTATGCCTGTCTGAAAAGAAAAAAAAAAAAAAAAAGCTGTGGTTTCACCCTACAACATTCTCCTGAACAAAAAAAAATTCTGCCAGGCATATGCCTGTAACCTCAGCACTTAAGAGCTGAGACAAAGGATGAGTTAGAAGCTAACTTGAGCTACGAAGCATAAATGTCTTGAGGGTGGGGATGGGGTAATTCAATCAAATCCACAAGTTCTAGTCTTCTTTGTTAACAGATCCATTCCTTTGGCACTGCTTTATAATCAAACAAAGAAGGAAGTGGAGTGTGTAATGGGAGTCCCTTAGGGGTACAGACCAGTAGTAGATTCACATGTGCTTAGCATGAGTGAGGCCCTGTTCTGGTTAATCTTAACTGTCAACTTGACATAGCCTAAAATCATCTGAAAGCAGGCAACTTGATTGAGAAACTGCGTGGATCAGATTGGCCTGTAAGCATGTCTATGGGTGACTGCCTTGATGTAAGAGCACCCAGCCCACTGTGGGCCAGTGTTCCTTTATGACTCTGCTTCAAGCACCTGCCTTAGGTTTCTGCCCTGACCTCCTGCAATGCTAGCCTGACCTGGAAGTATAAGTCAAATAAATTCTTTCCTCCTTTGTTTTGGCCAGAATGTTTTATAACAACAGAAGGGGAACTAGAAGAGGTCCTGAGTTCTATCTCCAGAAGAAGACAAGTAGAAAATCTAATAGAAAAAAGGACAATGGACCAGGTAGTTGAAGAGGATGGTAATGGCACCCGAGAACTGGAACCAAGTTAGGACTAAGTTTTTCACATATTCCACCATCTCAACCTGAGTTTTTCTCCAACACTGTCCCCCATCCAAATGGCTATGAAGAATGGAATTAAAACTATAATCCTTGTTGAGTCCAACAAAGCTACTTTGGACAAAACCCTAATGGATACTGGAGTTTGACTAAGGATTTTCTTCTACACAGATAATCTCACTATAAGTCTTAGTGTACAATTCAACCAGCACCCAAGTGGACAAAAATAAGACCAATTCCAGGAGCTGGGAAGATGTTTCAGTGGATAAGAGTGCTTGTTGTATAAGCATGAGGACCTGATTCAAATCCTCAATACCCAATAAAAAGCAGACACTGCTATGTACACCTGTAATCCCAGCACTGTGAGGGGCAGAGGAAGATCCCTAGAACTTATGACACCAGCCGCCTTGCTCCAGTGAGAGGAGATGGTGTCTCAGAAAATGGGAGTTAAAGAGCAGAATGCCACATGCCCTTTTGTGGGTTACACATACACACACACACACACACACACACACACACACACACACACACACAAAGGGCCTGGTCCTGCCCCCCCCCAACACACACGGGCCTGGACCCGCTCTTACATACATACACACACACACACACACACACATGGGCCTGGTCCTGCCCTCCCCCCCTACATAAGTACACAGAGGCCTGGACCCGCTCTTACATACACACACACACACACACACACACACACACACACACAGACACACACGGGCCTGGTCCCGCCCCTACATACACATACACACACAAACTTCAAGCAAATAATCTAAGACTGCTACTAGGAATAAATGGCTCATTTCATTCAAATATGGAGAAACTTAACAACAACAAAAAGGCTTAAGAAATGTTATTCTGAATTAGGAATGGGAACGTCAGTCTGAAAAACTGCAGAAAATGCTGGGTATGGTGACACACACCTTTAATCCCAGCACTAGAGAGGCTTGATCACTTAATTTAAAAAGAAAAAACTGTGGGTCAGTGATGACAAACTGTATATTCAAAGTACATTCTAGGCTTCATCAAGACGAATTTGATGTCTCCATCCCAGCACTGGCTGCCAGACATGCACTGAAGTAAATGGACAAATACTCCACACTTTCCAATAAGTGTGTGGTCAAGTAGTTCTGAGGGAAGAATGGAAGAGTTGTAAGGTTCAAATCCACATAGGGAACAACAACCCGGGTTTTCCTATAGATCAGGGCATCTTGACCTATGGTCAAGTGTGTCTTCTATTAAGTAAGGAACATTCCTGTTATAGATCATGGAGAACTAAAGAGAGAAAGTCCAAATCTGCTTGGGTTGTACTGTGGATGCCAATCTTGAGCGCTCTCAACTTGACCATTTATCATCCATCCATCTATCTATCTATCTATCTATCTATCTATCTATCTATCTATCTATCTATCTATCTATTTAAAGAATAGACATATATTATGGAACTGACAGATGCTGTCTTGCCTCTTTGGGGGTCCAAAAGACTAGCAAAGTCTACAAATACTCTGTATCTCTAAAGAAGATGACATCTACTAATACGCTGTTTGAAAGTCTTTAAACAGAGAAGGTAGGAAGCCAGGATCAAAGCACCAAGGATTCAGTGTCTTGTTACCCTAGGTACCTCGCAACAGATGCACTAGCACACTGCAAGAAACAATGCACTAAGAAAAATAAGAGGTTGCAGAATATGCTAACTTTTGGCCGAAGGAAGCCAAAGAAAAATTCCAGGAGCACAGACTGCCAAGAGACACAAGCTGTCCTCACTAGAGCTTTTATTTCTGAGTCCAGTCAAAAATACACATTTTTAAGAGTAACAAATTACAAGATGGTTCAGTGGGTTAAGGTTCCTAACGCCAAGCATGACAAACTGAGTTCAATTCCTGGAACTTATGTGGAAGGAAAAAAGTATCTCATGAAGGCTATGTTCTGACCTCAATGCACAAAAGTATACATACACACAAAATAAATACTTTTTTAAAAAATAACAGCTATCTTAGATACATGAGCCATCTTGGAAACAGTAAAACTAAGGGCTACAGTTCATCAACTAACAGTACTGACTGTTCTTGCAGAGGACTCAAGTTCGATTCCCAGAAATCACATGGCAGCTCACAATCACCTGTAACTCCAGTTTCAGAGGATCCAATGCCCTCTTCTGGTCTCCAAGGGCACCAGGCACACATGTGGTGCTAATATATACATGTAGTCAGAACACCCACACAGAAAATTGAGAAAAAAATTAGAAACAAGTAAAAATAAATGATTAGATTTTGAACGAAGGAAAAGTGTGTGTGTGTGTTTGTGTAGGGGGTAAATATACTGATAAACCCTAGGGTGCCAGGCATAATGGCACTGGCTTATAATTCTAATACTTGGGAAGCTGTGACAGGAAGATTATAAACTGATGTTCAGCCTAGGCTATATAGTGAGACTCAGTCACATAAACACACACACACACACACAGATGGCTCACTAACTGACTCTGACTCTGGGTCTAAAAGATTCAATGCCCTCTTCTGACCTCTTTGGTTTCCTGCACGTATGTGGTGCACATGTAATTCTAGAAGCTCACACACATACATATATAAATAACCCGTAAATCATTTAACAAATTAACAATAAAAACCCAGGTATCGTGTTGCATCTTTTTAAGTCTAACACTCAGACAGAAGTAGAACTCTGTGAGCTCGAGGTCAGCTTAATCTGGGCCAGTCAAGCTACAAAGAAAGACCATGTCTCGTAAAGAAAGGAACAGAAAAAGATAAAAGCAAGAATATAAAAATGCCTATTTTTAAATGGTAAAAATGTGAAACGTAATCCAACAGTTCTACTGAACTACAACTCCACACATCTGCTTCTCTAACATAAATTCAAGTATCAAAATCTGCATCATAAGTTCTCCAGCTTAAAGTAAGTTTTTAGAATGAGGATCTGATTCTAGTTCCACCTCAGATGCTCATTATTTACTGTGTTCTTTGGCTCTAATCATTACCCACAAGATGCACATGATCCAAATATACAGAACTGGTGCTTGTTATAAAGTCTCTTACATACTCTTATACTTACTCTTAATAAATCATCTATTCTTCCTTCCTTCTTCTCTAAGTCAGAGTTCTTACTGTTTTCTAGTGCAGATATTTTTTCTATTGTGAGGTCAGACTACAAAGACAAAAGCAGACAAGTTTAGAATTAGTCACAAAACATTACACACCATCACATTTTTCTTGCTTTTTTGGAAAAAGCATTTGCTAACATGAGAGCTGGATACATAACTCAGGAATTAAATCTACTTTCCTCATCCCCTCCTTCAAACCTTAGCATCATCCACTAAACCTGCACTGCAAAATCATTAGTTCTGGAATTAACTATACAAATTCTCACAATACTGTACATTGATAGATATATATATATATATACCAGATTTGACTATAAAGGGACTTGAGGAGACAGGGTGCAAGTCTCTAAGAACAAGCATGCCCTCTAGTGGAAACAAAGTAGAAAGGCAGACAGTTCTGAGAGCTCAAATATCTAGGTCGGTCCAATGTCTAAACACTGGTGGTTCCAATAAAATTAAAATCTGTTATACTGTTCTTGACTGACAAGCATCCTTTGTTGAGGGGAACACAGACAAGAACACCCAATAAACTAACTTAGCATGACAGCTGGAGTGTAGATCTACTATCCTTTCCAAATATAGCTTCCTTTTTCCTTTGTCATTTCCTTTCTTTTCTGGGGACAGGCTAAGTTGGCCCGGAAACCAAGATCCTCCTGTCTTAGTCTTCCCATTGCTGTGATTTACAGGCATATGAAAAGCTATCAGACACGCTCTGTTAATGTTTACAAAAGTCTCTAAATTAGGAAATTTCTAAAGACTGTTTAAGAAAGAATTTTTGTTGGCATAATACATTTTGAAATATAAGTTTTGCCAAGAAAGTAAGCAAATACAGGAAATAAACTACTTTCTTAAAGAAGAAAATGAACATTTATTGAAAGCCTATTGTCACTGCTGCCTGAGGCGACTGGAATCACTCTAATTTTATGTTATATTAAATATAAATAATAGAGCCAAAATTTGAATCTAGGCCCAGAAGCTTTCAAAACACACTCTTGTCTTCATACCAGGCTGCAGTGAAAAAAAAAAAAATGCTGCTGCAACATATTAGAAAGGTGAAGAAAAGCCTGTTAAAACACTTTCCGAAGAACCTAAAATACTCACAATGGGAACTCTGAATAGATTACACAATGGGGTACAGTCAAAGGTAAAGGACAGTCCAAGGGAGGATTATAGACCATGTGGTTAGGTCTATTCCTGAGTATAGTTCTATAGTGTATAGTCTCCAACCTACCTGGGTCTGTCTGTGCTGGATGGAGATCTGTTTTTGGGAGCTGCAAGAATGTTCTGTATTGCCAGAACCCGTAGAAGAAGGACTGTTTTGCTGAGCCTATAATAAAAGTACATCAGCAATCACAGGAAGGTTTTGCATCTTTCTCCACAACCGTGTACGAATAGAAACAATTATCTCTACATAAAACAAACCTTTCTAATGCGAGTCAGAAAGTCATGACCAAGAGGAAAATAAAACAGGTTAAATAAAAGAGTCAAAAGCTACGTACAGTACCTTCATGCCTCTGAAGGTAGGCTTTAAATAATCAGATGCTTAAAGATTACTTTATATGTAAATTACAGAGAGTAGGTGGTTATTACTATTTTTTCACTCATGTTTCAATGTGCCTTTGTCAGAAAAGATGAACGAAGGATACAATGCAGAGGATACATAGTCCAAGCAGAAAGAACGAGGAAGTGGGGTTAAAGATGGCTCTGCTATCAAGAGCATTGGCTGCTCTTACACAGAACCTGAGTTCAATTCCCAGCAGCCCTATCAGAGAGCTTATAACCATCTCCAACTCCAGTTTCAGGAAATCTGACATCCTCCTCTCCTTGGGTACCTGCACACAGGTATGTGGTGTACACACACAGATAGAGTCAGGGTGAGAGTGAATGAAGGGGGTGGGGGGATAAATAAATGAAACTTTGAAAAAGGATTGGAAAGTATTAAATGAAACTTTGAAAAAGGATTGGAAAGTATTTGTAAAAGTCTCCTAAATTCACAAATATTATCCACGAGCACAACAATATATAGAATTCTGGGTTGCTCTGTGATATTTCTATTTGCTAATTCGATACAGAAACACATTTTTATTTGTGTATATGGTATATGTGTACATAACACAATCCTGTGTGTACATGCACGTGTGCGGGTATATGCCAGAGGTCAATGTTGAATGTCTTCCTCTATCACTCTCCACCTTATTTTCTGAGACAGGGTCTTCTGTACCTGAAGTTCACTGATTTGGTAAAACTAGCTGTCCTGCATTCAAAGATCCTTCTGTCTCTGCCTCCCCAGTTCTGTGATTACAGGTATACCATATCCAGCTTTTTACAGGACTACTGAGGATCTGAACTTAGGTCCTCATGCTTAAACATGACCTATTAACTGAGTCATCTCCTCAGATCCTATTTTAAGTGACATTTAGGGGGAGGTCTTTTGTTGTTGCTTTGGTGGTGCTAGGGACCAAACCCCTACCCTAACATGGTAGGCCAGTACATCACCACTGGCTCACAACTACAACCCTAAGTAATTTTTAAATTTTATGATTTAGATGTAGTATAATTCAACAATTCAAAATTTATTCATAGCAGCTCTTTCAATCAAGACAACACCTAATATATTATGATTCATCACATACATAACCAGGAAATACTAGATATTCTTAGAATTATGAGATAATGAAAATACAGTTCTATAAGCTCAGAGAAAGAAGTGTCTCCAAATATGAAAATTTGAGGGTCTTGCAGCTTACTTAGTGGTAGAATATAGTTAGCATACAAGGTCTTGGGTTTAAGTCAAACACCACAGGAGATGAAGAGAAGAAGTAAGTTGTGGAAGAAGTGGAGCAGGAGGAAAATGCCAATTCTTCCCATAATTTCTATATGTTCTTTTATTACTGCTCCTACTACTGAGTTAGATATAGTTATCATCTACTGAATAATCACTTTAAATGCTTCAATGCCAGTGTAACATGTAATTCTTATTAAAAAAAATTTTTTTTAAAGGCTGAGGCTGGGTACGGTGACATATGCCTTTAGTGCCAGCACTCAGGAAGCTGACAGAGACCACTGGATATGAATTCAATGCAAGCCTGGTTTACATAGCAAGATCCAGGTTGGCCAGAGCCATATAGTGAGACCCTGGCTCAAAAAGCACAGACAACAAAATGCTGGGGTGATGACTCAGTGAAGCACCTGCCATGCAAGCATAAGGACTAAAGCTCAGATCAGCTGCCCTGTGTAAAAGCTGAGCATGGTGTGCGCCTGTATTCCTAGCATGAGGGTCAGGAACAGAGACATCTTAGATCCACAGAGCTTGTCAGCTTACTCAATTGATGAGCTCCAGGTTCAGTGAAGCATTTAGCTTAAAGTGATAGCTCAGTAGAAAATTATATCTAACATAGCAGAAGAGGCATATATAAAAGAATATATAGAAATTATGGAAATAAATTGGCATTTTCCTCCTTCTCCTCCTCCTCTTACTCTTCTGCAACCTCCTTCTATCTGAAAAAAAAATACGGTGAAATAATAGAGGTATAACATACACTATCAATTTCTGGCTACCCACATGTACATGTGTACACATATAAACATGCATAGATATGCACAAAAACTTCTAAAAAGTGGTAGTTATTATTTTTTTTATTTTACAGATAAAGAAAATATAAGTCAAATGCGGCACTTATGAAAGGCTAGCAAGCTAGTTAAATGAGAAAATCAGAAATGGGGGCTGTGCTCATCCATAGTAATTGCTTCCAATGACAAGAATAGAATATTAACAAGCTAAAGAATTTCCACCTATTATTTTAAGGGCTGTTATAATGGTGTAAAGTAGGCAGTATCATAGGCTCCATTTTCTATGGTGATCATCATCATCACCATGTGTCTACGCCATGTGTGCTCACAGAGGCCAGAATAAGGTATCAGATCCCAGGAACCTGGAGTTACAGGTGTTTGTGAGCCATCTGATGTGGGTATCCAAAACTAAACTCTGGTCCTCTGAAAGAACAGCACTCTTAACCATGGAGCCATCTCTCCAACCCACATTTCTTTGTTTTGTTTTCTGTTTTGTGTGCTTGTTTTAAAGACAGGGTTCCTTGGCTGGTCTCAAACTCACAACCTTCTGGCCTCTACTTCATGAGTGCTTAGATTATAGTTGTATACCACCATACATGGCCTACAAACACCCTTTTTTATGAATTCATGCCATAACAATTTATTGAGTACTCATAATATCTAAGCACAGGGTTAAGAACTAATACTTGGGCAAGGGAAACAAACATAATCCACACCCTATTCTCCCTAAAGGGAGCTTATAATTCAAAGAAAAATTTATCTGGTGGTGCAGGCCTATAATCTCAGCTACATGAGAGGCTGAGGCAGGAGAATCATGAATTCAAGGCCAATCTGGGCAACTCAGTACTACCCTATCTCAGAATAAAAACGAGGTATAGGAATACACTCAGCTGTAGAGCACTCACTAATAATAATAAGTATAAGGCCCTAGGCTCAATATCCAACACTGGAAGAAAAAGTAAACAATAAATATTTGTTGGAATAAGCTGCTGACTGGGTATGGTAGCTTATGCCTATACCCCAGTTTATGAGAGGTTAAAGGTCACCCCCCACACCCACATCCACACCCACAAGGTTTCTCCATTGTAGCTCTGGCTGTCCTGGAACTCACTCTGAAGACCCATCTGGCCTTTGACTCACAGAGATCCTCCTGCCTCTGCCTCCCAAGTGCTAGGATTAAAGGCGTGTGCCACCACCACCCAACTCAAAGGTCATTTTTAATTCAAGAAGGCCACAATGGACTACATGAGACCCTCTCTTAGAAACAAAACAATCCTAACTCCAAGCCTTCAGATATGAGTACGTAACATGGAGTGACTGAGAAACCAGGAAAGCCAAAGGAGACTGCTGGGGAAGTTTATTTTTAGTTATGTTTAAAATGTTTTATGCACTGTTGGGGAGGGGCTGACTAGGGCGTTTTATATTGTTTGCAGATGTTGGATTTCTGTGGGGGTTGTTTAATTACTAATGATCTGCATGTGCTATCAGTAGAGTACCTGAGGAGTTCTGAAAGAATAAATACACCTGAGCTCAGATGCTTGGGTTCCACTATGGAGTCTGGCACTGGCTAGGACAGGTTCCCTCTGCTGAGGTATGGCGAAGTTTCCACCTATGATTATGCCTTGTCTCTCTTGGTGAGCCCCCACAGAAGCCATAATACAACAGGAGACAGTAGAGGTGGACAGCAATTATCAAGGAGAACAGGATACATGTGATTTAAAGAGGGAAATGGAAAAAACAGTGTGGGGGCACTTCTATTAGAGAGGAGAAAGGTTTTTTCTTAAATGTATAATTATTTTATGTTCATTGGTGTTTTGCCTATATGTACATCTGTGTGAGGGTGTCAGAAGCCCTGGAACTGGAGTTACAGACAGGTGTGAGCTGCCACATGGGTGCTGGGAATTGAACCTTGGTCCTCTGGGAAAGCAGCCAGTGCTCTGAACCACTGAATAATTTCTCCAGCCCCAAAAAAGGGTTTTAAATACAGAGAAAGATAAGATAATCCTAAGGATGTCTGAAAAGGTCATAAGGCATCATAATCTCTAAATACCTAAAATTATGTATGATATATGTAAGTCTATGTATACATATACATACTTAGTTTAAATTAAAATTTCCATCCAGACTGACAATGTTCCCTGCAAGTGCTATAGACTATCTAACAAAAGCCCAACACCAGGCCCTTTTGAGTTGTTAGTCTGGACTGTCCAAGAGACTCCCAAAACAACTATTGCTGTTGCCCTTGGTTGCTTCCCAGAGAAGACTAATGAAGATACCATGTAACTTCTGACACAGGACCTGGAGGACCCAAGCTAGATCTGACCTGAAAGCCTCCTTCCTAAGGGAAGAAAAAGCAAACAATAGTACTACCCTATACTATAATGCCTATAAACAACAAAGACCAGCATGGCCCAATAACTCAATAACCCTGGGTACAACAGTGGCATGCATGCCTTGATAGTAACCTTTCTAAAGTAAGAAAGAAAGAAAGAAAAGTAAGCTTTCTAATTGGTCTAAGACCAGTTCAGAAAGAGGAAAACCATACCTTGTACTGGAAATCTAGTCAACTACCTGTGGCTAGCGAAATCATAGATTTTGGATGTAGATACACGCATCGACAACCACCACTTTACTAAAACCAGCACAATTCCTAACTACGTTCTAAATATTTATCCTTATACCTTAGTTCTCACACCTCATCAGATATCATTAAATAAATAAATAAATAAATAAATAAGCATATAGAGACCATAATATAAAACCACCACTGACCAAAATGTAAAGAACAAGAGATCATGTGGTGCCCAGTCTCAGATGATACATCTACTGCACAATTCCTGCACCAAAGGCTCCGGAATCATTGTAAAAGGAGGTGGAAAGATGGTGGGCTTTTTTGTTTTTGTTTTTTTGTTTGTTTGGTTTTGGTTTTCCAAAAAAGGTTTTTCTCTGTATAGCTCTGAGTATCCTAGAATTTGATCTGTAGACCCGGCTGGCCTCAAACTCAAGAGATCTGCCTGTCTCTGCCTTCAGAATGCTGGGATTAAAAGTGTGTAAGAAGTGGGGTCCTGGCTCATGGTGTGGAAAGACAAAGTCTGAAGAACAGGAAATTTTTTGTAATACTGTGTCTCCTAGAAAGAAATGTCAGAGAGGTTACTCCCATGAGCTTCCATCAACATGGTTGCTTAAACAAGACCTGAATGAAAATACCAATGGACATGCTATTATGGAAGGAGGGAAGCTTATAAGACCTCAACTATAGATAAAGAACTACAGGCAAGTGGGAAATGTTGAGAGCAGGAGAAATGGCCTTCTCTAGGGAAGAGCCCCCAGTTGGTTATGCAATACCAAATGGTCAGCCCTGAAACCATAGATACAGGTAACATTATACAGACTGAGTATGTATTTAGGAGGGAGGGAGGGAAGAAGGGAGGGAGGGAGGAAGAGAGAAATAACAAAGGAAAAAAAGGGCCACAAATTTGAGAGAAAGCAAGGGAAATAAATGAGTAGGGCTAGAAGGAAGAAAGGAAAGGGAGGAAATGGTGTGACTATATTATAATTTCAAAAGATAAAAAATTATAAGACAAAACAAAAAACAAGAAAGAACTGCTGAATGGACTATCGTTATAATAAATACACGCTTAGAAGAGGTTCTCTAAAAATGTAGCTGAATACATAATCTAGAGTCAAGGTGAATATTGAAAAAAACTTAGGATTTGAAGGCAATAAAGTCAAAGAGAGGAGATATTGAGATCACTCCAAGTGAAGAACATGCATGAAAAAGAGAACTGATGTGGGGTTCAGTAATAAGTGGTAGAACTATCAGTCAAGTCACATCTATGTGATTACAAATAAGTGGAATTTTCTGTATCCATTCTTTCAAAGATTTAACTTACATATTTTTAAAATTTTTGTGAGTGTGTATGTGTGTGTGTGTGTGTGTGTGTGTGTGTGTGCGCGCGTGCATCTGCCACATGTGTGCAGGTGTCCATAGAGGCAAGAAGAGAGCACTGGATCCCCTGAAGCTGAAGTTTCAGGTGATTATGAGCAGTGTAATATGGGTGCTGGGAATTGAACTTGGGTCCTCTGGAAGAGCAGCAAATGTGTTCTTCACTGCTGAGCCAGCTCTCTAGTTCATTCTGTATCTGCTCTAAAAATACAGCAAATCCAAACCTTCTTTCTAATTTAAGGTCACTATGAACCTTCAGTGTTCTACTATACTATGATACAAGTATTATTATCTCCTTCAATCATCATTAGATGGTTCTTCAAAAGCCTCTTCATGTTTATTTCTAAACAAATGACTGAACTGCATAGTAAGAGCCAAGAAGTAGCAAATGACCAACTAAAACACACTTTGTATTTTCTTCAGATATCTACAATCTTTGTTCCTATTGTAAAAGTTTGGTCATGTGATGGAGGAACATGCCTTTAAGTTCCAACACTCAGGAGGCAGAGGCAGGAAGATCTCTGTGAGTTCCAGATCAGCCTGGTCTATAGAGTGAGTTTCAGGACAGCCGGGGCTACACAAAGAAACCCTGTCTCAGAAAAATCTAAATAAATAAGTAAGTAAGTAAATAAATAAATAAAGTTTGATTACTTCTAATTCACAATGACACACCGAATGGAACAAAATCCCACTTTAAACAGTTGGTTTTTTTTAATGCTGAGGATTCAAGCAAGGACCTAGATTCATACCTGTTAAGCACACATTCTACTTCTACCTAGAAACAAGAGAAAGTTAAGAATAATAATTGTTTGGTTTTTCTTTTACTTTTGAGAAAAGGTCTTAATATATAGATCAGGTTAGCCTGGAACTCAGAATTCTCCGCCTCTGCTTACAGTAGTGTTCGTTCTCTCTCCCTCTCTCTTTCTCTCTCCTCTAACTAAAAGCAAAACTTTAAATTCTAAGAAATAGTTTAAAGAAGATAGGATCAGAGTTATAGAGAAAAAGAAATTTGTAGTTCAAAACATCAGTAGTCAAAACAATTTGAGTCTTTTCAAGGGAACTCCTCCTATAAAGTTCCCCCTTATGCTGGGTGACCCACGGGATGACAATGAGTAAAAAATCTGTACTGGTAAAGAACCTCTTTTGGCCCCTGCTTGCACACTGAGAGGCCTTTGCTTCTGACCTCGGAACAGAACAATAAAAGAGGCTAAGTTAATGAATAACAGTTGGTATGATGGCCCATGACTGTTATAACAGCACTTGGAAAATTAAGACAGGATGGGGAAGAATTCCAGACCACGCGGTGTATTTGGGGACAGCCTGAACTATATAGTGAAGACACAGCAATGAAAAAGAAAAAAATTACAAGCAAGCATCTAAATATTAAAAATGAAGGATGAGTGAATCCAGGGGACTCCTGAAATAAACACTGTAGGTACGTGCTCGCACAGGGCCAAGGCTGTACTCCCAGCACTTTAGAAAAACAAAAGAAAAAATGTTCAGAGAGGGTCAAAAGAATACTAATCTACAAAAACCAAGAGCAGTAAACTTGAGATGAGTTAAGTAACCCAAACGAGCTAAGTAAGCATAGTTGCCTGCAATCCTAGTAGTTGGTGGGTAGCTGCAGGAGGACCAACTAGTTCAGGTCCTTCTTAGCCTTCTTATCCCTACTTGGGATACAGAAGACCCTATTTCAGGAGAAAGGGGGGAATAACTATAATGTCATCAACCAACCCCAGAGGGAGAAACAGGAGGACCAGGAGGTCAAGACTTGCCTGGCTATGTCGGGGTGGTGGCAGGGCTGAGATGGAAAATGCTGCTATAGGAGGAGGTGTAGATCAGTAAGGTAGAGTCCAGAAGCAAACATTTGGCATTTACAGTCATTTTTTATTTTTGACAGGGGTGCTAGGATAACTCAGTGGGGGAAACACAGTCTTTGCAACCAAAGTGCGGAGGCAATTACATATCTCCTCACAAAAGAGTAAAGAATAAAGATGTGTTCTTTTCCTTCAATTACCAAAAGCTTAACACAAAATACATGACAGACTTAAAGGCAACAGACAAAAGTGTCACACACTTAGAAGAAATTATAAGACTAAAATTTCATGGCCTTAGATTAGATAAAGCCTTCTTAGGTATAACCAAAAACATAAGTAACAGAAGGAAAAATGGGTATTTTTGACTTTTTTCTAAGTTAAAAACTTTTGTGTTTCAAAAGACACCATGTGGGCTAGAGATATAGCTGAGGGGGATGCTTGACATGCATGAGAATCTGGGTTCAATTATGAGCACTACTAAAAATAAAGTAAAATAAAATAAAATAAAAATAAAGAGGAAAGGAAAGGAAAGGAAAAAAGAAAAAGGACATCATCAAAAAGAATAACAGACTAAAGAAAAGAAAAGACATCTGAAAGGAATATTTATTTGATAAAAGTCTTCAACCAGACTACGTACAGAACCCTTATATTTCAACAATAAAGATAACTTAACTTTAGGGGAAGGGCAATGGAAGCTAGTGAGATGCCTCATTGGGAAGTTTTGCCACCAAGACTGATGTCATTAAGTTCCATCCCCAGAACCCCCACATGGTAGAAGAGAATAGAATCCCCTAAATTGTCCCCTGACCTCCATGTGTACACACTTTCACCCACCACACAAATTTTTAAAAGAGCAATGGAATCCTATACATATTTCTCCAAAGATACATAAATGACTAATAATTAAATAAAGCATAGTATGTGTTGTTTGTGAGATGTAAATAAAATCCACAATGAAACATCATTTTATACTAACTTGGAT
Organism: Cricetomys ansorgei; assembly: GCA_026225945.1. Taxonomy (NCBI): domain Eukaryota; kingdom Metazoa; phylum Chordata; class Mammalia; order Rodentia; family Nesomyidae; genus Cricetomys; species Cricetomys ansorgei. The sequence goes on from JAMJFZ010001881.1 coordinate 9,371,013, forward strand.
AGCTAAGACTTAAAAAAAAAAAAAAAGGTAAAAACAAGTGTTGATTATGATGTGGAGAAAACTAAAGTATCTTGTTGATGGAAATGTGAAATGGTCCCTGCTGTGGAAGTTTGTCAGGCCCTCAAAAGTTAGCTACCAAATGACCTAGTGATTATATACCTAAAGAAATGAAATCATGTTCCTATACAAAAGCAGCTTTTACATGAATACTCATAGTAATATAAATCCTAAGAGCCAAAAAATGAGAAGCAATCCAAATCCACATCAACTAATGAAAGAATAAATAAAGGCAATATCAACATGACACCAAAAACGAAGGTTACATTTACTAATATTCATGCATTGACAGTCATGAAGCCAGTACTGGGAGTAGAGTTCAGTGGTACGGCATGCATTTAGCATGTGCCAAGACCTGGGGGTCATCCCAGCACACACACGCACACGAGCACACACACACACACACATACACACACACAATAATATAATAAAAATAAACTCACTAGGCTATTACAATAATCAAAGAAGAGAAGGCTGAGCCAAGCAGCACTCAGTATGCTAAGGCTGGAGGTTATGAATTCCAGACCAGCTTGAACTAAATTTATGGTTAAGACCCTGTCTCAAAAACCCAAAACATACAATAAAAGAGAATGCTATCTGCCACCAGCTGATGAAGAGAATACTAAGCCAATTTCCTACCTTAAAAATTAAATGTTCGTCTTGAAAATTGAAGCTGAAGAGTTACTAGCATGCTCTTCCAGAGAATGTGATTTGGGTTCTCAGCACCCAAGTCTAACAGCTTGCTACCACCTGTGACTCCAGTTCCAAGACACTTGATACCTCTCACCTCAAGGGAACCTATACTCATGTATACATACCTCTAATAAACACTTAACTGTATCATTTAAAATAAAGATCTTTACAAAAACTAAAATTGAGCACTGAAGGAGTTGGCTCAGTTGGTGAAGTGCTTGCTGCATTTAGATGCCCAGAAATCACTCACTCGACAGCCAGTGTAACCAACTGCTGAACACTATGTTCAGTGAGAGGCCCTGTCTCAAAACGATAAAGTGTAATTTATATAGTAAAGCACCCAATATTTTCTTCTGGTCTTCATACATGTGCACAAACATACACATATACTAAACACACACACACACACAATTTTAAAAAATAAAATTGACAACTACAACTTGTTGAGCATGTACAAAACCCTAATTCAGATTTTTAGTATTTTTTTTTTAATTGAACTTTTAAGGACCTTTCTACAAGACAATAGTGTTGTGCACCTATAAACACAGCACATAGGAGGTGGAAGATTGAGAGTTCAAGGTAACCCTTGGCTATGTATGTGAGCTCCTGAGCTACACAATGCTGTTTTTGGGGGGGAAATAAAAGGACATTTTGGTCTCTGCCCAGAGAGATCCATGCATATGGATCCATGGCACCAAGGCAGAAAGGGAGTATTACAAAGCATATTACTCCAAGTGGAATTATCTAAGGGAGCTAAAGACTGATCTGAGCCTCATGTATGCTAGGCCAGCACTCTGCCATAAAGCCACATTCCCAACTACCTGCATTTTTATATTAAACTGAAGGTTATTGAAAGACCAAACTACTTCAAACTGCACTGAAGCAAGAAGACAAGGAGGTCTGCCCAGAAGCCTGAGAACATGACAAGTATATCAGACTTTAGAGACCAGCAGTACATATCTAAAAGCACAGATCAAGGAAAACATGGTGGGTCTGATATTGATTCAAAGAACTAAATAGATTTAGAAAGAGAATTGTGTGTTTACTAGAATTTATAATATGACAGCAATGTCATCAGGAGAGGAGTAAACTGTTTTCGAAGGAAGAAAAATATACACTATGAACTATACAGAAAAATAACAGTAAAATATATGAAGACTGAAAGTAGAATGTGAAAATGCTAGAACAGTTTTGACTTAGAGCAGGAAAACATTCCTTGAAATATTAAATTAGCTTATGAGTATAAGTATACATACATACATACATAGATGTATGTATGTATGTATGTATGTATGTATGTATACACACACACATACACACACACCAGGAATTTACTTGGGTTTGATTTAGGGTAGCCAGATATTGCAAAGTATTGATACCTGCCATGAAATTCTTAAGGTGGAATACTACACATTTATCTGTAACAACACATGAGTGAAACACGTGAGATCCACACCTAAAAAGAAAACCATGTCAGAGATGATGGGCAGAAAACCCTCAGGTTGAAGAATGACTGTAGTACAATGACTTTTATGAACTTAATGTTTATTTCATGAGATTTGGGACTTTGTATGGTGATGGATACACACATGTATGAATGTAAATGTTTAAAAGATCATCAGAATAGTACAGTTCGACCTCCTGGGAGCTAGCCTGTATCGAGTGTGGAAGGCAGTGAGTGTGAAAGGTAGGTAGGGAGGGGCTTCCGCTTTTTATGGAAGCATCAATCTATCTGAAAGACTGAAATAAATATTGGATGGCACTGGCCAATTCTCAGTTGTGGCATGTGGTTATCTTGTCTTATTGTTTTGTACTTTTTGGTAATTTTCCAATTTCTCAAAAATGAATTTCCCAGAATGGTGGTAAAGATAGGAATTTTGTATGTGTAGAAATGTTATAGTAGCTTAATGCTAGATTTTTATAGAAATATTTCTAAATACAAATTACCAACAATGAGTGGATAGACTTGGTACGCTACAAAATATGAAATTATCTACTTTATTAAAATTTAAATGACAACAACAAAAAAGAGAAAGGCAGTGGGGGAATGGATTCTTCAGTAACGTGACTGGAATACAGGAGTAAGACTGAGGTCATGCCGCAAGTACCCACATAAAATCTACAGTTGCAGCGGGCCCATGTGTATACATGTGCACGCACGCACACAATTTTTTTTTTTAACAAAGAAAGAATATCTACCTAAATACCTAAATATACCTAAAAATAGTCTTAAAAGAGCTTTCAAAAAAAATAGGTGGTGTTAAGAATTTTTAAAGGTGCTGGGCAGTGGTGGCACACACCTTTAATCCCAGCACTAGGGAGGCAGAGGCGGGAGGATCACTCACTGTGAGTTCGAGGCCAGCCTGGTCTACAGAGTGAATTCCAGGTCAGCCAGAGTTACAGCAGAGAAACCCTGTCTCGAAAAAATACAAAAAAAACCCCCAAAAAACAACAACAAAAAAAGAATTTTAAAAGGCTGGAGAGACGATTCAGCGGGTAGAGTGCAGCATGAAGCTGAAGTTAAGTAGAACATGTCTGCAACCCTACTGCTAGGGGCAGAAACGGGTGGATGGACACTGGAGGCTCACTGGTCAGTCAGTCTGGTAGAGACCCTTTCTCAAAGAAAAAAATAAATAGGCAAAGTAGTTAAGGAAGGCTTCCCAAAAGACCTTAACAGCAAGAAGTATTTAATTCAATAGAAACTCATTCAGTGACTAGAACTGTTTCTCTCTGCGAATTCAGTAAAATCCTTGGCATTTATAAGGCCCAAAAATGAAACAATTACAATATTGTAAGTTCCTTAATTATTTTCAAGTCTTAGAATGATTTATACAACAGAAAAGTCTCAGTTATAGCTAAAATGACAAATTTATATACATAATGTAAGAGCATCTGAAAAGGCACGGTGAATAGTATGATTATATTAAATGTATCCTTCATAATGGGGAAAATGTATAATTTTAAAGATTGATTACAGGGCTGGAGAGCGGGCTCAATGATTAAACTGGCTGTTCTTCCAGATGACCTAAGTTCAATTCCTAGCACCCACAGGACAGCTCACAACCATCTCTAACTCCAGTTGAAGGGGGACCAATGTTCTCTTCTGGCCTCTGCAGGCACAGCATGCATGTGGAACATAGACACAAATGCAGGCAAACACTCATACACATAATATATAAATACATCTGCTAGGCAGAAATCACAGTGAGAGATAAGGATTTCAGCTGCAGTGGAAGTAGTGAACAGAATTAAGAAGTAGAGAATTCAAGTATATTCTGAAGATCAGTAAGATTTACTGCTCGGGATATAGGGTGAAATATAAAGAGTTATAAATAAACGTTTTCAATCAGGGATAGAGGAAAGAGCAAACAACATTGAGATGTGTAAAACTGCAGGAGAAATGAATACTGAGTGGGGAGTCTGAAGGAGGGTTCGGTTAGAGACACACTGAAATTTGATACACTTGCTGGACAGAAAATGGAGATGACTGGAGGCAAATGACTATACAGGCCTGGAATTCAGGCAGAGATCTGACTACAGATGGAAACCTGAAAGTCTTCTGTATATAGATGGCAGACTTTAATGATAAACTAGGAGATTAGGTAGAAAATGAAGGTAAATAAAGAATCTTTAGCCTGAGCTCTACAACATTCCAGGGTGTAGAGGCAGAAGGGAGGCAACCCAGGACTGGAAGTCAAGCTAATAAGCGCTGGCTAACAAACTGTTGGATGAGCTCTGACCACCACTGATCACTGACTTAGCAATGTGGAAATCATAAACTTAGGAACACTGGGTGAAGGAAAATTGCTTCCAGACTTTTGTAATTACAAATAGAGTTGGCTTAGCAGTTAGAGCACTTGGTACTTTTGCATCCACAGCCATCTCGGACTCCAGTTCTAGAAAATTTGACACCCTTTTCTGACCTCTGAGGATACCAGGCACATATGTGGTACACCCACATTCATTCAGACACAACATTCACACTCATAAATTAAATAAATCTAAGAAAAAAATAACACACACACACACACACACAAAAATCTTTGTTGGAATGGAATTTCTGAACCCAAAGATATGTAAACTTGACACAGGTACTTTTACCAATTTCTCTAAATAACTGCACCAATTAATTTCTAGTCAACACAAAGCTGTAGAAATCTTCAAACTAAAACCTACACAGACAAATATTACATTTCTATTTTTTAAAGATTCATTAATTTTTATTATGTGAGTGTATTGTGTGCATGTATATCTGCGCATCACACACGTGCCTGATGCACTCTAGGAGGCCAGAAAAGGGCTTCCCTTGAATCCCTTGGAACTGGAATTACAGATGGTGTGAGCTGCAATGTGGGTGCTGGGAGCCAAATCTGGTCCTCTATAAGAGTAGGCATAAGCAAAGGCTTTTAATCTACTGAGCCATCATCTCTCCAGCCCCAACCCAAATATAAAATTTCTTAATCCTTGTTAATTAGATAGGATAAAGCTACCTTCTTAACCAGCCATGGTGGTGCACACCTCTAATCCCAGCACTTTGGAGGCAGAAACAGGAGGATCTTTATGAGTTCAATGCCAGCCTGGTCAACACAGTAAGTTCTAGGACACTCAGGGCTATACAGAGAGAGACCTTGTTTGAAAAGACAAAAACAAAACCAAACAACAACAAAAAAGGTTAACTTCTAATTCTGTAATTCTTTATGGCCTAAGATCAGAGTTATTAGGCATTTGGCTTTTTCTTTCCCATAAAGTCACCTCTGTCCTTCTCTATCTTTAATAAGGTACACTATTTGCTGTGAATTAAAGTTAACTCTTTCACTTTTGTTCTTTATATTACTAAGAAGCAAAGAACTATATTAAAACACCAGCCTTGTGGGTTTTATATGATTTATATACTTCTTCTTCTTATACAATCTCTTGGTTACTCTCTGCAGCATGAGAATAATCTAGCTAGAATATCTGCAGGGTCTGACAGCCTAAAAGTACAAGAATAGGACAAAGTAGGTAGCCTTTCTAATGTACCCATCTCACACCCACAGACCCATATCCTTTAGTTTACATTAGGGAACAGCAGGAATGTTGATCAAAAGTCTATGTATTTAATGATATGCCCACCATAGAGTAGACACACAGTAAATATGCACAGAATAAACAAAGCATTCCTCTAGAAAGGGAGGTAGTTCATATGGCAATCAAAAAACAAAAGCAAGCTGGAGAGATGGATTAGCTGGTAAAGCGCTTGCCACAGAACCATGAGAAGTTGAGTTCCAAGTTTGGACCCTCAGACTCATGTAAAAAGCCGGACACAGCAACACAGATACGTGTTTATTATCCAAGCAATGAGGATGGGATGGGTGGAGACAAGCAGATCTCTACAGTTCACTGGCCAATGAGTCTATCCAATTGATAAATTCAGTCCTTACCTCAAAAAATGTATATAGACAGATATTCTAATGCTGACCTTCGACCTCTACACAAGTACCCACACATAAACACACAGCCTACACACACAAAAGAAAGGACAAATGGCTTTCCCTGAGAAAGTCAGATCAATAATGAAGATATAATAAAGATCTACAAATGATAAACAGACAATGGAGAAAAAAGGCAACACCACAGTGAATGCATTCTCACAGCAAGGGTTTTATATTATCCTCAAGCCCTCTACAATTAGTTAATTATCCCTTCCTCTGTCACCTAAGATAAACTATATAGTCCCCACACAAAAGGGTTCTCATTCCTTGGATGATTAAACAATTCTGAAAAAATTTTTTTTAATGTTTTTCTATTCTTGAGGCAAAGCTACAATAGTGCTAAGAAAGCATCCAGGCAATCTGACTGAGTTGTCTGTCGCTCAGCTGATGGCCAGGGCTGCCATGACCGGCAGCTAGGCCAGGCTCCCTCTCTTACACACAGCACGATGACTCACAAAACAACACTTAGTTAAGAAGACAACCTTCCTCAATCTGGGAAGAGCATTCTTAGGAATGGCTGTTCCCCTATTAGAAGTTCCAAAAAAGACTTTCAAGAATCATTTCAAATAATTCATGATCCCCTAACCCAGCTAATTGTTTTATTCTTCCCCTCTCCTTAAGACACCCAACACGGGGTTGCAGAGATGGCTCAATGGCTAAGAGCAGTGACTGGCTGCTCTTACAGAACACAGGTTTGATCTGAGCACCCACATTAAGTAGCTCACAACCATACAAAGCACTTTCTTTGGGCCTCCTGAGCACTAGGCATGCACATGGGCATACATGTAATAAGCAGGCAAAACATTCACATGGTACACACATAGATAACATGCAAACATTCACACACATAAAACCTCAAAAGAAAGAAAAGACACTCAACACTTCCACTACCTTTCCAAATAGTTTCACATAGGTTAATGACTCATAGTATACTCCACAGAACAGAGAGCCAGGGATTCTAACTACAGAAAACAAACAAGAGGCAAAAATGGAATTGGTGGTGACTTCTTTTTTGAGAGGCAAGAAGGTCTTGCAACATATTCTACAGGTGGCACATACCTGTAACTCTGGTACTCAAAAAGCTAAAGCAGGATTGCCTCAAGTTCGAGGCCAGCCAGGGCTACATAATTGAGTTCCAGACCAGACCAGTTTGTTTGTGAGGAAACAAACAAAATCTTAAAAATGGACCAATAGGGCCATCATATACATTACACCTTCCTTGGTAAAAACAAGCAGTTGACCAGAAACAGAAACAAAGAAAAATAGCAAATTTTGATTAAAAATGCATTATGGTAAATTATATGGAGTCAAGATTTTTTATCATTTGAATTCCTTTTTGTTTATCTCCTCTCTCTCTCTTTTCTAAAGACAGGGTTCTCCTGTAGCCCAGGCTGGCCTCAAACTTACTATATAGGCAAAGATAACCTTCAACTTCTGATTCTTTTGCTTCTACCTCTCTGGCACCGTGACGGCAAACATGTATCACCATGCCCAGTTTTATAAGGTGCTGGGGATTGAACCCAGGCATCATGGATGCTAGGCAAGCATTCTATCAACTGAGCTGCATCCTCAGTCTGAATATATATTCTTTAAAAAGAGACAAAGAGGGGTTGATAGTTGGATAAGCAGTTAAAAGCACTTGATGCTCTTCAGAAGACCTCAGTTCAATTTCCAGCACACACACACACACCAGGAGGCTCACAGTTACCTGTAACTCTAGCTCTAAGGGATCTGATGCCCCCTTTTGGGCTCTATGGGTACCAGCACACTAGTACACATACACACATGCACATGCACACATATACACATAAATAGTGAATCTTTAAAAAACAATAGAAAGAGAAGTTGAAATGAGCAAACAGAATGTCCCTTTTAAAAAGTTAACATACAATACTCAAGAATGGGAAGAGCCCACATACACAGGGGAATACCTCTGCACAATGCCTGCCTACAGAATGAAGTTGTTACACTACTCAGATATTAGTTTGCTTAAGTGTTGAGTTTGCTGATTTCTAGTTTAATGAAATTTTGTCTGAAATGGAATCTGTATTTTCTTTACTTTTCTGTCAACCTAAGATCACATTTTCCTCCCCATTGTATATTCAAGACTTTTACAAAGCAGCCTCTCTTGAGAGCTTCAACCACAAGGGACTAAGTAATAAAGTAAGTAATAAAGAAGAGCTAGGGAGATGGCTCAGCAGTTAGAGTTGCACTGCTCTTGCAGAGGACTCCAGTTTAACTCTCAGCACCCACACTGGATGGCTCACAACCACCTGTAGCTAAAGCTCCATGGGATCCGACACTCTTCTGGACTCTATTGGTATTCGCTCACACATGTGTGCATGCCCACACACAGGCTCACATATATTCACATAATTTAAAAAGTAAATATAAAAATTTTTAAGTAATAAAAGAACAGAAAACATCATCCTCTCCATTAAAATAATTCAACTTCATCAAGAAATCCAGAACAATAAACATCTGTAAACATGTAGCCTTGTACTCACAGAAACGAAAGTGAAGCAGAGGCCAGCTCCCCGCTGTGCTAACTGCTCTGTGTCCAGGCGAGGTTTTGCTAGCATCACTGACATGAGAGTTGGCAGAGCAGACTGCTCTTCTGAGGCCTCTTTTGCAGCACTGCCATCTAAACCATACAGGGGCTGTTCTACTCGACGCTGGAAAACATCAAAGAAAAGACAACAACTGACGTGAGAAAGCTAATCTGAATACTGACAAGACATGCAGAGGTCAGAATAGGTATTGCAAGACTTATGATTTAAACACAAAACATCTCTGAAAACAGGGTATAACAAAATGGTCAATGAATTGTTACCTATTTTCAAACCTGAGTAAATGACTTACTCAGGTTATATAAAAGACATTCTAATGATTCTAATTTTATATAACTCTGAATGTGCAGATTATTCTGTATCGTTCAATAAGTCACCTTCATAATGAAGTAACTGCTGCATGGCTTTATAGACAAGAATTTAATGCACTCTGAATTCTACTCTCACTGTACCTTACAAACAAAAAAATCTAAACTAAATGCAAGCAGAATAAACACAGGACAGTAAAGAGAAACATGCCACAAGTATGCATGGTTTATTCAGAAATGGAAGGTTGTTAAACATTAGCAAATAACCTAATATACTTCATTACATTCTTTTTGGATCATATAATTAATTTGTACATTGTCAGGCAACTTCTAAAAAACTAGAAGTATCCCATTTTAATATCTACACAAGTATTTTCTCAAAAATCACTAAAACTATTACTAACAGTACTACAATAGAGACCTTTCATTAAAGTTGGGAACAGGCAGGAGTAACATTATGTAATACAAATAATTTAGCCAATGTGATATAAACACTGGAAGATATTTAAAAGGGTCATTTTTGGATGGCATAAATATTCACAAAGGAAACCAAACAAATTAGCCAAACAACTTAGTAAGATAGACAGATACAAAGTAGGTAAAAGAAAAGAAAAAAAGCCAACAGCATCGCTACACAATAACAATTAATTACCATCAGCAAATTATAGAAGAAAACCACAATCAAAATAACAAAACAACATCAAAAACCATGTAAAATACTAACTATACATGTAAAGAAAACTAAACAGCTTTACAGATGAACATAAGAAAATCTAAGCTGGCGTGGAGGCAGATGTCCTGAATCCCAGCACTGGGAGGCTAAGGCAGGATGATCTCTGAGTTCATGGCCAGCCTGGTCTACATAATAAGTTCCAGGACAGCCAGGGTATGTGACAAGATCCTGTTTCACAAAACAAACAAAAACCTTCTAAATGGTGATGTGCTGTTCCTGAATTCAATATGTATCAATTTCAAATTTCTCTAAAACCAGTAGAGTTTTTATTTATTTTGCTCTAGGTCTTGAAGGGGAAGGATAAATTCTGACTTTTTAGAAGGTTATACTAGGGGTTTACATAAAAATTAATCACATAGTTTTTAATAAAGAACATTAGGGAAACCTCACTAGGTATCAAAACATACCACACAACTACTTTCATAATGGCATTCCTATAATCCCAATGCTTTACAAGGATGAGATATGAGGTTCACTGAATTCAGTCATCTTGAGTTAGACAGGCAATAACTTGTCTCAAAATATTGATTTACTCATTTATGTATTTTAAAAAGTTCTAGTGGCAAAAAACCCCCAAAGAATTCAGAAACAAATCTACATAATACATGTACATAATTGTGATTAAAACATTTTATAGTAAAGGGAATGTATTTATAAAACTGGCATACAATTTCTGAAGTTATGAGAAAAATGAGACAAGTACCTTCCTACCTTCTGACACATACAAAAATTGTAACAGTAGGGAAAGATTTTTACACCTTGTAGTTACAGCATGCATGTATGTGTTTTTGAATCCTAACAATATCAATGAATAATTAAAAAATGTATAAAATAATAAAGGAAAGACACATATAAAGTTGAATGAAAAAAGTCAACATAAATTCATATTACAAATTTGCAAACATAATTACAGCATGCATAACACTGAGTTAGGAATCTTAAAATGTCCTCATACCTAATAGTAAGAAAAAGCAAATATTCCAATAAATGGGCAAAAGACACAAAATTCTTAAGAGAAATTGAGAAGGCCATTTCACATATGAAAAGATGTTTAATATTCCTAGTGAAGAAATCAGAGTTAAATTAAGGTATTTCTCTCATGGGAAAGACTGTAATGACAAAATTCATATTAGCGGGATATGCCAAAACTAAGAGACGCAAATTGCTAATAATCTTCCAAAATTTACACGATGCTTTATTTTTTTTTTCTTTTTTCTTTTTTTTTTAAATAAAGAAAGGGTCTCTCTATGTAGCCCTGGATGTCCTAGAACTTGCTATGAAGACTAAAAGCTGGCATCAAACTCACAGATATCCACCTGTGTCTCTGCCTCCCAAGTGCTAGGATTACAGGAGGACACCACCAATGCCTGGCTTAGAATGATCTTGTTAAATATACTCTTTGACTCAGGAATTACACAGAAATATATACAAAGACATTAATTACAACACTACTTATAAAACACAAATATAGGAAACTGAATAAATTAATACAATTGAAATAAGGAAAAATAGTATGCAAACATACATGTATATATACTGAAACGTCTAGAAACAGTTGCCTTTGGGGCAGGGGGATTATCCTGCATGTGCTTAGCTATATCCCCAGTTCTTTTTTTTTTTTTTTGGAGGGATGTCTCAGACAAGGCCTCACTATGTAACTCTGGCTTTCTTGGAATTTACTATGTAGCCCAGATTGGCCTTGAACTAACAGATCTGCCTGTCTCAGCCTCCCAAATCCTGGGATTAAAGGCGTGCCCACCACATCGTGCTTTCCCCAGATCATTTTTGTTTTCTCTGTTACAGAAGTCTCACTAAATGGTGTACACTGGTCATTAACTTGCTCTGAGGCCAAGGAGAGCCTTAAACCTACAATCTTCTTAACTCAGTCCCCAATCTGTACCTATGCTTTATCAGGAAAAACTTCCAAGTCATAATAAAATGTATTTTAACACATAACTTTATCTTACTTTAACTTTAAAAAGATAGGTTTATTTTATGTGTATGGATGCTTTGCTTGCATGCATGTATGTGCAATAAATGCATGCCTGTTGAATCCCCTGGAGTTAGAGGGTTACAGATGGTTGTGAGCCATTGTGTGATTGCTGAAAATCAAACCTGGGTCTTCTGCATGAGCAACAAGTGCTTTTAACTGCTATGCCATCTCTCCAGCCCTATTTTCACAGCAGGGTCTTGTGTACAGGCTAGCCCCAACCACATGACTCTCGTGCTTCAGTTTCATGAGTGCTGTGCACTCATGCCTGGCTACTTAACTGTTCATTATAGAAAGTAAAAGTAAAATAAACTTATCAAATGCTACTGACAAATTTAGTCTTCTCATCTATGAGTAACTAGTCCTCCTCAAGATCAACACTCCCAAATGTAACAGCTTGAGTTTATGCTCTATGATACTGTGATATCCATTTACCACAACATGCTCACTAAGGCAATCATTCTACCCTATATTCTACTAAGGTCTAAAGCCTTTAAAATCTACCTTTTCTGGACAAAGGTAGATTAAAATATTTGAATAAATCTTCCCTTGGAGAGTGATTTAAACACATGTCACAGGCAAGGGCTAAAGCTAAGGACTTCAATCTTTGCCGCCACAGAGAAGCACACAAACGAGGTTGGGTACATGCCTTCAATCCACAACAAGTTCTAAGCAGCCAGGGTTGCATAGTGAGGCCATTTAATGAAACAGCAATTTTGAAAGGGCAAGGATAATATCTTTAAAGAACATAAAAACATCAAAGATTTGATGAAACATGTATCTGCTAGGACAAAATCTAAGAGCATATGACAAGTAAAAGAAACCTCAAAGTCATATATGGCCCAAAGGGTACTTGCTGATACTCAATTCTGATTTCCAGGGCACCATGGTGTCAAGAAGTTACTGCACCAAAGCTCACCCAAGAAGAAAGCTCAGCAGGAAGTACTTTCCACTTTCCTTCAGGATAGGCTCCAATACAGCTGAACTACTAGGGAAAGGGTGACCAAGAGAAATGTCTTCCACCCTCAGGCAGCTGCAAGGAAAGCTGTTTTGGCAATGAAGGGATCGGAGTTTAGGAAATGTAAGGGCAATCCAGTCAGTTTTTTGACAGCTGAAACAATCAAAATAAACCAACCAAGCAAACATAGGCCTTAAATTTGATGAAGTTGTCTCTAGGAACTAAGAGGCAAATAAAAATTCTCCCTCAAAGAACAACATACCTTCACAATCAAAAATAATTTTTCAAGAACACCAAGTTTGCTAGGTGGTGATGACACACACTTGTAATCCCAGCATTTCGGAGGCAGAAGCAGGCGGATCTCTGTGATGCCAGCCTGGTGTACAAAATGAGTTCCAGGACAGCCAGAGTTACAACACAGAAACCCTATCTCAAAAAACAAAACAAACCAAACAAACAAACAAAAACACTGAGTAATACATCATTAGAAAACAAAGTACAAGGAAATAAAACCAAAAAAAAGAAAAAAACTAAGAAAAACAACAGCAGAAACAAATTGATAAAAAACTTCAGGTGCCAGAAATACCAGATACAGACTATAAAATCACATGTACAAGATTTAGTGGGGAAAAAAAAAAGAGCTCAGTAGTAAAATACTTGCCAAGCAAGACCTGTGTTTCAACCCCCAGGATCACAATAAAGATGTATAAGAGGAAGAGGGTCTAGAGAGACAGCTCAGCAGCTAAGAGCATTTGTTGCTCTTGTAGAGGACCTGGATTCAGTTCCCAGCACTTACACGGTGGCTTACCACAACCCATAACTCTGGTGCCAAGGAATCTGACATCCTCTCCTGACATGGGCACAAGGTACACACACGGTTCACATACATACACACAGGCAGAACAGTCAAAGACATAAAATACAATTTTAAAATCTTAAAAAAAAAAAAAAGAATGACTAAGTAAACAAAACTTGAGAGAAGTGAAACAACAGCAGCAGCCGGCTCAGCGGAGAAACACTTCCGTGGTAGAGCACTTGCTCGACATGTAGTAAAGTCCTGGAGATTGAGCCCAAGACCTCAAAACAAAGACACAAGCAAAAGAGTAACAAAAACTAGGAATTAAATGCAGCTAATAGCAAATGAAACATAATCTGGAAACTGAGGGGCAAGAAGAAATAATCTACAAAGAAGCATACAGAGACAAAAAGAATATACAAAATGCAGTCAAGAGGCAAGGTGAGATAAGGCCTGACTGTGTGCTTTGCTAAGAGCAGAAAAGGCACAGGGTAGAGATGGTATCTGAGGAGACAGTAACTACTAATTATTCAGAACTTGAGAAGCATACCAACCTACAGAATCCAAAACCCCAAAGAGTCATAACCAAGAAAAAAAATTTAAATACACATACTGAAACTTCAAAATACCATAAAAGCAAAAATACCTTAAAAGCAGCCAGAGGACTGAAGATGCAGCTTAATGACAGAGCACTTGCTAGCATACATTAGACCCTGGGTTCAATCCCCAGTACAGTGAAAAGTACGAATGAATAATGAGTACAAAGCAGGCATGGAGCCAAGCCTGGTGGCAAATGCCTGTAATGCCTGTAATCCTAGAACTTGGGAGATAAAGGCAGGAGTATGAGAAATTTCAGTTCATCCTTGGACTTACATGGCAAGTTCCAGGCCAGCCTGGGCCACATGAGACATTGTCTCAATTAATTAATCAACACCAAAAATAAAGGTGGTAAGTAGGTAGGTAGGTAGGTGGATGGATGGATGGATGATGGATGATAGATAGATAGATAGATAGATAGATAGATAGATAGATAGATAGATAGATGGAAGGATTGATTTATATAATACACGAAAAAAATCCAATTACATTATATTGGCCAGGAGATATATTAACCAAAAGCTGATGTTTATGAACAGAAATATTTAGACCACATAATGGTTTGAGATACACTACAATCAGACAAACCACATTTAAAGAAAAGAGTTTTGAATTGGTTCAGCAGTTAAGAGCATTGGCTGCTCTTCCAGAGGGCCTGAGTTTGATTCCAAGCACTACATGGTAGCTCGGAACTATCTGTAACCCCAGGTTAAGGGGATCAGACGTCCTCTTCTGGATTCTGCAGATACAGCATACATGTGGTACATAATATAAATACAAGCCAAATACTCATACAAATAAAATAACTTTTTAAAAAGAGCTTCAATGAAATAAAGTCACCTAATACATAGGCAAAGCTTAACATAAATAGACAACTTCTATAATCATAATGAGAAATAGCTACACTTGTCTTAGTAACTGAAACAAGCAGCCAACTATTAAAATAGATATTTATTTGCAGTGCTGAGAATCAAATTTAGAGCCTGGTGCATACCAGGCAATATAATCCTCCTCAGCCCTCCATAGAGACAGGGTTTCACTGTTTAACACTCCCAGGTGTCCTGGACCCTCCTTTGTAGACCTGGCTGGCTTCCAATTCAGAGATCCACCTGCCTCAAGGCGTGCACCATCACCACTGTACTTCCCAAGCCAAAACACATAAGGTTTAATTAAACACTGTAATTAACAAAGTTGACTTAGTGGCACAAATAAACTGTAGTTAGATGTGCATGCTTAGAGTATCAGTTAAATTCTAAGGAAAATCAAACAGTTACCAGAAACAAGACTGCCTCTGGAGTAGAAATATGCTACATTCAGGGAAGATCACCTAAGTTTCACAGGGCCCTGAAAACAGTTTACTTCTTGTATGTGATTATTATAGCTATCTTTACAATAATTCTCCATAAGCTTTTTATTGAAGGGCCAAAAAAAAACATTTTAAGTGTTATGGCACCACTCTTTTCTATTATATATTCTTTGTTGTTAAAAATTAAAAAAAAAAAAAAAAAAACAGCCCTAGCTTGCCAGGTTTCATGATTTTTGCCAACGCCTTCATGAAAATGTTCATGCTTTCTTATTTAAAATAGATATTCAGCAAAGGTACAAAAACTCATTAATGGAGCTTAGGGATTAGCTCAGTGATGGAACATTGCTAAGCAAGTGCAAGGTCCCAAGTTCAGCCCTTAGTATCAAACAAAC
This sequence comes from Cricetomys ansorgei, assembly GCA_026225945.1. Lineage (NCBI taxonomy): Eukaryota > Metazoa > Chordata > Mammalia > Rodentia > Nesomyidae > Cricetomys > Cricetomys ansorgei. Next base: position 9,386,884 of record JAMJFZ010001881.1, read on the forward strand.
AAAAACAAAAGAATAATTTACTGAAAAGGGGGGAACACAAAATGATTATCTATCAATTCTTCCTTTTCAACAATTTTGAGAAGCCATTGAGTCCCAAGCATTGTTTGGATGCTAAAGACTGAAAAACTAAACATGGTATTATCTCTTGCAAGTCAAGTGAAGAGAATGGTTAAAAATAACTTTAGTTTTATATAATAAAACACTGCAACAGATGGAAACAGAAATGAACAAGAAATAAAACAAGGTGTCTTCTCTCTCAAGGCTAACATTTTAGCAGGAGAAGATGGGCAATGAATTAATAGTTGAAGATTAGAATACACAAATTATTAAATAATATACTAATATGAAGGCTGAAGGGATAATTCAGTTGGTAAAGGGCTTGCCCTATAAGCATGAAGACCTGAGTCAGATACCACTCAAAAAAATGCCAAGCAAGGTGGCACATGCCTTTAATCCCAGCACTCTGGAGGCAGAAGCATGTGTGAGGTCAGCCTCATCTACAAAACGAGTTCCAGGCCAGCCAAGACTACATAATGAGACACTGTCTCACCAGCCCCTAAAAAAAAACCAAAACAAAAAGACAAAACTAAAGGGCAGGCAGGGAGGGCAAAGCATGGGGCAACCAGATTTTGATCCCCTGAACCCATATGGCAGGAGAGAACCAACAAGTTGTCCTTGGACCTATATATACATCCTGTGATGTACACATGTGTGTGCATACACACACACACACACACACACAAAAATAGGCATGGTAGCATACAAGTGTAATTCCAAAACTGGAGAAATGGAGACAGACATACCACAGTCAGCCAGCCTCCCCTCAATGATCATGTCTCAAAAAAGGATGGATGGCTCATGAAGAATAACATCCATCCAAGGCTGTCTTCTGGCCTTCACTGTACGTACACACGTGAACAAGCAGATGTGCCCTCACACACAGAGAAAAAAACACTAAAATGATACTATATACTAAAAACAATAAATGCTCGATAATAAGCAGGACATGAATAAATCTCACTGAACAAAAGGAGTCAAACACAGTAATACATATTGTATGATTCTTCTATGGATAGCAGCTATGCCTGTGGCAGAGAAAGGGCTCGAGTGGCGGAACACAAGGGTGATGTTTTAGGGCTAGTAATGTTTGGTTTTTTATGCTGGCACAATTTGAGAACACTATGGACTTCTATTGCATGTGTATTCTTCTAAAAATACAAATCAATTTTAAAAATTAAGACGATATCAAAATATGTGTATGGAGGGAAGGGAAGGAGGGAAAGGAAGAGAAACAGAGAGTCAGAAGGAACAGAGATGATTACAAACTCTAAGACTTAAAGCATACTTAGGGTAGAGAAATGACTAAATGGGTAGAAGCACTTGCCATGCAAGCATGACAACCTGAATTCAAATCCCCAATATCCACAAAAAAGCTGTCCACGAGCAAGGAGGTTCTGTCATCCCAGAACTCCTACAGGGAGATGAAAGGCAGGGACAGAGTACCCAGAATCTTTCAGCACAGATGATCTGGCACATACAAGCAGTGGTGAGATCCTGTTTCAACCAAGGTGTAAGGTCAGACACTCTAAGCTCTCTTCTGATTTCCATACATGGTCTGTGGCAAGTGCATGCGCCTGCATTCATGAGCACATGCATGTCACACATATGCATGTGTACATACATGCACACACACAGAAGCAAGATTGGAGACTTGAGTAACCAGGTATGAGGAAATGCTGTTTTAGGGAAGCTAGTAAACAGGGGAGACCACTCTGTCAAGGTCATTTCTGAGCCCACCCTGCTGATGAGGTTACTGGTATCTGGCAAAGAATGGTTCTGGAAAAGAGAATAGCAATACAAAGGCCCTCAAGCAGAATGCTTCACAGTACTCAAGAAAGCCTGTATGACTGTTGCTGTACAGAAGACAGGTAGGCAGGAACAAAGAGCAGGCGGAAGCTATTAGGCCATTTTGAACAATCACTTGAACTACGAAACTACATGAGATGTTAAAGCTATACTGTAGACTGAACCTAGGGCCTTGCAAATCTAGGCAAGTACTCTACTACTAAGCTGCATCACAACCTCTTTTTTTTAAAAACTAAACTTTTACTTTTACCCCAGCCCCTAAGATCCCACATTAAAGACAGGTTAGTCACATTATGGACAGATTAGTATCAACAAATTATCTAAAAATACTAGAGCAAATTAATACAAAACCCTATATTAGCTAGTTCAGAAATTATCGACACTACTGACTTTTAGATAAGATAACCCTTTGCCTCACGGGATGTGCTAATCTAACTTCATAAGAATTTTACCAGCATCCCTAGCCTCTGTCCTATGCTTCCCATGCCCTAGTTGTGACAAACAAAAGCATTCCAGATATGACAAATGTCCCCTGAGGAGCATAACTGCCCCTGGTTGAAAACTATTAACTAAAGTATGTTTTTAAAACCTTTTACTCTCACTTAAAGGATGAAAACAAACCAATCTCAAAAACATTATAGCCATCAGGATTTCTACCACGTGAATCAGCCTAGAAGATCTCAGTATCAGTAACTGGTTACATTTTTTAAAGGAAGAAAAATTCAAGTTTGGCAAAGGTTTAAAACCCAATATTTGGCTTGGAATTACTTCCTTGACAGACCAGTGAGCTCAATAGGCTTAAAAGCAATTTAAGAACTGCCTTTAAGAATCTAAGAATGGATCAGCTCTTCTACAGAGTTGACTCACTAATAAAAGCTCTAAATCTAAATAAGTGATTTATAGGCAATAGTATGACGTTTACGCCCTCATGCCTTACTCCCCATGGGTAATTAATGGAAAAGAAACGGCTTCAGTGTTCCTGGGCTGCTGGTCTCCTATATAATAGGTGTCACATTTCTCCAGGTGAATGCTTACCGGTAAGGGATTGGATAAGGAATGTTGCGGTGAGGATCGTGCAACTGGTGGAACACTTCTGCCAGGGCTGGTTCCTGGCCCGCTTCCCCCAGCAAACTGGCCAACAGGGAAAAATGGATATGAATAATTCAAAACAGTACCATGCTTCAGAGAAGGAGAGTAAAAGATTAATATACAAACTTAATTATACATGGCCCCTTTAAGTCAATACATCTCATTCTAGAGAGAAAACGCCATGTAAGCCAAATGTATTTTTTCAATGAGATTTTTGAGAAAGAGCTCCCAAAGAAATGTAACAAGATATACAGAAAACGTGTAGAAAGCTGAAAGTACGCATGGTTTTGGACAGACATGAGGGAAGAATGCCTTTTTTTCTTGGTCTCAAAATACATAAAGCAGAAATAGAGTAGTGCAGAGGATGTTAGTCATCTTTAGTAACCACTTAACAATGAGTCGCTGAGCTCACTACATATTCCACTAGTCTAAGGGAAAGGACCAAAGGAGAGTCATGTCATTATACCTTAAATCACTGAGAGACACAAAACCTAGTCTGGCCAAGAGAAAGTGACTTTATATGTGAATTCTTACATCATCACAGACAAAACACATGATACAAAATTTAAACCTAGCAAATCAGCAGCAGTTCCTTCTTATTACAAGATGGGCAGCATTAGTTTGATGAAGATGGAAAGAGAAAGGGCAAGTAAAGGCACAATATTACTTTCTAATGCCTTAAATGAACAGGAAGATTATTAGGTTGTTTAAAATCACTGGAGGTTGTTTTTTACCCCCAAATTTAACTTACCTCAAAGTAATCACTAATTTTATGTCCCCTAGGAGTGCCTTTCCCTGAAAATGAAACCAAAGTAAGTACAGTTTTTCCAATGCACACGTCAACCATCATCCCTGAAAAGCATTAAGTAGTAAAAGCTCAGTAAGTGATCACAATGCTGTCAACTCAAGGGTCAGCTGTACTTCTAACAAACCACACAAAACCTGCACACTATGATCGCTCTATCTCCTCCAGATAACAAGTGACTGAGTGAGCACTCTGGGAAGAAGTTTTCAAAGCTTGTTTTGAAATGCAATAATCTTTCTTTTATAAACATACAGGTCAAAATCAGGAAACAAAACTCATCTATAATCTACATCCCAATTTAAGAGAACAAGATTCAAAACAAACGTATCAGAACTAAAGCATTGATCCCATTTCACATAATTTTGTCACTCTGGGAGGACTTCTCTTATACAAGACATTAACAACTTACCTATAGATTTTTAAAAGGTAAGACCAATGCAAAAAGATTGGGAATCCCAGTCCTTATATGAGACAGGGAAAAGTTAAACCATTTTTTTTTCTTTCCTTGACTATATATTTGGTGGTGTAACTATCACCATTACAGATTTCATCCCAGTGGGCTCCAATGGAAGAGCAGTACTGTAGATGAAACCATTTCTGGCTACCACTACTAACAAATCTCATAATTCAATGACAATATATCCTCTTTCCCATATAATTCCTGTTTGGTCTGAAGAAAAACCTGTGGTGAGAAAATCATTCAAGCACATAGGGAAAACAAAAATCCCCAAAGAACTGACACTGTTTTGTCAAGTGTGTATCAAATGGCAAGTCTGTAATAGCCCGATACTCTCTAAGATACATAAACCTCTGCTGTCAGGTTTATCCTTCTATACAAACTAATTACTTGCTGGGAGTTAGGCAATTCCAAATGCATAAGAGCCCTGTATTTTAGTGGTGTGAAATGATCCCTACCTTGGCTAGTTTCATATGGTTCGGCTTTTCGTTTCCGATTTCGCTGGTCATTCTGCTTTTTCTCAGGAGTCTGTTAAATACCATACATGCCACAATTAGAATGTTGGAAAATTTTCACATTAGGGTAATAATATATACAAAATATCAAAGATACAAAAGAGATGTAACTGGCACAGACAAGTCTTGAATCAGGGTCCCACTCCTGAGACAGGGAAACAGTCAAGCAAAGGGCCCTGAATCAAATCTAAACAACTTTTGGAAAATCATTTAAAATATCAGACCTTCGATGTACTCATTAGTAATTCAGAATTGCCATAAATTTTAAACAAACTATTCAGGCAGTATCTTAGCCCATGCCTGTAATCCCACAAGCAGGTAACTGTGGCAAGATCTCAAGTTCAAGGCCTGTCTGAGTACATAATATGACCTTGTCTCAAACAAAGAAAAACAAAGTATTTTTAAAGGACAAATATCAACTCATACAGCAGGCTCTAAAACAACTTCAAAAGTGCTTAAACCCAACCCTTTAAAAAGGAAGGCTGAATAACTGCCCAACTAACTGATTTATAGAAAGCTTCACAATACAAAGCAGGCAATTGGACTTAAGACTTGAACCTATACCTATGTGGGCACATTATCTACTTAATACCATCTTCCAGCTAAGCAGGGAAAAACAGAAACCAAATGGCAAAAGTCTTTCAAATGCTACTGCTAAAGTAAGCCAGTGACCTACTCTATAGTGTTGAAAAGTCTTAAAATTCAAGAGTAACTAAACTAGTTCTGCTACAACTACAAATCTCTCACTTTATTGAAAAAACTAAGCCTACCCCTATCCCTCCACACCCCCCCCCAAAAAAACCAGAAGTAAATAGAAGACAAGGCCTGTGTTTGATTATGATAATAAAAATATGACAGGGCAGCATCAAAGCTGCACCCAGACAACAGTATACAACCCCACTATCGCGCCCAGGAACTACACACATGGTCCCACCCTAACCCTGACTATGGTACAGAAATGGGAAAAATGTAGTTTAGCTATGGCTTCTCACCTCTACTTCTTTATCACTCAAGGATCCCACGCTGCACAAACTCTGGTTCGAAGACTCACTGTTGAGTGGCCCCTGGAAGAAAAATGCTTTTAAAAAATCAGGAGTTTTCATTTAAGATGATAGCAAAATTATGCAAGGCCTGTTAATGCTAATGTCTAAGTCAGATCAGAGGAACCAAGAGGCGCTGTTACAACCCCTCCAAAACTGAAAGGGACTCAGTGACTATGTCCTCCATGCCCAAACTCTCTAGCTATTAATAGTTCATTTGCTTTACACACATGCAGGTATTCCCTTCTAGGGTATGTTGTGTTCCAAAGCCATTCCTTTTCTTTCTTTTTTTTTTTTTAAATTTACTTTTTATGTATAGGAACGTCTGCATGAACACCTGCATTCAAGAAGAAGACATCAGACCCCATTATAGATGGTTGTGAGCCACCATGTGGTTTCCGGGAATTACACTTAGGACCTCTAAAAGAGCAGTCAGTGCTCTTAACCACTGAGTCATCTCTCTGGTCCCTAAAGCCATTCTTTAGGAACATTAAGCATGGCAAGTCATGAAAGCAACCTCTGAAAGCCGCAGCACTAAAAATTATGTTAATGGTTCTTTGTGACAGGTACTCAGGGACCATATTATAAAAAAGTGTCTTGGTTTCTCTCTATATAGCTCTTGGCTGTCTTCAAACTTGGTATGTAGACCAGGCTAGCTTTGAACTCCTAGAGATCCACCTGGCTCAACTTCCCAAGTGCTAGGATTAAAGAAGTGCACCACCACACCCAACTCAGAGAGTTTTCTGAAACACATCCTACAGAGACATGAATACAAGTTAAAAAAAAAAAAAAAGGTTACATCTCAGTACTCAGAAGGCTGAGGCAGAAGGAGCAAAACGTCGGAGATAGGGTCTGGAGAAGGAGAGCCCTGCCCATCCAATAGACATACAGGTGAGAGTAAATACACAGAAAGGTATGCCTCCCTAAGGAATAGCATCAGAGGTTTAAAACTTCAGACTAAGGATGGCTAGGAAAAGAAGACATAGAAATAACCCTGCCCCCAAAACAAGAAACAATAAGAAATTTAGAAGGTAAGGAGAACCAGTACCTGGCGTTATATTGTGTATTAGCTAAAGTCAGGCATCTTGGTGCATGCTTATAATCCCAGCAATCATAAGAGTTTGGCCAATATAGACTACCCAGTAAGAACCTGTCTGAAAAAAATAATACAATAGAAAATGGCAAAATATTTCATCACAAGCCTAATGTTAGTAGTGCACACCTGTAATTCTAGCACTCTTGGAGGCAAGGATATTCAGGAATTCAAGGTAATCCTGAGCTACATAATAAAGTTTCAGGCCAGCATGAACTATAGGAAACTCTGTCTCAAAAAATCAAAAGGTTTATAAGATCAACAGAAAAGAGCTTTTCCTAAACCTGACAAAAGTCATCTGTAAGACACCCACAACTCAGTTGGGGATACAGTTAATAAAGTACTTGTGTCACATGCAGAAAATCCTGGGTTCAATTCTGAGCACTACAAGAATTGAGATTGGTAATGCAGGAATGTAACTAGGGAGGTAAAGGTACAAGGATCAGAAATTTAAGATCACTGGGTGGTAGTGCTGGCGCACGCCTTTAATCCTAGCACGTGGGAGGCAGAGGCAGGTGGATCTCTGTGAATTCAAGGCCAGCCTGGTCTACAGAGTGAGTTCCAGGACAGCCAGAGTCACAACAGAAAAACCACATCTCCAAAACCAAAACCAAAACCAAACAAAACAAAAAAGCTCCCATGTTAGGCAAGTGCTTTACCACTGAACCACACACCTAGTATAAAGTATCTTTAATATAATTATTGCAAAAATCAATTTCCCCCAGGATTGCAATAAAACCATATCTGCTTTATCATCAAATATTAATTTCCTTAAGCAGTGGTTCTCAACCTAGAAAAGGTCATGACCTCTTTGGGGGTCGAACAACCCTTTCACAGGGGTCATCTAAGACCATGTGCATATCAGATATTTTATACTACGATTCACAACAGTAGCAAAATTACAGTTATGAAGTAGCAACTAAAATAATTTTATGGTGGGGGGGGCTCATCACAACATGAGGAACTATAATATTAAAGAGTCACAGAGTTAAGAAGGCTGAGAACCACTGTTCTTAAGGAATGGTAATACTCTTGCAAACTCAATACTCAAGCAGAAACAGAAGGGTAATGAGTACAAGATGAGCTTGGATTACCTAGTAAGTTATAACCAACCTTGGCTATATAGCCAGACCTTCCTTGTAGGTGTAGGAGCAGAAAGTAAAGAAAGGAGGGAAGGGAGAAATGGATTTTGGCAGTGTGAATAAGAATGTCCCCCACAGGTCTGGCAGTGGTAGCGCATGCCTTTAATCCCAGCACTATGGGGGCATACACAGTGAGTTCCAGGCCAGCCAGGGCTACACAGAGAACAGCCCCTCTCCCGTCCAAAAAAAACAATGGCAGCCATTGAATGCTTAGTCACCAGAGAATGGCACTATTTGAAGGATTAGGAGGTGTGGCCTTGAAGGAGGAAGCATGTCATTGGGGGTGGGCTTTCAAAAGCCCATGCCAAACCCAGAGTCTGTCTCTGTCTCTCTCTGCTTTATATAGATCAGGATGCGGCTCTCAGCTACTGCTCCATTCTTTCCACCATGATGTTCATGGACTGACCCTCTAAAACTGCAAGCCCCCAGTTAAATGCTTTCTTACAGATTTGTCATGGTAATGGTGCCTCTTCAAGGCAAAAGATGGGGGGAGGAGGCACACAGAAAGAGTGATGAGTGGAAATGAGAAGACTGAAGAATTTTTTTTGCAATTACAATGAAAATAACTGTAAGGTATACAGTGGTAGACACCATACTGTTTGAAACAGCAATGCTGAATGAAGAGGGACAAGAAGACTTACTGTCCTTAGTCATGTGTACATAACCAAAAGCTTTTTAAAGAATTAGTTAATCCTTTTCTCATCCTCTTCTCAAGTACAGCATCTCATATTATTATAAAGTCACTGGATTAAATTTAATTAACAAGGATCACTGAGATACACTCCTGCTCTAAATCAGCTTACTGTCTAGTAAAAAGAGCTAACCAAGGGCTTACAGGCAAAACGTACGTATTAAGCTTTAAAAACATCACTGTCATTAAAACAACAATAACAAAAAAGAAAACTGAACTAGATTAAAGGAGACTAAAGGCATGCTAAGTTTCAGTGCATGAACTTTGTTCTGACCTTGGTACAACATTTACTTAGGCTGCACAAAGCCCAAGGTTTGATCCTTTGTACTGTCTCACCTCCACAAAAAGCAAAATTAAACAGCTATAAAGAACATTATTAGGGTTGGAGAGATGGCTCAGGAGTTATAAGCCCTTGATACTCTTACAAAGGACCCAATTCTAGTTCCCAGCACCCACCCTCACAACCTCCTGTAACTTCAGTTCTAGGTAATCTGTTGTGCTCTTCTGGCTTCTGCAGATACTGCACAGAGTGCACAGATATACATGCAGGCAAAACACTCATACACAAAAAATAAAAATAAAGAAAAAAAACAACATTATTAAGAACCAGTGAGGAGTTAGGCCGTGATGGCGCATGCCTTTAATCCCAGCACTCAAGAGGCAGAGGCAGGTGGATCTCTGTGAGTTTAAAGCCAGTCTGGTCTACAGAGTGAGTTCCAGGACAGTGAAACCCTGTCTTGAAAAAAAAAAAAAAGCAAGATAGCTTTATGGATGAAGACACATGCTGTGCAGCCTGGTGATCTGAATTTGATCTCCTAAACGCACAAGTAAGGTGTAAGAAAACTGATTCCACAAAACTGATTCCAGTGACCTACACACACACACACACACACACACACACACACACACACACAATGGCACTAGTTCCTACACACACATGCAAAAACACTAATGGGACAAAAACATAAACTGTATATGGATTGTATACAAAGAGATTTCCAATAAACTTTGTGATGAAAAGGAGTCAGAAAGTTGGCATGAATGTTCAATGTTACCTTAAGGCGAATACTTGGGAAGCTATCCATCCTGGAGCAGGACGGATACAGAACACCCTGAGGTAGAGAATACCCTTCTATAAAAAGTGTATTTCTGGGGCTGAAGAGATGGTTCCATGGTTAAGAGTACTTGTTGCTCCTGCAGAGGACCCAACTTTGATTCCCAGCACCCACATGGATGTTCGGCTATCCATAAACTCAATCCAGAGTATCCAACAGGCACATATGGTACACATGCATGCATGCAGACAAAAATACAAAGTAAAATAAATCTTTCAGAAACAAAAAAGAAAGAAAATTATATTCCTTCCTGCTCAGTATAGAAATTAAGCTATAAATTCTGAATGGTGCAGTAACTATATAACTCTAATACTACGGATGTTTAAAGACTGTACTGTCCTGCCAAGCTTGGTGATGCTTACCTTTAATTCCAGTACTCAGGAAGCAGAAACAGGCAGGTATCTGTTAATTTCAGGAAAGTCTGGTCTACATAGTGAGTCCCAGCCAGCAAAGGCTTCATAGTAAGGCCCTGTCTCAAAAGACACACATATCCACACACACAGTTGCACTATCTCTTAGAAGTGCGGCTAATACCTGTGGACATCAACTTTTACTATTTTGTATATTTTTAACTGAAAAACTTACTCGGTTGTCCATATTTATTAATGTTTTCTAAAAGGAAAGGGGGAGGGTAGAAGATTGTTTATTCCAATTGTTTTTTCTTTGGATACACTGTCTCTTGTAGCCCAGAGTGGTCTAGAACTTCAGATCTACCAACTCAGGTGCTGACATTGGACCCAGGACTTTGAGCATGTCAGGCAAGCACTCTACCAACTGAACTACAACCCCAACCCCTAGTTTACAATTAGGAAAAAAAAAAAAATAGGGGCAGGAAAGATGGCTCAGCGGTTAAAGTACTGGCTACTCTTCTAGAGGTCCTGGGTTCAATTCCCAGCAACCACATGGTGCCTCACAACTAGCAATAATGGGATCTGCTATCCACTTCTGGTGTACAGGAGTACATGCAGAGAGAGAGATGTGCATGCTAGGTCTGGTGGCACAGGTCTTTAGTCCCAGCACTTGGGAGGCAGAAACAGGTAGATCTCAATTTGCGATCAGCATTATCTACATAGTGAGACTCTGTCTCGAAAACAATGTTAATGTACTTAATACTACTGAAATATGCTAGGAATGGTGATAAATACCTGATATTGCAACACTTAGGTGGCTAAGGCATTAGTATTGCCATGAATTCAAAGCTAACTTGATCTATATAGTGAATTTCTGACCAGCCAGCACTAAATAGCAAGACCATGCTTCAAAGAATTAAAAAAAAAAAAAAAACCACAGATTTTTATACTGTATGCATTTTACCATTGCTACAACTGCTGTTTTTAGATTTATAAAGCTGGGCAGTGAGATGGCTCAGTAAGTAGAAGCACTTGCAGTACAAGTCTGGTGAGCAAAGTTGATCCAATGCAAAAGTGGAAAGAAAGACCCATTTCCGAAATTGTACTCTAACCTCTACATCAATGCTGAGGCACACATACCCACATGTACTAATGGGTACACACACGCACGCATGCATGCACACACAAATATTTCTAAACTTTTAATTTAAAAAATTAAAGTAAAAAAGCTAGAAAAATAGTTCAGCAATTTAAAAGCACTTCCTGCTCTTCCAGAGGACCTTGAGTTCAGTTCCCCTACCCATGTCAGGCAGCTCACAACCACAACTCCAGCTCCAAGGGATAATGCCCTCTTCTGGTCTCTACAGGCACCCACACACTTGTGTCATACATTCACATGCATGCACATACAAATAAAAGCTTTAAAAAAAATATAAAGTTATTGGATAGGATAGTAATACAGTGCCTACCTAGAGTGTATGAGGCCCTGAGTTTGATTTTTAGCACAGCAAAAAGCTATCTTCCATTTACTGTAATAAAGTAACAATCAATATTCATGTAGCACTTGCACAAACAAGACATTGCACTTATAGCTCTTTATTTAATTTGCACAGTAAAGATGTCTACATAAAGATGTCCATTTGATTTCTGACAAAGGAGCAAAAACAATTCAACAGACTATGTAATTATTGAAAATAAAAGTCTTTCAGTAAATGGCCCTGAAATATTTAGATATCCACAAGCAAGAATTAGCCTTAATTTAACACTCACATGGTATTTTAAATATTAATTCAAAGGAAATCAATGAAGACAGAAAACAATTAGTGGTAATCAGGGACCAGGGTTCTGAAGGAGAGGTCATACATATGACTACAAAAAAAGTAACAGAAAACAACTCTGTGGTGACCAAAGTTCTGCATTTTGAATTGGATGGTCACAAAAGCTACTAGAGCAACTTGAAACTGTTTAAAAGCATGCCAATATGCCTTTGTAAACAGACATATACACACATAAATGATGCCTGCATAATCTATACTCTGAAGAAATTCTGCTGACTGGGCTGGAGGTATAGTTCAGCAGTAGAGTGAATCTTGAGTATTCATGAGGCCCTATGTTTAGCTTCAACATCACAAAAGGGGAAAAAAATGAATTTGTGTGTATCAATTTCAATTCCTGGTTCTCAGGCAAATACATACTTCGTAACTTGAATGGAGTAGGGAAAGATGCATTGATTGAAGCTCCCTGTATATTTTTAATTTTAATTTATTTTATGTACATGCATATTTTTGTCTCTGTGTTTGTTTGTGCACCATATGCATGCATTACCTGTGAAAGCCAGGACAAAGTGTCAGATCCCCTGGACAGACAGCTGGACAGACCATGTGGTACTCAGAATTGAACCCAAGGTACTCTAGAAGAGCAACCAATGCTCTTAACTCCTGAACCATTTCTTCAGCCCCTTCTTGTACATACCTTTTTTTACAACCTCCTAGGAATCTATTATTATTTTGAAATGAAGTTTAAGGTTATGTATTAAAACCCTAATCAATCCCCAGCACCTCTGAATGTATTTAGCTACAGGAAGTTTAAGGAGGAATTAAATTTAACTTCTTTTAAAATTGTATTTGTGTTGTGTGTCTGTGTATGTCGGGTAGGTAGGGGTTGGGAGTGCAAGCCTAGTATACCTTGGAACTCAGATGCAAATTAGGAGAGTTGCCTCTCTCCTTCTACCATGTGGGTCCCCGGAATCAAACTCAGGTCATCAGGTTTGGTACAAGTGCCTACCCTCACTGAGCCATCTAAATTATATTTGATTTGCATTTAAATAGGATCATTAGAATGGACCTAATGCAACTATACTATAGTGTTTTTATAAGAGGCTATGAGAACACGGAGACAGAGAAAGAGAGGAGGGAAGAGGGAAGGCAGACAAATAAGTACATCCTGAGACCACATGAAGGCACAGCAAAAAGGCAGCCTCCCAGAACTGGAGGAGAGCCCAAAGCAATCAAATCTACTAGCACCTGCTCTTGACTTCAAGGTTCCATAATTTAAAAAAAAATTAAGTTTGTATTATTTAAGCCATAGTCTGTATTGTTATGATAGCCCTATAAAACTAATACATAACCTTGTGAAGTAGCTGCTATTATTCTTACAGATGGAGGGAATCAAGGGATTACAAGAGTTATTAACCCACCTCAGGTTACAAAACTTTTACTAAGGTCTAGGATAAGGAGACCTGGTTCAGAATGCATATTCCTAACCATTCAGCTATACTGACTTAGTCCACATGCTGCTGTAACAGAACAGCTACCACTGTGGGAAGGGAGGAATGCTATTACATCAGAGCAGAAGAATAATTGTGCTGATTGTTTTACATAAACGTGACACAAGCCAGCCATTTGTGAACAGAGAACTCCAACTGAGAAAATGCCCCAACCAGATTTGCCTATAGGCAAGCCTACAGTGCATTTTCTTGATTGATAATTGACATGTGGGAGGACCAAGCTCACTGGACCCTGGGCCAGTGGTCCTGGTTGCTATAAGAAAGCAAGCCAAATTGGAAGGCAGAAGCAGGCAGATCTCTCTGAGTTTAAGGCCAGCCTGGTCTACAGAGTGAGTTCCAGGATAGCCAGAGTTACAACAGAGAAACCCTGTCTAAAAAAGAAAGGAAGGAAGGAAGGAAGGAAGGAAGGAAGGGAGGGAGGGAGGGAGAAAGGGAGGAAAGGAAGGAAAAAAAAAGAGGAAAAAAAAAAAGGAAAAGAAAGCAAGCCAAGCAAGCCAAGCAAGCCAGTAAGCAGGGTTCTTCTATGGCCTCTGCATCAGTTCCTGCCTCCAGCCTGCTTTGGGTTTCTGCCTTGACTTCCCTCAATGATGGACTCCAAGGTACAAGATGAAATAAACCCTTTCCTCCCCTAGTTGCTTTTGGTCATGGTGCCTTATCAGAACAATAGAAACCCTAACTAAGACTGTCTCCCTATCAAGCTCTTTTGTGATTTTTAAGACTTATTTTATTGTTTATCTATGCGTGAGTATATACCATGTAAGTGTAGGCGCCAACAGAGGCTCAAAAAGGGCATCAGGACCCTGCAGCTGGAGTTATAAGCAGTAGTAAGACACCTAATGTAAGTGATTGGAGGGAGTCTGAGTCTGCAGCAAGCACTGTAACTGCTGAGCCAGCTCTCCAGCCCTGTCAGGTCTTTTTATAAGAGAATCTAATTACATTCATACATGAAGGAGGCCACTTGATGCAAACCTTTAAAACACAGAATTTATTATTATTATTATTATTATTATTATTATTATTATTATTATTATTATTACATTGTTAGAGGCAGAGTTTCACAATGTTAGCCTAGGCCTGAGCTTAAATTTAGACCCTCCTGTCTCAGCCTGGACTGGGGTCACAAGATACTCAACACCATACTCAGTCTCCTATGTTTTTTTTTTTTTTTGGGTGGGGAGGGTCAAGACAGGGTTTCTCTGTTGTAACTCTGGCTGTCCTAGAATTCACTCTGTAGACCAGGCTGGCCTCAAACTCACAGAGATCTACCTACCTCTGCCTCCCAAGTGCTGGGATTAAAGGCATGCATCACTACTGCCTGGCTCTCAATTACCTCTTAAAAGCTTTATCTCTTTGTCTGGTTGGGGTCTTGTTTTATTTTTAAGTTCTTTTAGGACAGGCGTGGAGAGATAGCTCAGCTTTATTAGGAGCACAAACTGTTCATGCAGAGGACCAGAGGGTTGGTTCCAGCACTCACTGCAGGTGGCTCACAACCACTCTGTCAACTCCAGCTCCAGACCTGATACCCTCCCCTTCTTGCTTGAGAGCACCTTCATTCACATACATATACCAACATGTAAGATACACACACATAATTAAAAATTAAATCTTAATTCTTCTTTAATTGCATTTATTTTGTGTGTTCTATTCCTAGCTCCGGGCAGAGTCTTGGATCACTGATTTTAGGCCTTTCTTTTGAAGCTATAAAATTTCCTCTATAGCAGTATGAGCCATAGCCCACAAATTCTGATATATTATCTTTTTGTTTTCATTCCCTTTGGCTTAAATATTATTCACAATATATCATTTCACTTCCAAATACTTAGAGATTCTTTTCAATTTCTGACTTAATTCTCTTGTTATTGTAAGAATACTTATTACATTAAGTACTGCTTGCTGTATTTCTGGTTAGATAAACTGATTCTTTTTTATTTTTTTTTCTAGGCAGGGTCTCATTATGTAGCTCAGTTTGATATGGAATTCAAAGCAATTCTCCTGCCTCATATGCTAAGTGTTGGGATTTACAGGAATGAACCATACCCAGCCACTGATCCTTCTTTCAAAATAAAATGAATTTTACTGCCCAATAACATTTTTTTTTTTTTTGCTAATACAAATATAGCCACCTGGCCATTTATAGAATATATTTGTATAACAGCTTTTTCCATCCTTTTACTTCTACATTGAAATTTAAAGTTGGGAATGGTGGTGCATGAAGTGGGAAAATTATAAGTTCGAGGCCAGCCTGAGCTACACAGAAAAACCCTATCTCAAAAACAATATATAACAAATTTATATCTAAATTTATGTATATTTCTAAAAATATGGGTTAAAACATAATGGGTTTCCTGTAAACAACCCACAGTTGGAGTTGTTTAATCTAGTCTGAAAGCCTTATTTTTTTTTAAACAGGGTCTTATACTATGTGGCCTAGGCTGGACTTAAAACTCACACTCCTATCCCAGCCTCCCAAATGCTAGGAATACAGGGGAGTTCCACTTGACTCCTGGGGTACTTTTCTTCTTGATTCAGGGTCTCAGGTAGCCCCGGCTGGTTTTGAACTCCCTACATAGCTGAGGATCTTACACTTCTGAGGCCCCTGCCACCATGCCCAGTTTATGTGGTGCTGGGACTCAAACTGAGGGTACTCCAGGCATTCTAGGTAGACATTCTACCAACTGAGCTAAATCCCTAGCCACTCCTCGCACTATCTTTTTTATTTTAACTTTTAAAATTGTATGTGTACGCGTGTTTTGCTTGCATGAGTGCCCATGTGGCACGTGCATGCCCAGTGCCCAAGGAGACCAGAAGAAAGCGTTGGATTTCCTGGAACTGGAGTTACAGACTGTTGAGTGCTGAGAATCGAACTCAGGTCCTCCATAAGAACAGCAAGTGCTCTTAACCAAAGTTATCTCTCCAGCTCCCTGGCACTGTCTTATTAGACATGTAGTGTAACTATTTCCTCTGGGCTTGCATGACTTCTGCTACCACAAATATAGCAGGTGTGATAATACTTGCATCTTAACAGAAACCTGACAGAATCAAAGATGAGTCAGGGTGTCAATTCCATGGGCTGTCATCTTTCTCCACATGGCATGAGGTGACATGGTCTACCATGAGTGCAAGCATGTTCCAAAAATAGCCTAAAGACTAGAGAAAACACTGCAACCTCTGAAATAGCACATTGTAAGAAAGTTGTAGCAGCAGTTGTGTGGCTCCTGTGATCAGGTACAAAATGGAGACTGATCTGTCTGCCTAGAGGGAACTTGCCTGTGCAGGGAGAATTACAATGAGGAACAAACATCTGGAGGCTTCTTCCATCCTAGCCTCTGATGTAGAAGGAAAGATGACTAACAGGAAGGAGGAAATGGAGGTGCTGGTTTGCCTTCCTTTCTAGATTTTTTTTTAAAAAATGTACGTGTATTTGTATGTGTACAAGCCTGCATGAATCCATGTGTGCCATGTACAGGAGCTCTCTAAGACTAGAAGAGGACACTGCATCCTCTGGCACTGGAGTTACAGGCAGCTGTAAGCTCCCACGTGGGCTCTGCCTCCTCTGTAAGAACAGTAAGCACTTTTAACCAACAAGTCATCTCTCTAGCCTCTGGCTTGCCATTTTTTATGGAAGCACAAGGGAAATAAGACAAGAAGCTTGTCCAGATCTTTCAAAAGCAAAAGAGTCAAAATTTGTGTTAAAAGTAGGGGGAAAAAAGATTCCTGTACAGCCAGAGTTTCTAGGGAAGCCAAATTCTGTACGTCTGAACTTCTAGAAAGCTATGAAAAACTCAACAGTTCATAGAAGAGGTGAATGACAACAAATTGCAGGTAATCTCTATTACATATCTCTACCGCCCCTGCAATGGAAGATTAACTTGTGAGGGTGGGGGGGAAGACAACCATCTTTGCGGCTCCCCTAACAGGGTGGCCAAGGCCAAGACTGACTATCTCACATGGTATCAAGAAATCCTATGTTAAAACGCAGATTTGTACAGAGCATGGTGGCACATGCCTTTAATCTCAGCACTTGGAAAACAGAGGCAGGAAGATATCTGTGAGTTAGAGGCCAGCCTGCTCTATGTAGCAAGTTCTAGGCCAGCTGAGATTACATACTGAGAACCTGTCTCAAAAGAAAAAAGCAGAGCTGTTGGTTTTATACTGATGTATGAAACATTTGGAGGGCCTTAGTAATTAGGATACACCTAGCTCCAAGACAGCCTACAGAGAGAAACATTGTCTCAAAAAACCAAAAGAAAAAGCAACCACGCATGCTAGGCATGGACATACTTTGTGTACCACTACTGGGGCGCTGTATCTGAGGATGCAGACTGTAAGTAGACTGGGCCAGGTGAAATGGGACCCTAAAGAAGCAGGCCTATTCACCCAGCCCAAGCCCATTCAACAGCCAAGTGTGAGTAGACACACCCGTGCAACTGCGCCTTATGCTTTTCTGACAGAACTGACACAAAACATGGGATCCCCCCAGGACACACTTCTTGCAGTTTATAGCAGTTCGAATCTAGGAGTCAGTTAAAGGCTTTCTTCTCAGTTTGGTGTATTAACTCTGCCTGTTGTCAAGGATTTCATTACTAAGTTTCATTACTAAAGCTCTTTGCTTTCTTCCTACATAGAGTCATCCATCTTCTCTTAGGTGTGATTCTGCATTCCAGATATACTTTTGTTCTGAACTATGGTCTGAAAATATGAAGTGGAAAAGTTCAGAAAGAAGTGATTCTTAAGTTTTAAACTGCATGTTGTTCTGAGGGAGCTGATGAAATCTTGCACCATGAGAGGCTGTCCTACCTTACATGTGAACAGCCTGTGTCCTCCCACACACCGACACCTGTCACTTAGCAGACCTCTTGGTGAGCAGTCTGACTGCTGATGGTATTGCAGTACTTGTGTTCTTGTCACTCACTTTACTTACTGGCTCTAAAAGTCAAGAGCAGTAATGCTGGCAACTGGGGTATGACAAAGAGAACCTGTAAGTGTCTCCTTTAAGTGAAAAGGTAAAAGCTCTTAAATTAATACAAAGGGGAAAAAAAAGCTTTTATGCTAAATTTGCTAAGACCTGTATGCTGAGGTTGCCAAGATGAATCTTCCATGAAGCTGTGAAAAAGCAAAAAAAAAAAAAAAAAAAGATGCTAGCTTTGCTATCACACCTGAACTACAAGAACTAATAGCCACAGTGCATAGGTAAGGCAGAAAGGGCATTACACTGGTGTGTCGGTGTTTAGGAAAACTTGTGTATGCACATAAGCATACTTCATCATTGTCTGTTTCCAGGCACCCACTGGGGCATCTGTCCCTGGTAGGTAGGTGGGGCTGCTGTATACTGATTTTCTAGGATCTCACCTTTACGTTTAACAATGAGTCAGATAGGTCACTTAGGCTGTTCACTATCGGGTATGGAGTGCAGATTACCTCAGTTATTCCTGCTATGGAATGCTCATAAGGTAAGAATGAATTATGAGCCAGGTGTGGTAGCCCATGCCTTCAATCCCAGCACTTGGGTGTCATATGCAGGTGGATCTCTATTAGTGTGAAGCCAAAGTTTGATCTATACTGAGAGTTCCTAGCTAGCCAAGGCTACATAACAAGAAAAGAATTAATTTTGTTGGTTTGTAAAGTTTTGGACAGCTATAGTTACTAAAGCCTCTCCAGAAGCCTAAAGAACAGTAAAAACCAATGGTGTGACCTATGGGACTCGAATTATCAGGTGAGGGAAAACACTCTCACTTGCTGAGCCATCCTGCTGGCCCTCCATAGCCTGTGTTAATTTTTTTTTTTTTTATTTTAGGGCTATGGATATTCATTTCTGCAGACTCCCAGTTCATCAATCAAGGACCATATGGACCTGCCACAGAGCCACTACAGAGCTGGCGGGATGGAAGGCGGAGCTGCGCGGATGGACAACCGCTGCGAGAAAAGCCCTACACCAAACCACATGTTGAAGGTGTGGAGGTGCATGTGCACTATGGTGCATATATGGAGATCTAAGAACAACCTGTGGCAACTGATTTGCCCCTTCCACCATCTGGGTCTCCAGGAATAAACCCAGGCTGTCATGCTTGGTGGTGAGCACCTCCACCCCCTGGGCCATCTTGCAGGCCCTTGGGTGGGGTTTTAATCACTGATGGTTTCTTAATTTGACAGGCTCTTGGGAGGTAATAGAAACATAGGGGACTTTGGTGAGGGAGCGGGTTCATGGGGTTCTGCCTCTTGGAGGCTATATCTTGTCCCTGGACTCTTCCTTGCTGCTTCCTGCCATCAAGGAATAAGCACCTGTGCTCCAAGCCCTGTCCACCACAATGCTCTGTCTCAGAGCCAAGAAACAGCAGAGCCAAGCAACCACAGACTGAACAGCGAATGGAAGTCAGTGTTTCCTCTGGATCGATTTTTCACAGGTATCCTGTCACAACATGGAAAACTAACACAATTTAATCCAGAGCTTGGGCACGTGATAGATAAGCATTCTACCATTGAGCTATATTTATATTCTCAGCTTTGAATATACATTCTTTCTTTGAGACAAGGTCCAGGCTGGCTTTGAACTTGCTATGTAACCAAGGAAGACCTTCAATTTCTGACCTCTTGCTTCCACCTCTAGAGTGCTAGGATTACAGGCCTATATCACCATGTCTGCTTTATGGGGGTGCTGGAGGTTGAACCTAGGGCCTTACAAATGGTAGGCACTCTACTAATTTGGCTACATTTCAAGTTCCTTAAATATACATTTTGTCACTTTTTTGAGATAGGCCTTTTGAGTAAGACACATGAGATGCAATCTTACAAAAACCACACCCATAATAGATCTACAATTTCCAGTTTCATTTTCTTTAAAAAATAAAGTGAAAACCTAAAGAAGATATTTGCCGAACCTAATGAAAACTCTCCCATATGAAAAAAAGGGTTGTAGTTGGGGAGGAGGATGAGTAAGAACAACGTATAATGGCATACATGTATAAAAATGCTGTAACAAAACCCATGCTTTGTAAGCTAATTTGTATGTATGTATGTATGTATGTATGTACATATATAGTCATAACTGTGGACATACCTTCTTACTGACACCTTAACTTAATCTTTCTAGGGCAGTTAACCTAGTTTTCAAAGAAGTAAAGTCTTTCATTTTTCAATCCTATTTCATTGTTTATATGTAGCTGACATTATGTAATTACAAAGTACATTGTAATAAAGTGATCCTTAGCAAGTCTGTAACTCAAAGCAGTTGAGCAAAGTCAAGCAAAACAGTGTTCAACACTACAGCTTGTAAGAAGAGAATGGAGAGTGTCTGTTAACTGAGTAAGTTAAGTATAGATTTGTTAAACAACATCTGTTATAAAAGGTACAAATTCACTTGTTATACCTGGAATATATGTATAATATTTTATATATAACTAGGGAGCAGGAAGATAAATCAGCAGGTAAAGGTACTTAGCCCCAAACCTAATGACCTCAGTTCAATCCCTAGAATTCACATGGTAGAAGGGAAGAACCAATTCCCATAAGTTGTCTCTGAATCTCCACAAGTATGAAATGGCACATATACCCAACCAAAAACATACAAATTAATAAAAAACTTAAATACATTCAACTAGGTACAAGCAATAGTACAAGTAAGGTTGGAATTCCACCTACCCTTCCATCTCCAGAATCAAGAGACAATGAACATTTAAACTTTAAAACAGGAACAGAGTAAGGGATATAAACTGTAAAAAGACTTGATTGAAAACAAGATACAGTCAGTTTTACATTATAAAAAGTGAATTATCTAGTGCTTAAAGAAAGAGATCTTGGAAGCTAGAGATGATGGCTCAGTGGTTAAGAGAGCTGGTTGCTCTTCCAAAGGACCCTGATTCAATTCCCAGCATCCATCTGGCAGCTCACAATTGTCTATAACTCCAGTTCCAGGGGAAATGTAACTCAGTTCAGGGGATCCGACACCCTCTTCTGGTCTCTGTGAGCACTATATAAATGCGGTGAACAAATATACATGCAGGCAAAACACACATAAAGGAAGTGAATCTTAAGGGAAAAGGACAACTCTAAAAAGAATAGCTTAAATGTTAGGTCAGTAAGAAATAAAGTAAGTTCACAACACAATTTAACTGTAACATCTCAAAACGGCTAAATGGATGGTCTGCATAAGAAGTGGCAGCTATACTAGAAGAATGTGCCCCACGGGCTTCTTGGTGTGCATAACACTTCTTTTCCCTATTACCAAGTCACAAATGTCAGAAAACACCAATCTTTCCAACAAAACTACATAATGATTCCCAAACCCTAAACAAATTAATTCTGGTTTAATAATTATATTAAATAAATCTACTTATGTAGAGAAAATTAATGTATTAGTATGCTGTACAAGAATACGAAAAACTTCAAAATTAAAAGACAAAATACAAACAGTAAGCACTTGAATATAAGTAATAAATATGGTAGTTTGTCCAGTTTTATAAATCATATTAAATTTTAGGTGTAAAAATGTAGAAATAATATGACAGAAGATCCACAATAACCAGAAAGTTCAAAGACTATAACTACTTACAGCATTCTTGTCCATTGGAAACAGTCCACAATGGCACTGACTGTCTTCCTACTATGGGCATCAGAAAGTACTAAAAATGTCCCAGGCACTTAGGAGACACTCAAAACTGCACAGATCCCACTAGATGGCACCATCACAGGCAAGCCACTCTGCTCTCTCCAGATCAAGGGCTGAAACCTTTCTTGATCTTAAACTGAAAGTTGTGAACAGTGACATCCTCACAGGGAAAGCATGACAATCATGTAGAGCCAGGAAAATGAGGTTCGCCAACAGCATTAGCACCCTTTTAACCAGATACCACCGCCCTCGTTTCAGTCAGGGCCTAAAAGATACAGCATCTAGTCCTAAACTAACAGGAAGAGAATAGAAAATGGTAGCTAGAAAATGGTGCTGGACATGGGCCTCCTGTTGTAATCCCAGAACTTGAAGGCAGCAGGCGTAAGAGGATCCAGAGTTTTAAGGACACCCCTCAGCCACATAATGAGTTCAGGGCCATCCTCAACTACATGAGACTGTCTCAAAAAAAAAGTTCTATTAAAAAAAATATTTTTCTTCTTCCTGTCTCTGCAAACAACGCAGTAACTTACTTTTTTTCAAGTTTCTTTACTACAGAAATCATTTTTTCCTGCTGATCATTAACACGTTTATTGAAATAGAACATACTTACCATGACAGACATGTCAAAATATACAACTAATGGGATAAAAACACCTGAGTACTGATGGACTTCCCATCAAACCGACAGTATGAAAGTTTTTTAAGGTTTTTCATTTTTGTTTGTTTTTTGAGACAGGGTCTTACCATGTAGTTAAGGCTGACCTCAAACTTGTGATCCTACTACCTTAGCTTCCTAAGTGTACATTGAAGTTTTCCCACAACTTAGTTACATGATTTTAAGTTGAGTCCGAGCAGTAAAATTAAAATGCCATTCATCCCCATCGCTTTGATATAGCCATTATCCAGAAGGAAAGAAGCCATCCTAACAAAGATTAGTAAAATGAACTACAGTTTGAAAACAAACTTTCTTAGTAGAAAACCATGTGAATAGATTTCATTATGAGCGTTAGCTGGACATATAGAATCCAGCACTTGAAAAAGACAAGAGGACCATGAGTTTGAGTCTAGTTTTAACTGAGTTCCAGGCCAGTCTAGGCTGCACAGTAAGACCCTGAGTCTTGTGCAGAATTGCCAAGTTAGAAGACACCACAGTGTAATCCCAGCCACTCAAGAAACTAAGGCAGGAAGATCACTGATTCAAGGTCTGCCTGGGCTACAGAGCAAGTTCAAAGCTACCCAATTTTTGCAAGACTCTTATCTCAATTAAAAAAATGAAGAAAAAAATAAAAAATTAAAAAAAAGGCTTGCTGGGTGTAGTAAAACACGTCTTTAATCCCAGCACCTGAGAAACAGGGCTACAAAGTGAGACCACCTCAAAAAGCAAAAACAACATAATAGTTCAATATCTAGCATGTACACAGCCCTGGGGTTGGTCCTTTATACCACAACAATCAATCAATCGTTATAAACAAGACCTAATATGGTCAGTCACACCTATAATCCCAGCTCTTAGGAAACGGAGATAGGAAAATCAAGAAGTGTTCAAGGTCAGGCAAAAGAAACAAGTCATCATTTGACCAGCTTGCAACTTAATATTCAAATAACATTGTGTACTTCTTTCTGAAGCTACTTCCCTTTGAACAAATAATTTATGTCTGCATGTTTCAGTATGTAACGATCAAGGATACAGCCACTCCAAAGTGCCACCAAAAATCAGTTACTAAAGTAGCCGAAGAAATTAAGCACTCATGCACATACTGTACAGCCAGATGTGGTGGTACGTGCCTGCCTTCCCAGCATTTCCCAGCCTGGAGCAGGACCATCAGAAATCACAGGCTACACATCTCAAACACAAAACAGAATTTAAAACAACTACTAAAACTGAGAGTGGTGGTGGCTCACCCCTGAAATCCCATACTTGGGAGATGGAAGCAAGAAGATCAAGGAGTTAAAGGCTAGCCTGGGCTACATATCAAGTTCCAGGCCAGCCTAGGCTACATAAGACCTTGTCTCAAAAACCAAGAACTAGTGGGTAATAAATCCTGTGTTCCCTTGTCAGAGCTCTAATATAGCTCTTGCAATATTTCTTCTCTCCCTCTCTCCCCTACTCTCTTTCTCTCTGCAGGGTTAGGGGCACTATACTGAAGTACACCCACAACACTTATACAATGCACAGTATACTGTAGGTACTATGTACTTTTCAAATAAATAAAAACTACCAAGCTATCCCCACTCACTAAAACTGTATGATCCATCAAGGAAGCTAGGTTTTCCAAGCATAGACCTTAACATACGCCTTCTCCCTGAAGAAACAACTAGCCAGAGCATGAAATTAGCACGAAGTTACTGTAAAGCACAACATTTCTTAAAAAAGACAGAAATCTATTACATAGATTATAAATCAAAATGCACATATCACTTATCTCAAGCTCAAGTAATATGGCAACCCTCGGATCAAGTAAAGCTTTTAAATAAATCATTATGAACAACATATATAATACACTAAAACCATCCTGGGAGGACAGAGGGGAGTAAACAAGCATACATAAAGACACACAAAAAGCCAGAATAGTGTGAGCCGCATCCCACCTGCCAATGAGGGGGGCTTGATCTCAGTTCACACTTCCACAAGAAAGAAAACAGGAAGTAGCTAGACAGACAGCACAGCAAGTAAGAATACTGTGTTCTTCCAGAGGACTGGGTTCAGTTCTCAATACCCACATGGCAGTTCACACCTATCTAAACCCAGTTTTATCACATGTGATGCCCTCTTCTGGCCTCTGCAGGCACCAAATATGCACACTGGGTACATACATACATGCAGGTAAACACTCATACACATAAAACAAAAAATAAATTAAAAAGAATAAGCCAGGCAGTGGTGGTACATGCCTTTAATTCCAGCACTCAGGAGGCAGAGGGAAATGGATCTCTTTGAGTTCAAGGCTAGCTTGATCTATAAAGCGAGTTTCAGGACAGCCAAAACTATTACACAAAGAAGCCTGGTCTCAAAAACAAAACAACAACAACAGCAAAGAATGCAAACATTTTACTAGTGGAAATTAAAAGAGTGAGAGAGCAGTCAAGGGATACAACAGGGAGGAAACTGCTAGCTGTAGATCTGGAGAGCTGACAGATCTCACCAGATCCAATAGCACTCTGCCATGTATTTACCAACAGACTCAATGTATGAAAGCTAATTATGACTCTTTTAATTCCTGAGTGGCTGAGAAGTTTTCGTGCAATATGAAATAGAATCTAGATCCATATCCTATCAGTGTATCCTTCCAACAAGTTCCTCAGGAAACCTCTGCTCTATTAGAAGAGGAAAGAAGCATACTCTTCCAAACAAATGCTTAAACAGACAACAGGAATGACAGGCAGGATTTCAAAGTTCACTGGGCCATGAGACATATCTCCACTGCAACCTATCAGTACGCTGTGCCACCCAAACCCTTCCTGTTCAATTTCTAAATGCATTGAAGTTACACTGTGAACAATGTTTATTATTGCCGAGACACATTACTCACCTTACTAACACCAACTCCAGTGAACCTGGCCTCCAATAGTTCCTGCCTTCGTGGGTCCAGGCTATGCAATTCTTCCATCATTTCTACAGAGAAAGAAAGAGGGACGAGAAGCCATGAAAAACTACATGGATGAAGTTTTATTTATGTACAACATACAGGAATTATGTAAACCTCAAGGAACTATACATTGAAGTGTTAGACTCGTCAAAGCTATTTAATGTTATCAATATTTAAGATTATACAGCAGCTCAAATTCTCTTCTATGAGGGCCTTTTTTCCCCCTGAATTCTAATTTGATCTTTATTGGGGGTGGGGGCAAGTATGGAAGGCCATCCCTGTAATCCCAATACTCAGGAAGTATAAGCAGCAGATATCCACAAATTTAAGGACAGCCTGGTCTACACACAGCAAATTCAAGGCCAGCCAGGGTTACACAATGAAACCCTGTCGCATAAATAAAAACTAAGTAAATAAAAAGAAGCATCAAACTATTCATATAATCTCCAAAAATGTTATGGGGTCGGGGAGTGGCAAATTTGCAAATAGAAAACTCCTATTGGCCTTTCAATATAAGTTCTTTCAGATATTTCTTTCCCAAACACATAAGAACTAGTTCTTAAACTAAAAATATGATTCATTAATAATTTCCAATGAACATAGAATGAATCAGAAGCTGCAAATAACTTCAAGTAACCCTATTGTATAGGTCCTTTCTCCGAACAGCTCACAGCAGCTAATGAAAAATGGAATTCTTTCATGTTAAATTTAATGGAGAGCCCAAGATAAACCATCAACCTACATTCACTCAGGAAATTAATATAACTCTCTAGCAATTCCTTCACAAAATCTTTTTCTGACTACTCCTTGGAGCAGTAGGTTTCTCTCCACTCTGGATATCTGCTTTTAGCACTCCTCCCAAGCAGGGAGGGGCAGGATGACACCATTTTTAAACTCCTTCCCTGTCCAACTATGCCCATCCTTTGGAAGAGAGAACTCTTGCAGCATTCATTGAAAAGCTCTTCAATATTAAACATGGGAGAGGAGCACTCGTTATTATAGAAACCCTGAGAACATACTATTGAGTACTGGAATGATCGGCATAATTTTTAAAGTTCACTGAAAACAAGAACCAAACCTTCTCCTCTGCAATCTAACAACTCCACAATTTCCAGTAACAGCCCCTACACGAGTCCTAACTTTCGTTTCCCTTCCTGGATAGAGAGCCTGGGGCAAAGGGGAATGAAAGGGTGACAAATTAAAGTTTCATTCACACATACAAGTACAGGTTGCAGAAGGAATCAGGAAATCGTTAAAAGGGTAGAAAGGCATCTTTCAAATCAAAAGACTGAAAAGAAAACTGAGTGTTCCCTAAGTAGGTAAGTGGCCCAGCTCGCCATTCGCCCTGCCCTAATGAGGTCGGAGTGGCAGAGGTTGCAGTCTCTCCCCAATCCCAAGGTCTCTGGAAACATTTCCCAAACCTCCATCCCCAGACCTGGCCCGGAAAATGAGGCCCCGGCAGTTATCCCATTTAATGTCAACTCACGTCAAGAAAACATCCACCCCATCTCTTTCCAGCGAGGCTTTGGACCGGGATCCTCCCAGTAGTCCAAAACCGGGAAGCAGGACCGATGGGGCCTGGTCCCGGCGCCCCTCGCCAGCTCCAAACTTTCCCCAACTCCAGGCCCACCTGTCACGGTGGGAGCGAAGGGCAGCTCTCAGGGGCGCCCGGGGGGGCTGCCGAGGCCTCCAGCACCCCGGAGTCCCCTCTCTCAGCAGGCCGACCGCCCAGCTCCCAGGCCTGGGCCTGGCCCATCTCCGGCCGTCCCCTCAGCGACCCGCAGCCCTCAGGGAGCACCTCCCGCCTCAGCGTCCAGGAGCTGCGGCCCGACGCCGGCCTGGGTCGCTGCCTCCTCAGGCCGAGGGGGTCCCGTGGACGGTTAATACCTCAGGCCCGGCGCCCTCGCCCGTACGGGTTCAGCTTCTCACCTGCCGCCGCCGCCGCTCCACGCTCCTCTCGGGAGGGGCCCCGACCCGACCCGGCTGCGGACTGCTCCGCTCTCCCCCTGGGCAGGCCCGGGGCGGAGCCGGGGCCTCTCCTGAGCGCAGCAAACCCCCGCCCGGGCAGCCGCCGCCGGCGCCGGGCTCCACGAGAGGGCGGGCGGGGGAGGGGGCCCACGGAGGCCGCAGATCCCCGAGCTCGCGTACAGAGCCAGGCGCCTGACGCGGGCCCGGGCCCGGGCGGCCGCGGGGGGCGCGGGACCGGCCTCCTGGCGCCGGACAAAGGCCAAGGGAAGCGCAGAAGGGTCCGGGTCGGGCCGGGAAGTGGGGGCCCGCTCGGCTGGGGGCCACGCGGGTGCGGCGCAGAGGGCGGGGGGGGGGGGTCGGAACCGCTAGTGCCCAGGACCCGCCTCCGGCCCCTTAATCCGGATCGGTTCGGTCCGGATTAGTAGTGATCGGTGTAAACACACTAGTGAAACCGCGTGTTTCCTCGCGAGATTTGCACGGCTGGGAGGCAAGGGGGGGTTCGGGGGGGGGAGTGCCGACGGTGGGGGAGGGGACGAGAAAGATGTTAGGGAGGGAGGGGGGGTCCCCGCTGCCCCGGCGCTCCGCCTCCTCCAATCAGCGGCCGGGCTGACGGGCAGGGGTTAACCAGGGGACCCCGCGCCGGCTGAGCAGGCCGCGCCTGACGGGGCTGCTGAGGGCGGGCGGCCGGCGGCGCCTGCGGCCGAGCGCGACGAGGGGCGGTTGGCCGGCCTGGGGGCTCCGGGTAACCGGCCTGGCCGGAGCCGCCTTTGTGTAAACGGTGCCCGGAGGCCGGCGTGGGGCTGCGCTCCGGGCCGCGGAGCAGCGTTGAAGTGGCCGGGCCGCCGCGCCCGCCCTAATCCTAATCTGCACCTTCGGGTGCGGAGTGAGGCTGCTCTGGCCGGGGATGGATCGCAGCGGAGGGAAGCCCGGGCCGGCGGGGGCATGGAGTTCGCGGCGCCCACCCGGTGTCCGCCGGCCCGCCGTTCCCCAGAGCCCACGCACGCCACGGGTGGCGGAGAGCCGACCGCACTCGCCTCGCACGTACCTGACTGGCCGGGCGTCTCCAGGGACAAAGGTGTCCTGGGATCGGAGCCGAGCCCTCAGCAGCATGCCCCCCTCCGGAGCGGAGGGCGCTACCCCCGGGGGACTCTGCTGGAGCACCTAGGGGGAGGTTCCGTTTCAACCTCCGGTGACTACTCGGGCCTGCCCTGCCGGGGTGCTCGGGGGTCTGAGGGTGAATGCCGGACTGGAAAGACAGGCCTGCCCCCGGGTGTCTGCTGAGAGGGCGAGCGCGGTGCGACAGGAGGGCTTCCTGCACGGGAAAGGGCTCCCCCTCTGACCCCGGCGCCGAAGGAGAAAAAAAAAAATCACTCTCTTCACCTATTCTCGTGAGCCAAGACTCTGACATCAGAGTAACTGCTCGGCTTTTTGTTTTCTTCTGACGCTTCCTCGACCGGGTTGTCTGAACGAGCGAGACTGAAGGACTACGAGCGAATCGCCAGAGAAACGTTCGGGCTTGTGAACAGCCGACCTGAACTTTGCCGGGGGTCGGCAAGCACTCCAAAGTGGAGTTCTCTTCGTGTTTCTTCCCTGCTATCTAAATGTCCTCGTACTGACCGGACAGAGACCTGCCAAACGGGCGAAGGATGACAGTTTTCCTTTTTGTCGGCTCTCCATCCTTCGGAATTCAAGCACTGTAGAAAACCGGGAGTCACCTTCCGGACTCCAGACTGCTCGGAAAGAGAGCTTTTTGAAGGGGAGAAGGGAAGGGCGAGTCAGAAGCAGAGGTGGGGAAGGAGGGTAAACGGGAGAGACCCCCACCCCCACCCCCGGGAATGCAGCCTCGAGCCTGGAAAAGATGAAGCAGCAAAGGCTAGTGCGCGCGGCTCCTCCCCGGGGACAGCACCGAGGGAAAACGGGCGCTTCTTCCGTTACAGCCTAGCATCTTCCCTTACAGTCAAGTGCTTCCACCTCAGTCTAGTCATTTTCTGAACTCACACCCAGACTGCCAACACTCGGGAGGCTGAGATGAGACAAGATTGCCAGCCTGGGCTACATCCCGAGACTGTATTTCGGGATGGCTCAGTGGTTAAGCACTGGCATCGCTCTTGAGCACCTGAGTTCCAGTTCCAGCAGCCACGTGGGGCTGCTCGCAACCGCCGGTAGCTCCAGCTACAGGAGATCAAAAAGTTACAAGGCTTCCACTGGCACCGCACTCCCGTGTGCACACACAGATACATAATTAAAAATAAATCCGAAAAGAATATGGCCTGGAACTCAGTGCAGCATGGGCGGGCCTCGTGGTGGGCCTTTCCAGAGTTCCAGGATCACAGGCATGCAACCACCGTGCAATACGGCCTAAAAATAACTCCTTCAAACGACTCTGGAATGTCATAAATCAGGAGAGAAGAACGTAAGAGAAAGAGGAATGGACAGTTGAGGCTGGGTTCTGTTCCAGCTGGTCCACAAACAAGTTGTCTGGGCCAATTACCAAGTTTCACCAACCTCATGTGTTGTCGCTAGCCGATTCCCAATGCCCTTTCTAGGTGGAAAGGTCCATTTCTTGGCTTTTTGTTTGGATGGGTTTAATGTAGCTGAGGCTAACCTAGATCTCAGGGTGCTGCTGAGGAGGACCTTGAACTTCTGATCCTCCTGCCTCTCCCTCCCAGGAGCTAGGATTAATGACAGACTATGAGCTAGGCAAGCAGCCTACCAACTGAGCTACATTCCCACACACAGACAAACTTTTTACACCATGTAGCTAAGATTGGCCTGAATTCTTAGTCCTCCTCCCTCAGCCTTGTAGGAGCTTATAGGAGCTCTAGGGCTATCGGGGTCATGGGCTTGTGCACTGACACCAGTCTCCTAATTTTTTTTGTTGTTGTTGTTTTGGTTTTTGTTTTTGAAACAGGGTTTTTTTGTTTGTTTTGTTTCCTGTGTAACAGCCCTGGCTGTCTTAGAACTCTGTAGACCAGGCTGTCCTGGAACTCACAGATTGGCCTGCCTCTGCCTCCCAAGTGCTGGGATTAAAGGTGTGTGCCACCACCACCTAGGCTGAATACATTTTTTAAGGCATCTTTTGAACACAAAGATGAGATTTTTCGTTTCACTTTTCTTTGACATGTATCCATGCCAAGTCTACTCATTCTAGACTTAACCGCCATTCCAGTAAGAACTGCTTCTAGGAGTTTAATGAGTTTGCTTAGAGTAACTAACTGGGTGCTTCCTTATTTTAAGCATCATATAATTCAGAATATTAATACTAGCTAGACATGGTGGTACACACGTCTGATCCCAGCACTCAAGAGACAGAGGCAGGCAGGTCTCTTGAGTCTGAAGCCAGCCTGGTCTGCACAGAGAGCTCCAGAACAGCCAGGGCTACACAAGAGCCTTGTCTCAAAAAAAAAAAAAAAAAGGCAAGACAATGCACCTTTCCCAGACAAAGAAGGTTTTGAAACAATCTGTCAAGTGGTTTCTTTATAATTTAACCTAGAGTTCATGGATCAATTTTTGTGAAGCATGCTTGGTCATGTGAGATGGCCTGTCTGAGAATGGCAAGTGATGCTTTGCCATGAACCCAGTTCCCATTAGCTGTGGAAAACTTTAAAACATGGATGGAACTAGGTGTTATGTGGGTCCTTGGTCCTTGGTTAGAGGAATGAAGGGAAAGTCTTCCAAATTCCTCTTAAAGTCACAGAGAATCACACATCAGGCTGGCGGTACTGGAGCCTAGCTGTGGTTTTCTCCAAGGTGTACTATGCAGATTTTTCTGTAGGTTAATAATGAATCAAAGGGAGTAAAGGTTACTCTGACCAAGGAACTGGGGACGCCTGGGTCGAACTTAAGCTGAATCCTTAGTGTACTACTTACTTTATGGAGCCTGTCATAATGTATTCTGTATGTGACTCCCTGAGAGTTTGTATTCACATTGTATTTTCTTAACATTTGCTTCGGGACCCACCAAAAGCAAGCTGGCTAGTTGTTAAAAAGTAACTTGAGGACCATACCAGGGTTCTTTAATACCCTTTTGCTTTGTCACGTGTTCTCTTATGCCTCAGACCCCTGAGTACTGTACTTTCTTCTGTTTTTGTTTTTTCTTTTTAAGACTAAGTCTCACTCTACACTAGGCTGGCAAGAACTTGCAGCCATCCTCCTCCCTCTGCCTCTCACATGCCGGAATTCCAGGTGACAGTCACCACACCCATCTCTGGAAACATGTTCTTGAGTGTTCCGTAATGGTCACTGTCTTCATCAAAAAGATGCTGAAACCAAGGCCAGAGAGATTGTTTAGCAAGGCTGAAGAGATGGCTCAGCTGCTAAAGGCAAGGCTCACAACCCAAAGGGTAAGAAATGGTTTGATGGGCAAAGGCACTTGCCACCACCAAGCCGACAATCAATGTGATTCCTGAGACCCATATGGTAGAGGGAGATAACTAGCAGATTGTCCTCTGACCTTCATTCACATGCTGTGACACGCGCGCGCGCACACACACACACACACACACACACACACACACACGGTATCACTGGACATGGTGGTGTAGCTCTATTCAGTTCAGACATAGTGGCTCATACATTTACTATCCCAGAACCTGAGGCTGAGGCAGGAGGAGGGTTGTTCAGGACCATCCCAAGACACAGAGGGCCTATTTATTCCAAAAATAAAAGCAGCATAAATCTTGAGTGGGCCGATGGTGCCTCGTACCTGGTTGTTTGTACTGCCATGGCCGCTGTCCTCTCAAAGAGGCTGTGTGGTAACTAGAGCACAGGCTGTTGCAGAAGTTTATTTCCAGTCACGTTTAAAATGAGTATTTTGTGTACTGTTAGGGGAAGGGCTGCCTAGGCCTTGGCATTTTGTATTGTCTGCAGGTATTGTCTTTACGTAAAGCACGTGCTATCATTAGGACACCTGAGGAGCTTAGATATCAATAAAAACCCCTGAGATGAGAGACTCAGGGTTCCACTGTCCAGTATGGCTCTTGCTATGACGGTGGTTCCCTCTGGGAGGTCTGGCAGGGTTTGCACCTATGAGAATGCCTCCTCCTCTGCTGAGCCACACCATAGATGTACTGCTACAGCAGACCCATGCAAAGCCCTTGGTTCTGATCCCGGCCCAGCCTGTTAAAGGGTGGTGCAGCCTTAAGCTCCAAGCTTCAGCTTCTTTATTCATAAGATGGTGTTACCACCTCACATGACTGCTGGAGGATTAAGTGAGATAGTTTACGTGGGACCGTAATTCCTGGATTAATGGTCCCCAGCATGACTTCACATTTCGGCCGGGGATCTATGCAATAGTCATTAGGTTGATTTGGCAGTGTAGTTTGATTTGGAAAAACAGGCTGCCAGTGAACTGAGCCACTTAGTGGTAGTATTCTCAGCAGAAAAGGGACCACACGTCATAAGCACTACATTTTGGAGGGCGGCTATGCAGACTTTCAGTTACCGTAGCAAATACCTGAGAAAACAGCTTACAGAAGCTAGGGTTTATTTTGGCCTCAGTTTCATTGGCCCTTGGCTCCACTGTTTAATGTCAGGAGGGCATGACGGAGCAGAGCTGTTCATCTCGTAACCAGGAACGGAGAGTGACAGGAAGTGGCCAGAGACAAGATCTGCTTCAGAGGTCTACCCTCAGTGACCGATTTCTTCCACACAAGGCCCTAAGATCCCATTCATTTATGAACTAATAAGTGGATTAATTATTGATGAAGTTAGTGCCCTCATAGTCCTAACACCCCTCTATAATACCACAAAGTGGGACCAAGCCTTAAATCCAAGAGCCCTTTGGGAGAACACTACATATCCACACCCTAAAAAATAAATGAAATCTCTTAATGTTCATCCCCTACTCTTTGAATTTAGGCTGCTCATACTTTGTGTTGCTGGGAATTGAACCCAGGGCCCACACCTCCAGCCAAGGGTGCCACACGATAAAGACATGAATGGTTCTCAGTGGGCCAGGGTGGAAGAGGCAGTATTTGTGGTCTGACAGAACACTGTTCCAGTCTCATCTCCTCATCTGAAAACCGTGGCCATGATTCCATAAGCAGTATTAAAGCTAACACAACTTTGGGAACTATCAGTAACTATGGCTGACATAGTGTGGGCATGCAGTCCATCTTGTTTCCTCTCTTCCTAGCTCTAGCAAAATGGAGACCTGCTTGCAGAAAAGTACACTATAGATCAAAACCCTAGACCTCAGCCTCCTTGAGATTTAAAAAAAAAAGTTTATGGGAAGAACTGAGGTTTTTGTTGTTTTGGTTTGGTTTTGGTTTTGGTTTTTTTTTTTGAGATGGGGTTTCTCTGTGTAGCCCAGCCTGGCCTCAAACTCAAGTTCTACCTGCCTCAAGCATGCTCTACCACCACCCAGCTGTTTTGTTGTGTTTGTTTTTATACTTTGTCCGCTTCTGTTTTTTTCTTTTTAAATTCTATTCACAGGGTTTTTGAGACCAAATGAGCCCTTGTACGTAACGCTGGCTGGCGTGGGATTCAGTGTCCATCAGGCTGGCCTTGAACACAGCACCTTCCTGCCTGTGTCCTGAGTTCTGGAACCACAGATACGAGCCACCACATCCAGTTAAATAAGATTCTTGTCATTGCCTCTCTCTTCAGTTTTGCTCTGAGAAAGGCCAATATGGGTTGGGTCTGGTGGCATGGGTCAGTAACCTGCTACTTGGGAGGTGAACACAGAAGGATAAGGAGTTCAAGGTCATCCTTGATACTTAGTGAGTTTCAGGCCAATATGGATGATTCAGTAGCTTAGGGGTAGAACTCATGAAAGCTGGATTTTATGCCTCTCTTGCATTTCAACTACTGAGAAGAGGGAACGTGACAAAGATTTTTCAAATGGGGAGAGGAGCCTAAAAGACATCAGAGAAGGGAGGCTGCTCTTCAGAGAACAGGAAGATTGTTTGGCATCAGTGGGTGGTGGGGAAGAGCTTGTGACTTGATCAGTAAAACAACTGTGTCAAGATTTGCTTAGGGTCTGGGGATGGAGTTAAATGGTAGAATACTTGCCTAGCAAATGCTTTAACACTGCCCATGGAATCATGGTCATAGTTTTTAGACGAGGAACCTGAGGTGATGACTAGAACATCTGGACATCAGGTCCAGAGCCTTGCACACGCTAGACAAAGCACACTCCTAGTAAGTCAGATTCCAAGGTAAGTATTGATTCTTCATACATAAAGAGAGTCTCTTTCACCAGAGAGCAGGGACCTGAGCCGAATGTCCACAGAGAAGGAGATCCACAGTCAGTGACAGGTAGATCCAGGATAGATGGGAGTGAATAAAGCCTTAAGAAGAACTGATCATGTGATACAGATGAGAACAATTCTAAACTGTTCCTGGAAGACATGGAGAACAAGGTCTTGAGTTTTGGGTAATTTTGAATATTACTGTACAAAAAAAAAAATGGGGACATTGAAAGGGACAGAGAAGAGTTGTGAATGTCACTGTCAACAGCTGGCACTTGCACTCTATAGTGAATCTTAACTGGCCACACGCCAGGCTGCCTGTTATAAACCACACAGTTCTGGGGTCTCCACTAACATCAATCAGTGGGGGCACTTGGGTGTGTGTGTGTTAAGACAGACATGAATCATGATCGTATCTAAACTATTCCACCTTTAGTGAGAGGACCAGACATTTCAGCAGAAAGCTGCTTGCTCGCCTCGAGATAAAGTGCCTCAGGATGGAAGAA
Organism: Cricetomys ansorgei; assembly: GCA_026225945.1. Taxonomy (NCBI): domain Eukaryota; kingdom Metazoa; phylum Chordata; class Mammalia; order Rodentia; family Nesomyidae; genus Cricetomys; species Cricetomys ansorgei. Next base: position 9,422,189 of record JAMJFZ010001881.1, read on the forward strand.
TGTAGACCAAGGTCAGTCAAGTAAAGCCTCCAGGCTAGGAGAGAGAAGAGCATCGAGTGCTCTGAATCCCTGAGCCATCTCACCTCTTTCTGGTTTCTTATAACTTCACACTGTGTTCTGCAGTTTGCACACCAACCCCACCCCCCGCTGCAGAGCATTAGTCCCTGCTCCCTTTGTAGGTTTGGAAATGAGCAGGTAGTTAGCCCCTTAGGCACTCCTCTCAAACCCATAGTTCCTGCCGACGACGGCGGCACACACCCATCACCTGGCATCTGGGAAGATGCGGCAAGAGGATTGTCATGAGCTCAAGGGCAGTCTACGCTATACAGCGAGTTCTGTGGTAGCCTCGACTACAGAATAAGACCGCTCCCTTCCCCCACACATCGGGCTGGAGAGATGGCTCACTGTTGAGCACTGGCTGTTCTTTCCAGAGGACTAGGCTGGATTCCCAGCACCCACATGGCAGCTCACAACCATCTATAACTCCAGTTCTAGGAGATCAGACACCATCTTCTAGCCTCTGAGGGACCAAGCAGGCATGCTGTGCACAAACATATGTACAAGAAAAACATCTAAACACATAACATAAAAAAATTTTTAAAAAACACCACCCAGAATCTAACTGTGAGTTCTTTAGGTCTCTTTGCCCCAGAGTTGTCAGACTCAGGAAGAATGTGATCCAAAGGCCCAGAGGATGGTATATCTCCAAGGATGCCTATCTCTTCATTTGTGGGCCCACAAAGCAACAACACTCGGGTGCAGACTGCCCTCACCGTGTAGGTTTTTCTAGGGCTCCTGTAATCGCAGCTGTCCTGTGTGGTGAAATGGGTGGTGGTGGTAAGAGAATCCGCTGGCAGCTTGCAGGCCAGCTAGCCTGGAGTGTGCAGAGCAGCCTTGCTCCAAACAAAGTGATAGGTGAGAACCAACAGCAAGGTTGTCCTCTGATCACACATACATGCCGGCACACACGTGCTGTCCCACGTGAACATGTGCACACGCGCACACTCACATGTAATCATGCAAAAAATATTTTTAAATGGTAAAAAGAAATGAATAGGCCTTATCTTCAGATGGGCTGGAAGTGGGGGTCTCCTTCTTGTGGAATCCCAAGACTCCCCTGTCTTAGATGCTAAGTGAACTGTGCCTTTTTTATTTCTTTTTCTCTCTTGCCCAACTCTGTTTTTTGAGGTTTTTTGGGGGGAGGGTGCTTTGTTTTTTTAAGATGGTCTCACTATGTAGCCTTGGCTGGCCTGGCTAGCCTCAAATTCACAGAGAACCCCTTGCCTCTGTCTCCTGAGGGCTGGGATTAAAGGCCTGTGCCACCACGCCTGGCTTCTTTGTTTTCTACAAAACTGTCTCCATGTGGAGCCCTGGCTGGTCTGGAGCTCACTACGTAGCCCTGGCTGGCTTCTGACTTTCGGCCTCAGCGTTCAGACGGCCCCCTGAAGCCACGCTGTGCAACCGTGTGGGTTTGCGTTTCCTTAGGCACTCCGGCCACACCTTTCCAGACAGTTCCTTTCGTTAGGTTTTCCCGGGAAGCCATCTCACCCGCCGCTCTCTGAGTCTACAGTTGGGTTTCATTTTCAGGCTTCCCAGGCACTTCACGGGGCCGACGAGTTTCAGACTTTAATTGTAACTTTCAGTCGCCTTCTGCCATTTGTGAACTCTCTTTGCTTCTTGGTCCCAACTTCCTCATCTGTCAGACTTAATCAATGAACACACTGATCAGACTTTGAATGTTTTTTTAAGATATTAAATGTAGCCCAGTGGTCGTGGTGGTAGCACACATTTTTAATCCTAGAACTTGGGAGGCAGAAGTAGGCAGATCTCTGAGTTCAAGGCCAGCCTGGTCTACAGAGTGAATACCAGGGCAGCCAGAGTCACAACAGAGAAACCCTGCCTCAAAAGGCCAAAAAAAAAAAAAAAAAAAGGAAGGAGGGAGGGAGGAGGAAGGAAGGAAGGGAAGGAAGACAACAAAAAGATACTAAGTACAAATCTTTCAAGGCAAAGCCTCCCTCAGAGAAGAGAGAAAGGATGGTACACGGACTCCAGAGACCCAGAAGCAGCCACTCTAACATTCTCCACAGGACAGTGATGCTTTCTGGCCCAAGAACCACTACCAAGAAAGGTACCTTAATATCTCTATTCGTTTTCTTGTTGCCGTGGCTAGACCATCTAAGAGAAGCAACTTCAGGAGGGGAGGGTTATCTTAGCTTACAGTTTGACAGCATACCATCCATCATGATGGGGAAGGCGTGGCCACTGGTCACATGGCGTCCACCTCGAGTTGGATGAACACTGGTGTTCCTCACACTTTCCTTTTTCTAATTGGCCCAGGACCCCAGCCCACGGGGATGGAGTCAGCCACATTCAAGGTGAGTTTTCTCTCTTTTAGCTAAACCTTTCTGGAAACACCTTCATAGACACACCCAGAGATGTGTTTCCATGGTGACCTAAATCCAGTCAGGTTGACAATGGAGATTAGCCATCACAGTGCCTCAGTGCCTCACCAGCCACAGACTCTGAGTACTCTGCTCTCCCTGTGCTCCTCCCTAAGTTTGAACATAGCTGCCAAGTAAGTAATGTGTTAACCGCTTCGTTATTAAAGAAACTTTGGTCAGGAGCACTGGGGTGTAGCTCAGGGTTAGAGTACTTGCCTAGGATCTATAAGACTCTGAGCTCAATTGCCATGAAAAAGGGCAGGCTTGGGGCTAAGGAGATGAGCCAGTGGGTAGAGAGTGTACTGTACAAGCACAAAACCTAATTCAGATCACCAGCATCTCTGTAAAATCTGAGTGTGGAAGCACGTGCCTATACCCCAGCGCTAGGCAGACAGACAGTTGGATCCTGGGGTCTCACTGGCCAGCAAGCTAGCCCAAACAGTGAGTTCCAGGATCAGTGAGGGACCATCCCGAGAGAGAGAGAGAGAGAGAGAGAGAGAGAGAGAGAAGGAGAAAGGAGAGTGGTAGAAGACACCTTCGTCAACCTCTGGACTCTACATGGACACACATAGGCGAAGACTTCCCATGAGCACAACACACATAGGCACATATTCACACACACATCACAAAGTGAAGAGCAAGTGTTGTCAGCACCCCAGAGTCTCTGGTTCAGCGGGCTGGGGTAGGGACTGATGTTTACACTGGGGTCACCTTCCCAGGTGAGGCCAAAGCAGCTAGTCTAGAAAGCACTTAGTCTGGGTTTTTTGTTGTTGTTGTTGTTTTATTTTAGTTTTTGTTTTTCTTGTGCAGGGATTGAGCCAGAACTGTATAAATGCTTTGTTTAACAAGCACCCTTACCTCAAGTCACCATCACCGAGCTGCAACCCCAGCCCCAGAAACTACTCTGACAGCCATTCGCTCTTTCCACCACGATGAACACACTGTTTATCATGTTGTATCATCCCAGTGCCCGGTTGGTGCATGGGCATCCAGGATCCTTCCTTAGTCACCTCTGTAGCCCAGGGCCCGATGGCAATTATTCATCATTTATTGACAGAACTCTGGGGGAGGGTCATGGCTGCCCTCCTAGAAGATGAAACCACTCAAGTTCATGGAGATCATGAGGACAGAGCTTGGACTGGGTGCCACCAGACTCTGCAGTAGCTGGTTCTCTCTGGAGCTCTGTGTAACCTGAGCCCAGCCCTGTTACCAGTTAGGAGAGAAGGGACTTTGCTCCCTGCCTGTCCAGAAATATACCTGGAGAGGAGACTGTCCCTGCGTTTCAAACTAGACCTTGAACCTGGACTGTTCCCAATAAAATAAAATGAGGGTAGGCTGGGGGGGTGGTTTAATTTTATAATATTTGTTTTGAAATGGACTTTTTTTACTTAGAAATTTTTGTTTTGTTTTGGAGCTTTTTAAAAACACTTTTATTATCAATTTGAGTTTCATACAATGCAACTTGACAACACCCTCTTCCCAATCCTCCCTGCACCCCCATCCCACCCCTGTGCCCTCAAAACAAAACAAAACAACAAAAGACATTTGAGCCCAGCCAGTGTGATCACAGGCTTCACCACAGATCCTGGAGGCATCAGGTTTCTCTGATGAGATTCACCTGGCTCACACCAGCCACAGACCAAGCATGACGAAGCTTGACTTGAAGTCAGACCCCACCACCCAAGTCCACAGGTACAAGGACATTGCCCAGACACCTAGACACCAAGTGGGCACTTCTATATCCCACATGTACCAGGGCCTTCCGCAGGTACCCAGACATCCCACAGGCACCAGGGCCTCCTGCAGTTACCTGGATATCCCTGCAGGTACCCAGACACTCTTGTTTTGGGGATTTTTGAGGGAGGGTCTCATTGTGTAGCCCAAGTTGACCTCAAACTTGTGATCTCCTGCTTCAGCCTCCACAGTGCTGGGATTAAACACATGAGCCACCATCCCTGACTGTTTGAGGGGTTTAAATCCAGAGAACTGTAGTATGCTGTGGAAAACATTATTTCTGAGTTACAAGGACAAAGAAGGGATTGGAAATGACCCCTGATGCCCTTCTTAGATCAGGCAGAATCAGGTTTGGTCCTGATGGAAAAGATTAATGTTTGAGTCATTTCCAATCTCAAGGGCGTGGGATACAATTCCCAGGTCAGCCTTCTCCTGCCATGGAGGTTTCTTGTTTGTTTGCTACAGAGCCTTACGTGGCCCCAATTGGTCTCTAGCTTGCTTTGTAGCTAAAGCTAGTCTTGAGTGTCCTGTCTTGGCTTCCCAAGCAACCCCGCGGGGGTGGGGGGGGGGGATGGGGGGGCTGTTTTGTTTTATCCTGAGGACCCTACAGTGAGGACAGACACATTCTCTCCTGGGCTCAGGGGAGACAGCGCTTACCTTCCTGAGTTTGTCTGAGTGAGGCACAGCAGGAGTTGCTTCGTGATGTTTCAGAACCTTTCCTGCCTGGCGCCTCACTTTTTCCAGATTAACAGGCAACTCCAAAGACATTTTTTTCCTCACAAGGGGAAAGCAGGAACACAGTCCCCACCACCACCAATCACACAGCTGAGTTCCCCACATCCAGGGAAGTCACCGGGATCTGCACTCCGGGGCAAGTGGATGAGGCTCACTGGCAAAACCAGCTCCGTATCCCCGCTGCTCAGGTATTGCCGTCACCATCTTGACGTCCGCCGTGAGAACTGCCCAGGGCAAGCTGGCATCTGCCTCTCCTCTCACAAAGGCAGCCCGGCACACCGAGAAGCCTGACCAGCAAGGAGCAGACTGGAGGACAGTAGCTTAGAACTGTCTGATACTCCCGGGCCCCACCATAGCATAACCCTGCCTGTCAATCTGGTTTACACCCGCAGACACGACGCTCTTCACTTTGCCACGCCAGCTAGAGGAGAGCAGCTAAGGACTGATCTCTGACCTTGACACACAGACAGATCGGGACTTGGCAGCTAATAAAGGACAGACGCGGCGATTCTCCAATGCCTTTTTGCTTTAATTAGATCAAGCATTCAAAGGCTTTTGGGGGAAATCTTCCATCTGAAGTCGAGCCAGGAAGGCAAGTTCCCACCTCATTCATTCATTCATTCCTTCAGCCAGTCACTGACAGCCAGCCGTGCTAAGCACTTTCGAGTAAAATGGCTTCAAGAAGTTCCAAAGTCCACTCATGCTCTGTCAGAGAACTGTGTACAGGCAGGCAGTCAAGGGCACTCTCGTCTGTTCAAAGACAGGCTCGTTTCTGCTGCGTGACCTTTGGCAGACTATTTAACCTCTGGCCCTCAGTTTCCTCTAGGGGTTAATAATCCCGACCTCCAGAGGGTTCATCAAGCTTAAGTGAGACCATCTGTGTACTGCAGTCACGGAGCCGCACTCAGCCACCTCGGGGCTAGCCCCGCCCCGCCCCCCTGTCCCTTTCCCCTGGCGCCCTGCCAGTCATGGGGAGCCACAGGATGACGCACACACAATTTCTGCCCTCGGTGCTGCTGAGACCTGTCACTGACAGTGCTGTATCTCTACAAGATGGGTAACCATGCCTCTAAAAAGAGCATCAGTAGGATGACGTTGGTGAGCTGAAGGACTGGAGGACCGGGGCCCAGGATCAGGAGGCCGTGGTGGTTTTGGGGGCCTTGGTCAAGGCTGCAGGGCTCATGGAGGTAAAGCCGAAGACAAGGAATGGATCCAGTCACCAAGCTGGGCCTACCCAAGGTCATGACTACCGAGTCTCTGGAGGAAGTCTTCCTGTCCTCCCTGCCCATTAAGGAATCCGAGATTACTGACTTTCTCCTGGGCACTTCCCTAAAGGATGAGGTTCTGAAGACCATGGCACTGCAGAAGCAGACTCTGGCAGGTCAGCAGGACCAGGTTCAAAGCTTTGTCGCTATCTGGGACGACAGTGGTCATGTTGGTCTTGGTGTTAAGTGCTCCAAGGAGGTAGCCACTGCCACCCCAGGATCCAGCATCTTGGCCAAGTTTCCCATCTTCCCTGTGCAGGAGGCTGCTGCGGGAACAAGATGGGCAAGCCCCACACTGCGAGGCAGCAGGCCGCTGTGGCTTAGTGCTGGTGTGTCTGGTCCCTGCCCCCAGAGGCACTGGCATCGCCTCTGCTCCTGTGCCCAAGAAGCTGCTGCTGATGGCAGGTATCGAAGACTGCTACACAGCAGCCAGGGGCTGTACTGCCACCCTGGGCAGCTTTGCCAAGGCCACCTCTGATGCCATCTCCAAGACCCACAGCTACCTGACCCCAGATTTCTGGAAAGAGACTGTGTTCACTGAGTCTCCTTATCAGGAATTCACTGACCGTCTTGAGAAAACCCGCACCGGAGTCTCTGTTCAGAGGACCCAGGCTCCAGCTGTGGCTACCACATAAAGGTTTTTAAACAAGAAAAATAAAGTGAATTAGGTCTGTTAAAAAAGAAAGAAAGAAAGAAAAAAAAAAAGAGCACCAGTAATGAAGCCAGTGGGAGGTTCTCCCTGAGAAAAGGACCACAGTAACTTCCTTAAGGTGTCTGCTTCTGCCTTGCCATCAGAGGTCACTGATGCCCTGGGGGCTGCTGTCTTTAATAACAGATGCTTTCAAATTCCTGAATGTATTGCACGTTACATTCACTGGCCCGTGGAGGTCTAGTCGGCATTAACCACACCGCAAGCATTTGTGTGAGGTGATAGAACAGGGAGAGCTGAGGATTCCCGTCTATGCCCCGCTCATCCCACACCTCGTCAAGGCTCCTCAAAGCTTTCGGGGCCCTCTGGCTGTGTTCCCTGGGGTGGGGTGGGGGTGGGTAAGGCCAAAGCAGCCTAGCTTTCAAATGTCCTTCTGTAGTTAGTGTTTTATCTTGAGACAGGATCACTATGTAACTCCGCCTGGAACTCACGATGCAGACCAGGCTGACGTCACAGAGATCTGCCCGCCTCTGCCTCTTGACTGTTAGGACTAAGGGGGTACGCGATACCTGGCTGGGTCATCTTTCCTTTCCTTTGTTTTGCTTGAGACAGGGCCTCATTCTAAAGCCCAGACAGTCTAGAGCTTACTGTGTAGCACAAGCAACCCTACCTCAGCCTCCCACCTGCTGAGGTCACAGCTATGTGTTAGTACATCCAACTCTAAGTTTCCTTTTTCATCCTCTGTATTTTTTTAAGGAAAAAAATTAACCCTATAAAAATTTTAAAAAATATGTATTAGTCCCTGATACAGAAGTTTATTTTCAGATATGTTTATGTTGTACAAATTTATTCTTAGTTGTGTTTAAAATAGTTTTGTGTACTGTTGGGGGAAGGGCCGACTAGGCCTTGGCACTTTTGTATTGTCTGCAGGTGTTGGATTTCTGTGGGGGATGTTTGATTGCTTATGATCTGCACCTGAGGAGTTCTGCATCAATAAAAACACCTGAGCTCAGACGCTCAGGGTTCCACTGTAAATATGGCACTGGCTTCACAGCTGAGGTCTGGCAGAATTTGCACCTATGAAAAATGCCTCCTTTGTAATGTATTATCCAAAGCTGCCTGGCCACATTCCAGAAACTTGTTTGGCCACATTCCAAAGACCTGTAACTCACCCAACCTCCAAACCCCACCACCTTATGTTGCTAGGCATCAGACCTGCAATGAAACGGACATGCTCAATATTCCCTTTAAAAGACAACGTGACAGACCCTCCCACTCTCTTTCTTCTTCCCCACTTGGAAGCGGACACTTCATGTCTCATCCCACCCCACTAAACCTCTTGTGTGAGACCCTGTTGCGTGGTGTCATGCATATTTCTTTCATCCTTGTCTTCTCTGATGAGGCCTTTAGAAAAGACATTTTCATGGTAAAAACAAAATTCAGCTGGGAGCAGGAAGAAAGGTTTCAATTGCTTTTCCTGATCATGATGCTGACTCTCCTTCCTGCCGCTGGCACAGGAAAAGGAAACCAGAGCATGCCGTTCTACAAACTGAGTTTGTTGATGACTTTTTATGTGTGTGAAGCCCAAATGGGTCTTGTATTTGAGGTCTATGAAGAAAGGTGCATGTTTACCTGTAGCGGTGGTGAAAAAGAATGCCAAATTGCCAGAATGTTTCAGCCAGGGATTCTTCCCACTGGCCCAGGACACCGCCCCCTCAGGTGTTGTGGAAGCTTAAAGCCAAAATGCTGCTTAGTTAAAATGAAGTGGTTTTTTTTTTTTTTGTTGTTGTTGTTGTTTTGTTGTTGCTTTTCTGAAAACCTGACTACAATCAGCCCAGATACTGGTGATGGTGATGAGAACTCTACTCACAAGGGAACCCTTCTTGCAGACAAGGACCAGTTTTTTTCCCAGCAAACCAGGCTCTATCTTAAAGTCTGGAAAGTGTTTCTCAGGGTCAGCACATAAACTGTCTTCCAGAACTGGCCAAGGTTGTATCTCATGCTGGCAGCTGAACTTGGTGCTGTAAGAGTCACCCAGGTGGTGCTGGTTTTGAAGGGCATGGAGGGCAACTGAGGCTTGGCACTGAAAAGCCTAGCGCCCCTAGTGGTAAGGGCACTAACCTCTCCATGTAATGTAAGGACTCATTATAGTACTCACTATCCCATAAACCTCTGGTTTCCCAGAAATCCTTGTTGCCACGTAACATTTAACGAGCCAATCCAGTGCCAGGGTTCTGACCAATCAGAGAGATCCCCTGTTCCCTTTAAAATCCCTTGCAGGAAGCCTCTCAGGGGGGGTCAGCCATCTTGTGTGGTGGTGCCAGACCCCAGGGCACTGGTTTGCTCTGCAGAATAAAGGCTCCTTGCTTTTGCATCAGAACTGGTGGTCTCCTGGTGGTACTCGGGGAGGAGGAGGATTTAAAAACCTGGGCACAATAGCACTATGAGAGGCCAGGAGAGGCCATAGTAAAAGTGGAGCCTCAATAGCAGAAGGAGGCCCAGATTGAAGAGAAGTTGAGGTTTCGCACCACGAAGAGAGCACAGGAGAAGCTATTGGTGAAAGTGTAGCCCAGTTGCAGTAGGGACCCCATTGTTCTGAAGATGCCAGTACCATGAGACAACCACCAATAGCAGCAGCAGCAGTGGAGGGGAGCCAGCAGGAGCCTGGAGAACAAGCTGTGTGTGCTGCAGAGGGCAGAGCCAGAGAAGAGATCCAAATCCTTTCGAGGAGCTGAGAAGAAGATCGTGAGTGAATTCCAGATAACTGGATATTGCAAATGTTTTTCTGCTGTCCAAAGACATGAAAAGCTTGATAGCTGTTTGGTTTCCTTTGGTCCTGTGCATTAGCAAGCCTCATGATTGTTCCTCTTGTAAATAGTTTTGCTGGTGTAGTGTTAAACTGTGTTATAGAGATAAAGCAATTTTGTTTTTTTTGTTTTTGGATTGGCTTATACAGAAAAGGGGAAATGTAGAAGTTTATTTTTAGTTGTGTTTAAAATATTGTTGGGGGAAGGGCTGACTAGGCCTTGGCATTTTGTATTGTCTGCAGGTGTTGGATTTCTGCGGGAGATGTTTGATTGCTTATGATCTGCACCTGAGGAGTTCTGAATAAACACCTGAGCTCAGGTGCTCAGGGTTCCACTGTCCAGAACGGCATTGGCCATGAAGGTGGTTCCCTCTCTGAGGTCTGGCAGAGTTGCACATACAAAAACTCCTCCTTGTCTTCCTTGCTGAGCCACCACAGCAGCCAACTACTACATGTTTAAAGTGGTTGTTTGTGCATTGTTGGGAGAAGGGCTGCCTAGGCCTTGGCGTTTTGTATTGTCTGCAGGTGTTGGCTTTCTGTAAAAGATGTTTGATTGCACATCCTCAGCACATGCTATCAGTAGAACACCTGAGGAGTCCTGGGTCAATAAAAATACCTGAGCTCAGATGCTTAGAGTTCTACTGTCCAGTATGGTGCTGGCCAGGATGGTGGTTCCCTCTGCTGAGGTCTGGCTGGGCTTCCACCTATGAGAATGCCTCCTTGTGGTCCTTGGTGAGACGGTGTTGTCCACAGCAGACCTAGTGAGACTGACCTCTAATGTTGGCCAAAAAGCAAGTAACTAGAAGCAAATAAAGCCAGAGCATTCAATTTTCCCATCAGTATCTAAGGTGCAGAACAGAGTGCCTCCCAAGCACCAGTGTTCTCTTTTCACAAGTCATTATCACACACAGGGAACTATTTAACATATAATATTGTCTACTATTATCTAATACGGAGTCCATTTCCCTCCCTCTTCCTCCGGTCCCTCCCTTCTTTCCTGATGGGCATGAACCCAGCCAGGGTCTCATCCATGCAAACAAGGCATACTTCCACCAAGCCAGGCCTCCAGCATCGCCGCTGGTTGTTACTCCAGAGTTTAGGATGTGGGGCAGCTGGTGAGCTGCACGGCTTCGACAAGGACACTTTCCCCTGGGCTTCTGGGGGGAAGCACATTCTCATTTCCTCCCAGGGGAAGTCAGCCAAGCGTGTGGCTTTAAACACCAGTGGCACACAGTAGCACTCAGGAGCCTCCTGCCTCCAGGCTTCGGAGGTAGACCTGGCGCTCAGTGTGTCAGAACAGAAGCCATTACGGCTTCCCTTCCTGACCCAGGAACAGCAGCAGCACCACCCGCTCCTTTCCCTGACCTGCATCGTCACTGCCCACCTCTGGAGCCTGGATACTCGGGGGGTCCTCCATGGCTCCACATCCTGCGTCCCCCGGCAAGTGTAGTCAGGCCACTCCTCTCAAAACCCTTCTTATAGAAACGAGGAGCAATTGGCTCTCAGAAGACCGGGTAGGCCGGCCTTGCCTTCGTTCTCAACTTGCTCAGCTGTAGGTCAGCTCACACCGGCCTGCTCTTAGCCTTGGCGATTCCCCACCTTGGGGCTGTTTGAGCGCAAGCTTCACTTCAACCTCCAGTTCAGTCCCCGCTGCGCCGCGCAGCGGCGTCCCCCTCTTGGCAGCCACCAGTTCCCCAGCTCACATTGTACAGAGCCGAATACCCAGAACACGGTTCCTCCCAATTTTTTAGTGTCCTGGGAAGGGGCTTGATAGGCCAGAAAGCAGGTCACAGGCAGAAACAGGACCTCCAGACCTTGGTTCTTTGTGGGCTGGCACTTGGGGAGGCGGGGCGCGTTCTGACTGTATACCTGTCTTCACTGTGCTTGGCTCTTTAGCAGCGCTTAACCTATTGGGAACTGTTTTATTTTTTCGATATAGGCTGGATTTATTTGTTACTAAAATGGTAATGTATCATTACTATAAAAGTAAAATATAGAAGATAGGGGCTGGGAGGCTCACTCAGCTGGAAAGGACCTTGGCAAACACAAGCAAAGCTGTGGGTCCCACCCCCAGCAAGAAAAAGGGAGGATGGGTGGAGAGGGGAGGGAGGGGAGGGGAGGGGATGAGAAGAGAATAGAGATTTCTTTCTTGCAATTCTACCACCCGATCATAACCACAACTGATCGGTTCTTCTCTCTGGACAACTTCCAGCCTCAGCTCTTGTCCTGCTGCTTGCTCTGTGGTTCGGACAGTGGATTCACCCTTGGTCACCATGCCGGTGACTCTCCACAGAGACCCTTTCTTGTCTGGCTCCTAGTTTCAGTCTGTGTCCCAGGCCTGGAAAGTCTCCACATGCTGACAAAGGGTGGCTGGGCTCTGCCCATTCTTCCTCCAAGCCCTCAAGTCTCTACACCCTCTGGGTGAAGCCATAATTGGGCATCAGTTTCCCTGATGGCTAAAGCTAGAAACCTTGAGGTGTTCTCAGTCTTTCTTACCCTCTGCCTCCCTCGTGAGCAGCACCAGTCCTTCCTGTTGTACTGGTTAGATGTGTCCCCATTCTGTCTGCCTTTCCTGTTCCTTAGCACTGTCCTGCCTTCCGGGCTGGTCTCTGCCCGCTCCGCCCACTCTCCTTCACCCACTTTCATTGTCTTTCCAAGGAGGCTCATCATTTTCCACCCCTCCCCCCCTTTCAAGACAGGGTCTCAAGTAGCCCAGGCTGACCTCAGACTCACTATGTAGCCGAGGATGACTTTAACTTTCTGATTCTCTTACTTCCACCTCCCAAGTGCTGGGATTACAGACATGTTCCGCCATGCCAGATTTAGATTTTAAATTGTGTGTGTCAAACCCAGGCCTTCCTCTTTGCTAGGCAAGAACTCTCCGCAGGCCCTGGAATGCGACCCTGAGTGCCACCCTGTGCTTCTAGAACTGCCCTATGTACTGCTCTACCCCTCACCCGTGACGCTCTGCCATATGAACGGATCTTTGCAGAAGCACATTTCTTTGGCCAAGCACTGTCTCCTCTCCTCCTGCCACACAGAGCAAGTCTCCATCCTCAATGAATCTGCTTGCTGGTGACAGCCTTCCTGAGTCACTCTCCTCTGTGCTCAAGGAAGATGGAAGCTGCAGTTTAGAGTACCAGGAAAGCTAGTTCACATTTGGAATGCCAGCACTTGGGAGACTGATGTCAGAGGGATGCCCAAGTTTGAGTTCAGTCTAAGCTGCATAGTGAGTTCTAAGCTGGGATATAGAGTAAGACTCTGTCTAAAAAAACCGATAGCTCTCACCCAAAAGGTTGTGCCTGGCAGTGCATACCTGTCATCCTAACACTGAAGAGGAGGAGGCAGGAGGGTCCCCGGAGCTTGCTGGCTGGTTAGCCGAGCCAAATCACTGAGTTCTGGGCTCAGTGGAAGACCCTGCCTCAAAAGACAAGGTCCACGGGCAGGAAACGCAGGTAAAATGGGTAAAGGCGCTTGCCGCCGAGCTTGACGGCTTGAGTTCAATTCCTGGAACTCACACAGTGTGAGGAGAGAAGCAGATCCTGCAGATTGTCTCCATACATGCGTGCGTGCGTGTGTATGTATGTGACCATACATATGAACATTTATATACAGACACACTGACACACAGTAAGCAGAGAACACCCAGTACCAAGAGACAGGAGTTTAAGTGATTTCCTTAAGAGTAAATATAAAAAGTCTTCATTTTGTTTCTTAGTACCCAAGGTGCCCCATTCACAGCTCCCTCTAATTCTCCCCAATGCCCCCCACCATGCTGCAGACTATTGTTGTGCTTCCCACGAGTACATACATGTACATACATGTTCCTGAGGTACCAAGAGTTAGGCAGAGAGGGGAGAGAGTGAAGGGTTCACGCACATAACTCTCCATCAAGGCCATCCCGGAAGTCAGCCCAGGGCAGGGCCACACTGTGACCCTGGGGCCTTTGCTTCTATGGAGCTCTGCATTTATTAACAAAAAATGAATTAGGTTATATCTTACAACTTTGTTGGTATCAAAACAGACAGAATGAGGGACCTGGGTGCAGCTCAGTGGTAGAGAATTTGCCTAGCATCATGCCCTGGGTTCACTGCAAAGAACAAAAACACCTCCTTCCCCTAACATTCTGTAATCTGGTTTAGATTTATTAACATATTCATTAGTACTCATTTTTTTCCTCTAATTTTCTTTTATTCGGTGCTGGAGATTGAATACCGGATCCCCCAAGTGGAAAGCACACTCTCTTTACTGGCTGAGCTACGTCCCCAGGTCTGAATTTTAAAAATAAACGAAAATCAAAACAATTTCCCGAGTGTCTAAAAAGGCCTTGTGCAGAACAGTTGCAGTCCCTGCCTGAGGGCAATAAACTGAAACTCTTTGAAAGGCTGAGGAACTGCAGTGGATCTTGCTCAGGTGCTGAGCAGCCCCGTTACTCCAGGCCCAAGTCCCAAGGGATGCGTGGCTGCTCTGCTAAACACAGACATAAGGCGAGGCACACTCAGAGATGGGGCTATGAATTCCCACTAATCCAGAGGCTGGCAGCCAGCCCTGCTGTCTGCAGGAGCAGTCCTGGGAGATGGGAGCCCTCGGGCTGGGGGCTTGCTGTAGGCCATTGCTGATACTTGATTTGCAGTCTAGGGAAACAGTCATGGGAATTCAGTAATCTGACAAAGCCCTCAGCGAGAACAGAGAGTGGCTTCAAGATTTCAATGAAGTTTGTGTTCTCATGGGTTTTCAGACAGATGGAATCTGGGGTACCAGAGGGCTTGGGGTGGGGGGGAAGATGTCCAGGAGCGATTTGGATAACTAAAGGCTCAGTTCCCATCTGTAAATTAGACACTTCCTGGTGATGTTGCTAGAGTTCTGAAGTGCCTTGCTCTTTGCTCTTGGTGTCCTTTAGGGCTGCACATCATATCTTGCACCCATGTGACCTGTTCCCTTTGGTAGCTGATGGCCTCGATCCCTTGCCCAAGTGTGCCTAGCTTGTGGGACACCCTGGGAGCCCCTCCTGGCACAGCCCAGCTGCTGTCACCAGCCCTACTCTTCTCGACGGTTGTTCCAGAGAACCTGACCTCCTGATAGTCCCCAGGGACCCATCTCCTAGGTGACATCCTAAGCACTCACTGGAAAATAAATATCACAGAGTCCTTTCTGTGCAGCAGATGCCACCGTAGGCACGGAGGTACGGATGTGAGCAAGGGAGGGGTACGATGGTCTAGAGAGGACCACCTATGAACCCTCCAATAGGTCAGAGTTCAGGGGTCACATGGAAGACAGGGCTGTAACCATAATACCCTGAGGACCTGGAGAAGGCTGGTCACTAATCAGAGGTCAGGACTCTCAGAGGGGCCGGTTGGGAGAGGTGGGAGAGGTCCAGGCTTCTCCAGGCAGGAGGAGCAAGACAGAAGGGACCCACTGGGTGGAGATGTCAGATGACTTTCTGGGTGACCGGGTAGCCATGAAGTGGTACATTTGTGGAAAGGGAAAACACAGTAAGAAGGCAAGACCACTTGGTGTGGTGGTGCAGCCTTATAAGACCAACATTCAAGAGATAAACACAGGAAGATCAGGAGTTCCAGGCTAGCCTATACTACAGAAGACAAATCCCTAAGAGAAGACAGCTATTGGGGCTGAAGAGGTGGCTCCATGGGTAATGGACCTTCCGGTGCAAGAGTGAGTACCTGAGTTTAGATTCTAGCACCCACACGAAGAAGAGAACAGGCAAGGAGGTAGTGAGCTGGCCCGCACCTCCAGCGCTGTGCGGGGAGAGGCAGGAGGGTTGCTGGGTTCCCTGGCCACCAGTGTCCAGGTTCCATTAGAGTCGCTGTCCCAAGGGAAGAGAGGACATGTGACATCCTCTATGGCTTGTGCACACACCCCTCCCACGTGGACTTCCATCCTATACACACACGTGCTCACAAATAAGTAAACAATGCTATTTAAATAGAAAATAGCTCTTGCTTCCGGAAGGGGGCCAAGTGAGAAGGAGCAGGGACACAGCAGCAGAGCCGGAGTGACAGGAGGGCTCAAGCCACTCAGGGAAAAGCCATTAGGGATCAGGACGGTGACACTGGATCATAACTGAGCATCAGCCTCACTGCGACTGACAGGCCATGGACGGAGCCATGGTGACCGTCGCCCACGGAGAGGAGCTCGGATCCTGTGCTGGACTCACCCAAATGGCCCAGGCGGGCTCAAGCCTGGTGGGCTCAAGCCTGCTCTCATCGCTCTGTTCTCATCAGCATGTTACAGTCGGGACCTTGCAAAACAAACACAATTCAGCTGATTTTGTTTTGCGTGTGCGACATTATTTTGTGTTTGTGTGTGTATGTGTACATGAGTGTGTGCGTGTGTGGAGAGGTCAAAGGAGAACTCCTGGGTTTTCTACTTCTACCATGTGGGTTCTGGGGATTGAATTTAGGTTGCCAGCCTTGACAGCAAGAGACTTTACTTGCCAGGCTGTCTCATCTGCCCATATGTGTGTGTGTCTGAGCTCTGGCTGGGTTGGAGTTGGAACTCATTATACGTAGATCAGGTTGACCTTGGACTCAGGTGATCTTGAGTGCTAAGATTACAAGCGTGTGCCACATGAGTGTGAGTCCCTACAGAGGCCAGGAGAGGGCACTGAATTCCCTGGAGCTGGAGTTGCAGGTGGTTATAAAATGCCCCATGTGGGTGCTAGGAACTTAGCTCAGGTCCCCTGAAAGAGTAGCAAGCACTCTTAACTCCTGAGCCATCTCTCTAGCCCCTCGAGTTAGCTTTGAGCTGAAGTTACCGTATGATTAACACTGGTAAACTACTTGATAAACTACTTACCCTCCTGAATTTCAGCAGATGCTGTCATCTATAAAACGGATGTAATTATATTTCGCAGGGGCATTGTAAGGGTTAAATACAAAAAGGTTTTGGCGGTGTAGCATAAGAGATCAAAACTAGGGCCTTGTGCATGCTGCTCAAGAGCTCTATCACTGAGCTATATCTCCAACACATGAAAAGCACACTCTTGGGGCTGGAGAGATGGCTCAGTGGTTAAGAGCACTGGCTGCTCTTCCAGAGGACCCAGGTTCAAGTCCCAGCACCCACATGGCAGCTTACAGCTGTATGTAATCCAGTTCCAGAGGATCCAAAACCTTCACACTGACATGCATGCAGGCAAACATCAATGCACATAAAATTAAAAAAAAAAAAGGAAAAGCACATACACTCTCTCCATCTCCTCACACATCCCAGGTTATCACTAGGACCCAGGCTGCCCTCCAAGCCTCCATCCACATCCTCCTGAGTACCAGGCTTATAGGCAGGCACCCACCACTGCAGCGATGCTACGTGTGCTCTTTTACCCTCTAGCTCAGGAAAGAAAAAAGAAGGAAAGAAAGAAATCTTCACTGCCTTTGTTGGAGGCCTGGAAAGAGAAAGGGAGGGAGGGAGGGAGGGAGGGATAGTCACAGCCTTTTTTGGCTGTCTGAAGCTTGGAGAGCAGGAGCTGCTAGGAAGCTGGGCTCATGTCTCAGCGCAATATTCCCAGACCTAATTTCTCCAACTGAAGTTCCTCTAAGCAATAACCAACCAACAAACCAACCCACCAATGACCAACCACCCTCAACCATATATACTCTAAGCAAAGTTCCCAGAAGTCCAAGCGGCACATGGCAAAACAGCTGCATATAATCAATCCTAGTCACCGGTAACAAACGTCTAAACCAAACTCATCATCATCCACTACACCCGGGATGGGAACAAAAACATGGTCCAAATGCATTTTGTGTTTTCAAAGAAACCCAAATCACAGAACTCCTTCAAAGCATCCCACTACACAACACCATTTTGGTCTGTAAAAGATTTTTTAAATGTTTATTTATTTGTTTATTTTGGGGAAACAGGGTCTCTCTAGGTAGCCCTGGCTGTCCTGGAACTTACTATGTAGCTCTGGCTGGCTTCTAACTCAGAGACCTGTCTGCCTCTGCCTCCCAAGTGCTGGGATTGAAGGAATATGTCACCATGCCTGGCTCTACATTTTAGCCTGGGTTAGGAATGTAGTTCAGTGGTAGAACACTGGCCTAGCTTGTGCCATAAAATCCTGGGGCTCAGCCCCAACACTCTTGTGTGTGTGTGTTTTAAAACACCCTTAAACTGGCACTTGAGAGGTTGAGGCAGGAGAATCATGTTTAGAAGGAGCCATACTTCCAACATCCATCAGCAAAGGTGTGCAGGATGGAGAAAGCCTGGAGACAACCAGTCATCAAGCCTCCTCACAGCCTCGCTCCCCTCTGCTGTCAGTGTGTCCTGTTACTCTGGCCAAGGCTGGCCCTTGGTTAAGCTAATTCCTTAGGATAATTCTAAACACCAGCAGAGAAGCAAAGCACCCGGCCCAAGGTCCCGGGACAGCAAATAGAGCTGAAGTTTGCCAAGGCCTGAGGCTCACTACAGACTCCCCACACTCTCCACCCCATGGCAGGGGAAGCTTACATCCTGTATAAGCTTAGGACCACTGCTTGCTCTCAGCCTTTAGACATGTTTTAATAGAGTATCACCCAAGAGCATTATACGTCACAAAAGAAGAAAAACAGTCACCTGGTTCCCATTGGCCTTCATATCCAGAGAATGGGTTCTTAGTTCAGCTGGGGACTGTGAACCCTGGAAGCCAGCACAATTTGGAAGAATCTACTTCACAAAGGATTACTGATCTGGGATCTGGGATGCGAAAAAGTGGACAGATCTCCCTGAGAAGAGACACTGCTGAACTTAGATCAGAAGTTGATGGTTAGCCCATCAGAGCCCTGGGGTTTTGGGTGGGGCCAGAGAAGCTTTGTCAAGCTAAGGCTGTTCCCGAATCTCTTATCTAAATAAACAGAGTCCCTGCTGAACAATCTACATGTGCTAAGATTGCTTAACATTTTACTAACTATAACACACATGCACACTTTTTTTTTTTTTTTTTTTTTTTTTTTTTTGGTTTTTTGAGATAAGGTTTCTTGTTGTAACTCTGGTTGTCCTGAAACTCACTCTGTAGACCAGGCTGGCCTCAAACTCACAAAGATCTGCCTGCCTCTACCTCCAAGGTACTGGGATTAAAGGCATATATGCCTCCACACCTGGCAAAAATCCTTTTTTTTTTCAAAGATGGAGTTTCCACTATAGTGTCCAAGCTAGCCTTGAACTCTAGGCCTCAAGGGATCCTCCAACCTCAATCTCACAAGCTACTTGGAAACAGGCCTACCACAATTGATTTATCCATTTATTTTGTAGTTAGGGACAGAACCTGGAGTCTCATGTATACAAAGCAAACTCTTTACCAGGGAACTATATTCCATCATGGATGTATTTTAATTTTAAATTACATTTACTTATTTGGGGGATGTGTGTATTTGCATGCACATGACATGCTGTGCGCATGTGAGGTCAGAGGACACCTTTTATGAGCTTTCTCCTGCCACCGTATCAGTGCTGGTGATCGAACTTGTGCACTCAGGTTGACAGGTAAAGCCTTTGCCCCTGAGACTGGCTCTGGAGATGTGTGTGTGTGTGTGTGTGCGCGCGCATGTGCGCATATGTAAGTGTATCTTTTTAATGTTTTTGAGTCTAGGTTTCACTGTGTGGCTGGAATGGAACTCATGTAGACCAGGGTGGCCTTGAATTCACAGGGATCTGTCCCCGGTTCCTGATCCCTGGGATTAAAGGCGTATAGCACTACAAGTAGCCAGGTATTTTATATTTTAATGGTGAAATCCTATCTCACAGAGAGGAAAGTGAGGAATGATGGATCTGGGCTCATCTCAGGGGGATTATACTGGCTACTGAGTCTTAAAACCACCTATCGGAACATGTAGTCAGACTGTAGCTTTTTGTCCCTAAACTCGGTCATGTAGTGTTCCTGACTACAGCCACTAGATCGCCTGGTTGTTCACTGCAACAGAGAGGCACCAGGGTGCCATGTCAGCGCTCTACCCGGGAAACTCATCATCAAGGCTTCCAAATCACAACCTGAAGACCAAATGAAGAAGCATAAAAACCTGCAATGCCTTGATGTAGCCGTGCTCTGAAAATAGCAGCTGCAGCCACAAACCGAAGAACAGGCCTTTGTGAGCAGCGTGAAAGAAACTGTTTGTCCCCTGCTCGTCCTTTCCACCACAGAGAACCCCCACTGTTGCTAATGTCGCCAAAGATACGGATCAATTATATGAACATCAAATGTCTCAGTGTATCAAGCTTTCTTTCCTTTTCTTGTTAAATTTCCAGGGCCCTGCCTTTCCAATCAGTGTCCAAGAGAGCAAGAAGCTACATGGAGGAGAAGAGGAGATCCCCACCCCACCCAAGGACTGAAAGAGGCCAGGCTCCGCAAGAGCAAGATCAGAAGATGATCACCTTTGCACCGCAGAAGCCACGCTCTGGGGATGAGCCGAGTTACACCCTGACCCAGCATGTGTGTTAGGAACACTGGCTTCAGTCCAGCAGCTCAGTGTACCTGCCTCTCATCAAACAGTCCTTCAGTTTTCAAAGAACACTGACGTTATCTCCTCAGCCAAAAGGCTGGCACTTGACTTAGGAAGATAAGTTGCTTTCAGAAGCATTTCTCTGTTAAAGACATGGAAGCCACTCTGCTTTCTGGGCAGTTTCATACCTGGAGCTACCTTCCTAGCCCAAGACCTTTTCACATAACTCAGCCAAGGCTCTGGGTTTGGCTTGGTGGTAGAGTCTGCTTGCCCTTGCACAGTGCGTGTGGAAACCCTGAGGGTCAATCTTAGGCGCTGGAAAAAGTAAATATAAACAACAGCACTCAGGCTTGGACTGAGCCAGGCACTCAGGTCACCTGTGGTCCAGCTGAGCATGCCATCATCCATGCATCATTAGTGATGAGGCTGAAACATCATGCAAAGTCCTTCTCAGAGTTCTACCTGGCCTTGCAGATGAAAGGCGAACTTAGCTAATAGAAGGCAATTAATGGGGTAGGGCAGGAAAGGGCTCCTCTTCTAAGCCAAAGCCCAAGTCAGGTGTCAGAATGGAAATAAAAACTGTTTTTGCTACTCTGAAATGCTTAAGAGGCCAGAGAATGGTCTTTAGGGGCTCACATGGCTACCCACTCATTTCAGAAGTTAAATCAGACACCATTTGAGGGACCTAAGTCTCTTCCAGTTCTAAATGAATTAGCAATCGAGGAAGAGAGGAGCTCTCTTCTCGCCACATCTTAAAAAGCAGGTGGTGGAGCCAATCGAGGGGGATGTCAGCCTGGAGAGGGGTCGGTGGGGAACCATGACAAGGCAAGGACAGAGAGGACTGACGGCTGCAATGGCTTAGTGTGGGGTGAACTGGCAGATAACGATGACTGATACAGAGGCCATGGGAAATGTGTGACCGGGGCAGATGTGTCAAGGAACTCCACCCTACAGAATTAGTGATAACCCGAGAGTTCTTTGGGGGTTCCTCTACTGGGGGTAAGGTTGTTCTCTTTGATGGTGAAGGAGGGAGACACCTGCTTTGTCATCCAGATTAGCCCGGTAAACCCTGGTGGCCAATGGGGTGACGGATGGCACAGCCAGATTGCCCTCACATCCTACTTAGAGGTAACAGCCCGAGGACCTATCACACACCATCTCAATCAAGAAGCGTCACCAATAATGGAGATTTGGAAAATAGTTGTGTGTGTGTGTGTGTGTCTGAGAGCACACACATGCCACAGCATACATCGGTTCTCTCCTTTCACCATGTGTCTTGGGGATTGAACTCGGGTTGTCAAGCTTGTCAGCAAGTGCCTTAACCCATTGAGCCTTCTTGCCAGCCCCGATAATGAAGATATTAAAAGGTACCAATGACCCAGTACAACGCAATGGAACAAAAAGCATCATTTCTATTCCTGCCTTGGGATTAAGCTGAACCAGCTCTTAAGAAAACAAAGCGGACCTGACAATTTACAAGGTAGCCTGTAATCTTAAAAGGTCAAGGTGAAGGAAGAATTGTTCCCGGCTGTAGGTGACCTAAGCATAACAACTATTAAGCTGCACAGGGGAGTTTATGTGTGCTAAGGACATTAGAAAAGCCTGAATAGTTTCCAGATGGTAGCAATGTCACTGCGTTTCTACATTTGTGGTAAAGGAGGTATGTTGGACCAACCTCCAGTTGGACCAATTGTTATACATTAAAATACACGGGCTGTAAGATCTCCTTGTCACCTGCCCTCACAGTACAAAACCTTCATTTGGGGCACCGGGCACTCTAGCACTGACTTGTGTCATCAGATCTTTTATGTCTGAGTTGGGGCCTAGGTTGTCCAGCTGGCCCTGAACTCACCCAAGAGGCCAGGAGGCAATCCTCCTGCCTTGGCTTTTAGAGAGGGAGTTGTTGGGTTATGAGTCTGTGCTACCAGGACCAGCTACTGTAGTGTTCTTGCATTATACTTTTCTAGAAGTTTGGAATGACTTAATGCCTTCTGAGCTGTATCTCAGCTCAATCTATTTTTTTCTGAGACAGGGTTTCTCTGTTGTACCTCTGGCTGTCCCGGAACTCACTTTGTAAACCAGGCTGGTCTCAAACTCACAGAGATCCGCCTGCCTCTGCCTCCTGGGTGGTGGGATGACCTTGATCCAGCCCTCCTGCCTCAGCTTCCCAAATGCTGGAATTACAGGTGTGCACCACTCAGCCTGCCCTTAAATCTTTTTGCTTTTTCTTATAGAGAGTATCCCCATTTCCCACACATTCAGGTTACCGAAAAGATGCCTGTCTTGCCATATTTTCATGGGAACTGACACACAGTGAGGCTATTATGGGGATACGTCAGTTGAAATTCCTTATTTGTTAAGTTAAACATGCCCGGTCGCTGCATGCACGACCAGAAGAGGCTGCAAACGTGGCAGCTGCGTGGATGTCCACATCCCAGTGAGATGGGAAAAGTCATTCTCTTACATGCTAGTGGACCAAGTATTAAGGGCACGATAAAAAGGAGACAGTTTTGCTAAAAGTGAAGCATCTTTTTCAGTTCTTTAAGCACAGTCTAGAAGGTGAAGTGCTTAAATTCAAGGGAACCAAGACTTCAAGGGCCTAGAAGTAATTACTTAGCAAGGTTATGGTATTTTTTTGAGACAGCGTCTTGCCACATAGCCCAGGCTGGCACTGAACGAGGTCTTCCTACACCCAGAGTGTAGGGATTCGTGGTGTGCACCACACTAAGATTCTAAGAAAAACACCCTAAAACAGATACTTCTCATGCTGTCTCTTCCCCTTCGACTCAGCAGCGAGTCTTTATGCATCAACTACAACTGCTCCGCCAGACACTGGGAATCCCCAAATTGCAATGCATTTCATAGTCACACATTTGTGTATTAATTTACAGTACTGTCACATGGCGGGGGCGGGAGGTTTGAGATAGGCTCTCACTATGTAGCCTGGGCTAGCCTTAAATTTAAGGATGATTCTCCTATCTCAGACTGCCAAGTGCTGTGATTAGAGTTATATGCTACCATGCCTCAGGCTCCAGAGCCTTCTGAGACAGTTTCACACTGTGGTCCAGGCTGGCCTTGATTTTATGGGGATCCCTACACCCCAGCTTTTCACCTGCAGGGATCACTGTTGTGAGCCATCACCCTTGGCCAATCTTTTTTTTAAATTATTAACTCCTAAACTGAATGTCTTGGCATACGGTTCTAACCTTAAAACTCAGGATGTGAAGGCCGGAGGAGTTGAAGTTCAAGGTCACTGTTGGTTAGAGTGAGTTTTCCTATGTATAAAATTCTAATCATTAATAATTTGAGGGATGGCGAAAAAGCTCAAGGGTGTTTGATGCCAGGCCTTTAAAAAAATATATTTATTTTTATTTTATGTGCATTGGTGTTTTGCCTGCATGTATGTCTATGTGAGGGTGTCTGATACCCTGGAACAGGAGTTACAGACAGTTGTGAGCTGCCATGTGGGTGCTGGGAATCGAACCCAGGCCCTCTGGAAGAGCAGCCAGTGCTCTTAACCACTGAGCCATCTCTCCAGCCCCAGGATCAACACATAGGAGAGAGCTGACTCATACCAGTTGTCCTCTGAACTCCACACACTCATCACAGCACTGCCCCACTAAATAACAAACAAATGAACGAACTTCCGAAAGTATATATTAAAACATGCTTCACAAATAAAAACCACAATTGTTAATGTTAATTCAAAGTAGTTGTTCCTAGACTCAAGTTTGAGCCTACATGGATTTCCAAACTGTTCAACATCAGCAAGCCGCCATTCAGATATCTTCTGATAAAAGCCCTGAAACACAATGACCTCATGTCCTGTGGGGAGCTGGCACCTCTTGGCTGGCGCTGGCAATGAGGGGTTTGCTGTATTTGCACTGAATCCAGACTCGGTACATGGTCAACTGTTTCCCTCGGTTCACCTGCAAGCGGCGATCCACCAGGTTCTGCACCTTCTCCAGACCCGCCGCAGTGAAGAGCGTGTCCAGCTCATCTGGTTTGGAAAGAGCAGATGCTTATGGACTTTCCTCTGAAGAAAGGGCAGTTTGCTGATGACTTGACATGTTAAAAGGAGCTTCGACATTGCGGTCAGAATTCTTTTAAAGAGGCCTTAGCAGAGTTAGTTACTCAGGAATGTAGTAACAGCTTGGCAGTGGTAGGCCTAGGTTTGGGTATCAAAGGTCTACAATGGGGAGGAGTCTTCAAAAGATGGAAGTTACAGCATGTTTTTTGTCATGTACATGTGGGTACATATGCATATGGAGGTCAGAGGGCAACCTCAGATGCTATTCTTTAGGCTTCTCACTGACCTGGAACCACTAACCTACTAGGCTAGAATGGTGTGTTAGCAAGGCCGCAAGGCCCAGGGACCCTCTTGTCTCTGCTCTCCCAGTGCTGGATTACAAGCATATGCCACTAATTCAGTTTAAAAAGCCCCCAAGGGCTCTATGAACACTACAAAGTTACACGTGGCGTTGGAAAGTTGGCTCAGTAGTGAAGAGCATCGGCTGCTCTTCCAGAGGATCCAGATTCAATTCCCAGCACCCAAATGGTGGTTCAGAACTACTTCAGGGCCTCCAACACCCTCCTCTGGCCCCTGAGAGCAACAGGCATGCACTGCACATACATACATGCAGGCAAAACATTAAACACATGAAATAAACATAAATCTTAAATTACAGCTGTGTACATCAAGGTAACATTTTAGAGGACAACTTTCAATGCTATGCAGCCAAAGGCTCAAAGTGCAGCTGTACCGAGCACAGACTGGTGCAGAGGGCAAACTAGACCAGGCTGGAGACTCATAAAAAGGGCAGGTTCCCACTTTGCACAAATCAACAGAGGTGAAGGAAAAGCAGCTGATTGGGAGTTAGCACAAGCCAGAGCTGTCTGGGGAACGTTGACAGCTCCGTGTGGCTACAGGGCAGTTAGATAGACTCTTTAGAAAGGCAGCCTACCAAGCAGGAGGGCCAGGTGACTTAAGGAAGGGCAGGTAACTGTCTACCTGATCTGGCAAAGATCATCTTTTTCATACCTTGTGTGAAGAAGTAAACTCTGGTGCCATCTCCTCTCACATAGAAATTTCCAGAGAGACACTGACCTGCAGTTACACGACAAAAAAACAAAACCAAACATTAACACACTTAAGAGATTATGTGTACTGTGGAGCTGATGGAGTCCAGGGGGTGTTAGATCCCCTGGAATTTCGAGTTTTAGGAAGTCATGAGCTACCTGATGTGGGTGCTGGGAACTGAACCCATGAAAGAGCAGTAAGTGCTCTTCCCGGCTGAGACCTCTCTCTAGTCTTATTACTTAACAAATGTGCAACAGACTAAGTTAAGTGTGGTGGCTCATGCTTATAATCCCAGTACTTAGGAGGCTCAGACACGAGGACTGCACTGAGTTCCAGGCCATCTAGGATACAGAATGAGACCTCATCCCAACCCCCAACACCTTTTCCTCAACAACAGGCATTCAAAAAATGAGGTGTACATTTTGGTGACAGGTGCTATTTTGAAGGATCTGCAATTTCCACTAAAGGAACAGCACTTCAGCAAAGAGCAGCACCACAGGAAAACCCAAAACTTCAGTATCAGATAATACATGTGATTTCTAGACCACACCACCATACTTGACCTACAACCCTACAAGTTCTCTTAAAAGAAAAGCAAGAATGGACAACCTTTCTCTTCTGCTCATCCCTCCCGCCTTACAACCTGCATGTAACCCCTACATGTTCTTAACTTTATTTTTTCCCAGTGAATTCTACTCATGCAATCAGGTTTAAGGTGACTGTCTACACATTGATTTCCTCCCTAGTAATAGAGAATGAAAACCTCTCCAAAACCAATCGTGGAACCACCTTCAAGCAGGCATTCAACCACTTTATGTGCTGCTGGGGTTTCTTCAAAGACTGCGAACTCAATAAATGTTAGGGTGCTTAAGAAAGGCCACAGCAATTTCTGTTTTTACCATAAAAGGAGGCATCTAGCTCTTTCCTTGAAGCAACAGGGTTGAGATCTATATTTTTATATCCTTGAACTTTTGTTTATTGGTTATTTATGCTCTTCTGTGAACTGTCCCTTTTTGGGTGGATCATAGATCTTTTCTTTATCAAGTTCATGACAGCCCCTTGAACTCGAATATTCAGACTTTATCTGTTATAAACACATAAATGTCTTCTCAACCTGTTTTTGGTGCTGAGGGCACTGGATACGCTAGGAAGTGCTCTGCTGCTGGGCTGATCCCAGGCCTCATCTAACTTAAGAAATTCTTGCAGGTGTGGGAACAACCAGGGGCTCAACACTTTAGGCAACCCTATGTACTCAACCCTCTTGATTTTACTTCCCTTAAACTTCTGATAGGGCCTAGAAATACTGTCTCTTAGCTGTCCAAATGCCAGGATCACAGACATGCACCACCCAACCTGATTATGTTCTTGAACCTGCCTTTCTTCTCTTTTTCTTTTAAAAACTTTACACTTTTATTTTGTGTGTATGAGTGTTTCTCCAGGATGAGTGTTTGTGCAGTGTGCACGCAGTCCCCGTGGAGGCCAGAACTGGGTGGCAGATCTCTGGGAACTGGAGTTATAGGTGGCTGTTAGCCACTATGTGGGTGCTGGGACCAAACCTGGGTCCCCTGAAAGAACAGCCAGTGCTCTTAACCACTGAGCCAATTCTCCAGTCCTTTTTCATGTTTTATAAAAAACAAGTGTTTTTAACTCCTGAGTTACCCCTCCAGACTTTTTGTTTCTTAAGCCATAGTATCAATCTGTATACCAGGCTGGATTTCAGAATGTAGCTGAAGAGGGACTTGAACTCCTCAGCTCCCCGGGCCTCTGCCCAAATACTGAGATCACAGGCACATACAGTCCTGCCCTCTGCTCTACATTTAAAATGATTTTCACAATCAAGTATTTCTAAAATTAACTTTTCGAAAGTGGCTGTTACGTAACCATAATAAGCCATAAGCCATAATACCTGGATTAAACCAACCTCGTATTTTCTTTTTTTCTTTGGTTTTCGAGGCAAGGTTTCTCTGTTGTTACTCTTGCTGTCCTGGGACTCATTCTATAGACCAGGCTGGCCTCGAACTCACAGCGTTCAGCCTGCCTCCTGAGTGCTGGGATTAAAGGCATGCACACCACCACTACCTGGCCATATTTTCTTAAAACAAAAAGACCTCATGTTTCTATCACCAACATTATTAAATGCATATCTAGTTTAGTCTGATTGGCAGGCTTTTTTTTTTTTTTTAACTAAAGTGGCAAAATACTTTTGAAAAATAAATGTATTTATTTGAGACAGGGTCCCATGGGTGACCATGAACTTGCTATGTATTTGAGGATGACCTTTAACTACTGACTCTTCTGTCTTTATTGCCTAAATGCTGGGATTACAGGTATAAAAACACCTGGTTTTATGCCATTTGAGAGATCAAAACCAGGGCTTTATGTATCTAAAAAGGTACTGTGCTGGCTAGCTGTATGTCAATCTGACACATCCTATAGTCACCTGAGAGGGAACCTCAGAAAATGCCAGCTGGGTGGTGGTGGTGCACTCCTTTAATGCCAGCATTTGGGAGGCACAGGCAGAGAATCTCTGAGTTCAAGGCCAGCCCGGTCTACAGAGCTAGTTCCAGGACAGCCAAGGCTACACAAAGAAACCCTGTCTCAAAAAACCAAGAAAGAAGAAAATGCCTTAAGATCAAGCTGTAGGACATTGTCTTACTAGTGAATGATGTGGGAGGGCCTGGCCCACTGTGGGTGGTGTCATCACTGGGCTGGCAAGTCTAGATTTTATAAGAAAGTAGGCTGAACAAGTCATGAGGAGCAAGCTAGTAAGCAGCACTCCTACATGGTCTCTGTGTTAGCTCCTGCCTCCAGGTTCCAGCACTACATGAGTTCCTTTCCTGATTTCCTTCAGGATGAGCTATGATGTGGAAGTATAAGCCAAATAAACCTTTCCTTCCACTCCCAAGTTACTCTTGGTCATTGTGTTTTATCACAGTAATAGTAACACTAAGATAGCACTCAACCAAATGAGCCATTACATCTTGCCCCAAATTAACATAAACACACACACATATACGTGTGTGTGTGTGTGTGTGTGTGTATGAATGACAGTATGGTACAGTCCTGGCTGACCTGGAACTTAAATGTAAACCACCAGGCAGGATTTGAAGTCATAGAGATCCTCCTGTCTCTGCCTCCTGAGTGCTGAGACTAAGGCCATCATACCTGGCCATATTTTTACATATTTAAAGATTTTTATTTTATGTGTATTTTGCTTACATGTGTGTCTCTGTACCCATCATCAGCTTTTGTCACTCTTCCCTGACACCACCCAACCCGGTGCTCACTCTTCCTCTCTCCACACCAACTGCTGTTTCCGATGGACACTCTCTCTCTTATACACCTGCCTCCAAGCTGTTCCCAGAAGTCCAAGAGGCATGTAACCATAAGGAAGGCTGCACAGCATAAAAAGCTCCTCGCAAAGCACTGATCTGTAACCATAAGGAAGGCTGCACAGCATAAAAAGCTCCTCGCAAAGCACTCCTGTACATGCCACCTGCCCAACTTACATACCTTTTTTAAACCGAAGCTGAGCCATGTCATAGCGGCCATAGTCTCGAAGCAGCATCACCCCTCCAGGCTTCAGGAGTCTACTCAGCCTGTCGATAGCTTTCTGCATCCTGCAGGGCAGCAGGGATGAAATGTCAGTCTCCCCAGGGACAGACCCCGACCCGACAGATTTACTAACTCAGAAACCAACTCTAAAACTTACTGGTGTGATGGTACATGCCTACAATTGCAGCTCTTGGGAGGCCGAGGCTGAGGATTTTGAGCTAGAGGACAGCTCAGGTCACACAGTAAGACCCTGCCTCAAAAAAATAAAGGAACTGCCTCTCCTCGGAACTACTAGAAGGTAGTAGGAACTCAAAGGGTAGGCTTTTAGGTCGTTGGGGAGCATGTGTAGGTGTCCTGGAAGGGGGCTGTGGGATTCCAAACCATTCTTAATCCTCTCTTTTCACCCCTGACCATGGGATAAGAGACTTTGGCTTTGGCCATGATGCACCACCTTGCTGAAGGTCTAAAAGCCAAGTAACCATGAAACCTCCCAAATCACAAGCCAAAATAACCCTTTTCTCTTTATAAGTAGATAGAGAGCTCAAGAAGCATTTTCTAAGTCTCACGCAGGACGAAGCATTGATAATACCTGACACATAAGCTACACCAAACATTTCAAAGCCCCATGATATTCCCGTGAGGCCAGGGACTTCACCGCTAATTTAGAGGAAAAGTAGGCTAGCTGAGTCAGACGGTGTCGAAGGCTTCTTTCTATGGTACCAGTCAATGGTGCCAGCCTCTCTATAACTGACTCTACTTCCTTGAGGGAGCAGTTTCACAGGATTACTGACTGCCTGGTGCACAGGTTTTTTTGTTTTTAGAAAATGGACTCTTGCTATGTTGCTCAGGCTGCCCTTGGACTCCAGGGCTAACTCCTGCCACCGTCTCCTGTATCACTGAGACCACAGGCACATGCTACTATGCTCCCTTTTTTGTTTTCTTGGTTTAGGGACTGAGCCCAGGGCTCCGAGCTTCTAGGCCGCACCCAGGAACTTGTGCTAAACACACATTCTGTTACTGAACTGTATCACCAGCTATCTGCACATGAACTTTGAAAATATATTTATTTATTGTATGTGTGTGGTGGGGGGTATGCATAAATCACATGTAGAAGTCAGAGAAGCACGCGGGGACTTGAGTCAGCTCTCTCCTTCCATCATATGAGCCCTGGGGATTGAGCTCACGTTGCTGGCAAGTTCCTTTACCATCTGAGCCATCTTGTTGATCCTACACGAAGTTTTAAATAGTATCTTAAAAAAACATTATTTGTTATTTTATGTATCTAGGTGTTTACATGAATGTATGCTATGTGTATATGGTGCCCATGGAGGCCACAGTGGATGTTGGATCCCTTGAACTTGGGAGTTACAGATGGCTGTCAATTACCAAGTGACTTCTGGGAAACAAATTTCAGTCCTCTGCAAGAGCAGCCAGTGCTTTTAACCACTGAACCATCTCTCCAGACCCTTAAAAGGTATCTTTTCCAATAGAGCACTTAATTTTTCTTTTATGTCAACCTGACTTTATGGGATACTGTACTTCAGTTTTCCTAAAAATGTAAGATCTTGTGAACTCATTAGCCTAGTCAGTGTAAATTTTGATGCATTAATAACCTTGTCATATTCCAAACATTTAAAAGGCCAATACTGAGATGGCCACCTTAACTCTAAAGCAGCATGCGCTGACTGGACTAAGCAGGAATCTGCCTACACAGTCCTCATGGACTTAGCTCCCGACAGTGAAAGCTGCAGCCAGTCCACAGCCAGCAGGCAGAGAGCTCAAGGCTGAAAGACAAGGTGGACATCATCACTACAGGTGTGTGACTTCTTTATGTCTACTAGACACAATGAAACCCTTTTTAACTTAGGACATAATTGGAGTTTAAGATCTTCAATTAAAGCTTTATCTTGTTAAGGGACCTAAAACTTACTTGTCTGGAACAATTGCTGAAAGAACAAATATAAGAACGATGACGTCAAGACTGTCCTTGGGCATTGGGTAACTCTGATCTTCATTACATAGATCGTGAACAAAGGCAAAACAGCGAGAAGGGTCATATTCTGAATTTGTCTGTAGATAGGTGGAGAGACAGATGGGTCAGAAAATGTGAACGCAGCATAAAGGAAAGCTTACCTTGTTTTAAATGCCACTACTGTTACTCCCAGTAGGATTTACTTCTAGTCAATACAACAAGGTTTTCCAGGGGCACTCAAAACATAGGAATCAGAATTAGTCATGGTGCATGTCTGAAATTCTAGCACTTGGGAAGCAGAGGCAGGAGGACCAGGAGTGGATTACACAGCAAGTTCAAGGTCATAATGAGGTACATGAGACCCAAATGAGTTTCAAAAATAAACAAAACATGTTTGGAGACGGGGCTGGAGAGATGGCTCAGCAGTTACGAGCATACTGCTATTACAGAGAACCTGAGTTTGATTCCCAGCACTCACACTAGACAGCTCACAGCTGCCTGTAAATCCAGCTCCTGATTATCCTATATGCCTCTGAGTGCATATGTGCATACTCACACACATACGTAATTTTAGAGTGTGACCAGGCCCAGAACCACGCCCACGGTCCAGCTAAGTACCAGATTTAGCATTCTTGCCTGGCGTTGCAGTCCAGGCTGTTTCACTAACTTTCTAAACTTTCAGGCCACAATAATGGAGCTAATGAACTTGAGTTTTGTAAGACCCTCCTTCTCTTTAGTTAGCAGAAATTACAGACAGGGGTCACTGTACTTACCTTGACCAGTTCGATAGCTGTAGCAGAAAAATCACAGCAGTACACGAAGAGGTTTGGGTTACTGAAATATGCAGGAAAAAACAACACAACAATTAGGAGGCAAACTGGATCATGTCTGTTGTCTTTGTAGAGTAGCAAAGTCAAATGACAAAGAATACCAAACAAACTGTACCTATTAGTCATAACATATAGCATTCTGGTTAAAATTCTGTGATCTTTATCTTTTTTTAGACCATGCTAATATTAAATTTATCAAACAATCAGTAGGAAACTTTGTCACTTCTAATCAAGAATTACATCAACAAGTGGCTTCCAGTAATCTTACTTAAATGGCACAGCCACAGTGGTTATGGGCACTTGCTGCACAATCACGACCAGAGTTCAGATTCCAGCACCCATACGATTCTTGAGAGGTTAAGATATGCTCTCACTTGAAGTGAATTACTGAGAATGTGATATCAAGAATAGAACAATTTTTTATATTATAATTATATTATATATATCTTATATATATAAGCTCCAAGACTTGCCAGATTCTCTGATAAGCTTCTGACAATAACCTCAGACCTCTTGTTTCTGATGTATCCCAGATTGGCCTTGAATTTGTTATGCAGCCAAGGATGACCTTGAATTTTAGATCCTCTCACCTCTACCTCTTGAATACTGGGATCACAGGTGTGTGCCACCATGCTCAGCTTTATGAGATGTCAACTGAACCCAGAGCTTCAGGAATGCTAGGAAGACACTGCATCAATTGAGCAACATCCCTAACCCAATAAAATACTGTAAATAATATATTTATGTTGTGTGTCTGTGTATATGATAACTTGAGGTAGTCAGATCTGGAAATTGAACTCAGGTTGTCAGGTCTTCCAGCAAGCACTTTTACTCCCTGGCCCCCTTGCTGGTTTGGAATTCACTAGGCAGACTAGACTGGCTCAGAGATCTGCTTGCCGCTGCTGACATTACCACACCCAGCTGGAAATAAGTATTTTTAATGAGGCTAACGTGTCCCTAATGTTATTAAATACTGGATGTCAAACCGGCAGAACTATTTAAACAATAGGTTCCCTGGAGCACCAGAAACTAGAATGTCATTTCTGTGAATGCCTTGAAAATAGATGTGGTAAGAAATATGTGTGCCTGTGTGTGAGCACCGTGCATGCGCGCACACACAGAGTTTCCAGGCAAGGCTCCTAAACTCTAGGGATTTCCTGAATGGCAGAAGTGTCTAGGGGCTAGGTAACCTCAGGAGGGCCAGCACAGAGAGATACAATGATTAGAGAGTTCCAATCTTTAGTCTCCTCACCAGCCTCATGAAAAGGGGCTGGGAAGGGAAGATGGACCTCATTTACTTCCATGGGATGAACCTGACTGCAGAGAGTTTAGACCTAATCCTGTGTCTCTCTTTACCTGGGTATTCCCTGTACCCTTACAATACTCCTGATAATGAACAGTGAAGTCAGCCAAATCTGGGAGGGGATTGTGGACTCTCTTGGCTTTTAGCTTATTGGAAGTACAAGGATCTGCATTTGTAGCTAGAATCTGAAGTGGGGAGAAGTCTTGTAAGACTGAGCCTTTACTCTGTGGGATTTGATGCTAACCCTAGGGAGATGTATTAGAACTGAACCTCAGGATACCTGGATTTCAGGTGCAGGAGACCTGGTTAGTGTGGGGGAAACCCCATACTCCTGGTGTCATAATGTGTGCACGTGTACAGAAGCAAATTTTCAGGAGAACTGGAGACAACTTCACATAGGCCAGCTGTCCCACCTTGATGGGGGTGGTGGGGTGATGATGGTAAGAACTGACAACCTAACAATCACTCTTCACAGAGCTCACAAAAGAAACAGAACATGAAGAGCTTTTAGGCACCTCAGAGCAAGGCATTACATATTAGCATTGTAGCTGGTATTAACTCTAATTTCTCAAACATTAAACTAAAGCTACCTCTAAATGGGTAATGTAGCCATCTAAATTCTGCATAACTCATGTTTCTAGGGGCAAACTCTTCACTTTTTCCTCTTTGCTGTCCTGTGAACACGACAACATACTTACTTGTTAGTTTGTAAAATTGGAAAGACCGTGTTTCCTACACCACAACCAACCTGCAGACAAAAACAAACCATTAGTCTCACAAGTTATTTATTAACCACCCCCATCAGCTCCTCCCCCCGCCCTTCTTTAAAACAGGGTCCAGGCTAGTCTATGACTTATGGTTTACCTGCCTCTGCCTCCCAAGTGCTGGGGTTAAAGGTCTGCACCACCACCGCCCACAGCTTTTAAAAACTGTACAGGAAAGGTATAGTGACCAGAACTAAATAGGACCTGTAGCAGTTCCTGAACCCTTGGGGACTCTAATTGAGGAGGCATAGTAAAAGACAAGAACATAGGCTTTCACTGGCTGAAGACAGCTGGTCTAAAAAAGGAAACGGGCTACTTTTACTTTCTGAGGTCTAGCAAAAGGCCCCAGAGATACACTGTTTTCCAATGAGCTTCACTATACCACTATCAGACAGATAGACTGCGGGGGTCTCTGCGACCTCCGTCACCAGCTGAGACAAGAAGGCAGTTCGGTTCAACACAGCTGAATAGCCGGAGTTGGTTCAAACTTTGAGTAGTTTATTTCGGGCACATTTAAGCACAGACAATTTGGTGAAAACTTTTCTGGTAATGATTAACTCAATCCCATGTGCACAATAAAGCATCCATACAACTCTTTGGGGAACAAAGTAAGCTAAATAAAAACTGAACGTGAATACACTGAAACTCTTTATAAAGTACGTGACACCTCCCATAAGGTAGGTTCTATAGACTGACTGAGGAAAAACAAGCTAATAATAAGAGTCCGGTGTGGTCACCATGCTATTGACCATTTCTGCTCCCAGCCTTCTGGTCAGTTACAGGTATTACACTCCTTCTCTTGAAGGAACAACCCTGAGCGCTAACATTCCAGGTTCCTCTAGTGTTTATCTGTGAGCACAAAGACCTCCATGCCTTCCTCAATAGGCTTGGTTGAAACATTTGCATAGTAACACTGTACTAAATATAGTCCTTTTTGCAGCAATAACAATTGTAAACATTTACCGAGGGTTATGTGGCAGACCACACTTCTTAGACACTACAATGCCGAGAGGTTCCCAATGTTCAGAAGGGACATGGGCTTATGTAATATCTCATGAGAGGTAACAGGGATTAGCTAAGTGGTAAAGAGCTTGTCTAACTTGTTTGAGGCCTTGGGTTCAAATGCCAGCACTGCCTTACCCCACCTATGACATGGGACCTAATTCCACGTTTTACTAGCTCTAGAATCAGCTTCCAGTGAAGTTGGTGGACCCTTACTTATGAATGCCTGCCTAGGCATTTTCCAGTTCTAAAATTAAGTAAATAAATAGATAAAAATGGAGATGATTCCAGGCTGATATGAGGCTCAGATCTAGTTAGTTTAATCAGATAGAAGACTATCTTCACTAACATCATTATTAGGAAAATAAAGTTACCTCAAGTATTCGGTAGGTGGCTGAGGATCCAGGAAATTCATCAGCACAAATTTCTAGGTGACTGAGCTTCTGAGTTACATTCTCTTCCACGGGAGGCACCAGAGTTTCGTATTCAAGGCTGGTACAAGAACTTGTGTGTTGTTCTGCTGTTAAGCCAGGTCCCTCCTCACTGCTCATGCATTTAGAGACTTCACTCTTCTGGTTCCCCAAAGGTAAATCCGCTATGTGATTTTGGCTAGGTGCCAGTTCAGGGAATTCGGTAAAAAGCCAGTGTCTATCCTTGAAAAACCCATTTTCATGAATTTTGTAGAAGTCATTCCAGTATTTATGGGCATTGACTTCATAATCAACTGTAAATATTTAAGAAAGAATTTTAAGAATCAGTCAGAAATATTTTACGTATATCTAATGTCAATTGTCCTACTTCACCAAATGTCATTTTATTCCAAAAGTACCTTTAAGAAGAGTCACAGTCTTAGAACTGAACACCTTCTTGGGTAATTTGTCTCACCACCTATCTACCATACATCTATCTATGTCACCCAGCTTTCATTCCCAGGGGATCCAGCTTCCGCTAGAACCATCAGACAGGAAGTTAGCTACCTATCATTTCCCTCCCAGATTTTTAGATGGCTCTCAATTACAGGAAAATTGTGAAATTAAGCAAATCCCTAGCAACACACACACACACACACACACACACACACACACACACACACACACAATTAGGCACAAATCTAATCATGCTTATTTTCAAGGTTCTTTTTGTCAGGGCAGACAGTTTCTTTGGTATCTGAGGTAATTATATTCCCCTGTGGATCTTTTATTTACAAGCTAAATGTCTCAGGTTCCTTGGATGCTCATATAAATTCAATGATGATTCATGCAGGTCTTCAGAAGGTATGTTCTTGGTTCTTTAGACTGTGGAGGCCAGTCACAAAGTCAAGATTCTTAATTAATATTAAAGATGGAAATACAGCTAGATGGAGACTAGACAATGTAAAACTGCCTTCCAGAAGTAAGAAACGTTTCGATGAATGGAAGAGGGCTTAGTAAGTGTGGGCTGTTTTTCTGCTTTTTGCCAACACGAGTACCCTGACTTGAATTGATAAAAGAATAAAAATCTAAGAAATGGGATTCCACCACTGACTGCTTACCTCTAGGCAAAGCACTTAATGCCCTTGTGGTCCAAGTTTAATTTTTTTTTGGAGACGAGATCAACCTATGTTGCCCAGGCTGACCTCCAATTCAGTGATCCTTCTGCCTCTGCCTCCCACGAAGCTGAGTCTACAGGCATGCACCACTGCACTTGGCTAACCGGTTCTTTAACTGTAAAAAGAGGATATGGGGCTACATGATTTTCAAAATCTCTTTCAACTCCATGTTGCTTTTATCTAGACTTTGTCAAACAATGCTGGGTGCCTATTTTGCAACTGGAATATATATGTTAGAGACAAGGTATCATGTAGCCCAGGCTGGATTGGAATACTATGTAGCAAGGATGATCTTGACCTACTCATTTTCCTGCCTCTACCTCCTAAGAGATTCCACCTCTATATCCTGGGGGTACATGCCTGGCCTGTTCTGGGATCTCAGCACTACACAGAAACTCTTTCAGTGCCTATTATCTTAAATTTCTAGTTTTACTTTCAAATGCCTCTTAGAAACAGGACCAACCAACCAGTTTCAGTTTTACTCTTTAGAGATATTTTATGATGAGATCATTCTTTTTTTTCAGGAAGGGACTCTTTCTTTGACCAGACTCATCTCTGCTCTGCTACATCCATCTTTCTTTGGTAGAAGTCCTAAATCTCGAAATCCATCACTCCAGGAAAAGATGTATCATCACTAGTCAAGAATCCTCTCCTCCAACAGTATTTAGGATCTGACCACATCTACATAGCTCTGAGAGAAACCCTCCAGCAGAACGTAAACCATAGAAGCTAACACTAAGACGATGAAACGACTGTACAGTTGCCACATCAACACCAGTCAATATGATTTAAAAACGGAGACACTAGAAAATAACAAAACAACTATTCACCTCTGAAAACAAACCGCAAAATCCTAGGAAATTCAACCCCAAGTTCCACTAAGATTTTGTCATAATGCAGCCCCTCTGCCTCCTTGCTCGACACCCCCAGGGCCCGTTCTGCGCCCGACTTCATCAGGTCGGTAACGAAGGACCCCGGTGGCCGCATTTCTTCGGCCTCTCCGGAACATGCGATCTGCACAACCGGCTTGTGGACACCGCCGACCGCACACCCGAGCGCACCTTGCTTCTCCGGGCACACCCGCTCGGCACTGTTCTCTTGCACTTTCCTCTCCGCCGCCGCGGCCTGCTCCTCGGACCACTTCACATTGTCCCTGTGGAAACCAAACAGGAAGCTGAGGGCCCTCACATCTCGGCTGCGGGTAGCGTGAGTAGCCCGGGAACGTCCGTCCCCGGGAGGCCAGCGCCTCTCTCCCTCCGCGGGCGGAGGGCACCGGGAGGCCTTCTCCCAGTGCTCCGGGGTGGCGAGGGCGGGCGAGGGCGGGCAGTTACCATGCGTTGTGGTGGAAGATGCGCGCCGGGTCGCTCAGGAACCGGTTCCCGAACTGCTTTCTCTTCCTGTCCTGAACCTGCTGCACGCCTTCAGGGAAAGAGGCCGCCATGACACCGGAGGCGGAAGCGCCTGATTTCGACTTCCGGAAGACCACGCCCCCCCTTCCGGAAGCAGCGGTGTCAGCGCGGAAAAAGCTAGAGGCGAGCCGAGTTGACGGGTCTTCAGGACTCCTTCCTCGGCGAGGGGACGCTGAGG
Source organism: Cricetomys ansorgei (assembly GCA_026225945.1). Lineage (NCBI taxonomy): Eukaryota > Metazoa > Chordata > Mammalia > Rodentia > Nesomyidae > Cricetomys > Cricetomys ansorgei. The sequence goes on from JAMJFZ010001881.1 coordinate 9,459,930, forward strand.
GGCGTGCAGGCCGGGGAGGAAGTGGCACGGTCCCCGAGAACCCGGTTCAGCGCCGGAACCCCGCAGTCCCCCCAGTTTCCCGCCAGGAAAAGCCTTGACGAGCCGACTGTGAAGAGATGAGGGTTCCAGGCTCGCTGCGGTGATGAGAGCGGGCACGGAGGACGCCCACGACTGCGGGGAGGCGACGCGTGGGTGCGCGGTGGGTTCTGAGCAGGAAGCTTCCGTGTTCGATGGCATGGTCACGTTCAAAAGAAATAAGTACATGACCACACGTTTTTGAAAAGCCACTCTTAATCGGCACAATAAAGATGGTAATCCGTGCATACACATCACATAGTTTGGAATTTGTGTATATATTCAACTTATTTAAATGTACGGTTCACACACACACACACATATATATTTATTTAAGCTAATGGTAGCTTATGGTGTAGAGTTTATAATTGTACATTTTCAGCCTTATATTTTCTATTTTAATTTTTCCCCCTCTGTTCACCACTTGGCGTACAGTAACCATGGAGGCCAGAAGAGGGCACTGAGTCCGCTGGAACTGGAGGTACAGAAGCTAGTGAACCACCCTGTGGTACTGGGAATCAAACCCAGGGTCCTCTGGAAGAACGAGTGCCCTTAACCACTGAGCCAACTCTCTGGCTCCTATAATTTCTTTCTTTCTTTTTTTTTTTTTTTTTTTTCTGTCCTGGAACTCTAGATCAGGCTGGCCTTGAACTCGTGTCTTCCTGTATCTGCCTCCCGGGTGCTGGGATTAAAGGCATGGCCACCATGCCTAGCTACAATTTGATTTTTTCTTTCTTTTTGTTGTTGTTGTTTGCTTGTTTTGTGGCAGGGTCTCATTCTAGCCCAGGCTGGCCTTTGAGTCACGATGATCTTCCTACCTCAGTTCCTCAAGTGCTGCAATTAACAGGAGTGAGCCACTATATGCGTGGAAATTGGTTTTTGTAAGTAATTTATTTTCAAAGTTTTGTACAGCTATATATTGTAGGCTGCACATATTACCCTCCCCCATATCCTTTTACTCTTCCTTTTCTTGGTCCTCCCTCCTCCCATTAGTCTCCTTAGATAGTTTTACTTCTACTTTCATGTCGTAGATACAGAATCAAATTGATTCGCAAAAGAATCTAGTAGAAAGTATACTGTCAATATAAGATTGGTTGGGAAGACTCCAAGTGCTGACTACTTGGAGCGAAGGAGTTTTTAGTCAGTGAAGTGCTAGACACTGTACACTGGTATCCCACAGCAGATTTTACAGAACAGAGGAAGGTGATAGGGAGAAGACACTGGAACATCTGAGAGACTGCTTTCTGAATGTGTGTGTAGGGGTGCACTCTTTGGGAAAAACCTGTAAATCCAGTAACTGTTAAATGACCTGTTTCTGAGATGTAGTCAGTACCTAAGTACTGGCTGAGGCAATTATTAGGTACCCTGCCCCCAACTTCTTACATGCTAAAGGCATTTGTTTATGATGTTGCTAATGAAGGGATCTTATCATCCTGCAGCCTTCGGCAAAGAGCAATCTTGGGAAAACCAAAACCTGAGAAACTCCGACTGCCTGGGACATGCCTCTATGGTCCTAGGTTGGTCGGCTGAAACTGCAGGCCATATTGTTCTGTTCATTATGCAGATAAGGCCTTTGTATCTGTGGGGGAGAACAATTAGCATTTTCTTAAATCAATAAAAGACTCAAAGTGAGCTCTGGGTTCAGTCCAGTTCAGTTGGCAGAGAGTGTACCCTCTGTGCTCATGAATTCAAGGTTTTCATCCTGAAATGGTTTTCAGTTCTTTTTCAAACACACACATGACTAAGGGCGACCACACACAGCAGATTCTACTGACAAAGGGGAGTGATAAAAAACTTCAGTGTTCCCACCAAGGAAATGGGAACAAGCTCTTAAGCCCTCCCTAATCCTGAAGATAAACACATGAGCTAATAAAAAAGACGGTCGAGAGTATGTGCTTTTAAATTACGTTTATTTTAGTGTGTGTGTGTGTGTGTGTGTGTGTGTGTGTGTGTGTGAGAGAGAGAGAGAGACAGACAGACAGACAGACAGAGATGGAGACAGAACATGGAGGTCAGAGAACAACTTGCTGGAAGTTTTCTCCTAGTATGAATACTGGGGATTAAACTCAGGTTCTTAGGCTTGGTGCAAGCACCTTTACCCACTAAGCCACTTCACTAGCCCCAAGAACATGCATTCTGTTTGAAGACAAAAATCATGCATTCTCACGGTATCTTGAAACACTCTGAATAGGAGCTCATTTCCAAAGCACAAGGACCATGTTCAAGGCCAGCTGTATGTAGATCGAGCAGTTGACTTCATATTTCTAAAGATCATCTTTATTACATTTATTATGTCTGCACATGTGTGCACATGCATGTCACAGTGCATCTGTGGAGACCAGGAGTGGGTTCTCTTACCATGTGAGTTCTGCGTCTCTAGCGCGGGTCCTTAGGCTTGGTGGCAAGCATCCGTGTACCTGCTGGGCCATCTCATCAGCCCAATTTATATTATTATTTTTGTTTTTTTTTTTGATACAGGGTCTATGTACTTCTGCCTGGCCTCAAGCTCACTATGCATATCAGGCTGGCCTCAAACTTAAGAGATCTGCCTGTCTCTGCCTCTCAAGTACTGGGATTAACGATGCCCACTATCACATTCAGCTATATTTATTTTTGATATGTTAAGAGTTTGGTTTTTATTTTGGTGCCCTCACTAAAAACCATTGGTGTTCACATTCAACAATCCCAGTATCTAATGTTGTGCGTGTAAGAAAGCTCATTGTTCTTTTACTTGAAGTTTCAGGAAGTGTGCCGTTTGAACCTTGAGGCTGTTTTTGAGACAGGGTTTCTCTGTATAGCCCTGGCTGGCCTAGAACTTGCTTTGTAGACTAGGCTGGCTTCAAACTCAGATTTTCCTTCCTCTGCCTTCTGAGTGCTGGATCAAAGGTGTGCACTACCATGCCCAACAACTATTTATTTTTGAGATTAATATAATTACATCACTTCCCCATCCCCTTTCCTCCCCACAAGGCTTCCCATATATCCCCCCTTACTCTTTTTCAAATGCGTGGCCTCTGAAAATGGACAAGTGTCTCACAGTATAGCCTAGGCTGACTTCAAACACTGGACTCTCCTGCCTTGGCTAACTTTGCCAAGTGCTAGAATTACAACCATGCATGCATCTCCCAAATGCATTTTAACTATTCTAAACTTGGTTAGTTTTTTAAAAATTTCTTTTTAAAAAATTTGATTACTTGTGTGTAGGTCAGAAATCTATCAGATCACCTGACTGGAGTTACAGGCAGTTGTGAGCTGTGTGATGTCCATGTTGGGAACTGAACTCAGGTCCTCTGCAAGAACAGTCTGTGCTCTTAACCACTGAGCCATTTCTCCAGCCTCTTAAACTTGAGCTACACAGTGTATTTGTTGGCTTGTACAACTTATTTTTCTTCAGTGTTTGAACATCTGACATTTTTTGAAAAGAATTTGGAAGACATGGCTACAAGGTTTCTGCCTGTGGTCAGAATACGCCGAGAATACCGTTTCAGAGGAGCTGAGGGGCCCTCTGGTGGAGAGTAATGAGAACTCTCTTAGTCAGTGGATGGTAAGCATTCAATGCGTGTAAAGGCTGTTTAGATTTTCTTGGGTGTTAGCCCAGAATAGGGCAGTTAATCATTTCACCCCTGCTCCCCGAAGTTGCAGGTGTAGAAACCAGAACCTCTATTCAGAGACCCCATAGACCCTATTTTGTGTATTTTGTGTATATGCTCAGAGACTCTATTTTGTGTACGTGCTTGAGGCCTTACCTAAGCCTGACTTTGCTAACTTCCCACTCTAAGGGCAAATTATCTCATCCAGCCAGATAGCCTGCCCTGAAGACAGTATATACTAAGGGTAATTACCTTCATCTGGCCAGATAGCCATGCTAAGAGTGATCAGCCTCATCCGGCCAGGAAGCCCTGAAGGCTTAGGCCATAAAACTATCTCACCAGACCAGGTAACCCTGAAGGTCATTAAACCAGATGCCCGATTGTGATGACTAACTTGCCAGGTATTATTACAAATTGTAGCCACACAGACACTTGTGAACTGCACCTGTACCCATTAATTAAAAACCAGATTCTCTCACCTATGTGGAAAATCCTTTTTCTGACTATAAAAGGAGCTGTAATTCTCTGTTTGGGGTCAGTCATCTCCATGCTGGTTTTTCTTTACAGAATAAAAGTGCCTTTGCTTTTTACATATGTGGTCTCGTTGGTCCTTGGCGGGGGGGGGGGGGGGGGGGGGGGGGGGGGGGGGGGGCGGGGGGGCGGCGGCAAACTGTGCACCCAACAGCAGGCAGTGTGAATTCTGGGCCATTTAGGCATGTGCTGTGGAACAAGAGCACCAGGAAGGATCCTGGTGTCTTAATTGCTTCTTTTTAACTTTTACGGAGCGTGGGCAGCCTTTTAGCAAACGAAGATACCTGTATAAACCTATTTAACAACGTTTTTTATTTTCCTTGTTCCTCCTCCTCCCTCATTCCTCTACCTCCCTCATTCTTCCTCCCCCCTCATTCCTCCTCCCCTCCTCCCTCTCCTCTCCCTCCTCCTTCCTCTCCTCCCCCCCCTCCCCCTCCCCCTCCTGTCTCCTCCTCTGTTTTTTGAGGCAGGGTCTCACTATGGTTGTCCTGGAACTTACTATGTAGACCAGGCTGGCCTTGAACTCACAGAAATCTGCCTGCCTCTGCCTTCTGAGTGCTGGAATTAATGGTGTGCGCCACCATGACTGACTTCTTTTTTGTTTCTTGTATGCTGGCAAGTGCTTTCCCACTTAGTTGCTGCCCCAGTGCACCCTTCCCCCCTTTTTTTGTAGAGTAAGGCTTTGCCAAAGAAAAACCTCTGCCCTTGGTGGTTGCGTGCCCGCTTGGACTTCTGGGAAGCTTGGAGGGAGGTATGTAAGAGGGAGAGTGTCTGTTGGAAATAGTAGTTGCAGTAGGACAAGGAAAGGAGAGCACAAAAGCTGATGATGGGGATAGCAGGGTAGAAATAAGGCTGGCAGGGAAGCAGGCAGAAATAAGGCTCAGGTAAGGTGGACTAATTGGGATATTAGAAAAGTTACAATTTAGATCTTTCTCAGTAATTGCCGTGCTGGGAGAAGCTGAACCAGAGTGGGATAAAGTTAGTTTAGTTCTTCTTTTCCTCCTCTTCCTCTTCCTTCTCCTCCTCCTCCTCCTCCTCTTCTCCTCCCCCCCCCCCGCCCTTCCCACCTACCTACCCATACACACAGAATCTGCATAGGAAATAAAATATTTTTGTCATCCTGCTAATAGGTCAAAAGATTCATGCAGATTTAGTGCTTGCTGAGTTCCAAAGCTGTGTATCTCCTTTCGATAAACTGTCAAAAGCCACAGGATGCCTGAAGTATAAGAGCTAAAGTTATGTTTTAAGTCTTAATTAATGTGCCTAAGAGATCTATAAAACAAGAACAGATAACTTCCTAGAATGCTGGGTGGGGGCTGTTCATGTGAGAAAACAGGCCACCAGTACTGGTTCCCTAAACAAGTTTGGATAATCCAACTGCACCGGATGTGCTCCAATGACACGGGATATGCTTAGTCACTTGAAGTGGGGAGATACCCAGGCAGGAAGGATACATGCTCGCCTCTGATTGGACCTGGTGGGAAGTACATAGCCTTATGGGTTCTGCCCTTATAAGTATCTAGTGGATATGACTCAGTACTATTTTTGTGGGAATCCCTGAAGGGTCCTGTTCAGAGCCCATCATTACTGACCAGTATTTAATTCAATTAAAGCTTGCTTTGAATTGGCTCAAGTTTGTAGTGATGGTCTTACTTCTCATTTGGTGGGATTAACAGAACTACTCCAAAAGTGGAACTAAGAAGAATAAGAGTGATACACAAATATTTTTAAGATGGTAAATTCTTTTTTTTAAAGATCTATTTATTTATGTATGAGTGCTCTATCTGCATGTACACTTGTATGCCAAAGAGGGCATCACACCTCATTATAGATGGTTGTGAGCCACCATGTGGTTTCTGGGAATTGAAGTCATGACCTCTGGAAGAGCACCTAGCGCTCTTAACCACTGAGCCATCTCTCCAGCCTAAGATAGTAAATTCTATACAACTAAGTTTTATCACAATAAAAATCATGACGTTCCAGCATGGAGAGATAGCTCAGTGGGTAAAATGCTTGCCGTGTAAGCCTGAGTCCCACCCGCAGCATCCATGAAGAGATTTGACTGTGGTGGTGGTGGTGTGTCTAGCATTAAGGTGGAGATGGAGACAGGCAGATTCTGGAGGCTCATTGATCAAGTCAGTGAGAGATGCTGCCTCAAAAGACAAACTCGAGAAGAGAGGAATGTGCCCTGACGTCAACTTCTAGGCTTCACCCACATCAGCATGGGTGAGAACACCCAAGTGCACTCATACTCGGGCGCATGTGCACAAAACAAAACATTATGATACATTCACAGATTTGCAACATGCTTATGTGTGTTTTTAATGTAATGGATAGTTCAGTTATTTGCAGGAGCAATCCAGGTGAAAGGTGTGCCTTAGGAATTCCTAAATTTCATGGAGGTTCTTCATGGTGGTATCAGACAGCATGCTGGTGCATTCCCAGCGATTGCTGTCCTCTGAGTCTTTCACAGATGTTCAAAATCACAGCTCATTTATTGTCACCTAAAACAGAATCTTATTGCTTGGAGGGCCCTTAGGAACCCAGGCCAACTTTTCTATTTGCCCAGGTGTTGGCTGTTTAAGCCCAGAGGGAGTACCAGAGTGCAACTGGCTCTAATAGGGTAACAATTTTAACTAGCAAAGATTTGGGGAAGAAAAGCCATCCTATGATTTAGAGAAGTTTTTACTGGTCAGAATCCAAAAGATGTCAAAATTTCCACCTGCTAAGAATGTAGTAGAAGAAAGCAAGAAACCTTATTTTTGATTTGATAACTATGGAAAGTAGTTTTCGAAGTTGTTTAGAAAACGTAGACATTTCATTGCCGAAATCCTCTGAAACCTTTCCGTTTCCTTTTCCTTCCTGTCTCCAGGTCGCACTCACTGAAGTCTGATGGGGAAGATAATCCAGAGTTGCCGGAGGAGTTTCTGTTCGCATAGGCATCATGCAACCGCAAGTCCTTAGGGGAAAGCATCTCCTGGCAGACGTTCCAGGACCATGTGTATGTAGAGAAGGTGTTGTAAAAGGACTCGTTGTTGGTTTCGATCCCAACCGAATCCCCTCGGATCTTTTTCCAGAGATTCAGCATTTCTTTCCGGTGCTCAAGGGCAATTCCTAAGTTATAGGTATCTGTGGCTCTCTTTACCTGCAGCGAGAGGGTAGATATTAACTTACTGTAGTTACCTTAACTATCTTTGTTTTATGAACCATATTATTGTAGTGGCTTGAGAGTTACATATGTGAAAAGACTACATCCTGGGTAGCATCTGACTTATGAGCTAGGAGCTGGTAGAAATCAAAATGTTTCACTTGAAAGCCGGGCGGTGGTGGTGCGTACCTTTAATCCCAGCACTCAGGAGGCAGAGGCAGGTGGATCTCTGTGAATCTGAGGCCAGCCTGTTCTACAGAGTGAGTTCCAGGACAGCCAGGGCTACACAGAGAAGCCATCTTGAAAAACAAATAAACAAACAAACAACCCCCCCTCCCCCAACGCCACCACATCCCTCCCTCAAAAAAGAAAGAAAAGGAACTTGGAGCCATCCTCCTGTTTCTGCCTCCTGAATGCTGAGATAAAATAATTTTATAAAACTACTTGAAATATGGTTGCATACATGTAGTATACATGTATGGAGACTAAAGATAAGGAGAAGTGCGGGGCTAAGGCAGAAAATATAGGTACCTGACTCAGCCTAAGACAGCTGGGGGAAGATGCTGAGCTGAGCAGATCATTAAGGATTTTCAAGTTGAGGGATCAAGGAGTGATGGGAAGGAGTCCCAGGAAGAAGATGCCATATAAACAAATGCTTAGAAAGGCAAGAAACACCCTGGACTTGGCAGGAGGATTCAAGCGTCTTGGTGTTGTAGGAATGTCAGGGTTAAAGTAAGAGGGAAGTCTGAAGGTTAGTGGATTCAGGGCAGTGGAAAGCCCTCCGTAAAAAGCATGTGTGGAAGCTGGTTTCTGAGGGAAGTGAGATAAATCCCTCAGCTGTGTGGGAGAAGAAAACTCGGCCATGACTTGGGAGGGAAGTCTCACTGACAAAAGCTGGTCTGGAATTTTCTATGTGGCCCAGGCTTGGGCCACATCTGTAATCCTCCTGCTTCTGTCTCTGGAGTGCTGTTTGGAAGTATTTACCACACCCATCCTTCTGAGCCCCCAGAACTGGGAATTAAACCTAGGGCCTTGTCTGTACTAGGCAAGAGTGCTACCACTGAGCTGTATCTTCAGCCCAAGCATTTGTCTTAAAGGGCAATACCATGTTTGGATCTTCATCAGCAGTTCTCAACCTAAGGGTCTCAACCCCTTTGCGGGGCTGAATGACCCTTTCGCAGGTGCCGCCTAAGACCATCTGCATATCAGATATTTACATTATGATTTATAACAGTAGAAAAATTACAGCTATGAAGTAGCAATGAAAGTAATTTTATGGTTTGAGAGTCACCACAGCATGGGGAACTGCATTAAAGGGCCGCAACACTGGCTGCTGTTCAGGCAAGTCTTAGGGAAGGACTCAACTCAGGCAGAGAGAACAGGGGCAGAGTGAAGGGACCAGACTTGGAAAGCATTCCAGAATGAATTGAAGTAGATTTGGTGACTGGTGGAGGTAAGGAGTAAGGGAAATCAATCAATCAACCAATCAATCGATGTTAAGGGTGTCCCTTAGCCTTCTAGATTCAGTGACATAGTAAATTGATGGTACCAGCCACTGAGATGCAGTGTCCTCAACATTCTCAGGGGAGAACCAGGTTGATGGAGGAGGAAATGAGCATGGGACCCGTTGAGCTTGATGTGTTATGAGGCCTAGCATATAAGTGGCAATGTTTGTCAGGTGGTGAGTGAGATAAAGGCCAATGTGCAGACAAGAAGTCCGGGCTAGGGGCAAATGAGTTACTAGTATATAGGTGGCTACTGCGAAACAAAGAAGGTAGACTGAAATAGCCCATGAGCCCGAGCTCATAGCTCGGCTATGGAGGCTAGCTTCCTTCACCTGACACAGAGATCCCTGCTGTTCTACTGCTGAGTTATAGGGAGACTAAACTGATGATCTTCTCAAACTTCTTAGCCCTTGGGGCGCTGGTGTTGGTGCCGGAGGTCTCTGGCCACAGGCAGCCTCTCTTTCCTCGAGTGTTAACGAGACAGGGATCAGCTGCCCACTGTCTTGTGTTCTCGAGTCCCGCGTATCCCAGCGCATTGCCACTGCCCACCTCCTTTTCCGTGACTTTGCCCCCACCCCAAGCTTTCTTAGAGACTGCTTGTCTCTCTGTGATGCCTCCTGATCTCAGAACTCATGGATACACATTTCCAAGAGAGTGTATGAGCGGGTGCTGTGAGGAGATTGGCAGCGTGAGCAGAAAACTGGGAGTGGAAGCATTGAGAGCGGGATGATTATTGTAAAAAAAAAAAAAAAAAAAAAAAAATGAAAGGTATCCAAGGACTAGAACGGCCGAGGCTGACTTCTGGCACACACATGCTCACACAGTTGCACACACACAAAAGCACAGGCAGAGGGGCTTCAGAATGCACACTTTTAACCCTAACTCTCTACCACCTCTCTGCCCACAGGTAAGGAGCAGGACGTGCTCACTCCACAGCGCCCCCTTCCGCACTGGATGCTAATCACCATGCTCTCGACGCGCCTACCCCTTAGCCTTTATAAATTACACTCCAGTCCTGGTGGTTCTGTGTCTTTGCCTCTCTTTCCAGAACCCCTCAAGTAATGCTTTCTCCTGTGAGTTCTGGGCACGATATAGCTCATCTTGTCTCACTATAAAGTATACATTTTTGTTTGGTTTTGGAGGCAGAGTCTTCCCAGCAGAACATACTTTCCACAGTGTAGTCTGGGCAAGGCACTGGACACTGAGTACTCACATGCTGTTTAATGGCAGCTGCATCAGCTACTGTCCAGTGTTGCTTTTTCTTGAATAGGTGGTCAATGGCTAAGATTTCATCTGAATAGCCTGAGGCAGACCTGATAGGTTTTACATTTGCAGCCTTCGTGCACATTAAAAAAAAAAAAAAAAGAAAGATTAGGAATACAGTTTAGTTTGAATTATATAACAAAGATATAATTATACATATGTGTAAAATGCCATAGTGGAACCCATTACTTATGCTAACTTTCAACATTAATTATAAAAAGGCATAATAATTGCAGGAAAAGTATTAGTATGAAGTTGGGCAAAATGGTGCAGGCCTGTAATGCTGGCCCCTGGAGTCTGCTGCAAGAGAACCTACATGAGTTCCAGGACAGCCTGGGCCAAACATTGTGACACTGTTTCATACAATCAAAACCAGATTTTATTTTAATGAGAGGATTTGTATATGATTTATAAGGTTGTCATCACTAAACCATTTGTCAGTTGCACTGGAACACCTAGCAATTAGGCATTTTGCAAATCAATTTCCATAGCAACAATGGCTCATGTGCCGAGTGACTAAGAAGGGTAGAGAGGAGCCAACTCCATCCTGACCCAGACTTCCACTAAACTAAAGAGGAAGGTGTCCCCACAGAGTGCAACCTCTGCTGCTCCCAGACGTTCCACAGGAAGCAGCATTTGTTTTTCCTGTTGCTGGGCCGTTGAACAATGCTAGGGGAAGTTAGGTAAATATTCTGCTGCTTTCTTTGGACAATTGGGCTTATTGCCCAATCTCATCCAGACCCAGGCTACTATTTGGCATTCCTTCTCTCCCTTCATTGTTGGCACTTCAAGTGGCTGCTGGAAAGCCAGACTTCAGACCCCCTAGGCTGCTGGTCTCGAAAGCTATCTGGTATGAATTCTCTCAGCTCCTCCCCGTTTTGTGATTTCTCCATCCTTGAACCCATTGTTTTCCTCCCATGTGAGTCTTTTCTGATTTCCAAGGCCAAAAGTCTCCCCTGTGTTCTTTATATACTATGCTCTGGGATCTCTTTAAAAATGGTTTTAAAAGCACATCGACTGATATTAATTGATCGTATACATGTCTGTGTGTCTATCTGCCCTGGTACTCATGCTGAGGTCAGAGGACATTATGATGTTAGTTCTCTCCTTCTTGTACAGAGGTTCTGAGGTTCTGGGAACCCAGCTCGGGTCTTCAAACTTGTGCTCTAAGTGCATTCACCCATCCTGCCCTTTCTCAGACCGTTTTGTTGTTGTTGGTGGTGGTTTGTTTTGTTTTGTTTTTGTCGTGTGAACTATGTGACTCCTAGGATTTGGATCTGTTTGTATTTGTACCTTGCAGGCTTCCCAAGGAATATGTTCTCCACTGAGAGCTTCTAAAGCAGGTTGAACTTGGGCCTTGTGCGGAGCAGTATTTACTTTCTTCTCACGGACTCTGTAGTTTTAGAGATCTTAGTGACAGGTGTCCACGTGTCACCCTGCATTGTCAGGCCAATCCCTGCCCCAGCCGGCAGGGTGAGTCCATCATGTGCCCTCCCTGCCTCTCTTTTCTGTTTATCCTAAAGGTCACTCTATGAGTTGGGTGTTACAGCTTTAGGTTCTCCCTTGCTTTTATTTTTTCTTTGTTTTTAAGGGAGGGTCTCACTATGTAGACCAGCCTGGGTTTGAACTTACAAAGATCTGCTTAGCTTTCTTGCTTTTTGAGAGATGAGCATTTTTGCTTTTGAGGACATTTTTAAATATTTGCCATTTCATCTAACAATTTTTTTTTGACATAGGGTTTTTCTGTGTAGCCCTGGCTGCCCTGGATCTTGCTCTGTAGACCAGGTTAGCCTTAAACTCACAGAGATCTGCCTGCCTCTGCCTCCTGAGTGCTGAAATTAAAGGCGTGCACCACCACTGCCCAGCTTTTCATCCAGTATTTTTTTTTTATGGGGCCATCAAGAGTCTGTGAGTGGGGTAGGTCATGGGGAGTGGGGTTGATAACAAATACCTTGTTATTTTCATTCTGACACAAGTCCTAGTTCTTGATTTCAATTAACATTTGTAAATACATAGAATATTGTATTAGCCCTTATAGTATATTAGCTTAGACATAATATACCATATAGCATATTTTATCTCATGTGGCATATATCTAATGTTCTATATACTTATACATATAAAATTATATAAGTGTAAAAATGTGTGTATGTATGTGTATGTGTGTGTGTGTCTGTGTGTGAGTGTGGAGGCTACAGGTTGTTCAGGTGCCCTTCTCTGTAGATGTTCACTGCATCTTTTGAGGCAGGTGCTTTCACTAGACCAGAGCCCACTGTGATCAGCTAGGCTGGCTGGCTCCAGGATCTACCTGTCTCAGCATCCCTGCACTGTGGGTACAGGAATGTGCTATATGACAGCTTTTATGAGGGTCCTGGGGTCTTCAGGTCCTCATGCTTGTGCAGCAAGCACTTTAGTCACCGAGCCATCATACAACCAATATATATTAATGTATATCTATCCTTAGTGTATACACACACACATATATACATATATGTAACAGGCACTTGTGACATATTAGATATAGCATAATATCATACTTATAAATGTACATATAATGTAGTAGATATAGATTATAATGCATATATCTTCCTTTACATATAATGTGAATATGATACCTGAGGTATAACAATAAATAGTAACATAAATCATGGAAAAATTAGAATATAGCATATTGGCTGTTATTAAAATATATCTTAAGAATTATGTTTAATTATGTGTGTGTGTGGCTATGTACACTCGAGTGCAGGTATCTGTGGACTTCAGAGGTCAGATAGCCTGGGGCTGGAATTACAGCAGTTGTGAGCCATCTGAGAACCACATTTGGGTACTTTGTAAGAGTGGCGTTAAGAGATGAGTAGCCAGGCGGTGATAGTGCACGCCTTTAATCCCAGCACCCTGGAGACAGAGGCAGGAGGATCTCTGTGAGTTTGAGGCCAGCCTGGTCTACAGAGTGAGTTCCAGGACAGCTAGGGCTACATAGTGAAAACCTTTCTCGAAACCCCTACTCCCCTCCCCAAAAAAACAGATGTTATATATATGACTGACCAAGAAGTTCTCTGAACCACACATGCGTCTCTCCAGCCTCTAAAATATGTATTTAATAGATAGTTTACTGTGTGGTGTGTACAGGCCTATAAATCCTAGCACTTGGGAGGCTGAGATAGGAGAGTCATTGCAAATTTAAGGTCAGCCTGGTAGACAGTGTGAGATCTTGTTTCAAAAATCCAGAATAAACTAACTGTGAAATTCTACCACAATCAGTTTATTTATTCTTGGCAGTCCTTTTGCTTCAGCTCCTGAGTGCTGGGATTAATAGGCACATGCCATCATATGAGCTCCCTCTGTAGCTCAAAGAGGCCTGAAAGCCACTAGATAACCCAAGCTAGCCTTAAACTCTTTGCCATCTTTCTGCTTCAGCCTCCTCAATGTTGAAATGACAGGAATGAACCACTGTTTGGATTGTTATTGTCTTAAATTCCCTACCCAGTCCCAAGCCTAGGGTTTGTTATTTGCAGTAAATTGAACTTTTTGTTGAAATTGTTATACCCAAGTTCAAGGTCCTTGTTTGCTACATAGCAAGTTTGAGGCCAGCCTCAGCTACATGAGACTTTTCTCTAAAACTCCCAATCCAAAACCAAACAAACACTTCAAAACAACAACAAACACAAGCCCCCAAGACACTGTCCAACATTTGTCATGACAACATGCTTTTAGTCTTGAGTGGGTTCTTACAAATGAAGTACTTAAATTAGCTAGTATGACAGATTAAATCTCACCTGTATTTTCCAATCTCTTTTATTGAAAAAATAGTCCTCAAAGAAAGTCAGAGGCTCCTTTCTCTTTAGCATTTCTAATTTCTGTATGTCTTTGAATGGCTTTCCCATCACCACCCCATCCACATCAGGAAACAAGGGAAAGATAGGTATTTTTGAGTACGGGCTACCGCTAGGGAGATCGCACCCTAAAAAGATAAAAACAAAAATGGCGTTACAAATAATGCAAGACGTTCCCATGATGACCAGCATGTAGAGCCCTAGGGTGCTTTCATTCCCCTTGTGGCCTTGGCTCCTCTGCCTCAGTCACGCAGCTGTCTGAGGGCTCAGCCAGGGGCACTTCTGCGTCTCTGTGTGACAGGGCATGGTAGCTCAGCCGCAGGCCCTGCTCCCACGTCTCTATTTACTTCTGACCAGCTGCACTGGTCGATCTGTAACAGTGCAGAGGGAAAATGGTTCTTACGCTTGAGCGCTTCGAGAAACTTAAACAAATCCCTTTCTTTCATTATGGAGATCCTGGCAGAGTTGGCGAAGGCGGCGGTGCTTGAGTGCGGAGGAGTACATATGTCTGCCTTGAAGCCCCTTTTCCCATATGGTCTCCACTGGAAATCTGAGCTGCTTTCCTGGAATTTTTTTCGATAATAGCTTAAAAAGAAAATACAAGTAATTCAGAAATGGATATAAAGAACTGTTAGGACACAAAAGAAGAAAATGAAACTGCAGGTTATAGATGTCGATAGTTTATTTTATTTTAAATCTATTTAAAATGTTTATAAGCATATGTGGCCATACATAACAATAGGCTTCATTACGGTGCTTTCACACATTACATGTATTTTTACTATATTCGCTCCATTACCCTCCCTTGTTTTCTTCTGGCTTCCCTAGAAGCCCTTTCTCTTCCCATTTTAGTCTCTCTTCGACCATGTCTTACTTTTGTCCTCTCTCTCTCTTTCTCTCTCTCTCTCTCTCTCTCTCCTCATCCTCACCTACCTTCCTGCTTTTTCTTTCAGGCTTGAAAACTCAATGTGTATTGTTATGGTTGTTTACAGGGTCCTGGAGGAGGGATTATTTGCAAGAGCCTGGCTCCCATAGCTTTCTAGTGTCTACACCACTTTCTTTTTTGAGACAGGGCCTCACTTTGTAGCCTAGGCTGGCCTTGTACTCAGGGTGTCCCTTCTGCTTCAGACCCCAGAGAAGTGGGATCGCAGCATGAGCCACTATGCCTGCCTAGGAAGGCCTGTTTCCATTTGAATGTTTTGTGTGTTCTGGGATGAAACCTAGGCCTGTGTGCATGTTAGGTAAGTATTCTACCACTCACCTATGCAACCAACCTATTTCCTCTTGTTATGTCTTATTTTGGGAAGCTCATGACCAGTTTTTTCCACTGAACACAGGGCCTTGTGCATGCCAGCCATGGACTCTAGATGCTGAGCCATGGTCCCAGTTATTTCCTCCTGATAAACGATTCCTTTATCATTTGTATAATGAACATCTTGGACGCTTTATAATTTTTGACATTATTACATTTCTTAATGTGAATGTGTGTGTGTGTGTGTGGGTGTGGTGTACACACTAGTGCACCTAGTGTGTAGGTCAGAGGAAAACTTGCAGGAGTTATCTCCTTCCAGCATGTGTGTCCCAGGGATTAAACACAGTTGTCAGGCTAGGTGGTAAGCACCTTAACCTGCCAAGCTGTCTTTCCCACGCCAGTTTTTAACTTTAATGCCTATTTTATCTAACTATAACTACTTGCTCATTTTTGTTTTCTATTTGCAAGGAATATTGTTTCCATTTTTCTTTAAATTAAAAAACTTTATTAATGTGTGTGCACGGGTGTGTCTGTGAGTGTGCCTGTGTACATGCATTGGTGGTGCCTGCAGAGGCCACAGGAAGGTGCTGGCTCTCTTGGAGCTGGAGTTTTGTTTTGATTTGGTTAGCTGTGTGGGTGTGGGTCCTGGGATCCAAGTTGGGCCCTCACGATTGAGTAATAACTGCTCTTAACTGCTGAGTCATCTCTCTAGAGCTCCATCTTTGTACTTCCAGTGTATATGTATGTGACTTTACTGGCTAGGTATTTCCTTACAGGTAGCATGTTTTCCCTTTTTGGTCTAATGTAAAAAATCTATTCATCTGACCCCTACGTTTTAGTTGGGTAATTTAATCCATTTACATTCAAGATTACTGTTAAGTAACAATATGCTCCTGCCTTTCTGTTACTTATTTTTCCTGTTTGCTTGGTCTATGCATCCTTCTCTATGGTTGACCTTTGTGGTTGATCTTTGGCACTGAGAGGGTATGGTTCTTCTGTCTGTTGTGTGTGCTCTATTGTTGAGAGTTGTACTTCTGTACATTTCCATGTTGTAATAGTTATCCATTGGCTTCTAGTGTAGGGCTCCTTTAAGTATTCTTCCAGGGCAGGTCTGGTGGTGATACCTTTTTTGTTTGTCAGTGTTTGTCTAGGAAAATCTTGTTTCCTGTTTAATTTTTTTCTTTTCTTTTTTTTTATATGCAGGATTTATTTAAATAGTATAATTGGAGGTTTCTGTTTAATTTCTGAAGGGCAGCTCTGCTAGGTGTAGATTTCCTGGTTGGTGAGTGTTCTCTTTCAACATTTTGAACAAATGATTCCATTCTCTTTGCTTTTAAGATTTCTGGGGATTTGTGCTAATGTAATAGGAATTTCTTTATATATGACTGGTGGTGTGTTTTTCTTTTTCCTTAGAATTTTCATTGTCTTTCTCTTTCTTTATTCCTTCTATCTATCTATCTATCTATCTATCTATCTATCTATCTATCTATCATCTATCTCTTTTGGAGACAGGGTCTCACTGGGTAGTTCTAGCTGTCCTGGATCTCACTATGTAGACCAGGCTGGCTTTGAACTCATAGAGATCCACCTGCCATTGCTCCTGAGGGCTGGGTTAAAGGCATGAACCATCATGTCTACATATCTTATATTTTAATGGTTTGACTCCAGTATGCCTTAGAGAAGATTTTTTTCCTCACTGAATCTAGCAACAGTTTTAATGGCTTCCTGGATCTTGGATCTCTATTTTCCAGAAATTGGAAATTTTTCAGCAGGTAAAGGACAACCTCATAAAATAACCAAATAAATAACCACAATCCACTTTCAATAAAAAACAGCAATATTGGCTACAGTGTCCTGCCCACTTAGTAGGAGGGAGGCAGTGCAGGAGGACGAGAGCGTTGGTCACTGTGCTACATCAGCACACGTGACGCAGTGCAGGTGACAGTGTGCACTCCTGGGTGAGGACCAGATCAGACCACATCATCTGTCCTCATCTGCAGCGTAAGAGGTGACCCGTGCTGTGCCGTGTAAGCGCTAACCGCCTCACCTGTGTCCTTCTGCAATCATTCCCACAGCTGCCCTTTAAGGCGGGTGTTATCATCGCTCACACTTTAGTAGGTGAGGAAACAGACTGAGAAGTAAAGAAAAGGGCTAGCCTGTGCCAGGAGTGCTGTCCTGGATGTCTCACGCCCACAGTGGAGCCTCCGGGTAGTGTCAGAACCAGGAAGAGTGTTGTGGCGTGTAACCTTGCCCCAACCCTTTCTCTTTTGGATTGAGCTGTGGAATAGGACGTTGGTGACCTGTCCTCAATAAGGTAGGTTCTGAAGATAGATAGATGGATCTGCTTCTGAAGGCAGATCTGCCCCTTGTCATTGCCACTTACCCTACGATCTCTATTATATCCTTTCTGTGTAGGGCTGAAGTCTCCACAAGTTTTGATAGGATTTCAAATAATAAGATTCCTGGGTTGTTAGTTAAATCTAAACACATTTTCTTTTCTGGAACTATGGAGAAAACAAAAGAAAGAGATTTCACAATGTCTTCTGAGCAAACATCTATTAAAAATTTCCTGAGAATTTACAGCAACATTAAGTCAGGGACTACAAATATGGTAAGACGTTAAAAACCTGTTCTATTTGGTAGAAAGGTCATTTTGATTACTGAGTAGACAGAATAATCACAGCTCAATGACTTCTAAGTAAATATGGTAATACTTCTGACATCTGTATGCATAGTATGTTACAGATGATTGTCTTGTTGTTCTGTGAAAGGGGATGAATAAAGATCTCTGGTTTGCAGAGAAACTCCCACTACTGTCAGAGTGTTTGCTAGCACCAATTTTTCTTTATCTTGGGGACAGTCTATAGCTTAAGGATGGGCATGTTTTCAAAGAATCTGGAACCCTAGAGACCGTGACATGAACAGTGGTGAGATTTTCCAGGCTGCTGTCAGATTGTGAAACACAGCAAAGAGCACTGATGACAGTTCTGAGTTCGCACAGTACTGACAGTCACAGGTAGGAACGTGCTCTCTAACCTCCTCAGCCTCTCAACGAGGGCAGAGGCTTTGTCTGTGTGTGGAAATAGTCAACTATCTAAGCTCTAGAAAAAGAAGTTTGTTTTTTCTCTTGCAAAAGGAATGCCTTTGGAAGTAGTACATGTGCTTGGTTAAGAACTAAAACACTACAAAAGGAAAACTAGGGGTTTAGAGATGGCTCAGTGGTTAAGAGCACTGATTATTCTTGCAGAGGACCTGGGTTTGATTCCTAGCACCCACATGGCTGGTAACAAGTGTCTCCAGTTCTAGTGCCAGGTGAATCTGACACAGACAAACTGCAGGCAAGAACACATGAAATAAAAATAAATTTAAAAAATAAAAGAAAGGAAGACAAAAGTTTCTGTATCTGTCACTTCCTCAGTGTGGCTGAGACAAAGGCAGTGTCCCCTGCAGGAGGCCAGCAGCTGTTGGTGTATCTAAGCTGAAATGCTGGTATTATCAGTTTGATACAATTTTGTAAGGAGCAGTACAAAGCAAAATCACAGCTTTGCCTCTGCCTTCTGAATCTGTCTCCTGGCTGGAGCCCTGAGGGACAGTGGTTTCTGGGGAGGGGAGGGGCTGCCCAGCTGCTATCTTCTCAGTGATGTCTACTCACCCACAGCCTTGAGGAAGAGCTTCTTATCGGTTAGCACCTTTACAAAGTCTGAGAAGTTGATTTTACCGTCTCCTGCAACGGGAATCTAAGCTCAGAACAAGTATATTTCAAAAAATGTATACATTATATTAAACACATGTAGAGGAATAGCCCTGTGTGAAAGCTGGGGTCTTTATTTCAGGGGTCTACATTCAGAGGCATGTGTGGTCTGGATAGAATGAAGACACATCTTTAATCCCCATATTCAGAAGGCAGTGGTGGCCTTTAATCCCTAAGACAAAAACTGTGGAAGCAGACACAGGACGCTGAACTCAGAGTCAGAGTCACACAGGAAGTGACGTTTGAGATGAGTCAGAGTGAATGGCAGGCAAAGTGACTAATCAGAGGAAGAGTTAGCAGAGTAAGGCTGTGCCCAACTCTCACGAGAGAAAGGAGGACTCTTCAGCTCAGAGTTACAGAAGAGGAGTTAAAGGGGGAATAGTTACAGAAGAGTCAGTCAAAAGAGTCAGAAATTCAGTTACTGAGGCAGGATGGAGTAGTGAGCACTCGGGGAGAGACACAGAGACACAGAGGCAGCTCAGTAGAAGTTGGTATCAGACAGGAAGAATGAGTCAGTTTGAAGCTAAGCAGCTTGGAGAAGAGTTTGAGCCAGAACAAGATTGAGTTGAACCAGAAGAATCAGGGTTCAGAGGGAGCCAGTAAGAGTGGCTCAGTCAGCAGTAGGTCTCGGAGGCTGAGGCTGAAGCCTTCTAGATCCGAGCTAGTAGCCTAAACATTCTAGATTGTATGAAGGCTGAGGCCTTTCCAGTTCAAGGATTAAGACTAGATTGAAGAGAGGCCAAAATGCTCTAGGACTCCAGGCCTCAGGGCTCTGGGAAAGAACTGGTGATTTAATTAAACTAAAGAAAAAGTAGTTTTGAACCTGAATCAACACCCACAAATATATTATTTTACATATAACATTTGTGGAGAGAGAGAGAGAGGAGAGGGGAGAGAGAGGGGGGGAGAGGGGAGAGAGAGGGAGAGAGAGAGGGGGGGGGGGAATGCTTGTTATATATAACCTAGACTGGCTTCAATCTTGCAATCCTTCCTCAACCTCCGGTTGGATGAATTTACATGTGTTTGCTACCTTGCCCAGCTAGGATGTATTTGAATTTTTTAACATACATTAAGTATAAAAGCTAAAGTGCCCTGGACCACCTAACACTTTAAGTCTGCACATTTAGGGCTAGAAAGAAGCTCAGGTAAACTGGTTTCCTTTCCCTTCTTCTTCTTAAAAAGTTTTTTTTGGTAGTGCCTCCCTATGTAGCCCAAGCTGGTCTAGAACTTACAACCCTCTTATTTACATTAGTCTTCATGACTTGATCTTAGGACAGCTATACTAGTCTCCTGTAACCAACAGAAGCAATGGCAAGGTGTAAGCATTCAACAAAAGCGGTTAGCTACTATTGCCCTCTGCCAGAGATTGGCATTTTTACAAAAAATTTATCCACGTGTCCCTCCCTGGTACCTTATTGCCTTTAAAATTAAAAGACAGTTGCTGGGGGTGGTGGTGCACACCTTTAATCCCATCACTTGGGAGGCAGAGGCAGGAGGATATCTGTGAGTTCAAGGCCAGCCTGGTCTACAGATCAAGTTCCAGGACAGCCTGAGCTACATAGATAAACCCTGTCTTGAAAAACTAAAAAGGAGGAGGAGGAGGAGGAGAAGGAGGAAGAGGAGGAGGAGGGCAGCAGTAAGTACTGTTAGAGGTATCTATGTAGTGTTATGAAAGGATAAAACAACTAGGGCCAAGCACTCAGGAGGCAGAGGCAGGCAGATCTCTGAATTTGTGGCCAGCCTGGTCTACAGAGTGAGTTCCAGGACAGCCAGGGCTACACAGAGAAACTCTATCTCCAAAAACCAACCAACAAACCACACCCTGCTAAAAAAAAAGAAAAAAAAACACGAAACCCAAAACTAAAAAGAGTAAAACAATTGGCAGAGTTGGTGGCAACCAGTGATAACTTTAATTATCTGGTGCCTTGATTCACTGGCAATTGGGTGGTGAGGGCAAGAGAAAATACTATGCTGAAAACATTTTCCACACAGCTTGAACTTCAGGCACATACCACTTAAGAGGTGGAGACAGAAGGATCAGGGTTCAAGGCCAGCCTCAGCTACATAACGAGTGTGAGTCAAGCATGGGGCATCTTAAGACCCTGCTTCAAAAAACCAAACCAAATACTTACAATGAAAAGGTTCAAACTGAAAAACAAGCAAACAAACAAATTCCACGACTGTTATCCTTTAAAATAGAACAAACTTTTTCTGGCATTTGAAATTTAGTGTATGTGGGCTCTCAGGATAGAAGGGAGATTTGTATTGTTCTGGTCCAACTGGCAACAGTGGGCTTGGATTTTCTTGGTGGTGTTCTGTTTGTGAAGCTGCTTATGCTTTTGTATTTCCCAGTCACTTCAATGTACCCTCTAAAATGAGATCGTGACAAGTGCTTGAACTTGGTGTTGAGAAGAGACAGTCACTCTTAGTTTCCACACAAGAATTTTTTTTAGCTCATACACATACCCACTGACCCTCTTCTTATTTTTTTAGCTCATACACATACCCACTGACCCTCTTCTTATTTTTTTAGCTCATACACATACCCACTGACCCTCTTCTTTTTATTTTTTAATTTTTTTTTAAATTTTATTTTTTGAGACAGGGTTTCTCTGTTGTAACTCTGGCTGTCCTGGAACTCACTCTGTAGACCAGGCTGGCCTTGAACTCACAGAGATCTGCCTGTCTCCCAAGTGCTGGGATTAAAAGCGTGTGCCACCATCACTTGGTCCCACTGATTTTCTTAAAGAGAAACACAAAAACAGTAGTTCCCTTGTTTATGGGGGATATAGAAGTTACATTTCAAGACCTTCAAGCCATAAAATCTTGGTAGATCTGAGTGTGGTGGCTCATGCCTAGTCCTAGCCTTTGGCAGGATGCTAGGCAGTAAATTTGAGGCCAATTTAGGTTACATAGTAAATTCCAGGACAGCCCAAATCACAGATTGAGAACCTGTCTTTGTCAAACAAACAAATCAGAGCAACCCCATACCAACCAAAACCAACCCCCAAACCTCCTGTAAACCTTGGACACTGCTAGACCCTGTGTCTACTGTGCTCTTTCATACATTCATATCCATGATAAGCTTTATTTGATAATTAAGTATAGTGAGAGATTTGCAACAACAATAATAAAACAATGATAACAATACACATTTTTTGTGTATGTATGTTTGAGACAGGGTCTCTCTATGTAGACCAGGTTGGTCTGGAACTCACAGAGATCCACCTGCCTCTGCCTTCTGAGTGCTGGGGTGAAAGGCGTGTGTTACCATGCATAGCCTCAACAATATACTATTATAAAAATTTATATCACTGTGGTCTTTCTCTCTTGAAAGAGTTTAGACAAATGCTAATATTTTTGGACCACAGTTGACCCAGTTAATTGAAACCATGGAAAAGTGAAATGCAGATCAGTGGAGACACCCTTACTTTTGTTTAGGGGTATACTTTTGGTAAATAAGGGAGAGTTATTCCTTGGACTAATAAGATAAATGATAAAATAGATATACATGAAAGTATGGGAAAACATTAAGTCAAAATACTTACTGTCAAGGTCAGCACATTTTAGTTCATTATAGATATCATGCGTGTTTAGATTCATCCCCAGTTTAGCTACGGTGTACATCAATCCATGTGAATCAATGCAGCCAGTTTTATCCTTGGTGAAGAAGTTGTAAGCATTTTGGAAGGCTGAGGAAATAGAATTATGTTAGCACAGTTATTTAAGAAGATTCTAGTTTCTGTCTAGAATCCCAGCACCTGGGAAGCTATGGCGGGAACATCATCTGATGATTTGAGGCCCGTTTAGGCTAAATAGTCATGTCTAGGTCAGCTTGAGCTATAGAGTAAGACTGTCCCAAAAAGACAACAACCACCAAAAAAAGCAGGGAAGAAGAGGAAGAAATATGTACACTAACAGGACTAGGAGAGATCATATAGTCAACTGAAGATTATGTTTCATAAAACATGGGGAGAAAAATGAGTAATAGATTTTAAAAAGGACAAATGGTAGTCTTTTCTTGGGATTTGAATTAGAACCAAGTAAAAATTGCAGAATCAAGTAGAACAAGCAGTAATTGGAAGAAAAACCACATATGGAGTCAGCTATGGTGGGGCATGCCTAGATCCAAGCACTTGAGGGTAAAGGCAGGAAGGTTAAGTGTTCAAGGCCAGCCTTGGCTACATAGTGAGGTTGCGGCCACACTGGGCTACATCAGACCCCATGTGTCAAGAAAACAAAGCAAAACAAAAAATATATTATCTATTTCCCCCCTTTATTGCCATTACTTGGTCATTTGTTTCTATTTTGTGTTAAATATTTAATTCTTTTTAAATTTTCATCTCTTTACAATGCTGAGGATTGAACCCTAGGGCCTCACACATGATAGGCAGTTGCTCTACACTGACTATATTCCTGGCTTCATTATTTATTTCTACCAGTATAGACTCATAGATGTTTGTGTTTTGGGTAAACATATGACATGTTTACTTTGATTTCCCAATTTGTTCATAAAAGTAGAGGAAGATAGGGGATGGGGAGATGGCTCAGTTGATGAGAGCACTTCCTGTGCAAGGTGAGGACCCGAGTTTGGATCTTTGCACCCATATAAAATCTGGGTGTGGTCACGTATACATGTAACCCCTGTGTTCAGTGAGGAGCAGAAGGCAAGAGGATTGCTGGTGTTTGCTAGACAGACTTTGAGAAAACAGTGAGTTCATGTTCAACAGGAGACTCAATCTCAAAAGAATAAGACAGAGGACAGAGCAGGGCATTTTCTTCTAGTAGGTGTGCCTTACACATGCGCATATGCACACACAACAACACACAGTGTGTAGTGTAGACTCTGAGAGAGAGAGACAGAGCAGGAAGTCTCTGGAAATTCCGTTCAATTTTTTTGCAGGGAAGTAGGAAGCAAAGATTGTTTGGGAGAAAGGACAGGAGATGTTGGAGACTTTGAGAAATTCAATAAATGATGCAGAATGAACAAATTAGCTCCTCATATGACAGTTATAAGAATACTGTAATTACCACATTTTCTAGTTACTGTGTTTGATACTTTGATATCTGCACCCTTACCGATCCAACAGGGACTGTTCCTCATGGGGCTAGTTAGTTCCCAGTAAATAGTCAATAACTAGGTTATGAGTATGCTGGGGTTGGGGGGGGGAGAGAGAATATATGAATGTGTGTGTGTGTATGTATGTATGTGTATGTATGTATGTGTATGTGTGTATGTATGTATCTGTATGTGTGTGTGTGTGTGTGTGTGTGTGTGTGTGTGTATGTGACACTGCATGAATATGGAGGTGAGAGGGCAGCTTGCAGGAATCAGTTCTCTCTTTCCAGTATGTGGGACCTGGGGATAGAGTTCAGGTCATCAGCAGGCAAAGGTGCTTGCCAGCCAGCTATCTAGCTGGTTTTAGCTGGCTCCCATCCCCTCCTCTCCCCTCTTCCCCTCCCTTTCCTTCCCCTCCCCTCCCCTCCCCTCTCCTCTCCTCCTTCCTTCTTCTCCTCTTCTTTCTTTTTTCTGTTTCTTCCTCTTCTCCCTCCTCCCTCCTCCTCTTTCCTCCTCCTCCCCATTCCCCTCTCCTCCTCTGCCTTCTTCTTGTGTGTGAATATGGGGTATCTGTGTGTGTGTGTGTGTATGTGTGCTCACCTCTGCATGTGGAGGCCAGACACCCTGATCTGTCACATCCCACCCTATCCTTTGGGACAGGGTCTTTCACTGAATCTGGAGCTAGCCTGGCCTCCAGCAAGATCCAGCAATTCTCCTGCGTTCCCTGCCCAGCACCGGGGACAGGCATGCACAGCTTTTATGTGGGTGCTGGGATCTGAATCCAGGTTCTCATGCTTACACAGGAAGTGCTCTACCCATTGAGTCATCTTTCTAGCCCCTTTTAGGGTTTCTGGTGCATAATGCTTTTCCTTTTTTTTGGGTAGATTCTGTCCTTTCTTCCTGGAACACTCTTCTGCATTCTCCCCACCCCCTTGTTTTGTTTTGAAACAGGATTTTTCTGTTGTAACTCTGGCTGTTTTGGAACTCACTCTGCAGAACAGGCTGGCCTCGAACTCAGAGATCCTCCTCTGCCTCCTGTGTGCTGGAATTAAAGTCGAGCGCCACCACTGCCCAGCTTCCCCCAGACTCTTAATGGTGGACACATGTCTTCAATTCTAGCACTTGGGAGACTGAGGTAGGACTGCTGTGAGTTCTAGACCAACCAGGGTTACACATGAGTTCCAGACCAGCCTTAGCTATAAGAGTAAGATCCTGTCTCAAAAATGAAAAAGTAAACAAGTAAAACAAGACGTTTGCAGATGTATGGAGGGGCTGTTGTTAGGCTTTCACATTTAGGGCGAGTTTCATTACCTTCCAGTTGTGAATGGTTCAGTTTCGTGTCTCTGAGCTGTAAATAGCCTGGGAAATGTCCTCGGAAATCTCTATCTCTGAGAAGAGACACAAAAAGTCAGATTCGACACAGGTGTGCAGCCTTTGAGACTTTACTGGCGATGCCCAGAGTCACCGCTTAAACAGACCTGTCACTTGCTAGCATCCGCCTGACAGGGAGAAGATGAGGCAACCGCAGCCCACCCTGTATCTCCCAGCTGTACTTACCGATCAGAACCAAACGAACTACCCAATTTCCCTCATTTTACAAAGCAGACATTCTGAGTGATTAAATGACTTGTCCAAAGTCACACAGGTGAGTGTGAGACTTGAGAGTCTGACGGCAAGGCTCAAGGCCGTGAACCTCAAGCTGTTACTACAGATAGAAGCTTGTTGTTTTAGACGCTAATTTGAAAAGTAATGTTGTGCTAGCTACCTTTGTAGAGAAACTTTCACATTTGTCATTATTTTGTAACTTTAATTGCCAACATATATGTTTAATATATGAGAGAGATTAGATAAATGATAGACACAGAGACAGGGCATTTCCGGAAAGTTTGGAACTCTGGGTAACTTTTTACATCCTCAGGAAAGTAAAACCTAGAAAAGGAGGAAAAATATTAATACTTCTAGGGTGCTTTGTGTAAATCTGCAATAATTTATGAGGGCATGTGCACACACACAACTATCTTTGCTTATAATATGGCAAGTGGACTGTAATTATTTTTAATTACATATAATTTAATAGCAAATTAATGTAAATAGCCATAAAGGTTTTTGAGACAGGGCTCCATGTAGCCTAGGGTGATCTCAGACTCTCTGTGTAGCCCAGGATGACTTTGACCTCCTTATGTTCCTGCCTCCACCTGCCACATGTTGGGATTATGGCGTGTGCCACTACACCCAGGTCTTATACATTTATTTTAAGTGTCTTTAGTTTTGATACTTGAAACAACAGTTTTAAAAATATGGAGTCTCTTACTTTTGTGGTTTTATTCATATTAAAACATTTAAAAAAGATTTATTTGATAATTTTATGTATATGAGTGCCTTGTTGCCTGAATGTATGTATGTGTACCATGTGCATGCCTGGTACCTAAGGAGGCAGTAAGGGCATGAGACCTACTGGGACTGGCGGTACAGATGATTGTTAAGCCTTCCTGTGGGTGCTGGGAATTGAACCTAGGTCCTCTGGAAGAGCAGCCAGAGTTCTTAGCTGCTGAGGCATCTCTTCAACTCAAGTTTTTTGTGGTTTTACAAAAAAAAAAAAAAAAAAACAACAACTTAACAAAACCAACTAGAAGGACTGACAAATATTGTGGTTAGACAATAAAATCATTATGGCGTAGTTTACTATTCTTTAGAGTATTAGCTGCAACTTATTTTCAGAGTAGCTTGGGTGTAGGGAGCCCCTCTGGCCTTGAGCTCAAACTCTGCTGTGTGCTTCCACCTATATTTTGGGACAGCTGTTGAGCAGAGCTGAGTCATAAAAAAGAACTGCCTGGAGACAGCTTGTTTTGAGGAAGTCAAGGATCACTTAAAGAAACATTCCTTCTTAGTCTCACAAAGCAGGATGACTGTTTTACTTTACAGAACAATAGGTTTTGTATATTGTAACCCTGAGCTTACACATATGCTTTTCCCTTGCGATCAGTAACCTTGTGATTATACGTATGCCTTTCCCCTTGTGATCATTAACCTCGTGCTTGCATGCACACCTGATTTCCCCTTGTGATCATTACCTTGGTAACTGCATGTACACCTCTGATGAAGAGGATATAAGAAAGCAAGAATAAAGCTTCAGTTCAGGTCAGTTCCTGAGTAAGCTCGAAGATACAGTGTGTCCGTTCTGGTTCAGCCTCACTCCCTATCCAGCACTGTCCGACTTGGTAAGTGGGACTTATCACTTGGGATAAAAGGAAGTGATGGGGTCTGAAAATACTGTTCTCAATTTCTCATGAAATTGCATCTTTAAAAAAAAATTTCTTAGCTTTTACTAACATGGGTTTCTTCTTTTTGTGTTCCCTCTCTATTATCTAACTTGACCTTCTGAAGACTCATTTCTGCTGTCACTCAAGTTACTATGTTTTTGTTGCATTTCCAAATAAAAATAGTTTATTTTTGCATGATGTGGAAGATGTAAACAGACACAGAAATATAATGTCCTCAAAACCCAAAAGAAAGCAGAAGGCCAGGTGGACAAAGATTTTCATTAATTGCCACAAATAAAGAGCTCACCATGTCAAAGGGGACAATGGCAACAGGAGTTTGGCTGCTATGAGGTTATTTTCCTACTTCTTTCTTTAAAAATGTCAGAAATATATTGCTTTAGCAGTGGTGAAGCTGCAAACACTCAACGCGGTAAAGAAAGGCGGCCGGGGAGGAGAGTGCTTTTCCTTTTACACTGTGATAAAAAGATTCTTGGGCTCTCACTTTCAGCCATTAGTGGCTGTTTATTAGAATTTGTTGTTAGCTGACCTGAGAAAAAACATTGCTACTCACAGGTGACTCTCCCTTGCATCTTGTAGCTGGCTTGTGCATGACTAATTCACTGGATTCCATTTGGGAGAAAGGGAAGCAGAATTCTGTTTCTCCAGTCAAAAAAGAATGTTCACCTTTTTCTTTTTATTAAAAAATGTCTCCATAATGTCTGTGGGATGGCTCAGTGGGACGGTGCTTGCTGCCAGTCCTGAGGATCTGAATTTAATTCCTGGGTACCACACAGTGGAAGGAGAGAACTGACTCCTACAAGCTGTCCTCTGACCTCCACGTATGTGCCGTGGTACACGCAGGTGAGCACACTTACAAAATCAAGTATTAAAAACCTTAACTCAGATGTTTTAAGTACATTTACCACAGAATATTCTAACTTGTCATATCACACTCTCTATAATGTAATTTATATGTCCATTATCTGAACACTTCTTTGTATAATCTACTAATTTTTCATTACCTACCTTTTGTGAAAAACAGGTGCTTTTAGGGGCTTGAGCTTCAGTTTTGATTTAATTCCTGAAACTGCCATTTGGCCAGAGGCTCTGTCTAGAATTTGGGAGACATAATAAAAGATCAGTTTTCATTAAAAAAAAAATTTTTTTTGAGACAGGGTCTCACTTTGTCTTTCAGCTGGCCTGAAACTCAGTCCTTTCTGCCTGAACCGCCCCAGTACTAGAATTGCAGACATGTGCCACCTTATCAGTTTATAGATTCACTTCTATAAGCAAAATTTCTTACCACAGCTCTGCTTTTCAAATAGTGTCACTTTGATCTTGTATAAAAATAAATGCAGGGTCTGGAGAGATTGTATCATGTTTAAGAGCTCTTATGACTCTTGCAGGGAGGGGACCCAAATTCCCAGCACCCACATGGCTGCTCACAACTATCTATACAGCCCAGTTCCAAGGGATCCAGAGTCCTCTTCTGGCCTACATGGGCACCTATATATACATATACAAGTAAGTAAAAATACCAAGTCTTTAAAAAAGATTAAAATAAGCCAGGCACGCTAAGAGAAATATTTTCTCACTTGCAGGTGGAATCCAAAATAGTCAAACCCACAGAAACACAGAATGGCGGGAAGAGAGGGTATAGGAAGAGGTTGGTTAAGGAACACAAACTTTCAATTATGCAAGATGAATCACTTGTAAAGACCTAATGTATACCACCATGGCTAGGTAGCGGCACTCCACAATGCACTTGAAGTTTGCTAACACAGAACATCCAAGGTGTCCCTGCCCTATAGTAACTATGTAAGGAGACCAGTATATTAGTTTGATTACAGTGATGAAGATTATTATTTTACAATGTCAAATAGTCAATTTGCATACCTTAACTACAAAGCATATAGAAACAAATAGGAAAGATTAAGGACAAAATTTATTCTGAAATATTTCATATCACAGTCAGCAAAGAAGAAAGTGTTATAGCATTCCTAAAATATTTGCTTACTTACCTTAGATACTTACTGTGTAGTAAGTAAATTTTCTGAGGGTTTCCTTCTGGGACACACATCCCTGCCCTGTCAATTCTTATAAGCCCACTGCTTTCTCATAAAAGCAGAACAGATCGCCCTCTTGCATGGACTCTTGCTGCTATGGCTCCCCTTGCCTTCCCTTTCCCCTTCTCCAAGTCTGAGAAACAAACCTGCAGAGAGGGGCTGGGAGGCAGCCTTTCCCCTCTGGGTTTTATCATTCCAGTTAGCTTTCCGAACTATAGAGTATATCAGAAGGCTCACTGACCAGCAGACTGGGCTGCAAGCTTGACAATAATGAACCAGCAAGTACTGTTAAACCACGAAGAAAAAAGTTTCAGAATGCTTCATTAGAATTCATTCCTCCCAGGTCATTGCCTAAGAACCCAGAAAGCAGTTGTTTCTAAACAACTCAAGTATCTAGAACCCACCATAGAGCTGGGAACTTCAGAGATACTCAACACTTCAGGTGAAAGGAGAAAGGTGGTATGAAATTGTCCTCAAGATAATCATTACTTAAAATAAATACCTTCAATCTCTTAAATAGTCAATAATTTTTAAAGAATTCAGCATAGACTCATACAAAATTCTGATTACCTACTTTTAAGTTGTGCTACCAACCAACCATTAGTAACCAACCAACTGGGGCTTCAGATCAAGAATCTAATAAAGGGTTTGTTCCATCATAGGACTGTGACCTCATTCACTGCTCAGGCAGAGGGTGACCTATAGGCTCCTCCCAGTGTCAGAGCAAATGTGGATTCAGTGGGGATCACTCAGTACTCCAGTGTACATAAGGGGATGAATTACAGAATCACAACAATTTGAGCCTGCTGAGACTTTAGAGAAGGGGACTTTTTAAAATTTAATTAATTAACTAATTAATTATTTTTTGGCTTCAAATCATGTATTGCTATATTTTCTTTAGTGTGTTGAAACTTGTTCAAGTAAAGTGTTTTACCCAGGTGTCTTGACTGAAGAGTAATTAAAAACCATTTTTATTAATTTTTTAAGTCTAAAAAAAGAAAAAGACCCCCCACAAATCTCCAGTTCTTATATTCTTTTTTAAATAAAAAATTTAAACCTATATATGTGTGTGTGTGCTTGTGTGTGTGCGTGGGCACACACGAGTGCTGGTGCTCGCAGGGACCAGAGGCAGGGACTCCCCGGAGCTGGAGCTGCAGGCAGTGAGAACCACCTGATGTTGGTGTTGGGAACTGAACCAAGTGCTCTTAACTACTGAGCCTTCTCTCTAGTCCTCTTGCATTCTTTAATAGTGGGAAAAGTGAGTTAAATAGAGCAACTAAATTGCCAGGCATAGTGGTGTGTGCCTATCATCTTAGTGCTTGGAATGCTGAGGCTGGAGGATTGTGAGTTTAAAGTTCTGTCAAAACAAAAACAAAAAGGAAAAACATTGGCTATCAGGCTGAAACTATAATATTCATGTTCTGACTTTTTGTTTCTTTTTCTTTTACATTTAAACCCTTGAAGCCAGTGGTGGCGCACACCTTTAATTCCAGCGCAGGGGAGGCAGAGGCAGGTGGATCACTGAGTTCAAGGCCAGCCTGGTCTACATAGGAAGTTCTAGGCCAGCCAGGGCTATAGAGTGAGTTCCAGGACAGGACCTCAACTCCAAAACCCAAAAAGAACCCAAAATCCTCCCCCAAATAAGCAAACAACAATGACAACCACCACCACCGCTCTAGCACAGAGGTGAGGAGGGTCTGTAATCTACTGTGGATAAATAGATTCTGGCTTCTAAAAATGCTTCAAGTTTTACTCCGTGGCAGTGTTTGTAGATCTCTCCCATCTTAGGTCTGAAGGTTTCAGTAATGACTTTACTGTTTCTCAAACTTGTCTCTCATGCTGGTCAGGAACACAAAGGGGAGGAAGAGAAAGATTTAATTTCTAAATTAAGTCAACAAATATATATTAAGGGCTCCCTATGTTAAAATGGGGGATTATGTCAGTTCCTATTGGGTGTAATTAAATTTTGTTTTCTTTTAAAAGATTTATTATTTAGGAAAAAGTTTTTTAGATTTATTTTTATTATTTTATGTGTATGAATGTTTTGCCTGCATGTATGTCTGTGTACCATATGTATGCCTGGTGCCCAAGGAGGTAGTAAACCTCCATATGTGTGCTGGGAATTGAACCCAGGTCCTTTGCAACAAACAAAAACCTGCCTCTGCCTCCCAAGTGCTGGAATTAAAGGCATGTACTACCACTGCCCAGCTTTAAATAATTTTAAAAAATTATTTTATTTTATGTGTATAGGTGTTTTGCCTGCATGTGTGTCTGTGTACATATGTGTCCAGTGCTCCTGGAGGCCAGAGGGGCATTGGATTCCCTGGAACTGGAGTTAAAGATGGTTGTGAGCTACTGTGTGGGTTCTGGGAAAGAAACAGTACTCTTCTGGAAGATCAGTATAAGCTCTTAACCACCGAGCCATCTCTCCAGCCCTAAATTGTGGTTTCCTTAGAGACAGCACCTTGTTATGTTTTCCTGGGCTGGTTTCAAATCCCTGAACTCAAACATTCCTCTTACCTGAGCCTTACACATATGTAGGGCTGCAGGCATGGACGGAGTGCCTAGACAGAAGAGAAAACTCTTATTTTTTTTATTTATTATTAATTGTAATAAAATCTGTATTAGAGAGAAGCAACTACCCTCACCCCTATTTTTTGTGTGTGCTGGGATAAACACCAGGGTATCATTTAGGCAGACAAGTCTATCACAGAGCTACACCCAGGCCCTCAATTAATTTTTGTTTTGTTTTGTTTTTTTAAGACAGAGTTTCTCTGTTGTAACTCTGGCTGTCCTGAAACTTACTCTGTAGACCAGCCTGGCCCTGAACTCACAGAGATCTGCCTGCCTCTGCCTCCTGAGTGCTGGGATTAAAGGTGTGTGCCAACACCCCCTCCCCCCGGCCTATTAATGGTTTTTTAAGTCAATAGTTCAGTATTGTTTACTATACTAATTTTGGTACATACCAGCTACTAAATGTTTTCATCTTACAAAGCCAAAACTCTATGTTCATTAAATAACTTCTTTTCTACCTCCTTCCAACTCCTCACAACTACCTATATCTACTGTGAATCTGACCACTCTAGATATCTCCTATATGTAGAATAATACAGTAGTTATCTTCCGGTGATTGGCTTATTTTACTTTATAATATCCTTGAGGTTCATCCGTGTTGTGGTGTGGGTCGCAATTTTCTTCTTCTAAAAAGCTGAATAATAATCTATGCTAGCATCAAATTTTGTTTATCCATTCATCCACTGAGGAATATTTGCATTGATTGTCTCTTCTGACTGCTATGAACACATGGATCATGACTGACTCCTCGTGGATTAACTTTTACTTATTTTTAGACAGGGTCTTGAATCTAGCCCTGGCTGGCCTGGACTCACTCTGTAGATCAGGCTGGCCTCAAACAGAGCTTTGCCTACCTCTGCCTCCCAAGTGCTTGATTTAGTTTTAAAAAGCCATCAAAAAAATGTCAGGGGGCTAGAGAGATGGCTCAGTGGTTAAGAGCACTGGCTACTCTTCCAGAGGACCTGGGTTCAATCTCCAGCTCATACATGTAGGCTCACAATCATCTCTAATGCCATTCCCATGGGAGATCTGATGCCCTCTTCTGGAAGCACTGCATGCTCATGGTACACAGACAAACATGCAGGCAAAAACACCTTTACACACATTTTTTTTTTAATGTCATAAAATGTTCCTAGCATTAATTTTTTATAGCAAATTATAATACTAAATCATTTAGCTTATGTTCTATAGATAAGAAATTATAGATGTTGATTCAGGGCAAAAGCAGTTTATTCTTTGCAATTTAATCCCTGGTTCTTAGAGGATTTAGACTCTGTACAATCTAATCTTAATCCTAGAACTAGAAGGCTTCATCCTCCTTACAATCTAATCTCAAGATTAAACCTAGAGTGTTTCAACATCAGAGACTTATTGCTGACTGACTCACTCTGACTAGCTCATTCTGAACTCAGAGCTATACTGAACTCAACTGACTCTTCTGGTTGGGTGATTCAACATGCTGTTCTGGCTCAAACTCTTCTCCAAGTTGCTGGTTCAAACTGACCTTCTGAGCCGGCTGACTGTTTCTGACTGAACTCTTTTGACTCTGGCTGACTCCCACAACTTCTCTGACCTAAGTGCTCTGCTTGGCTACAAACGGACTCTCACTGTTAGCTGACTCTTCCAAACTGACTCTCCTTCTGCTGAATTGCCTGTGTCTTATCTGACAGATTCTCTGGCTACCTCTGTGTCTTATCTGACTGATTCTCTAACTGACTGCTTGACTCAGAGCTGAAAGCCTGCTTTTATGTCATTAGAGTTGGGAGTGTCTTCACTCTGACTCACTCTGCCAGTTCTTCCTCTGATTCATCACAGATGTCACTCTGTCGCCTCTTCACTCTGATTCACTCTCAGATGTGGGATTAAAGGGGTGTGCTCATTCTGTAACAATGAACTGAGAGCTGTGAACTGAGAACTGTGTCCTACTTCGGAACTGACTGTTTCCTTTTAGATTTCTAGAGTTGTTATTAAAGGCATGAGCTCCATTGCCTTCTAAGTTGGGTTACTTAAAGGAGAATGCTACATTCCAGCCGGATCACACAGACCTTGAATGTGATCCTTTCTCAGAGCAGCCATGTTGCTGGATTAAAAGATGAAATATTCCTCTACACTAAATACTGTAAATTTTTTGATAGGTTTTTTTGAGATTATAATATAATTATATCACTTCCCTCTCCTCATTCTCTTTCAAATTCATGGCCTCTTTATTTGTTGTTGCTACATGCATGTATGTATATGTGATTTTCATATTTTCCTTTTGGAAATATTTGAATATATATATATATTTCAATTTGTTCAACAAAAGTAAACAACCCAGCTGCACAATTTTACAATTGCCTCACCAGTGCAAAGGGAGCCTCATTTTCTCTACATCGTCAACACTTGTTATCTTTTAAAAGCTTTAATTAAAGTTTTGTTAAATTTGTTTGTTATGTGTGTCTGTGTGTTCACATGTGCCACAGCAGGTGTGTGAAGGGCACGCTTTGTTTTCTAATTTAATTTAATGTGTTTGGGTGTTTTGCCTGCATGTATGTTTGTGTACCACATGGATGCCTGGTGCCCTCAGAGGCCAGAGAGGGCTTCAGAGCCTCTCAACTAGAGTTGCAGAGAGTGGTGAGCTACCATGTGGGTGCTGGGAAAGTGAACCCGGGTCCTGTGGGAGAGCAGGCAGTGCTCTGAACTGCTGAGCATCGCCCCGGCCCCGGAAGACAGCTGTGTGGAGTCATTCTCTTCTTCCAGCATGCGGTCCTGGGGATAAACCCAGGCTTGGCAGCAGGTGCCTTTACCGCTAAGTCATCTTGCTGTGCATGTTGTCTTTCTTTTTCTTTTTTGATGCAACCACAACTAGTGGGTATAAAGTAGCATTTCATTGTTGTTTTGTGTTTCCTCAGTGAATAATGATGTCTAACATCTTTTCACCTGCTCATTGTCATTTCAATATAATCTCTGAAGCAGTGTTTATTCATATACTTTGGCCATTCAAAAATGTTGGGTTACAGTAGTCTTGTCTTATCCTCAGGGGATCTGTTCAAAGATCCTTAATGGATACCCAAAGCCATCTGAATGGAGGATGGGTATTGAAACTTATCATACGATATCTTTTTTTCTATGCATTACATGTCTATGGCAAAAATTGAATTTGTAAAGTAAGCACAGTCAGAGGTCAAACCCAGGAGCTGAGCTTTTCTTGCATTGAGCTGAAGTCTTTCATCTTCTCCCTGGAGGGAGCCATTTCCTGGTTTCTCTCGGTAAATCTGAACTGTCACCATCATTATTCTCAAGGTCACTACAAGAAAACCTGGGCAGCCAGCAACAGTTATCTGGTGACAGCAGTGGCTGCTTAGTGCCTAATATGGTGATGTGTATAAAGTGCATGTTCTGGACAAAGGATTGGTTCTTGTCCTCAGCAGGATGTGGGAAGGGCAGTGCTAAATTATCACATTTCGAAGAATGGCATACAATTGAAAATTTATGAATTATTTGTTTCTGGGATTTTCCATTTAATATATTTGGACAGCAGTTGGCTATAAATAAATGGAACTATGGGAAATGAATCTGTCTATCAGAGAGAATGACTATATTTGCTGTTTTGTGCATGTGATGCTGGAAATTTAACCTAGGTTTTCACACATGCTCTACTACCAAGCCCTACATTTACATTTTCATTATCAAATTATAAGGTCTCTTTATATATTTTGGCTATTAAATCCTTATCAGTATATCATTTACATTTTTTTAAGTTCTAGACTTTTTCCCTCGCCTAATAGTATCCTTTCAACTTTAAAAGTTAAAACTAGAATCTTGAAACTGGAGGAGAACTAATAGATCGTCACCTAAGTTTACCTCTTTTGTTTTGTTGATATGTACACAAAAGCCCAACAAATTGAATTGCTTTCTTTAAGACTAGAGTCAGGAATAGCTACTTTATAAACGCTATCTGATACCAAAGAGGTAATAATATAATTAAAAATATCAATGAAGGGGGCTAGAGAGATGGCTCAAAGGTTAAGAACACTGGCTGGTCTTCCAAAAGGACCTGTGTTCAATTCCCAGCAACCACATGGCAGCTCACAAATGTCTGTAATGCTGGTTCCAACTATGGAAAATAACTACAGGATTAAAAGCTGTAACCCACCTTTACTACTACTGGTAGTTCTCATCAGACTCTGCAGACTCACCACTCCTTTCACTGAAAGACAAGAGTCAAAATTATATACATTTCTGAAGTTGACTAGGAGTGGGAAAGTGGAGAAAGTACCCTTGTTATATGGGATTCTGTCTTAATTCACATTGCTGCTTGTGGTGGTTTGAAGAATGGCACCCATTGGCTCACATATTTGAATGTTTGGTCATCAGAGGGTGGCGCTACTTGAGAGGGATTAGGAGGTGTGGCCTTGTTGGAGGAAGTGTGTGGTAGGCTTAGGGGTTTCAAATGCTCAAGCTAGGCCCAGTGTCTCTCTCTTCCTGCTGCCTATGGCTCTGGATGCAGAACTCTCAGCTCCTCTCCAGCACCACGTCTGCTGTATGCTACTATGCTTTCCACCGTTATGATAATGACTAAGCCCCAATGAAATGCTTTCCTTTGTAAGAGCTGCTGTGGTCACAGTGTCTCTTCACAGCAATAGGACACTGACTAAGATATCTTTTAGTGTCTTAATATATGTATTTACCCCCCAAAGTAAGATATTTGGGTCAAAAGTGAAATCAAAGTTAACAACATATCATTTGTTATTTTTTTCTCATCAAAGAGTGGATTAGTTTTATTTCTTTATTATTATTATTATTATTATTATTATTACTATTATTAATTTTGTTTTTGAGACAAGGTTCTCTGTTGCAACTCTGACTATCCTGAAACTCACTCTGTAGACCAGGCTGGCCTTAAACTTGCAGAGATCTTCTGTCTCCCTCTGTCTCCCAAGTGCTAGGATTAAAGGTATGTGCCACCACCACCTGGCCATTAGTTTTATTTCTTACACATGGGGAGATGAACTCTCAGGAAAAAGTGGACATAATGGTTTAGTTTCCTGTATTTGACTCAGTTTGCCATGGCCAGATAAGCCAACTATGCACTCTTTTAACACCAAGAAATACTTTGGCAAGTTATGGAAGCCTGTAAAGTGACGGTCATTCTTTGTGGCCGTGGAGGTATCATGCACAAGGTAAACTGTTACTCAGAAGCAGTATGCCAAGGTAGGCAGAAATACCTTTTTTATGAGGGGTCTCAATCTTATGAGCTCCCCCACGACCATTCCTGATACTGGGAAGCAACTCAGGTTGTCAGACCTGGGGGCAAGTACCTTCACCCACTGAGACATCTTGCTGGCCCCACACTGTTTATATATATCTTTCAACTTGGAAACATGAAGTATAAATACTCAGAATTTAAATGTATCTCTTAAAATTAAAGCTAATTTTGTGTGTGTTTGCATAAAGTACCTAAGTTTTTCTTAAATACTTTCAATTAGATGTATAGAGACAAATTTAACTTTAATTTAAATTTAATTTAAAAAGTCACTTATTTTTTTTCTTTTTAACCTCACTTGTTTGGAAAATAGAAGTACAGAAATAAAATCCGGGGGCTGGAAAGATGGCTCAGCAGTTAAGAGCACTGGCTGCTCTTCCAGAGGACCGAGGTTCAATTCCCGGCACCTACATGGCAGCTCAGAACTGTCTGTGACTCCTGTTCTAGCGGATCCAGCACCCTCATATTCATAAAAGCTAGCAAAACACCAAAGTACATAAGATACAAACAAACAAACAATTAAAGAAGAAAACAAAGTCTGAATTCCTCACTGATGAAGTATAAGCTTGAGTTCTGTGGTTGTGGGTTCTCAGTGTAGTATTCAACCTCCAGTCCATTCTTTTCTATATGAGCATAGAGCACAGATACATAGTATTGTGTATGGATGAAGGGGACATGGCGCTGAAGTTATAGATTATTATCAGAGGGCGGAACTAATAACAATTATTAATTTTCCCTTTGAATTATTTTATTTTTCTGAATATGTACATTTCTATAATGAACATACATTACCTTGATTTTTTCAGTGCTCAAATCCAGGCCTTTGTGCATGCCAGTCAAATGCTTATGACTGGCTACACTCCCAGTCCCATGTACTACATTAAAAAATATTGTTTGCAGTATATTTCAAAAGTTAAATTTTTTTCCTTTTTTATTTTTATGTATATAAGTGCATGTATGTGAATCAATGTGTGCAGTGCCTTTAGAGGCCCAAAGAGGGCCCTGCATCCCATGGGGCTGGAGTTACAGGCGGTTTTGAGCCACCATGTGAGCACTGGGAATTGGAGCGGGGTCCTTTGGAAGGGCAAGTCAAAGCTTTTAACAGCTGAACCATCTCTGCAGCCCTCCAGGTAGTACTTTTACAACCGAGAAACGACACACATGAAAATAAATACATTCCATCAAATTATCAATTTTCAATTGTACTGTAAGATTTTACTCACGTTTAAGCTTCCTCAGGCCCTCCCTTACTGATTGTATGGCAACCTTCCCACTTCCTGTAAAACATTTGATTCAGTTACAGAGGCAACCACATAAAAACTTAGTAAGGTTAGTAAAAGTTGTGAGATTATTAAAAATGATATATTACATGATTTTCTGTCACCTCAAGTGCCTCCTCCCACTCCCACCCCTCAAATAAAGTACTAGGCTGAAACCTCTGTGCATACGCTTTGGAATTTGGATTAGCTTTTCTCTCGCCTCAGTACGATGGAACCAAGGATGACTTTTGCAGGGAGACAGATGTGG
The DNA here is from genome assembly GCA_026225945.1 of Cricetomys ansorgei. NCBI lineage: Eukaryota > Metazoa > Chordata > Mammalia > Rodentia > Nesomyidae > Cricetomys > Cricetomys ansorgei. The sequence goes on from JAMJFZ010001881.1 coordinate 9,498,609, forward strand.
TTCTCCTTCAATGTGGTTCCTCTTTTAAATAGCTCAAAGAATGCGGTTGATAGTTACAGACCACAGGGTTAAAGTGGTACTGCCAACAGAATTTGGCCTCAAATCTAGAAGTATCTTTTACCAACAGATGACTATATTTAATTTTTTTTACATTTATTTATATTTGTGTGTGTGTGTGTGTGTGTGTGTGTGTGTGTGTGTGTGCATCTGCTTCATAGCATGGATGTGAATTTCAGAGGACAACTTGTAAGGAGTTGGTTCTCTCCTCTATCACGTGGGTTCTAGGGATCAAACTCAGGCTGTCAGGCTTGGCAGCAAGCCCTTATCTTCAGAGCCATTTCCCTGGCATATGCTCAAATGTTAGACTAGGAGGGAAGGGCCTGCTCTTTGTTCTGATAAGTCTTTTAAAAAAGTTTTTATTAGTAATATATTAATTACACATAACAATGGGTTTCATTATATCAACTTCATACATGTATATACTCTATTTTAATCATATTCTCCCCTTATTACCTTTTTCTGCTAATCCTTTTCCTCTTCGCACCTAGCCCTTTCTCACATTCTTTATTTGTTCTCACATCTTTATTCATTTTTTGGTGACCTAGGAATCTTTTTTGAGAACCTTCACAAATGTGCTTTGCTACAGCGAGGAGAACACAGTCTGTCTCTGACTGGAAAGATGCCCCTGCGACTATTTGGCCAGGCTTTCCCAGGAAGCTCAATTTCAGCCACATGTTCCCCTGCATGTCTTTATCACATTATATCACATTATTTTGAGTGCTTCTTCATCTACTGGGCCATAAGATCTTTGAGGACAAGGGCTGTGATTCATTCCTTCTTGTGTCCTTAGCACTTGACATCGGAATTTTTCTTTTAAGAACTTTGGAGTTTGTTGAGAGATCCCAGAAGTGTATAAAAAAGCCAAAGCTCAAGATATATATTCTGTCTCTAGCAAAATCCTATCAGAATTCAGAAAAGAGACTGGTGATTTTGTTGAGGGGTAGATGGTGGAATAGGAGTCATGGAATTCAACAGGGAGCACAGGATGGTCAAACAGGATTTCAGGAGTGCATTGTGGGGTAGGGGTGGAGTAGAGGGGAACATTCTAGACAAAGTGGTAGTAGCTGAGGGACAGAGTAGGAGCAAAGCAGTTCTAGAGAATCATGGTTCAGTGGTCTGCAGCACATCAGGATGGGAGCAGTGGAGGAGAAGGCTGAGGAACACACGTGGGTTGTGCTGCGGGTTTTTAATTTGCTTATTTTTATGGCACTAGAATTCAAACCCAGTGTCTTACATATAACACTAGGCCAGTGCTCCTCACTGACCTGTACCTCAGTCTAGCACAGAGTTCTTGCATTCAACAGAGCTATATAGAAACTATCTGACTATGTCACTGAGGCATGATGGGTAGAAATGCTGCCCGATGTATACTCAACACACACATGCACACACACACACAATATATATATATATGCATTTATAAATATACATATATTTATAATATATATACACATATATATATTAACAACAGAAACAATAGTAGAAAAATTTAAAAAGTAATTACAGAACAGAAGGACTAGTGGATAACTGACTCATTACACAGTATTATAAATCCCAGTAAACAAGAAATATGATCAATTAGCCCTGAACTCCTGTTTCTCCTGATCTCTGCCTACTGTTCACTTTTATTTCTTAATTTCAACCACTCTAATTTTTTTTACTTCCATTCTGGGTTAGAATCATGCCCTCACATGCATTAGCTTTTGGTTATACTTGGGACTTTCAGAAAGGAAAGCACAGGCATAATTGTAATACATCATCTCTTCTCTTTACTTTTTAGGTCCTTGGTAGTTAAAATGTGGCTCATGGACCAGGACTGTTGGTGCCGTAGTGGAGTAAGGCCTCACTGTAGACGTGAACCCGAGCCTGCACTTTAACAAGAGTAATTCACGCGCATACTGAAGCACTTGAGGTGACACCAGATATTTCTGAGGACCATGTGTGCTGGCAGCGGAAGTGCACTTTCAGGAAGACACAGCCGTGTACACAGAGATGCTCACCATTATACGTCAGGTGAGGCAGCAGGGATTTCATCTCTTCGTCCGTGAGCTCGATCCCCTCGCTTGCTAGAAACTTGTCCAAGTCTTGGAAGTCAATTGCTTCTCCTTAGAAAGGATGAGAAGTGGGGTGCAGATTTGTTACGAGAGAAATACAGAGGGTGACAAGCGCTGTCTGTGCTTCTGTGGACCGTTGCCCTGTACAGCTGGAATTAAAGGGAGCACTGGGAAAGCCCACATCTGTAGTTCTGCTTTGGTGATTCAGCAGGGGGAGACAAAGGAAAGTACTCCAGGATTTGAAGCCCTGGGGGCAGTGCAGAGTCTGGACCAGCCTGGGCTATAAGCAAGGGTTTTTACTTTTTCTTTTCTCTTTCTTCTACCCAACGTGGATATTCATTTTTTTTCTATATGCCCCTCCCTTTTGACAAGGGTGCTTATGTGTTGCTTATATTCCTATGTTGCCCAGGCTGGCATCAGACATGCAATGTTCTGGCCTCAGTCGCCTAAGAACACTGGGAGTACACACAGGTTGTGTCACTGCACCGGGAATGTACACCTGTGGAAGGTTTTATTTTATTTTAATTATATTTGCCTTTAATTTACTTCCTTGGTCACTGTGCATTCCAATAAATCATCTGATCTCAACATAAAGAATAAAGTTTTTTTTATTCATTGTATGAGATTTAACCATACTGGATGTTATTTTAAAGGGGAGGCAGGGGGAATGTTCCACTACCCTATCAAAAAAAACAACTTTGGGTTTTTCTTTCTAGTCTCTGATAACGACTATATTTATATAATGTGAAAATACAATGTAAATAGAAGTTCATATTTTGTCTTGCTGATCTCGAATTTGTGATTCTCTTGCCCCAGCTTCCTGAGTGCTAGAATTACAGGTGTGTGTCTCTATGCTTGGCTTGGGTTTGGTTTTTCTGAGACAGGGTTTCTCTGTTGTAACTCTGGCTGTCCTCGAACTCACACTGTAGACCAGGCCTGCCTCTGCCTCCCGAGTGCTGGGATCAAAGGTGTGCACCACCACCACCTGGCTTATAAATATTTTTTAAGATACCACATAATCCTTAAAAATATTAACACTTTTAAAAATTAATTTTTAGGTTAACATACAAAACAATGAATTTCACTATGGCATCTTCATAAATATGTCATTTTACTTTGGTTTGCCTTTCCTCATCACTCCTCCCTATCTCCAACTGGTTCCCCTTCTCCCCAGCTAGTCCCTCTGCTCCCCTATCCAAGTTGTCTATCATCCTGTGCCCCACTTCCCCTAAGATCTCTTCTCCCCTCTCATGATCCCTTTCTAGTTTTCTGAGCTACAAATACACACACACAGAGTATTAAATCTAGGTTTCACAAATGAGAGAAAAGGGTATTGTCTGACTCTGACTTAATTCATTTAGCATAATGATTCTCAGTTTCCATTTTTCTGAAAATTTTATTTCACTTTTCTTCATGGCTGATTAGAATTCTGTTGTCCCATGTTATCTGATACTCATCTGTTGATTGACATCTAGCCAGTTCCATTTCCTGGCTGTTAGGAATAGCACACAGATTATGCAAGTATTCTGTGGTAACTGACTAGAGACTTTCCAGTATTTGCCCAAGAGATAACTGCGCTGTGTGGTAGTAATATTTTCAGTTTTTGAAGGAATGTCATCCTGACTTCCACATTGGCTGAAGGGAATGTAAACTTGTACAGCCAGTGTGGAAGTCAGCCAACCAACCAACCAACCAACCAACCACCAACCAACCAACCAACCACCACCAACAAAAAACCAACCAACAAAACCACCAACCAGCCATCATCCAATCAACCAACCACCAACCAACCATATCCAATCAACCAAACACACACACACACACACACACACACACACACACACACACACACACACACACACACGGAGAGCAACCTTTGTGAGCTGGGAAGATACTTGTCCAGTATTAATTGCTAAGTACTTAAGATGCCATTTAGAAGCATTTCCTATTATGGCTTTTAACTCACCTTTCATGTAACTGACCATATCCAGCAGCTCATTCAGGTCCACCGTTCTGTTACCTGTAAGTTAAAGGAAGATGATTCCATGTTCCTAATACTCATAAAAGTTACACTTCATCACCTTCTGAAATTATGAAGAACCTAGGAATTCAGTGATTTTTTTTTCTAGTTTTCTTTAGAATTTTATGGGCTTATCCAGAGAGTTAGCAGTGCTATCTTGGAAACAAAGAAAGCTTATAATGTGAAATAAATAATTATTGTATCTCCTTTTTTTGTTGTTGTCATTGCTTTAGGCACTACCAGAATCATCTAAGTTAAGAGATGATTTGGCATAGTTATATATAGAGAATCTGACCTTACAGATTTTCATTTTGTCAGTTAATCAGCAAATGCTCACAGAGTACCTTCCTTGTGCTGGGTACTTGGTGAGGACTCAAAGGTGCTAAAGGAAGCACCCTCAAGGAAGAGGACGAGTTTGGAGTGTACAGTCTAGTGAGGAAGACAAGCAATGAACATATAAACAAAAGGGAGAATCTGAGATCTGGTGAGACACTGTCAAAAATGAAATAGGACCCTATAATAACAAGAAATAGAGGATGGGAATGCTTTCGACAGGAGGGCAGGAAAGGCCTCTTTGAGGAGACTCTGTTGGGTCCTGGCCTGAATAATGAGAAGGGTTAGCCATGTGACAAACTGGGGGGAGAATATTCCAATTATGAAATAATTATTATGAAATAATTATAACTGATTATGAAATACAGCTGAACTATGATGGGAAGGAATGTGACACGAGAACAAAGGACAGTATGCAGGGTCCTGACTCAGACCAACAGGAATAATGGTCCCAAATGGTGAGGAAGGACTGGGCACAAGAAATATAGAGGACAGAAAGCTGGGATAGGGAGGGTGCGTGAGCTGATGACTGACGTCACCAAGTGTATTAACAAGTACAGCAGCCTATATACTGCTTGAAGGGGAAACTGGGATAATATCAGCAGGAAGCTAATCAGGTAATGTTGCACAAAGGGAACATGGTATATCTCAAGTGCATCACAGACTGAGCACACAGCAGCCTTGGGACTGATAAACACAGCCCTTCCAGGGGGTAAAGTTTAGTTTACCCTTAAAACCTTAACTCCTTTGAGGTCCTGGCCCCAGCCCCAGATTGGACCTTGCCAAGTCCGTCCCTGGGGAAGACAAGTACATAGGCCTGACATTCCCTTTGCCCTTTCAATGTATCTTTGACAGTCTTGGATCATCCTGGCTTCCAACTGGCTCTAGTCATGCGGGATGTAAGCTGTGATGATTAGATTTGGATTTTATTCCGGTTGTAGTGGAATAACATTATAGGTCTTGAAGATGAGGAATAACTCGGTTGGATCTCAGCTTTCAAATGGTCACTCTGGCTGGTATATGCAGATGAAGAACTTGGAAGAATGGAGACTAGATAAACCATTTCATTGGCTGAGGAAAGAGCTGACGGTGGCTTGGGCTAGGATGGCAGCAATGGAGATAGTGATAATAGGATAGATTCAGAACATATTTGTCAGGTAAAGGTCAGATTTGAATGTGGAAATTTGAATGAGGAAAAGGAGAGTACAAGTATGAAGCCTTGTAAGTGAAGATTCACCAGATGTAGACACTGATTGGGGCAAAGGCACTTTATTCTCTGACTATTAAATCACTGGCTCTTAGTCCTTTCGGCCTCCATAGCATCTAAAAATATTTAAGCCTTTGAGGCTTATTGCTGACTGGACCACTCTGACTGGCTTCTTCTGAACTCTGACTCTTCTGGTTCAACTCAACTCACTTGTTCTGGCCCAAAATCTCCTCCAAGCCGCTGGCTGAAACTGATCTGAGCTGGCTGACTGCCTCATACCGAACTGCTCTGCTAGCCTTCAAATGGACTCACTCTTACTGTCTGATACTGACTTCTGCTGAGCTGCCTCTGTGTCTCTATTCCAGCCTGCCTGCTTTAGACTGCTTGCCTCATATTGCCTGCTGTAACTGACTCTGCTAACTCTTCCTCTTATTAGTCACTTTGCCTGTCCTCCATTCTGACTCATCTCAGACATCACTTCCTATGTGACACTAACTTTGTACTGAGCTCTGCTTCCTGTGTCTGCTCTCACACTCTGTTTTTCCAAGTTTTAAAGTCATGGGCCACCACTGCCTTCTGAGTACTGGGATTAAAGGTGTGCCTACATTCCATCCAGACCACATAGGCCTCTGATTATAGACCCCTGGAATATAGACCCTTCCGAGCTTTCACACAGGCCTATTCCTCTACAAAGCCTAATCTTCTCTGCTCTCGAATCATCAGGGTAATGGGGAAAATTGAGGGCTAGAATAATTAACTAATAATTTTATTGAATTGGTTATATCTTACAGAAATCTAAATGGAAATATCAAATAGATAGTTTAATATACTATTCCTGACTTAGAGAGACTGATCTAGAGAAACACATTTACTTAATCAGCTTGGAGATAACATATGACCCAGTGGTACTGGATGTGATCTCCTAGGAAGAGGTGTAGATGAAAAAGGCATGCCGTGGGTATAGGCACTGCGTAATTTGAAGATCTTTTGTGAGAGGAGGAGTCAGAAGGGGAAAGAAATGGAGATAAAGTTGTGAGTGAATATGAACACCATCTGAGAATGGGACCTCACAAGTCTGGAGAAATCAAAGCTTCCAGAAAGATGGAGGGGTCACACGTGTCAAGTGCAATAAAGATGCCAAGTGAACTAAGAACAGGCGTGGCCATGAACCTTGGCAAAGGTAGGTCATTGATAATCTTATTGAGAGCTGGCTAAATGTGATGCCTGGGTATGAAAACTTAGAGAATATTACAGAGTAGAAGGTGATGAATCAGAGACAGGCTGGCCTCAGACTCAGTGTGTGGCTAAGGATTTCCTTGGACTTCTGATCCTCCTGCCCTCACCCCTCAAGGGCTGGGACTACAGGAGTGCACCACTCTGCCTGGCTTCCAGAAGTGGATTTCTGGGCAACTCTCTTGTCAAGAGGAACAAAGAGCAGAGTGTTAACAGTCGGGAGACAGGTGTGATGGGATAGCACAGCAGTACCAAAGGAAGTATGCTGAAAGGATAGAGAGGAAGACATTCATGACACAGGCTGTAGAGGGGGAAACCACAGGAGCCAGGTCTCCCAGATGGCACAAGGGGAAAAAAGCTGGTTCACCGTAGAAGTGATTCTTTCTCCTTTATAGCAAGACAAAAGGTAGGACATATGGCCCTGGGTACACAAAGCTCATAAAAAGGAAGGTAGGAAAACTTGTCAAATGGCATCTGTTTTCTTTATGAAATCCGAGGTGAGGTCATCATCTAAGAGTTACGATGAGAAAAAAAAAGAGTTAAAGTGAGAAAGCACTGGAAATTGTCTCTAGAGTAAGACAATAGCCCTTGGAAAATGTAGCAGAGACTTCCTTGATAGTCAGGAACTGACTTGGAAATCTGTGACTGTTGTTTGAAGCATGGTTTTATGCTTCTCCAGCCCTCTTGAATTATTCAAGGGTAAGTACAGAGTAAGGAGATGGCTTGGCTTTTGCCGAGTATGTTAGCTAGGAGTTCAGAGAGTCTGTAATGCTATATGATGCTAAGCGTGGACTCTAAAGAAGGAAGACAGCAGCGGTGAGTGGTTACTGCATAAAGAGTCAGAGGGAGATTGGTATGAAGGTCTTCATGGCTGGAGAGGAGCTGGAGTTGGTGTTCTATGCTCTGTTCTGTCGCAGCGTACATTTCAGTGGCATCGGGCCATCATATTCAATATGTATACAGAGCAATGCACAGTGATAAGTGTTAGTCCATACATAATTTTTCCCTAATTAACATATCATTCACCAGCTCAGAGCTCTGCTTTCATCTGCATCATTTCAGAGAGACCAGGCAGATTTTCATCTCACTGGTTATGGGTCTGCATGTGTATACATTCTTTGATTATGTGTGTTGTATGTCTGTGTGGGTATGTGCACATGAGCAGGTGCCCGCAGAGGTCGGAGGTGTTGGGTCCCCTGAAGTTGGAATTATGGACAGTTGTGAGCTGCCCTGCATGGGTGCTGGGAGTAAAGTTGAGTCTCCTGCAAGAATAGTATGTACTCTTAACTTCAAGTGTCTCTCAAGCCACTGGGTTATTTTTTTTTTTTTTTGAGGTCAGGATAACTATCAGGGACTCTTAGCCTGATGTACTTGTTCTGATAGAATTCAGGATTTCTTGAGCTTGAATGGGGAAAAAAATCTATTCTTATTTTCACTAAGCACTAACTGAAACTTAGCAGTTTTTGGTTACTACTAAAGACAGCAAACCATGGTCACAGCAGCAGAATCTGCAAGTTTGTCACTAACATAAACCACCCAAGGTTGATGTCAGCATTATTGTTGCAAATATGCTGAAATGTTGCATACTCTCATCTCTTAATTTAAAACAACAGTTTGACCTGCTAGAAGATCTTAAGTGCTTTAGAAAGCATTCACCATCTGTATTTTGAAAGTTTTAATAAACTATATTTGAGTCTGACTTGTTTCTCTGTAATTGTGTGCATTTTAAAGTCTACTCAGAAGGGGACTGCTATGGCAGATGTAGAAACAGGCCCGCCGCACAGTAAGGTGATGTAGAAACAGGTCCACCGCACAGTAAGGTTAACCCTTCCTGTGCGATCTGTATGTAGACACTGAGACGGCCAAGAGGAGTCAGAGAGTCAGCGTTCACACAAGGGCTGTGTCTTCCTGACGAGCAGGAAGCTGTCTGTAGTACTCACCATCAGATGGTAGCTGGGCCATTAGTTCTTCAAGTTTTTCTTCTTTGAGCCTATTTCCCAAGTTTTCCAAGAGAGATTCCACTTGTTTTATTCTGACCCGTGGCCCTTAGGAAAGAAGGGCATGGGATGAGAACACAGACATTCTTAAGGGTGAAAAGTGCCGATCATGGTCATGCATCAAGAACCCCAAGCAGGAAGTCAAACACTAGAGCCCAAGGAAACTGTCAATGCATGCATGTCCCAAGATTTAGACATATCTATTAGCAGCAGAAAAGACTGAGAAAAACAAGCACTCACTTGTAGACAGTATTTGTTTTTATTGGAAGGACTACCTTTATGGAAGACAAGGAGACTTTTGCCTTTTATGACTGTGGGTGCTGATAACCAAACTTAGGCATTGCTCTGCCTGACATTTTACAAACTTTAAGAATATTTCAAAAATTAAAATTATAGTTTCTCCATCCTCCTTATTCTTACAACCCCTCCCATGTTTCCGTCTCAAATTCATGGCCACTTATTCTTTATTGTCACATATATATGAATAAATATATAAATAGTACTGCTTGTATATCTAATGTTTTGAGGGCTGACCACTTAGTATTAGATGACCAGTTAGCAGACTCATTTCTAGGGAAGACGAAGTCTCCTTCTTTCTGTAGTCATTAATTGTAGCTTTTCATCTCAGGTTAGGACCCCATCAGATCTCCCACATCCACACTGGCACTGGCATGTCAACTGGATTTATTTTATGTGTGTGAGTATTTTGTCTCATGAATTTATGTACACCATGTGCATGCCTGGTGCCCACTGGGGTCAGAAGAGGGTGTCAGATCCCCTGGGAATGGAGTTAAGGATGGTTGTGAACCATTATGTGGGTTCTGGGAATTAAACTTGGGTCCTCTGCAAGAGCAACGAGTGCTCTTTGCCACTGAGGGTATCTCTCCAGCTCCTACCCTGCCTGGCTTTTACTTCTCAAGTAGTTAGTTTTCTTGGGAAGTGGTTACTTCTCAAGCTGGTGAATTTTCTGTTAGTTTTTCTTTTTCTTTCAGAACTTAGAATTGAATTCAGGGCTCAGACAGCTAGGCAAGCACTCTACCACTGAGTTACATCCCCATCACCCCCTATCCATATATATATATGTTTGAGATAAGAGTATGGCTAAGTTATACAGGATTTCTTCAAACTTGAAATCCCCCTGTCTCAGCCTCTGGTAGCATTTAAAATACAGTCTCCTAATTAAAAACAAAACAAAACAAACAAACAAATAAAAAAAGACACTGGGTATGGCAGCTTATACTTGTAATCTTATTACTTAATTGGCTAAGATAGGATTGCTGCAAATTGGAGGCCAGCCTGGACTACAAAATGAATTCCAGGCTACCCTGGGCTATAGAATAAGCTTTTTACTTCCTAAAAAGACAAAGAGAAAACAATCAAACAACACACACAAAATTAAAAGGACAATGAAGACAGTGGTTTATATAAAGTATACAACACAGAAATGAGATTTTTCTTTAAACCAGTCCAGGGGTGTCTAGTCTCCATAAGTGATCAACAGAGAGGAGAAGGCTGGTCTGTCTTATGCTTGAAACAGACAGTCTACATAAATCTAACCAGAAAACAGTTATGCTTTTTCTATAGCAATAGGATACTTAACCCGTATCTCCCAGAGTTCATACATTCAAAGACAAGAGGCAAGTTATAAGTCATACTAATGGATCAATAAATTGGCAGGAAGTAAAGCTGGAACATTTTAAGAGCTAACATTAAACATAAACTTTTTCCCCCTTGAGACACGGCCTTGCTTCAGAGTACACACAGTATTAGAATCCTCCTGCCTCAACTTCCCCAAAAGTAGGATTATAGGCATGTGCACTACACATGGCCAAGGGTTTTTTTTTTACTTGCTTTTCCACCATGCATGTCACTCACCTTTGAGAGACTTCACGCATTTTAGCATTCGGTTCTTATATACCTTTCCACCAGCTGTAAGATAAGACACCATTCAGAATATAAGTTAATTGTTGGGAAGATTAACAAAGACAGCATAAACACAAAGCAGCATCCATAATTTCAGGAAGATCCCCCAAACAACCTTTTGTGTTATTTGGAAGTTTCCTGTTACCACAGTGTTAGAACTATAAAAAAGTGAGTTACAAGTACACACATTGGTTGGGTTAAAAATCCTTAATTTCCCCTTCCTCCCTTTTCTCTTATTTTCCTCTTCTTTTTAAAAGCATGTGTGAGTATGTTGCCTGCATGTGTGTCTGTGCACTACATGAATGCAATGGATGCAGAGTCCAGAAGAGGGCATCAGATCCACTGGGATTGGATTACAGGTGGGTTTGAGCTGCTGTGTGGGTGCTGAGAACCAAACTCTGTTCCTCCACAAGGGCACAAGGGCTCATGATCACCGAGCCATCTCTCCACCCCGCTTCTTGGTCATCACTTAGAGTGGCGGTATGCCCAGGGAAGCAGGAACATTTAGCTTTGATTGGGAGAGGTTAGTGGAAGATTATTGTCAGCCTTCAAGATTAAAATGTGAGTGAAAAGATCAGGCAACACGATTTCTTCTGCTGTGAGAATTGTGTTTCCTTCATGGGTTTTCCTGGACACAAACATATAATTCCTGAAGTGTTTCCCTCTATGCCTCTAAATCCACGCCAGAAGGTGTAGCTTGGGTACTCACTGTAAACTGACAGAGCCTCCTGCATATTCTCGAACACACTGTCGGGGAACACCAGTCCAATTCTCCTCAGCACATTTTTCATATTATCAAAGCGAACCTTATATCCTTTAGAAAAATGCAGATCTTTAACAGGTAGAAAAATCAGCACTGGCTGAATGATTCTATTTATCTGCTGTGTGTATGGCTGTGCAAGCACTTCTGTGCACATGTGACTTGGAGGCCAGAGGTCAGCCTTTGCTCCTCAGGAGCTGTCCATTTTTTTTTTTTTTTTAAATTTGAGACAAGGTCTCTCACTGGGAAGTGGGGCTTGTTGAGTAGGCAATGCTGACTGTCAGTGAACTCAAGGGATTTGCCTGGCTCTGTATCCTTTGCCCTTGGATTACAAGTTTATGCCACCATGCCGAGCTTTTTCTGTGGGTTCTGGGATTAAAATTTATGTCTTCCCACAAGTGCTCTCTGGACTGAGCTATCTCCCTAGCCCCAAGGATGGATGATTTTAGATCATGGAAAGATTATTTAATTTTCTTATGTGGCATAATCCTATTATAGGAACAAAATTTCAAAGAAAATTGTTAAGCTACATAAATTCAAAGGACACATGAATATGTCATTTGTTATAGAATGAGAATTTATACTTTAATTCAAGAGAAGGCAGAGTTCACATTCCTGATACAGATCAAACACCACCATATCATCTGAATCTCAGGGGCTATATGCAGCAGCAGTTCTACAGAAGCTTCGCCTTGAGAATGAACAGTACTGATTTATGATTTAGCTGTTTAGACAGCAGGTCCACTCTACAGCAGCACCTTCCCCAATCTGAAACACGCACGCACACACATCCTATACAAGCAAAGCCCAAATCAAAGTAAGACTGAGGAACAAATATTCAACTCTTAATTTTGTAGAAATTGTAGTTAATTTAGCATGTCAATAGTAGCCTCAAAAGAAAACTAATGTTTAAAGACACTATTTTTTTTCTATAAAATATTAAGGCCTCAGTTAATAATGACTGCTATTTCAACCATAACTACTTACCAGTAAAAGTTTTTGCTTCATCCATTAACACACTTAAATCAACCATTTCATTCTCTGAAAGAAAAAAACAGGCACAGAGATCAAGTTAGAATTCAAGAAGTTGTGGAAAATGTTCGTTGTAAAGATTAGCCATCTTTCATGATTTTATAATTAACTATTCTAGCTTAAGAAGAAAGGAAAAACAATGATACAAGTTTAAAGACATCACCTGTAACCTGATACCATTCTGAGATAAGGACAGTGTACCATTCCTTCCCATTAGCCACTGATTCTGGGTTTGAATCCCAGAATCCTCTTGTGAAGATCCGGAGCTGTCTCTTATTTTCTTCCTGATGGATTACATTGGTTTTGTCTCTGACATTTCTGTCAAGCTAAATCGATCTTATTGAATCATTAATAAACTATTTCATTGAAAGTAGGCATGAAAGCTTATGCTAGTAATCCCAGCATTCAGGAGGCTGAGGCAGGAGAATTGTTATGAGTTTGAAGCACCTTGGTCTACAGTGTAAGACAAACAAAAACAGGTATACATAAAAAGGAAGGAACGAAGGAAGAAATATGGGTGAAGTACATTTGTTTAACTGGCTGCACAGACAATGTGGACACAGTGAAATGTTTCATAAGCTTCTTAAAGAGACTGGTTAAAAAAAAACTCTTATAAGGCCTTATCCTAGTGGTTCTCAACCTTCCTAGTGCTGTGACCCTTTAATATGGTCTCTCATGTTATGGTGACCCCACTCCCCAACCATAAAATAAATTTTGTTGCTACTTCATAACTGTAATGCTGCTACGGTTATGAATTGTAATGTAAATATCTGATATGCAGGTAGTCTTAGGTGACCCCTGTAAGAGGGCTATTAGACTCCCCAGAGGGATCATGACCCACAGGTTGAGAACCACCACCTTATACAGAAGCCCTGACTTTCTTTCTAGGGACAGTGGTATCTGAAATACTCACCATCGATGGGCAGATGGTTCATTAAGTCCTCAAAGTCTTCCTTCTCAAGCACAAAGTTTGCATTCTTCAAAAAGACTGGAAGATTAGAGGTGTGAATCTTTTTCCCTTAAGAAATAAAGAGATGGAAGTAAATGCAAGTAATTCCCAAGGTGGAAGATGACAGCTATGGACTATGGAGAGTGGGGCCAGAGAGATGGCCACTTCCCACCCTTCCCGAAGACTGCAGTGGGTTTCCAGAGCACGGAGCATGGAGCTCACAGCCCCTTGTAACTCCACCTCCAGGGGAGCTGGCTCTTTCTGGACTCCACGGGCACCTACACACACCCACATGGAAGACACATAATTTAAAAAATACAATAAATCCTTAGAAAGACTACAGATATTAAAGATCACAGATCCATTCCCAGAGGGACAGGGAAATGTTGGCTATTTACAACCCAGATTGGTCATGGTTAGAGTTGGGAAGAGAAAATGCTTCCTCCTCACTGAGGTACGGTTTTCAGTTGAAGTGATCATGGATGAAAAAGAAGAAGTAGATAAATGTGATAGACTATAATGGAGATAACTTTGGAAATGAAAACAACCTTGAGTTTGTACAGTGACACAGGCCTGTGCAGGACTAAGGCCTTCCCCATCTACGAGCACACCGACAGAGGGATGCTATGCTGTGAGACGTTAGTTGAGTTCGGAGGCACAGACTCAGAATCAGCAAACTAGCAGACACCCGGAATAGCGAGGTCAGTGAGACTTTTAAAAAAGCGAACGCAGGGCACAGGAGCTGCAGGCCCATTCTCAGGACTCTTACCTTTGATCGGCACCACACTATCCAGTAACCGTTTCTTATAGACCGTCCCATCTTCTGTAAGACAGGGAAATACAAGGAAAAGGGTGAGGAACTCTGTAACTTTCTCCCTCTGCTTTGTACAAGTGAGGCAAGCAGGTTACCACAAAGTTACATCTCTAGACAAGAAAGTCTATAATTTTATCATACATATGCCATACCTAGAAATTTGTTTCACCCTCAAATAGCAGCAGAAGGACTGCTCTCAATGTGCTCAGTCTGGAATCTTAGTTGGAACACATGGCAGCTCATAAGGCGAGTTACAAACACATTTCCCTTCTGCTTTCTTCTTGTTTCTTCTGTTATTACACTTCAGCCTTTGACTTTCCCTTTTTCTCTGCCTTTATGGTACGCCAATATTCCCACAAGGCATACCTAGATGCTTAGCCCACCACCAGTGAAGAGGGAAGGAGGGAGGCAGGGAAGGCAAGAAAGGAGGGCTTGAGGGGGGGAAGGAGGAGACTGATTCCTTGAGAGAACCATGAGGAGGCAGGTGTGGGCGATGGCAGACACGGGATGGGTAGCCTTAGGTATACATGGCAGGGCTGCGGATGGGTACTGACTGAGCTTTTGCTGCTCAGGATGCTGCTTCTCCCTCCAGGGCACTGATGTGAAGTTTACCTTTTAGTTGTTGGGTAATGGGGAGGTGGGAGGTTTCCCAGGGGACAGACAGATGTGAGGTACCCTTCAGGGAGTTGGGAGCTATAGAATTCAGCCAGGGCCCACTGGCTGAATATAAGAGAGAAGTTTCTCACTTTCAAATCAAAATGCAAACAAGAACAGGGCCTCTTGTTCACCACAGTTTCCACCCAGAAGCCCACAAGCCCTCATTCGCGTCTCTGAACATCGGCAGCATGCTAAATACTCACTAGTGATAGGCAGAGATTTTAATAGCTTCAGCTCTTCTTTGTCATTGAGTGTGACTCCCATGTTTCCCATAACGTTTTTCAAGTCTTTGGTGTCAACTCTTTCTCCTTTAAGTAAATGAGAATTATTCTGGGTTAAGAGATAATGATTTAAGAAAAACATAATGAACTAAACTGCAAAGATGAAGCAAGTACAAAGATGTGAGCCAATGTCACCAATTTGGAGTTATTTGAAATTCAGAATCTGAAAGAGTTCTTTAAGTCAGGCGGGAGGACAACACTTGTCGCCTGTGTGGACAGAGTGGAGTGACCACAGGCACTGTGTGACAGTGATGACTGTGATAGTCTAAATTTTGAGTACATTTTCCAAAATTCACATCGGAACTTTGTCTTCAATACAATGGTAACAAGAGGCGGGAGCTCCAGGAGGGAGTGAGGTCATGGGGCTTCTCCTGCGCCAGGTTGTGCCCTTTTTTTTCCTGTTCCATCCTCCACAATGAGGACACATGTCCAAGGCACCACCCCAAGGCAGGAAGTGGCCTGAGACTCACTGATACTGAGTCACCAATGTTTTGGTGTTGAATTTTCCAGACTCCACAGCGATGAAAAATAAACACCCACTGTTTATAAATTATTCAGACTGGTATTTTGTTATAACAGCACTGAGAGCATTAAGACAGATGCTATAGGTCTTATATAATTCTACTTGTATGTAAAATCTCTCATTTCTACTTAATGGCCTGAATTATGGGACTGACTGCTCATACTGATCATATCCCCATGCAAAAACTTGCACTTAAATTCACTGTGGTAACCTATGTTTTGGTTCTTCAAACACTAGTGACATGATACTCTACTGGCACAAATATTGAAATTAATATTTCTCTCAGGGAGGTCTATAATTTCTAATACTCAAAATTGCTGTTAATGAGACCAAATTATCTAGCAGTAGGTAAGGGAGTATCTGGGGGTCGACTGCTCATTAAGTGAGGCAATCCCCCACAGATCAGGGTCTCCATTTTATAGCCTTTTACATGAATTCTCACCTGTGAAAGACTTTGCTGCATCCATTAACACATCTAAGTGAACCTTTTCATGTCCTGCAAGACAATTCAAAAATTAGATTAAAAGAAGAAGACAGATTAAGAAAGATCATATAAATTCCTTGAAATATGGCACATAGAATTATAGCAAGTTTTCACGCTTCTGTTCAGAATTTTTATCATTTAAATCAACAAGAACACGTGACTCAAGAAAAGATTCAAGCTGTAAGTGTATGTCCATTCAACAGCATTCTGGAGAGTAGAGTTTTCTGTTGGTGTCAGCAGACCTTGTCCTCTCATGCTGAGGTTGGAGCGCACTTTTAGGTATGGTCCGCCAGCCTCCGGAGTTACCTACACTCCGAGCCTGAGCCTTTTCCACAGCGTCTGCTTTTGTACTGGCGAGGGGAAAACTACTGCCCCCTTCCCATTAAGGGCAACTAAGGGCACTGGCCATCATTCTGTTCTGCACTCCTTGTGTTGTAGAAAGATAGTGTCAGTTTCACCTAAGAATGTCCTTGATAAAGCAGCAAAATTTTTTTTTTGAGTGTGTGTGTTATGGTTTGGTGTGTTCATATGTGAGTGTAGGCTAGAGTTCAACCTTGGTGTAATTCCTCAGGAGCCATCTACCATATTTTTTGAGACAAGGTCTCTCACTGGGAGCTGGGACCAATTATGTTAGGCTGGCTGGCCAGCCAGCGCCAGGGATCTACCTGTCTTCACTTCCCCAGCAATTACAAGTGTACGCCAGGACACCCAGGCTTTTTTTTTTTTTTTGAGACAGGGTTTCTCTGTGTAGCCCTGGTTGTCCTGGAGTTCGCTCTGTAGACTAGGCGGGCCCTGAACTCAGAGACCCACCTGCCCCTGCTTCGGAGTGCTGGGATTAAAGGCAGGCGTCATCTAGGCTTTTTTTTTTTTTTTGTGTGTGTGCATTCTGAGGATGGAACTCAGGTCCTTATGCTTGGAAAGGAAGTGCTTTATGGACTGAACCATCTCCCCAGCCCCAACTGTGATTAAAAATATTATAAAAACATTGAATAACTAAATGTGGTAGTACTTAAGGGATTGGTACAATTAGTAGGTCAATATTGTACACATGATCGAAGCATGTTGCTATGAGGTCATGCATGGGTAAAGACGAAAAGCTAAGACAAACTAACGAGCTTTAGTGTAACCAAGTATCAAAGTTTCACTGACAGAGTTTTGGATGCCATATGGTGGCTAAATTTAAAGAAGCTACTTATTGAGTTTTGGGATAATAGCAAAGAAAAGCCTATTTCAAAAGGCTATCAAATGCTTTTCTTGATAATTAGATCAGTGGTTGAGTGCATGCCTACCATTTGTGAGGCCCTAGGTTCAATCCCCAGTACTACTTCACACCAGAATAAAATAAAACAACCAAAATATTCCAACAGATTGCATAGGAAAGTACTTCTGGTAGTCTAGCTACACATTAAAATGATTTAATACTATTGTAAGACAATTCTTCTCACCTTTTGGTATTGCTTTGGGAAAATACTTTCATCAGATGTGTTTTATTAAGCAATACATTTACTGTTATTTTGAAAGAATATAATGAGCCAAGCCTTATGGCAAACAATTGTAATCCCAGCATGCAGGTCTGAGGCAGGAGAATTAGGAGTTTGAAGCCAGCCTGAGGCTTCATAGTAATTTCCTTATCAGGCCTATGTAATAAGACCCTCTCTCAAAACAAACAAACAAACAAACAACAACAACAAGAGTTTAAAGAATTAATTCGTAAACATTATTAACATGTATTTTAGTTTCTAAGACAATAAATATTGATAACTAATAATTTATAAAACAATAAAGAAGTTCTGAGACAAAACAGTTGAGAATCCCTGGCACTGACATGTTTGCTGGTTGTGTTCATGATTTTAGATGCTTTCTTAAAGGTTAATGGCATTAATAAATGGGAAATGCATTTTCAATCTTTATTTTTGAAAAAGGGTCTCATTACGTAGCCCTAGCTGGCCCAGACCTCACTATGTAGACAAGGTTGGCCTTAGAATGCACAGAGTTTCATCTACCTGCTTCTGCCTCCTGAGGGCTGTGCCACCGTGGCATGCACGTTTTCAATTGTTCAACAGTATTTTTTCTCTTTATTCTGTTTCCCTGTTCCTTTTAAGTTTCTCATTCTGCACATGTCTACATCAGTCAGTCTTACGCGTTTGTCACCAGTGTGCTTCCTTAGGAAAAGTCCTGAAGTTCTCTCTGACCCCAGTTTTTCTCTCCCCACCGGTTCTTCCCTCACTGCTCTCAGACTGGACTAGACATTCTCTGGGATATGGATGCCGAGAGCGCTCACCAATCACTGGCAGGTGAGCCTGCAGGTCCTTCAGTTCTTTTGCTTCTAGTTTGAAACCGGTGTTTTGAAGAACGTTTTTCACATCATGGACATTGACTTCCCCTTCTTAGTAAAAACAAGAAATAGCAATGTTGTTACCAAGTGAAACATTTGGACTGAACCCACATAGGAGCTAATTATAGCAAGTCACACGGAAGGAATGTGCTTTCATAATTAAGCTTCTGAAAGAAGTGTGTGAGGGATTAAAAAAATACAGTTTGGCAATTCTGGTGAATTAGGCAAAGAGAATAATCAAGTTATTCTGGATAAAAAGTATGATTTGAAACTTACTATAGTAACAAAAATAACCCCCCAAATAGTCTTTTACATAAAAGAAAATTCTTATTTAATGAGAAAGAATTATTAAAAACTATTGGCATGGTTTTTATTGACTCAATCTTAAATATGAGTCATTTACAAAGTATCAAGATGAATTTATATATATATATTACATATACATTATATTTTAGATGAGTTAAAAATTAAATGTTAAAAAAGTGAACCACAGGAAAATAAGGAGAAGCTCAAAAAGAAAAGGCTGATAAAATTAAGTATACAAAAATTAAAAATACACATATATCAAAGTTGTTCATATTACCTAGGCCTGGGGTCCTAGGGGTGTGTGTAGTCAATGATAATGGGTAGAGCTGCATTTTGAGGTGATGAAGTGCTGTAAAATTTATTGTGGTGGTAGTTGTACAACTCTATTGGTGTCCTAAAACCCTTGAATTGTATGTTTAACTGAGTGAAATGGACAGCATCCGAGTTATAGAGCAGTGCACCTTTTCCATTTTATTTCAGTACAGCGTATGAAAATAAAATGCAGATCACAATCAGGAAAATATTTACTATGTGTATGACAATGTGTTATATTCAACGTATAAAGTGGTCATTTGAATTAGTAGGAATAAATGTTCAGACTCCAGAGGGATAATGGACAAATGGACCTGATAAGAAATTCAAAGCTTAGAAGGAAAAATGGTATATGTCTTAGAGCTCCTACTGCTGCAATGAAGCATTAGGACTAAGCCAGGTGGGGAGGAGAGGCTTTGTTTGTTTACATTTCAGCATCGCTGGTCCTTACTGAAGGAAGTCAGGACAGGAACAGACCAGGGCAGGAGTCTGGAGGTGGAGCTGATACGGAGGCGATGGAGGGGACTGCTTACTAGGTTGCTTCTCATGGCTTGCTCAGCCTCCTTTCTCATAGAACCCAAGCCACAAGCCCAGGAATGGTTCCACCTACAGTGGGCTTGGCCCTAGCCCATCAGTCACTAATTGAGAACAATTCCTACAGGCTTGCCTACAGTCATCTTATGGAAGAATTTTCTCAACTGTGGTTCCTTCCTCTCAGATGACTCCAGCTTATCTCAAGTTGACATAAACAATATAACCTTTCATTTTTATGATAAGAAAAAAAAATAAAATAAAATTTTTATTTTTAATAATGAATGAAAACATTCACTTTCATTCAAACAAATTAGCAATAATCAAAAAAAGTGAAAGTGATATTTTAGTATTAAACGTAACATGAATAAAACATCAAGTAAGAGTTTAATTGAAAACAGACAAGTACACAGGAAAAACAAAAGGTAAGTATAGTAAAAACAGTGTATGATTCCATTTTTCCTGTACACTATTTTATGTTCCAGATTATTATATAGATAACAAATAATTATTGAGTAAAACTCATAGTTTTGTTATTTTATACATCCTAAATTCTCTTGGTTTTGTCCTTTTTCTCACTTACCTTTGAAGGACTTCACACCAGATAGTAATTCTTTCCTATACACTGTTTTGTCATCTGAAAATGATAAAACACAATTTTGTTTCTGAAGGATGATAATAGCCCATGTTCATACATATAGAAAGGAAAAACTTGGAAACATCACAGTTCATTCTCAATGAAATGAGAGATACTTGTAGTGTGCCCAAGGCTGGACCCAAGCACTGTAAGAAACCTCAGTGCAGTGGGCCTAATCCATGGGGGGTTGAGCACAAAAGCAGTTAGTGGTACCCAAGAGGATTGAAGGGCAAAGCCTTCTTTTATTTTCTCTTCTTTAATTTGGCTTCACCTTTTTTTCTTCAGGTTTTCTACCATTCTGTCCTTTCATTTTCTTCCAGATTCATAAGCCTTTTATTTCTCCCAAAAGAACAACAATAACAACAAAAAACATCTTAAGATAGATACTTCTGCCCTTGGGGACCTTTCCCTAAACCTGAATCAAAGTCAGCCCAGGAGTTTTACAAGTGCTAGCTGGAGGCTTGGCATAGAGTCCTGCCTGTAATCTCAACACCTCGGAGGCAGAGCCAGAGGAATCCGGAGTTTCAGGCCAATTCTGGCTACACAGTGAGAGGCTGTTAAAAAAACAAGGCTGTTTTTTCTCTCATATGTAGAATCTATTCTTAAATATACACACCTACATGTATTTACATACATGTATACACACATGCACATATGCCATGAAAGCAGAAGGAAAGAAGCGGGTCAGTGAAAAGGGGGAGAAAGACGGATGAGGGAGGGCAGCAGTAAGGTGAATATGAGCAAGGTGGAATGATGTGTAGAATAAGCAATAAAAACTTACTGAAAAGCAAGAGAAATGTTAGGTAGGATTGGTGTTTTTTGTTTTTTTTTTGCTAGGAACTCACTATGTAGACCAGGATGGCCTTGAACTTGCAGTGATCATCCTACCTCTACCACTGAAGAGCTGAGACTGGGCCAGAGAGTTGGCTCAGTGGGTAAATGAACTTGGTTGGTCCTTGGTTAGTCCTTGGTTAGTCCTAAGGACCCACACCATGGAGGAGAGAGAACCCACTCCACTAGCTGTCCGCCAACTTCATATGTGTAAATACACATGGCATGTGCTCGCACACACATACAAATAAGTGCAAAGCAAGCAAGTTTAGGGATCGCAGGCATGTACTATCATGCCTCGTACATATTGTTTTTTTTTTTTTTTTTTTTTTTACTTTACGAAAAAAACCCTTTTAAACTGCGTGGAATATTTCAAATATTAGAGTTAATACAAAACATTCAAGAAATACAGACTTTAAACTCAACCTCACTTTTTCTTCTTGGTAGCAGGACCCGGGTCAATGATTCAGTCACTATTTCATCTAAGGTTTAGGACAGAGCCGTGCACGTGCAAACATTAGTAAATATTTTTTGAGTGAGCACATTTTTAGGTATCAGTGTAAACAATCCATAAGGCTTACTGGAGACAGGCAGGGTTTTGAGCAGTTTTTTGTTTTCCTTGTCTGTCGTTTCTATCCCCATGTTTTTCAGAACATCTTTGACATCTTCTGTATGAATCTTTTCTCCTTCAGGACAAAGAAAACAGTTTCAGGTGAGGCTATAGGATTATACAGTTTATAAGGTTCTATAAATGAAATGTGTACATGCAACACAGGTGTGAGCCTCATCTTTCTTAAGTGACTGAGGGAAGACGTATTAGCCCCTCGGTGTCAAGAAAGGAATACGGGTTTTCTTTTAGCTGGATGTAGTGGCACGTGCCAGAAATCCCAGCACTTGGGAGGCTGAGGCAGGAGGAATGGGAGTCTGGGTCAGGAGGATTTTCTGAGGAAAATAGGATTGGAGGTTTTGGACAGCTTGGACTATCTATCAAGACCTTGTCTCAAAACAAATAAACGAACAAAGCAGCTCACTCAAATATACAATAATTAAAAATAAAAAAAACAAGAAAAAGAAGTTTAACTTAAGAAAAAGAGAACCTCTTGAAGCCTACAATTTCATAAATGAGTACAACAGGGATCGTGTAATTTGTTTAGATATAAGCAACTCAATTCCTAAAATAACAATTCTATCCTGTTTTAAAAAACTTATTTTTTAATGATGTGTTTTGGGTTTGTGCACCTGAACCCAAAGCCTGAGGAGGCCAGAAGAGGCCATGTAGAGATGGAGTTACAGTGTCTGAGAGCTGCCTGATGTGGGTGTTGGGGACCAAACTTGGGTCTCTGCAACAGCAGCAGCAGCAGCACCAGTAACTGCTGAGCCATCTCTCCAGCTCTGTAATAACTATTCTCACTCTTCAGCCCCCACACTGCCACCATTTTCCTCTTCTTGTGTTTCTATTATGGCATGTGTGTAAAGTGACAAGAGCTGTAATATATTTCATATTTTTTCATATTCCTTATAGTACACAATTATTTTAAGTTCGGGAGGGCAAGAATCATGTTTCTCCAAACTACAGATTTTATTAAATTTTTATGTTAGTACACAAAGAATTGGGTGTCTTTATGGCATCTTCCCTCTGTCCCTCCCTTTCTCCTCTCTTCCTTTCCCCCTCCCCTCATCTTTCTTTCTTTTGATAGGGTTCTATGCAGCTCAGGCTGGCCTTAAACTTGCTGTGTAGCTGAGGATGACCTTGAACTCTGCATCTTACTGCCTCTACAGCCAAGTACTGGGATTACAGATCTGTGTCTTCTTTAGTTCCCTTAAGGTCTTCGTTCTAGAGTTCTTTTGCTTCCTTGCTCAGGTTTACACCTTGGTATTAATCTATACGTTTAGAAGTTATCATGAATGAGCTTTTTTCCTCCCCTGATTTCTTTCTTGTTTATTATTGATTATGGAAAGGCTACTTATTTTGTATTCTACTACGTCACTGAAAGTGTCTTATCAGGTCTAAGAGTTTCTGGAGGAGTCTTTAATGTCCTTTAAGTATACAGTCATGTTATCTGCAAGCAAGGATACTTTGACTTCTTGCTTTCATATTTATATCAATTTTTTCTTAATTATCAGGACTTCAAGCATTACATTAAGAACTGTGAGGAGTGGACATCTTGTCTTGATCTTGATTTTAGAGGAAATGCTTTCAGTATTTCTTCTATTTGGTATAATGTTTAGTCCAAGTTTGTTGTATGTAGTCTTCATTTTTTAAAACATGTTCCTTCTATTCCTACTTTATTCAGGGCTTTTCTTTTTCTCTTCTCTTTTTTCTTTTCTTTTCAAGGTAAGGTTTCTCTGTTATAAGTGGCTGTCCTGGAACTCACTCTGTAGATCAGGCTGGCCTCAAACTAACAGAGATTAGTCTGCCTCTGCTTCCTAATTGCTGGGGTTAAAAGTGTGTGCCACCACACCCAGTTTTATTCAAGGCTTTTATCCTGAAGAATAAAAGGCTTTCTGTCAAAAACTTTTTTTCTTCAGCTACTGAGTTGATCATATGACTTCTGTTCTTCAGTCTGTATGGTATATTATACTTACTGATTTGCATATGCAGAATAGATCTTGTATACCTGAACTTAGACCTTTGATCATGACCTATGATCTTTTTAATGTGTTCTTGAATTTGATTTGTGGGTATTTTGTTGAGATTTTCGCATCTATGTTCATCAGGGAAATTGATCTATAGTTTTCTTATTATTGCTGTGTCCTTATTCTGTTTTGGAATCAGAGTAATCTGGTTTTGTAGATTTTTAAAATGAGCTCCTCCCATCTCCTTTGTAGAACAGTTTGAGGAGTACTGGCCTTAGCTCTTTCTTTGCTAAAATTCACCAGTGAATACATCTGGTTTAGAACTTTGTTCTGTAGGGACAATTGCTGCTTCAATCTCATTTTTATTTTTAATTTTTTTTGAGTGTGTGTGTGTGTGTGTGTGTGTGTACGCCAGAGGTTGACTTCAGGTGTCTTTCACTATTGTTTTTGACCTTTGTTTTTGAGGCAGAATCTCTAACTGAACCTGGAGTGCACTGAATGGCTAGACTAACTGGCCAATGAGCTCCAGGGATTTGCCTGTCCTTACTCCTGACACACATACATAACTGGTTTTTAAAAATGTATTTAAAATATAACGGTTTTTCTTCTAAAAGGGGGTGTGGGTTTGGCTGTTTTTGCCATTTGAGTCTGGGCTCTCAAAAGCTGCTGTTACTTCCCTCACTGGCAACCTGACTCTGCCCCTCTGTTCCCAGTCACTAGATTTCGAACTTGTAACATTTTAAACCTCAGTTAGCTCATAGGGTTAGGGAGGAAATGATAGGAAGGAAAGAGAAACCTTTACAGCCCTTTTCTGGCTGTCTTAATCTGCCTATGTCTGGGGAACTGAACTGACTCTATCCCACTCTGGCTCAGCTTCTCCCAGCACGGCAGTTACTGAGAAGATCTAAATTGTAACTTTTCTAAAACCCCAGTTAGTTCATTTTATCTAAGTCTTATTTCTTCCTGCTTCCCTATCAACCTTATTTCTGCTTGCTTCTCCTATCATCAGCTTTTGTGTTCTTTCTCTGTACTAGAGCAACTCTGCTGTAACTCTTAACTCTAACTGCTGTCAACTGCCAACTCCTCTTATATACCTCTTTCCAAGCTGTTCCCAGAAGTTCAAGCAGCATGCAACCACAAGGGGGAGGAACTTTTCCCTGGCAAAGCTTCATTACACACACACACACACACACACACACACACACACACACACACACACACACGGATGCTGGTGGTTTCAGTTAATAATGTTTAATTGGTTCTAAGTTATATCTTTAGTCTTCACCTCATTAACTTCTACCACAATCTTTATTGTTATCCACTGCTCTGTCTGCACTTGTTCTAGCTTTTCTAAGACCTTGAGGTGTAGCAATGGGTTGTTAATTTGAGATCCCTCTGATTCTTTCAATGTAACCACTTATGGCTATAAACTTTCCTCTGAGAACTGACTTGGCCATATCCCAAAGGTTCTCATAAACCGTGCTTTCATTTTTGTTTGATTCTATGAATTTAAATTTTCCTTTCTGACTTCTTCAGTGACCCACTGGCCATTCAAAAATATAACGCAATCAAAAGTATTTGTGTGTTTTTGTCTTGCTATTAGTTTCTAGTTTTGTTCCACTGTGATCTTATGAGCTATAATACATTATTTCAATTCTTCTGTATTTTTCAAGACTTGCTTTGTGGACTTCTCTATTTTGAAGAAAATTCTACGGGCTGCTGAGAAGGAACTGAGTTTTCTGTATCTGTTGTATGGAATACTCTGTAGATAGCGTTGCTAAGTCTGTTTGATCTATGGTATAGTTTAAGCTTGAATTTCTTTATTTTTATTTACTATTATGTTAAATATATTTGAATATAAAATGTAAAGACCACAAGTATAATATTCATTTTTAACAGCTCACTCACCTGTAATCTTTTTAATTTCATTCATTAATATATGGAAATCAACTTTCCCATTACCTTTAAAATAAAAAAAAAACGTGAAATGGATTTATAGAAAAGTGATATGAAATCATTAAATTGTGAATTAAAAACAGAAACCCACATTCACTCACTTGAAAATATTTTATGAAGTTTATATTTTTTCATGTCAGATCCCTGTCAGTTTAATTAATTATAGCTACTTCTATCTACATTATAAGCATCCAGACAGCACAATGCAAGACAAAGCACACAGAACTCCCCCTCAGTTTAGCCTTGAATCTGTTAAGTGGGTCTTTTCTGCTAAAAGAGAGTGTCCCGCTGCTCTTAGGCCGCCAGCATGAGAGCTGTCACGTGGATGAGTTCAGCTGCTGCTCACTTACAATGACAGAACTTCACTTTGTGGTGACCACTTGCATACACCATGTACTTACTTTTTTCAGTATTTCTAAAATTAAAGTGGAAAGCCACTGGATACATTTTAAACAGTTTGTGAAAACAATGTATAGGAATGTTGATAGCAGTTAAGAGGTGTGGTTACAGAAACAGTCAAGACTTAAAGCTGCCACAGACGTTGTCTCCCACTGTGACTTGGTCACAGGTACACACCTTTCCTACTGTGTGCTATTTGTAACACTCGATGCTGTATGTAGCCCTGAGGGTGAAGCACCAGGGATCAGTCTACATTCTTACTATTATCTAGTCATTAGTTTAGTGCCTTGCACAAGACTGTTGCTATGCAAATGTTTACAAATAGTTATATCAAAATGAGAACACCAACGTATATACATCTTAAATGCAAAATTTATTCTTGCCTTTTAATATTTTTTCAGCTATGACAATCTTTTGTTAGCATCTTATTAATGTGATTGCTGTTGTAACTTTCAAATGATATAGATAAGAACCTTTTTTGATACAAGTCTGTCTGTAAAGCATAGATTCCATTACACCCTAAACTGTGTGTACCCTGAAGCCCACTGGGCCCAGTATTATCTTTCTTTTCTTAGACGATTACACAGATGTATAATGTACTCCAAAATTTATATGAATAGCATCACACTTTAAAATCACTGTGATAGTTGGGTTTCTAGATAACAAGAAAACAGGGCAATGGCCAGGGCCTAGAATACATACATTTGTTGCACAGATAGATTAGAATAGCTAAAAAAAAGTAGTTTCTGGAAAAACTGCTTACCCCTTACTGGTTACTTAATACATCAGAGACATTAAAGCCAATTGAATGAAGGAATGAAATATTCTATTGATTTAGAAAAATCCATATTAATGGACTTGGATGAATCTCATGGTTTTTACTACTTCCTTAGGTGAGAGGCATCCTCCCAAATTTCCTGAATTTTTCTCAGTTCTATTAGCATGAGACCACCGAATATATGCTACAGTTAATTAATTCTATTTTATTTTTTTTAAAAGTTATTTATTATTATCGTATGTCTGATTGTGTGTGTGTGTGTAGGTGAGATGACAGCTCTGTGAAGTCAATTATCTCCTTCTACCCTTATGTGGACTCTGGATATTGAATTACACCATCAGGCTTGAGTGGCAAATGCTTGTACCTGCTGATACATCTTGTTGGCCCTTATTTTCTTTTTCTGAGATAAAGTCTCGCTATGTAGCTCAGACTGTCTTTGAACTTGCCTCAACCTCCCAAGTCCTGGGACTGCAGGCCTATGCCACCACACCCATCTCTGATTAATTTTGTTCTTACTGTTATTATTCACAATAGCATCTTAACTTATAAAATTCTAATAACTTGTGGGAGCAGGGCAAAATAGTTTCTAGAAGCCAGGCATGGTGGCTTACACCTATAATCTTTGTATTTGGGAGGCCCAAGGCAGGAGGATCACAAGTTTGAAGTGAGCCTGGGCTACATAAAGAGATCTTATCTCAAAAATCCAAAAAGAAAAAGAAAATTCTGGGACCAGAGTATCTGAGCCTTTTTGGCTCCCCCACTTTCTAGCTCTTTGATTTTTGATGAGCTTCTTGTATTTGTTGCATCTTAGTCTCTTTGTATGTAGAATAGAGGTAAAAATAGAACCCAACTTACAGAATTATTTGGAAGATTCAACAAACTAATTATCTGCAAAGCACCTAGAATAGAATCCTTGCATCTGTCAGAACTATGAAGTGAAAATGAATATCCCAAGCATTCTCAGTTGAGCTTGGCATTTCCTGTTGATGTGAGGTGTGGACCAGACACTTATCACCTGTGTTGGTGCTCTTGGTGACTCTTCCCAAGTCATGGTCACTGGGCTTAGTTTGGTAGCTATGTGAGAAGGCCTTACATTATCTCCTTTCTTTTTGTGTCAGTCCTACCCTCAGCCCAGATCCACCACTAGGCTCATGTTGTAAGTTTTAGTAGGAGGCAAACTCACGGTCAGCTGGTAGATAGTCTGTTAGTGTCTGGATTTCGTTATTGTTGAATTTAATTTCTGCCAACTGCATGAAAGCATCCACCTTATCTGAAGATATCTTTATCCCTTAGGAAAGAAGGATTTGAGAAATATTTATAATGATGAAGAGTCTGTAGGTCATTCGGAGTCATGCTTAAGTATCAGTGCTATTCAGAGAACGAAGGGCGAAGGACATTTAAGCTATTCCAGTAAAAATGTTTTTGATATCTGAATTGTGAATTCTTAACTCTTGTTCTTGAGATTCTGTCATAGTTGTGTGTGTTGCATGTACTGACGACTGAATTCAAGGATGTGCACATGCTAAACAAACACTCATTGAGCAGTACCTAATCCTAGCTGTTAGAAGGAGTGCTAAGAAAAGGAAGTAAGGAGTTTGGAGAACCTATGGAATAGGATTTGAAACTTGAAATTAATGGAGAAAAATAAAGTGCATGGATTTACCAATCATAACTCTCTAGGAAACTCTGTGTGTGTGTGTGTGTGTGTGTGTGTGTGTGTGTCTGGCTTATTTCACTTAATACAGTGGTCTCCACTTCCATCCATGTGGTTGCGAATGATGAGATTTTACTTATTTAATGGCCAATCAGTATTCTCCTGTGTACAGGCACCAACTTTTCTTTATCCATTGTTTACATTTCTTAGTTATTATAATACCACAGGAAACTTTTTAATAATTTTTTTTTCTGAACGCTAACTCTGGAAATCCAAGGTCAATATTGTTGGAAAAGGGCCTAAAGCTCTAAGTGCTATTTTTTTCCTGATATCTCTAATGTATGACTTTATATAGGAACCACTGTTTCTAGGTCTATTACAGGAAAACCATTTTGGTGACCATGGTCTGTCTAAAGAATTCGGCAGTAGGGAAGGCAAGGTTGATAATGTGAAAATTGTAGGGTAGGGAGAGTTTTTCAAAACAACAGCAGGGTTCAAAGACCTCAGTATCGCCTGCTGAGAAAAGGACCGTCACACACTCACCTTCAGCATTCTCCAATTCTTTTATCAGCCTTTTCGTGTACACTTTTCCACTGGCTGCAAAATGGAAAATTTCAAGTCTCAGGAAATAATGCAGTTATTCAGAAGTGGCATAAACATCTATAGCTCAGGAAGCAGAAACTTTTAAAATGCTTTATTCTAGCAATTAATGTTTTTGTTCTAATAATACAACTCAGGAACAGAGAGTTTGGTGAAATGCTGGGGACGGGCAGGACCCAGCGCCTTTGTTTGTCACATGAATTCTTATGTAACACTTCTCCCAGGCTACTGTGGGATCCTTTAATGCTCACCATCAGCTGGCAGTTTATCCAGAAGCTTCATCATCTTATCTTCTGTGAGCTCTATCCCGATACATTCCAGGGCATTTTCTAGGTCTCCAAGGTAGATCTTCTCACCTTTAAAAAGTATAAAATATTAACAGTTGAAAATCTGAAGAATGACTATTCTATATTACAGGGGGAAATTGCCTATCCTTTGTTAAGTAAATATTAATGAAGTCGACTTGACAAGAATGCAAGCAATTCCTAAGACAAAATTGTAGAGGCTTCAACCAAAGCCGTGATGATCAAAGTTAGGTTGGATAATTAGATGCAAATATTCACCCATAAGCAGACAGAGTAAGGGCATGTGCTAACATGGGAAACACTGTTGATTATAATAGAACTATGAAAAAATGAGAATCTGACTTTACAGGTTTTTTTTTTTTGGGTGTGGTGTACTGTGTGTGCAGTGTATGCACATGTGTGCTTATGTGTATGCCTATGCAGTTATTACAGAGGCCAGAAGTAGAGTGTTGGTTCCCTGCTTCACTGCTCAGCCTTATTTCTCTCTGAACCTGGAGCCATGCCAGCAACCAGCAGCCAGCACCAGCAGCCAGCAGCAGCCAGCAGCCAGCAGCCAGCAGCCAGCAATCCTCTGCTTCCACCCTCACAGCACTGGGGTTTACAAGGGCCAGTGTGGCTATGCTGGTTTCTTATGTGGATTCTGGGACTCAGACTCAGGCCCTCAAGTTTGTACAGCAACTGCTCTCACCTACAGAGCCATCTTCCCAGCCCTGCAGCCTTCTTAATATGCATCCTGTCACTATATGATGCTTTTTTTTCTCCAGGACTTTTAAAAACCTTAACTCAGCTGGCTCTCTGTTGACCCTAGAAATCCACCAAATCTATAAGGGTCAATATAGATTTGGTGGATTTCTTTCTCTCTTCTTGACAGCAATTACCAGCCACTGTTGATTTTGGGTTTCTTCTGTAAAGTAAGTTCACCTCTATTCTTGAACAGGGATACTAGTTTAGAGGGATTTCCCCCACTCCACACCCCACCCCCGCCAAGACTATACTGGAAACTGTTGGAGGGAAATGTGCAGGATCATCAACTATCAAAAGCATGGGCAAGAAACAAAGTAGAGAATTCTCCTTGGTAACACACCTGCTCTTCATTCCCAGTATGAGGGCATAAATAACCACATAACTTTACATCTTCAAATCTTCTCCACGGCTGTGTGGAGACTTCCCTCACATTGGTTCTTTTCTAGCTTGATGATATGGTGTAGCAGACAATCCCAATGTCAGCATAAGTAAACTCCTGTTTTTGGTCCCCTGGAACCTGAATGCAAAGCTTCTGTTTGGGGAGGAATACCCCTGGGGTTGGCTGTTCATCTGCACAAGTATCTGGAGGGAAGAGGAACAAGGGCCACTTTCCCCAGGAACTTTCCAGACCTTTCCAGTGAAGCAGGACTGCTGGGCTTTCTAAAGCTTGCCTGCCTACAGCTCGGGGGACTACAGCCATGCGGATTCCTTCCTCCTCTGCTAACTGCTTTTGACAAGATGTGAACCTTCAAATACACCCTAGTGTTACCTTACAGTTTATGCTAAATTGTTCCAACTGCTTCTTATCGTGACCCCCTTAATACTTCCCTGTCAGGAATGCCCACTCTATTGTATCTGGAAAACACTGATACACCTCTTAAGGATCAGTTAGTGCCTGTGTTTCTCGCCCCCGTCACTCTTCACCAGGTCTAAGCGGCCATTTGGATCCTTTTCTATCTATGAGGCTTTTTAACATAACACTTATGGTATTATTGCATTTATTTATACATATTTTCCTTCAACTGCAGAAGATTCAACTATTTGAAGCTCCTGATGGTCGATGCGTATAAGATCTATACTTGGATCTCTTAATTGATGTTCAGTAATGATTAGCAACCTACCTGTAAAAAGAGCCCCTTTACTCACTACTGTGGTCATATTAACTTTCCCATTATCTGTAAAACAAGACAGAGTTTATGCATAAAAATGGTAATACATATAGACATAAAGTCATATGTTGAAGCAAAACACAGAAATCTAGCCAATTTTTAATTTTTGCCTTAGAATTCTATCCTGTTCTCATCCAACTGAAGATGTGGAAAGGCAGAATTCTAATTATGAAAAGGACACTGACTTCACATTGCTTGTGCTGTTGTTGTTCTGTCCCGACAGTAAAGCACCCCCGGAGGAGACCGGGCTGGTGCCGACAGGGGACCCTGCTTTCCTCTGTGGAATAATTCCATGTCATTGACTGTAAAGCTGGCAAACACCTTATATGGATCAAGTGCTATGGAGGAGAGATCTGACTCAAATAATTCAGTGTCTGTTTTTGTGCTCTGCCACAGCTAAGACTGTTTCAGCTGTCACTCTTCCACTAACCACACTCAAATGGACGGAAGCACTGTGTTGAACTTAGTGGAACTTCAACAATAGTTTAAAATGCTTTATTTACTGAGACAGGATGGCACTTATTGCAGACTGATCTGGCACTTGCGGTGAGCTGAGAGTGACCTTGAACTCCTTGATCCTCCTGCCTTGCCTCCTGAGAGCTGGGGTTATAGACAGGTGCCAGTATGCCTGGCTTAAATAAGGTATTGTCATTTGGATTTACTTTAATTAAGTAATTAAAGAATTTGAGACAGTGTCTTGCTATGAAGATCTGGCTGGTCTGGAACTTTATTTAGTTCAGGTTGGCCTCAGACTTGTGGTGGTCCTTCTACCTCTGCCTCCCAAGACTGATCTGCCACTGCTGGCTGTTCATGTGCTGTTTAAAGCAGACAGCGTGGTGAGCTATGCCTTACAGGAACAAATCTTCCTGCCTTCTTTTCTCCCTTCCTTCTCTCCTGCTGAGGAAGGCGTCTTACTTGTCTTCATATATTCACGTAGCCCGGAAGATGACTACTGAGTAGCTGGAGGCAGGCCTCTAATGCCAGCCCCTATGGGCTCACCAACCTGAAAACTGTGTCTCAGGGAGAGGACTGCGATTCTAGAACTAAAATAGTTGAAATATTTCACTAACATTTGCAGACAGCTGAAAAATAAACTGAGAAAAAAATAGGTTCTTCGTGACTAAAAAAAAAAAAAAAAAAAATCAAAAGCAGAGGAGAGACCATCACTGCCAACTACAGAAATTAAGAAGACTATAAAGGAATACAACACATGACTTCATATGACAGACAACTGAGCTGAAATGGACACAGTTCTAGGGAGGCATACACCTTGGAATCTGACTCAAGAGGAAGACTTCGAAGCTTTACAGCCTGGTTCAAGGCCCTTCTGCCAACCCACCTGTTTATCCCTCTCACCCTGGACACTTTGAAGCAGAAATTCTAACTTTCAAGAAATACTTGCCATTTCCCTAATGTTCCATGATTTTGTTGTATTTATAATTGGTATGTACTGCTGTTCTCAGTTGTAAAGTTTTTGTTTATGAGTAGAGAATTTCTGCATATCTGACAGCTTTCTCTGATCCTGGAAAACTTAGCTTTTTGCTTTTTCAGAGACTCAGTGAAGGCATTTTTAGTAGTATTGTACAACTAGATAGGATGACTTGGCCTCTAGGCCTCCTTACTTATGGACTAGAGGTCATACAGCCTGTCACTGTATTATTATATTCATAATAATTCCTTATGTTGGCATTCACTAAAGCTCACTGCATGAATAATTATTATAATAAATTATTGAGGATTAGACTTATTATTCTTATTAATTAATTAATTATTTTGTTTTTCAAGACAGGGTTTCTCTGTTGTAGCTCTGGCTGTTCCGGAACTCACTCTGTAGACCAGGCTGGCCTCAAACTCACAGAGAGCCACCTGCCTCTGCCTCCTGAGTGCTGGGATTAAAGGCATATACCACCACTTCCTGACAGAATTAAAACTAAAAAACAAAAAAATTATTTTCATTTTTATGTGTGTGAGTTTTTGCCTGCGTGTGTGTATGTCTAGCACATGCATGCCTGATGCCTGCAGAATCCAGAAGAGGGCACCAGATTCCCTGGAAATGGAGTTACAGGCAGGTGTGAGATGCCAGATGGGTACTGGGAACTGAACTCAGGTTCTCTGCAAGTGGAGCACATTCTCTTAACTACTAAGCCATCTCTCCAGCCCCTAAGCTTAAAAAAAGTACGTATTTTTATTTTACAGTGTGTGTGTGTGTGTGTGTGTGTGTGATGTGCACATGAGTTCAGATACCCCTGGAGGCCAGTAGAGATCCTATGAAGCAGAGTTACAGGTGGTGGTGAGGTGTCTAGCATGGGTGCTATGAACAAACCTGAGTGTGCTGGACTAGGAATTCAGACTCTCCTTAGTGGCTCAGCAATCTCTACAGCATTGAGGATGAGGTTTTCTATCTTTTAGTTTTTTTTAAAAAATACTTTTGCACAAATAAAAACTCTCTGAAATTCTCGTATACAAGTCCACAGTCAGGAGCAACTTACCATTAACAGGCAGGTCATTTACCAGGTCTTCGTATTCCTTCTTCTCAAGTTCATAACCCATATTTTGCATGAAAGTCTTGACATTCTTTAATTCAAGCTGGGGCCCTTAGAAAACAGCATGGGAAGGAGAAAAACAATTGATAATGCAAGTCATGCCCATGCATTAATAAATGGGTGAGCAGTCAAAGGGATAAGGATGGCTGAGGAAAGAGCTGTTATCTAGACCAGAACCCACTCCCTTGTTCTGTCCACAGACTGCAGCTCTGCTGAGACATTCATAGGAGTTAGGTAAGTCTGCTGAATCCTAGCCAAAAACTATGCAAACTTAATTTCATAAAACATATTTGAAATGTTATGATGAGAATGAAAAATCATGTCTTCATAGGCTGTTGTGTTTAAAGCAGCAAATGACTTAATGACTTAAGAAACAAAGCAGGTTAACTGACAGATTTGTCAACACCCAAAAGAGGAAAAGCAAAGCATGGGAGGTCCAGTTTTACACAGTTTCTCACTTACCTTTGAGGGACTTGATGGTATCTGTCAGTCTGTGCTTGTATATCTTCCCAGCCACTGCAAAGCAAGGCACACCAACCACAGTGTCACAGCTCAGAACACCTATGACACTGCTTAAGGTCTGGGCTCTTAGGAAACAACTCTAAGGGTTTTCCTTGTATTTTTTCTATTTATATCCCAAGAAAAGAATTTGAATAGGATAAAGTTCTTAAGATCTGTCCATTGGAAAAATAGTGGATAGATGGCCCTCCCTCCCAGTCCTGCCCTCAGCATACAGTAGGGATGCCTAAATAGCTATGCTTATTGTGGACCTGTGCCTATTAGTCAACATTGGAGCCAGTCTAGATGCTTGTTAGCAGATGTGTGAAGAAAGAAAAATGCATTATTTAGCCATAAAGAAGAACAAAATCTTGAAATCCTGACATTTGCAGAAAATGAATAGAACTGCATATCATGATACTAAATGATAAATAAGCCATATTTGTGAATACAAATAACGTATTTTTTCTCATTTGTAGAATCGTGTGTGTGTGTGTGTGTGTGTGTGTGTGTGTGTGTGTGTGTGTGTGTTTTGCAGGGGATCAAACCTAGGGCCTTGGCTATACAAGGCAAAACTCTACCATTAATCAATACTTCCTGCTCTCTTGTGCAGAGTCTAGATCGGATGCATTGTATAAGTTGTATGAGAGAAGAAAAAAAAAGACATGAAAATGAAGGATCCCATTTGTTGGGGGGCATGGTGGAGGGACAGCAGAGGACGAAGGAGGACTGAGTATGATCAAAGTACAATGAACATATGTTTAAACATATGATGAAACTTTGTATTTTGTATAAAGAATATATGCTATCAATAAAGCAAATTATTTAATAGTCACAATCAATTGCTTATTCATCAAAATACAGTGAGTAATAAATAACATTTTAAAACATAATATTTTATTCCTAAAACACTCATTTTTCATGTTCATTATTTTGTTTAATCCTCACTGTTGTAACTAAACTGTACACTTATATAGTCTACATGGTAGACTTTGTTTTATTCATTTTTGTGACTCTAGTACCTAATGGTAACTATCAGTTTTCACTGGGTTAGTAAACAGCTCATTGGTGAATTATATACTGTCTAAGTTAGTACTTACCATCAACTGGCAAACGTTTTAGTAATACATTGCTTTCTTTTGGTTGGAGTATTAACCCAATGTTTTTAAGAACACTGTCAATGTCACTACAGTCAATTTCTTCCCCTAGGTAAAGAAAATGATAGTAAAACTGTTAAATTAAAAATTTAAGTAACAACAAAACCACAATGTCTATGTAGCATCATAAAATATAAAATTTAAAAAACAGTAACAAGGGCTGGAGGAATGGTTCAGCAGTAAAGAGCATTGGCTGCTCTTCCAGAGGATCCATGTTCAATTACCAGCACCCATCTGGTGGTTCACAACCATCTATAGCCCCATGCTCCACAGGGATACAACACCCTCTTCTGGCCTCCATGGGCACTGTACACACACACACACACACACACACACACACACACAGCACAGAGACATATATGCAGGCTAAACATCCATATGCATAAATAAAAATAAATAAACCTCAAAAATATTTTAAAAACAAACAACAGAAACACTGAAGCGTTGTTTTAGAAGGGTGACAGAAATCTAATTTCTTTCAGGTAAAGAAAGGAAGCTCTTCAATTTGGGGACTAAGAAACAAGTACACAGGGAGTTGGTGTTTCTGTAACAGACTGCTGAAAGAGCTGGTGGCAATCATTCTGCTTGTACCTAATATTTACTTTATTCGTATTTTTGCCTGAACTATGACTTTGTTCACAGATATCATGGGTGTAAATCTGTCATGTCATTTGCTATTAAAATAGTAGAAAACGAAAGCATGTTGCTAGCCATGTGTGGTGGCTTACACAACTAATCCCAGTGTATGGGAGGCTGAGATAGGATTGCTGCAAGTTTGAGGCCATCCTGGGCTGTGTAGTGAATGTGAGACAGCTTAGGCTCTAAGTAAGACTCTGAAGAAACAAAAGCCCAAAAAAGCAAACAAAATAAAAACACACAAAAAAATAAAGAAAAATTATGCTATTGTGAAACTTCAAAGAATATGGGTTTGTTGTTGAGGAATTCCTCTGTGGCTTTAAAACAAGTTATAATACAGGCATGGTGGCCTTTAGTTCCAGCACCAGGGAGGCAGAAGCAGGTGCATCTCTATAATCTTAAGCTTAAGCCAGCTTGGTCTACATAGTGAACTTCAAGCCAGTCAGGGCTATAGAATAAGACTCTGTCTTAAAATAAAACAAAACAAAATTGATGTCAATAAGAAATAATTCTAGTGAAGATTTCAGTTTATAAAGCTGGTCACTTAAGTTGTGATTACCACTACACATAGAATGATATGACTACTTTGTCATGGACAAGATGACAGAAACTAGTTTTAAAAACTTGTTTTATATATATCCAGGTATGGTGGGTATACATACTTTAATCCCAGCACTTGGGAGGCAGAAGCAGGCAGATCTCTGTGAGTTTGAGGCCAGCCTGTGAAGAACCAGCCTGCTTCCATCTTAGGCTTAAAAGCCAACTTATAGTAAAGACAAACTGGGTTCATTCCTGTTGATGACTAAACCTCAGTTTCTCAAGGACTGGGCTATGCTCCATCTGTAACCTTAACTACAAATGGCCCTGTACTGCCTGTTCCAGGAATGGCAATCACATCTTTGTTTAAAAAAATTGTTTATAACCATCTTGCAACCCTACCTTTGTTTCAGAAAGGTGATGACTACCTGTTGTTGTGAATACTTGTTTTGGCCACCATGCTTTGTTCTGCTCCTGTAACCCCACGTATTTTGCTTGCCAAATCTCCAATCTGGAAACCCCTTACCTCTGAGCTATAAAAACCTCATCTTCCTCATGTCTAATGCTGACCTCTTAAACCCCACCTTTAGGGGGAGACAGCCCATGTACACAAATAAAAAAATGCTTTGCTTTAATCACTTGGTTTAGTAAATTTGTTTATGATGATTTGTGTCGATGGTTTTTCTCCTCCCATCTTTGGGATTAACACCTGCTCTACAAAATGAATTCCAAGACAGCAAGGGCTGTTACACAGAGAAACCCTGTCTCAAAAACAGAATAAAACACAAAAAACCTTGTTTTATATATTAAAAGATCCATTTTAAAATGAGTTTTATCTATTGGTTATTATTGTATGCACATGTGTGTATGCCATGGCATGCTTGTGGAGGTCAGAGGACAGCTTTGTGGAGGTGATTCTCTCCTTCCACCGTGGGTTACACATTGTCAGACTTGTGTGGTAGTGCTTTTACCTGATAAACCATCTTACTGGCCTTTTTTGTTTTTGGAAGAATATTTCACTGTACAGCCCAGGTTGGTCTTAAAGTCACAAGAATCCTCCTTTCCTAGCACCGAATTATGGGCATGTGCTACCAGATCAGGCAAGAGGTCATTTTGACATTTCCACCCCCCCATCATTCCTTCTCACTTACCTAAAACTGCATCTACTTCTTTCAGAAGCAAATCTGTGCGGATTTTCCTGTCCTCTGTAATACAAGACAGACATTAGACACAGCCCCTCAAAACATGTACATTGGAGCCCTAATTCCTTATGTGACTGTATTTGCAGATAAGGTCTTTGGAAGAAAAAGTTTAAATAAAATCATAAAGCAAGGCCTAATCAGATGAAGCTGTGCTTGTGAGAAGGGAGATCTGGTCCCTTTCCCACTCCCAACCACATAACACAGTGAGCAGCAAGGGACACAGCCCTCCTAGGACTCACACGCCCTAGCTCTTGTGGTGAGCCCCCAGACTCTGGGCCTAGATTCTGTTGTGAGCCTCTGGCTATATGCCTATCTCGTTATTGGGAGACTTTCTGAGAAAAACTGAGTCACAAAAACTGCCTGAGAATAGCTAGATTCAGGGAAGTCAAAGATTATCTAAAGAAACATTCCTTCTCTGGCTATCTCCCTGGATAAACATTTAGCTCCCCTGAGAAAAGTTATCTTCTGAGATAAACATTCTGCTCCAGCGAGAAAGATGTTTTGTTCTGTTACTTTATGGCTTTGCGATGCTTCACTTCTGTATTGCTTTACCCTGTGATCGACACCCTCATCGTATATCTGCTGAATTCCTTGTCCTCATTTATCTTTGTAACTGCTTTAGCCTCATGTTGACCCTTGAGAAAAAGGTGTATAAAAAACTGAGACAAAAATTAAACTTAAGCTCCATTCCATCTGAGCTCAGTGATACTGCGCCTGCCTGGTCTGTCCCCTTCCCTCTTTGTCTCTTTTCCCCTCTCCTCATAAGGCCCTTCAGTCCCACCCCCCATTCAGGTACTTTCCGACTTGTCAGGCTGGCCCTGACAAGCTCTCACCTTGAACTTTTCAGACTCCAGAACTATGACAAAATAAAACTTTGTTTTTTGAGCCACCCAATCTGTGGTACATTGTAGCACAGACCTATAAAGGCTCTAGTTAAATAAAATTCTCCAACTGTGAAGGTTCAAAGTTTTAATAATTAAAATTTTTTTTAAAAGAATTTTTTGAACTGGACATTTTATTTTTAGTCTATATAAGAATAAAGTTGAGGAAAGCAAAAATGTGTAAATATGATAAATATGTTATACTCAGCCAATGTCTCCTGACTTCTGTTATTTGCTCATTAGTGAGGATGAGAGGAGAAGAAAAGAAATTATTTTTTAGTTTGTAATGCATCAAGTATTTGTTCAGTGTGTTTTACTTGGAAGTCCTTGTTCAGTGCTGAGTATACAACAGCTAACAAAATGTCTGTTCCCATGGTGGCTTGAGATGCCCAGAACCATCTGTAACTCTAGTTTCATCTTCTGGCCTCTGCAGGTACCAGGGTATGCGTGGTGTACATACATACATAGCAGCCACTACAATTTCAGACCAAGAAGAGTATTTCACTGGAACACAGAAATGTCTTTCCTCCTAATTGAAAAAGATATTTTAAGCGTCTCCCTAACTGTTCTTTATACCCCTTTGATTAAGCATTGTATCTTTATGACTACAGCTTTGATACTTGGGTTCTTTCAACTTTTGCAGGCCATAGACAAAATGCAGATATTTATCTCATGCCATTTAATCTGCTTGCTCTCTAGATCTTTAGCATAAGGTAACATTCCAGTTCCAACATAACTTTATATTTGCTCCTGTGCTATACAGAGTCTTGAACAAAAGGATTAGAGACTGGTCAAGAAAACAGAGGATCATTCTTTTGGCAAGTAGGAAGTCTAATGGTTTGAAGCATGGTCAGATTGCATTAGATGAGCACTTTGGAGATGTTCATCAACATTCAACATTATCTCACTATGCCAGAGATGTTTACCATTCTCAGAATCAACAATATTTCAACTTAAGTCTTTTTGTTAATGATGATGAAAAAACTACTAATCCCCAATAAATATATCAACATATCTTTCTTTTTTAATTAAAAAAAATTGAACTATAACAGAGTTACTTATTTTTAACAAAAACGAATGAGCTCTATCCCAGATCTACTTGAACACAATTTTGAGGGAGTGAGTTCTTTGGATCTAAAGTTTGATGCCTATAAATTTAAGAAATGTAATCGTTAGATACGTAGTATGCCATAGTGTGGCTTATTTCCCTTTGCTATCCTGGAGTGGTTATTTCCTTGGCCACGTAGCCATGGCAATTAACTGACCAAAATAATATCACAATAGCTAAGTCTGTGGTAATGGAGCCATTAACACTCCCTGCCATAAGGAGGAGAGGACCATAGGATCTCACTTAGGATCGATTCCTGTGGTGGTTTGAATAAGAATGTCCTTCTCCTCGACTGGTTCATATATTTGAATATTTAGTAACCAGAAAGTAAACTTTTTGATAGGATTAGAAGGATTAGGAGGTGTGGCAAGGGGTGGAAGAAACGTGTCACTCAGAGAGGGGGTCTTTGAGGTTTCAAAAGCCCATGCTAGACCCAGTCTCCCTCCCTGCTGCCTGTGTGTATCAGGTTGTAGAAACCTCAGCTCCAGGGCCATGCCTGCCTGCCACCATGCATCCCACTATGATGATTATGGATTGACCCTTTGAAATTCTAATAAGTCCCAATTAAGTGCTTCCTTTTATAAGAGTTGCTATGGTCAGGGTGTCTCTTCACAGCTTTAGAACACTGACTAAGACAACTCCCTTTTGTCCCCTTCCCACGCCTCACTGCAGGTGATCTTGGGAGATGCTGAAGTATATAAGAAGTAGGAGGCTGGCTGAAGTAGGCTCCACGATGCAGCTTTCAGGAAGTCATCATCCATGGTGAGGTAGGACTTTGTGGTGATGCAGCTGTTCACTCATGCTCCTGCAGTAAGCCCTCACCCAAGTACTGTAAGCAAGGCCAATAAACTCACTGGCTCACTAAGGACTTAGGTGCAATCATTTCTTTGGTCTGTTAGTGCCCTATATGGAGGGAACAGACATTTGTATATCCCTCAGGAAGTTCACACAAGTATTACAGTATTAAAGATATTACTCAATAACCTCGACCACCTTCCTCCTCCTCTTCTTTTTCTTCTTCTTGATTTTTGAGACAGGGTCTATTATGTAGCTCTTGCTGACCTGGAACTTAGTTATGTAGACCAGGCTGGCTTCAAACTCACAGAGATCCACCTGCCTCTGCCTTTTGAATGCTGGGATTAAAAGTGTGCACCACCATATCTGGCTACCACTTCTTTCTTTTTCCCTTTTCTTCATCACTCTTTGTATTCTGTTCTAACTTTTACTTCTCTCACCTTAAATATTCTTTAAAAATATCTTTGCATCTATCTATCTATCATCTATCTATATATCATCTTTCTATCTTCTACCATCTGTCATCTATCTATCTATCATCTATCTATCTATCTTCTACCTACCTACCTACCTACCTACTACTACTACCTACCTATCCTAATATGGTGGGAGAGGCAGTGTGGATACAACAGCACAGACTTGGAGGTCAGTGGGCAGCTTGAGGAAGTTCATGCTTTCTTTCCACCACATGGGTCCTGGGGATCAAACTCAGGTCTTTAGCCTTGGCAGCAAGTGTCTCTACCCACCAAGCCACCTTGCCAGTCTTCAAATATTCTCTTTAAGAAACTTTTCTACTTGATTCTAGCACTGGCCATGATCTCTTTGTGGCACTCCCTGGCATAGGAACTACGGTAGAAGCACTGAGGGCAATTAATGATGTATGATCTAGTATCAAATTAATACTAAGAAACAGTGCTTTCCTGCTCTTTAGGATTGGATCTCTATGTGCTTCTGAACCTATGATCAACAAGCATACTTGAAATGTTTCCATGCAGAAATAAAGTTCTTTTTTTTTTTCAAGGTCTGATCATTTATTTGTTACTCTTAAGGACTTATTTTTGACTGGACTTAGAATTTCTCAGTGAGGACAGCCTATGTCTCTTGGCAGTCTGTTCCTGATGTTTTTCTTTGGTTTCCTACAGTCTCTTGGTTAAAAGTTTAGCACATTCTGCAGCCTCCTCATTTTTCTTAGCGTGTTATTTTTAAGAGCAAACATCAGCATTTGTGTTTCGGGACATGTGCAACAGGATGCTGAACCTTGGGACTTCTTATCTTCTTTGCTTAAGGACTTTCTGACAATGTATTGGTAGATACCATCTTCTTTAGAGACACTGAAGAGCTTTTAGATTCTGTTAGCTCTTTTGGGTCTCAATCATAAAGGCATAGTAGTGTCTGCCAGTCCAGCAATATCCTTCTTTCCTTTAAAAATGTTTACAATAACTAAGTTGAGAACTCTCAGGTTGGTATCCACAGTGCACCCACGAATAGGCTTGGATTCTCTCTCCAGTTCTCCTTGGTCTATAACAAGAATGGCTCCGACTGAACAGCAGATGAGCTCTGCTGTGCCTAAGACATTAGTTTCATTAGGAAACCTTGTGTTTCCTATCATTGATTTAGACCACGCAACCCTTCCACTCTTCACCCAGGACATCAGCAGCTACTTCTGTGGCCATGGACCTCCCATAGAAAGTACGAAGCTTGTGTTTATCTGCTTCAATGAGTTTTGACAGCCAGTGGCTAGGAAGGAGATACCCAGCTTTGTTCAGATGCAGCCCACCACCCAGGAATGCCATAGAAAAGAGCTTAAATTCTTATTACAGAGCATTGTGTATTTGAAACACTCACGACTAACTTGCAGATGTTCAGACAATTTTTCCATTTCCTCTTCCTCAAGAGGATATCCCAGGTTTTCAAGAGCATCGTCAATTTTATCAACAGCAATATCCCCACCTAAAGAAGGAAAGAAGAAATTTGATTTTATGGCAGGAGGGAAAAAATGATTAGCCATATACCCATCAATCCATACAATCAGGAGGTGAAAAGTGACAGCACCATAAAATTCTTGAGGTGAGTGAAATAAATCAATTGGGAATTCGGGAGAGAAAAGCTCTTTCCTATCCATGTTCTAGAGAACACTGTCACAACTGTTTCTAGGACAAGTTGACTCAGAGGACAAGAGAAGGCAAGACTTAACAGCAGGTGACAACTCATCCAACAATTTCTTACCAGTAAAAAAAAAAAAAAAGACTGA
The DNA here is from genome assembly GCA_026225945.1 of Cricetomys ansorgei. Lineage (NCBI taxonomy): Eukaryota > Metazoa > Chordata > Mammalia > Rodentia > Nesomyidae > Cricetomys > Cricetomys ansorgei. The sequence goes on from JAMJFZ010001881.1 coordinate 9,541,678, forward strand.
AAATTGCTACATTCAGATGGGTGACTAGGCCAAATGTTAATAGGCATTCTAGTGCTTACGTTACAGAATATGGTAATGCAATTAGTAATGTAAGCAGAGAAAGAAGAGATGCTGTATTTTTTCCTCTCTCAGAACACTTTGTACTCACTCCTGAGAGTCCGCAGTGTATCCATCAACACATTTTTAAACACCATGTTGTCCTCTGTAAGATAAAGTCACATTAATTAGAAGAAGTGGAAGTTCCTGCTTATAAATGCTATTAGTCATATTCAAGGAGTTTACTAGAACTCCCAAGGCTAACTATTTCTTTTATTCTGATGTACTGAAAGTAGAACTTAAACACACTGAGACACAGCTTGTTTTCTAAGGTTCCCATTGTCTCCTTTCCACAAATCTTCTGGTCATCATCTTTTCTGACTTTAGCTTTAGGTATGTTATAGATACTGGGTCTAGTATTTAAAATTGTTTATCCATAATTATCAGTACCCCTCAAACAATATTACCTCCCAATTTAACATCTGAAAGTGGGGAACCTATACTTTGTTAAAATTGGCTCTTTCTTACTAATCTCTTAATTTCGAATAAGATGTTAAATGATTGTAGAGGGAAGACTATGCTCCTGTAACCTTACACATACAGCCTAAGCCTAAGAGGCTCTGTTACTAATGGCAATGTATGAAATACTTACCATCTACTGGAACTATGCTCTGAATCAGCTCGCTTTCACTGTCTGTTAATTCAATGCCTATACTATCCAGATATGCTTGTATGTCAGTGGCAAGTACTTTATTACCTTTAAAAAGATGAGAGACATAACAAATGAACATTTTCATATATAAGGATGCTTCATTAAGGAAATGATAATCAAGAAGCAACTGTAAGAGATCTCATAGCAGAAAACTAAAGACACGGTGGGGCTTGTCTATCTGTGGAGCATCACAAGAAGGAGCTAAGAGCAAGGCATGTTTCCTGTAACAGTGAAAGGAGGGAAGAATGAGTAAGAGGAATGTGGTGGATCAGAATAATAGGTGAGGGTGCCAGAGAAGGGAGAGCAGATGGAAAGGCAAGGAGCACTGCAGTAAACAGTAGACAGGTAAAGCCAGGAGATGTTAAAATTAAGATTTTTTTTTTAAAAAAAGTAATGAATAATAATCCTAAATAACACAGCTGGGTAATGAAAGGAAAAGGAAAGCCACTGTGAGCTCCATGGGTATAGGTCAGCTACTCTCCAAAGAATAAGACAAGAAATGACAGATCTGCCATCCATGCAGAAGGCAGACCCCAGGGACTGAGAGGGGTGGGTAATCTGAGGCAGTTAAGAGCTGAAGCCTGTAGCAGTTTGTTACAATCTTTTACCCTCAATTTAGGGAAAGAGAAAGGAAGGATAGAAAGAAAAGAAATCTACACTACTCTTGCAGGTGGCCTTGATGAGAACGAGAGAAAGGAAGAAATCTTCACAGCCCTTTAGGCTGTCCTAAGCTTGGAAAGCAGGAGCTGACAGTTGAGTCAGACAAGCATCTCAGCTCACTATCCGCAAGCCCAATCTTTCCAACTGATGTTCTCCTACGCAATAACCAACAAAACAACGATGAACCAACTAAACAACCAACAACCCACCCTGGCTCTCGGGCTTTAACCCTTATATACTCTAAGCAAAAGTTCTCAAAAACCAAGTGGCACACAATTGTAAGGATAAGCTATGCAAGGCAAAACAGCTGCACAAAACCACATAACAGCCACCAGCATCGAGCATTCCAAATCAAACTCACAATCTCCCACCGCACCTGGAATGGGAACAGAAACCTAGTTTAAACCCCATTTCGTGTTTTTAAAGAAACCAAAAAACTAAACTTCTTCCACGTGTCCCTCTATGGAAGCCCTGCAGTTTTACTTCTCCAATTCCTAAGGTCTTCCTCTCCTCCATGGGAAAGCTAGTGACCACTCTGGCAATCAGTGTGGGCCTGGGAAACTGCAACTTGGAATCAGATCCATGGACACAGGTCCCCTTTGTGGGAAATGTGGGCCATGCTGTAGAGGGTGCTCACAGTGGGAACTGAAGCCTAACCTTTAGAACAGCGGTTCTCAACCTGTGGGTCAGAACCTCTTTGGGAGTCAAATGATCCTTTCATAGGGGTCACCTAAGACCATCTGCATATCATATATTTATATGACGATTCATAACAGTAGCAAAACTAGTTATGAAGTGGCAATAAAAATAATTTTATAGTTGGGGGTCATCACAACGAGGAATTGTATTAAGGGGTCACAGGATTAGGAAGGTTGAGAACCACTGGCCTAGAAAGACTGTGAGACTAAACATGGACTACCTGAGGATGTGTGGAAGCCGGGATGGAGGAAAGCAAAGTCAGGTGCCTAGAATCACTTAGTGTCCATGCCTGGCCCTGCCATGCAAATTGTTTTGGTATGGTTAGCTTCTACACTCTCCCAGCCCCAGGACTACTTGATGGAGACTCAGCAGCTGCTCAGCCATTCCCTCTACCCTGGAGGCAATGGCAGGGTGTGTCTGGTGAGAGAGGGCATCCAACTGGGTGGCCTTCTGGCTACTGTACTCGTGGCATTGCCAGGCACGCACAGGCACACCTGCAGGAACTCAGCCCTTTCTTTGTGGGAAAGGTAGTTCTGACTGCAAATGGCCCTTTCCAGGTCTAGTGTGTTTGACTTCAGAAAAATTGGAGCAATCGCCCCACACCCACACCAAGTAAATTGAAAACCAAGAAGCCTGGAGGGAAATGTAGTCTTCATTCTCTATCTATTAAGATTAGAAATACTGATTTAAAATTTGTTTTTGTCTTATATGTTCTTTCCTTTTCACTCTCACGAGCTTCTCTGTTCTACTTCTCTACATCCTCATTTCTCTCTATAGATTTTTTCTTGTGTGTGTGTGTTTGTGTGTGTGTGTGTTTGTGTATGTGTGTGTTTGTATGTGTGTGTCTATGTGTATGTGTGTTTGTGTGTGTCTGTGTGTTTTGTGTTTGTATGTGTGTGTACGTATGTGTGTATGTGTGTGTCTGTATGTGTGTGTTTGTGTATATGTGTGTGTGTGTGTATGCTTGTGTGTGCATGCACACTCACATGGCTCTGCTGAGTCCAGAAATGTTGGATTCTTTGGAGCTGGAGTTCCAGCAGTTCTGAGTAGCCTGACATGGGTGCTGAGAACCTGACTTGGGTCCTTGGAAGAGCAGTGTGTGCTCTGAGCTGCTGAGCCACCTCTCCAGTCCTACCCTCCACTTCTTATTAGCTATTCTTTCACTTTACTGATTTTAAAATTACTAGTTTACCTTATAACTCTCCTAGCTTCTGTCCTTTTGATCCTTACAGGGCATGTAATTAATATTACCATTTTTTAAAACAGTGCATTTACAAAGCTGTTTTGTTGTTAAATAGTTACCACTGCAGTTTCCTTTCTGTCCTGAGTGGTAATTGTAACTGACACTTCAGGGAAGACTGCCCACAGAAGACTGAAAGAGGTACCCATTTTAATAAAGTACACATCTCAAACTAGACAAACATCTGAAGAGGCAGTATCTCTTCCCACAGGTCAGAACTGTTTAAAAGTCAAGTGCAAAGATGTCAAAATGAATGAAATGCTGGACAAAGAATTTAAAAGTCTAGTTTAAAATGATCAGCAACCACAATGAGGATTCACAAGAAGTCAGTTCAAAACTCAGCTGAGAAGTTCTGCAAGGACATTGAGTCACACACACACACACACACACACACACACACACACACACACACACACCAGACTAAAAAAGAAAAAAACTCACAGCAATAGAAACCATGTTGGAAATGAAAGGTCCCAACAAATTAAAGAAACTCAACGGAAAGCATCACAAATAAACTCAGTCAAACAGAAGGAATATTAAAGACAAGACAAAATTGGAGAAATTATATTCACACAGCAATAAAGAAAAGAACCAAACCAATCATGACTTCACCTCCCAAACTCTGGGACACAATCAATAGTTCAAACTTAAGAATCCTAGGGGTTAGAAGCAGCATAAATATAAAACAAAGACAAATTATATGAGGAATTTTCCAAATCTAGGAAAAGATAGGTATATCCAAGTTTAAGAGACATTTAGACTCTCAAATAAACATGGCCAGAGTAGAACCACTCCATGACACATTATAGTTAAAACCCTAAAAGAACAGAACAAAGAGTATTAAGAGCCGGCAAGGTGGCTCAGTGGGTAAGGGTACTGACCACCATGCCTGACAGCCTGAATTCAATCCCTGAAACCCGTAAGATGGAGAGAGAATTTTCACAAGTTGTCTTCTTACCTTCACACATGCTGTGTGACAGGCATACTTCTCCATAGATGAATTAGAGAAATGTGAAGTTACTGAGAAAAGCAAACTCACCAGAAAGTCTAAACGTCAGAAGATGGAATTATATATTTCAAGCCCTGGGAGTAAGGAACTGCTAACTAAGATTACTATACCCAGCAAAGCTATCCTACAATAGTGATGGAGAAAGACCTTCTGAGACATGCACCAACAAGTTGTGACTGCCAACACTGCAAAAGGTACTTAAATAATCCAATACACGGGGGAGGAGGACACAATCATAAGATCTTGGGAAATAACACGTTTTGTTTTATGAGATTAGACAAAATTATTAATGAATAATGAAACATGATAAACTTAGTAAGCCAGCAAACCCCTATGATGAAAGAGGCAGGGAAAGAACAGGGTGAGATGCGGGGCTAGAAGTTGTGTCCACAGGACATGATGGAGATGATGCAGGATAGCAAAGAATAGATCTCATTCCAGAAAGAGATAGAGATACAGACAGACAGAGATAGAGAACCACACTGACAATCACCCAGTGAGTGATGAGACAACTGAAAAGGGCAACTGGGTGGAAATAGGCCAGCAGCACTTGGTTTCCCCATGGCTCCCTAGTGAGGAGGGTAAACAGATGCCTCATCCAAAGAAGCCTTGTCCAGTTGGCCCTGGCTAAAAGAGACTGACAGCCTTACCCATAGAACAAGTCCTCAGTTTTCAAAAGCCTTGAATCTATTTGGGGAATTTTGGCGAGACAGCAGCTTCTTTGGCACCATGGGTCATCAGCAGTGAAGGGGAGGCTCGTTTTGCCAGTCTTATGTCTCAGAGGGCTGTAGCCCAGCACCATTTTGAGAAGGAACCTATTGCTTAAGACTGAGCCTCCCTGATGTCCTGAAAACATGGAACAGTCACAAGCCTGGAGTGAGTGAGCCGGGGCAGTGCCTTAAGTGGTAGCAGTGGAGATGGAGAGGGCCAGATGATGACAAGCCAAAAAGTTCAAGCAGCAGGAAGCACAGCGATGTGTATGGTGGGAGGCAGCCCCGCCCTCAACAGGAGGACCTGATTCTGTAGCTTGGTGAGCAAATCAGTCTCTAGAACCACTGCTGTAATGTGTAGTTGACTGCTTGACATCTGTAATCTCATTTCTCCAGCTGGGGTACTCAATGTTTAGCAGGTCTATTTGCATAGGTCTCAGTGTTGTCTTTACTTCCTCAACTCGATGCTCTCAGAAGACAACACCACCCATCACTTAACTAGAACACTAGCTTCTCCAGGACACAGTGGAGAGTCCCGGGACTGTGGGAGAACTTGCCCAGGCTCATGGACTTCAAAGCTAAGGGGTTAAAGCAAAGGCCATGGAAAAGAAGCTATTAAAATGAAGACAGCTCTGTTGGACATTGACACTTATCTAGTATGGATACTGGAGGAAAGGGAAATAACAAATTAATGGTGGAAAGGCTCTATTACATTGCGTTAGGAAATACCAAGTTACCCAAAGTAGAATTAGCTAACAGAGTACTCACCAATGAGTAAGCAGCATGCTGGTGACCACACCAATCATGGCGGTATAAGTGACCATTAGAAAAGGCTCTGGTTACTGAAATGCCAGAAGGTCATGGCACACCAGCTATTCTTTCCCCTTTTTCTACTGTATAGCTGCCGACAATCTCATGATAATGATGTCTGTATTGCTTACTGGTAAAGCTAAAAATAATCCTTAAATTAACTCTTACTAACTGGGAAAGGGACACATTATAGAAAACAGTGTCATGGTGATTTCAACACTAAAAATGATTATAACAATCTTACTGACCTTCAAGTCCTAGCATATGTGAGAGCTGTTTCATATCTAAATTGGAGTTACATTACAAAATTATTCTTGGCGTAAAAAGTGCTGATTCCCTGGTAAAGATAAGAGCCTAAGTAAGTAAAGTCAGCACATCTGAAAAGACAAGGACACATAGTAATCACCCCTGAGAATGCTTGCCCTTTATTAATGAAGAGAAAGTAAGCCTGCCTAAAGTTATTATAAAATATGAACCTAGGATAGATGTGATTATTCGCAAAGCTTAAAAATCTGTTTAAGACTGAAACTGCTTGAATTGATATACTAACTTGAAGGTACAGAGAGCCCCCCAAATTAGAAATAGTCAAAAGATAATAGAAATAGGTGCTGTTAAAGTCAAAGGAAGTTGATGATGGTAATCTGGGTAAATAAAGTGTAAAACAGAAAGAAAGATTAAAACCTATAAACTTCTTTTCTGGCGCCTCTGTACCCTTTTGCCTTTCTGTCTGAGATATATTGTAACTATACATCTGTTTAGCATGATACCCAGCAAGCTGTTAATGAACCATTGTGTAAAAATTTTTTTGAGTAAATACAAATCAAAAACTAAGCTGTCACTGTGAAGGTCATTCCTGTTTATAATGTAATTATGCAAGTTCTTTGGAATGTGCTTGGTATCTACAAACTGTTAAAGTAAATAAAAGCACTGGTATATTAACCAGGGGGAAACTTGTTCTTGGGACCTTTTTTCCCTGGCTAAGATGCCATTAATTCTTGAATAAAATGTTTATATTTCTTTATTTCTTTCATGCCACCAATCCTTCATCCTTCCCTTAGGTGTTCCTGGACTATATCTTGCTTACAGAGGCTGACCCCTGCAGCAGCATACTGATCAGACTTGTTAAAAAGTGTGGGAAATTGATACCTCTAACATAATAAAAGTTTAGGTTGCTGGGAAAATTTTTCTGCTGAGGTTTTCTCCACTAGATTGCTATTACTCAGGCCCTTTCTTTTGGTCCTAGCTTTTCTGTCAGGAAAAGCTTACTTCTTTCAGGCAGTCAGGATGACATTAGGTAACAGTTGTCCCACAATAACAACACTTAGATAATTGGAACAGTATCTTTACAGTATATATCCTCCCATTTTTGCTTTAGAAGTAACATTGATGTAATCTCCACTTTGTAAAACTCCCCTTTGTCTACACTGGCTAACCTCCCAGTTTCTATAAAATTTGTTTAATTGCTTAAACACATAGCTTGGGTCTGCGACTTAAAAGAGATAATGCAGATGACATCATATATGAAATGTTATAACTCAGGACTTACACAAACCTCAAATAATTTCTAGGTAGGGACAGTTTCTCTTTGGGTATGAGCCAAAAATCGATGTGTGCTACTATTATTAAAGAGTTTCTTCTTTATTTTTCCTGGGTGTTCCAAAGTGAGTTCTCGCTGGGAAACTTACTCCTCTGGTGCAGTGCAGGCTCAGCGCTGCAGGGAACACACGCCTTCAAGTTCAGTCGCATACCCCTCGCATCCATCTGGCAATGACATTTTCAAGGACACAGAGAGAAGTGCGCCAACACTTCACCCTTCTGTCTCTTCTACTATATGCTTGATACTGTTTTTACTTTGATACTGTTTTTACTTTGATACTGTTTTTACTTTGATACTGTTTTTACTTTATTTACTTTTTAAAAATTTTATTATTTTATGTGTGTGTGCCTGTACAAATTTATGTGCAAGCTATTTGTGTAGGAGCCTTCAGAGGCCAGAAGAGGGCATCATACCTCCTAGAATTGGAGTTAAAGGAGGTTACAAGCCACCATTTGCGTGCTGGAAACCAAACTGCGTCATCTGCAAGCACAATAAGTGGTTTTAACCGCTGAGGTACCTCTCCAATACTTATCTGCTTTATAAAAATGTCCTCTTAAACGACATATATGAGAAATCGAGTTATGCAACAATCAGTTCTCCCCCCTGCCATGTGGGTCTCGGAGAGTGAGCTCAGGCTGTCAGGTCTGGAGGCAGGGAGCGGGCCCTTATTTACTTTTTAAAAAGATGTATTTATTTTGATTTTATGTGTATGAGTGCTTTGCCTACATGTATGTCTGTGTACTCTGTGTGTCACTGGTGCCCACAGAAGTCAGAGGAGGTCTCTGGAAATCTGGAACTGGAGTTAAAGACAGTTGTGAGGTGCAACATGGTGCTGGGCACTGAACCCAAGTTCTCTGGAAGAGCAGCCTGTGTGCTCTTAAACACCGAGTTATCTCACTAGCCCCACCCCCACCCCTTTTAAGTTTTAGCTTTTCTTTTATTCTCCTCTTATATTTGTCTAATTTTATTTTTATATTTTTATTATTAGACAATCATCTTAAATATTCTTTCTCCTCTTTATAACATTCTTCCTAAAATTTTTCTTCTATTTAATCTTGCTTCTCCTTGTTACTCATTCTTCTTTTCTACTTATACATTTTCCTTAGATAATTCTTAGAATCATAACATTACATTATTTTTGCTACTTCTGGTTCTATGGTCTTTGGAAGTTTATTAGTTAGCTTTAATTGGCTTTAAATACATCTTTCTATTTTGCTTGTTCAGGTGTTATTGCTGTTACAGCGATTTGTCTTCTCTGAGTGGGATTTGGGATTGAGCCCACAAGCTTAGATCAATGAAAAGATTCCCAAATAAAACTGGCAGAGACATCCAAGCCCACAGATGTACAAAGTGCGACACAGAAACACAAGGGATGGAGAAGGTCAAGGCAACATGAGTCTTGCGAAAGTTACACATCAATGGTGTTGAAATAGCTGAAGTGCCATAGGGCTTCAAGGTTCAACTATGGAAATGATAAATAACCTCAAATACTACACAAAGAAGCAGATGAGTGAATTCAAGAAATTCAGGACCTGGGGGAAAATTCAGCAATATAGAAGAGGAGGTTAGCAATGTGGCTGAGAAAAGTCATCAAGGAAATTAAGACTTTGATAACCGTCCCAAAAATGCTAGAAATGAAAAGAAATAAAAAAGTAAATGAATAAAAGACCACAGTAGAAAAAAATCATCAATAATCTAGATCAGGAAGAAGATGAAGATCTGGGGCTAGACAGCAATAAAGGAAAAAGAATGACTAAGGGTTGTTAGAACTCTTTGGATATGATTAAAAGACCAAACCTAAGAATTCATGGGGTCAAGAAGTAGCAGAGATAAAAATTAAAGGATAGAAATGAAATTATAGCAGAGGGCCAGAGAGATGGGGAGAAGTACCTGTTATGAATCTGAGTTCAGTTCCTAGAATCCATGTTTAAGAGCCGAGATGCAGTGGTGTGTGCATCCGTAATCCCAGCACTCATACAGTGAGATGAAAAATGGAGATTTCTCTCTTTCTCTCTCTCTCTCTCTCTCTCACACACACACACACACACACACAAAGCATCTATGTCATCAATAAAATGGATAAGTAAAGCTTGAGTATTGGGGATGAAACACACACACATATCAAAGGATCTAGGTTTTAAATCTTTACATCATTACTCCTCACCAGAAAACAAATTGGCTGCTTTCTCCAAGGACCTCAGTGAAAACGTTCCAGTATCTGAAATACAAAGCACAAGTTAGACACAGACCACATTGTTTGCCTTTGAGATTTTTTAAGTTATCATATTTTACAGGGGACATTTGCTATTTTCTGGATTGTTTGCTTGTATCCAATCATATAATAGAATTTTAAAGAAGGTAATTAGCATGATAAAGTAGATCTTCTAATATATAATATAATAAAGTATAATATAATATAATATAATAATAATGTAATGTAATGTAATGTAATGTAATGTAATATAATTCACTACACACCCCTAGCTGGCCTGGAAACTCACTATATAGATTAGGCTGGCCTCAATCTCACAGAGACCTGCCTACCTCTGTCCTCCACCCCCACCCCAAGAGCTGGGAGTAAGGGTATGTGCCACATCTGTCAGAAGCTCTATTTTTACCCTCAACGATCATAACTCCATGAATATTTCTTCCTTCCTAAGTATAAATGATCAAGAATAGCCCTAGAGAATCTGTAAGAAAACTCAATGATTCTTCTCAAAGGAAGTCATAAATAGTGAATAGAATACCATCAGTATCCAAGAAGTTCTGTAGATCCTTCATGTCTTTTTTCCCGATATTGTAGTTCATGTCTTCCATAATGGTTTCTAGTTTATTTGCCAAACATTTCCCTTCTGAGAAAGGAAGAGATAAGGTAAGAAAAAAATGTAAAGTATGCTTCAATGTTTAAAATTCTACTTAGTTCTAGGGACCAGGTTTCACAGGGAGGAACAAAGCAAGGCTGTGAATGTTTAGAGAAAGAATAGAAGCAAGGTGGCAGGGAGTAGCTGAGAGGGAAAAAGGAACAACCCTACACATGTTACAAGACATGCTGCTAACATTTTCAGTAGACACCTGAAGCAAAGGAACTGACTAAGAGTTATTAGTTGTTCTTCATTTATTCATAGCAGAGATGTCAAACAACCATGATTGTGGCTGCCATGTTTGAAATCTGTCACAACGGTAAGTTATCTCTATAAATCTAGTAGGTATTTGAGCTTCAATGAAAAGCCATATAAGGGGATAAAAAAGATTGATATAGTATCGTGGGTGAGAACATGGCCTCAAATAACTATTCCCACAATCAAGTTGTGAGACAGGAGGCAAGCAGATCAACATAACTCATCTGGAAAATGGAGGTAAGAAAATTTGCTCATTGTAGTATTTGTGTGAGACAGAATAGTGCCTTGGAGAAACCCTCAACAGAAACAAGCTACTGTTACCACTAAGTAATAGACAGACTTCTCAGAAGGAAACACAAATTTGACATTATATTTGCTACTCACTGCGAAGTCTTTTTAAACCAACCAACAATCGTTTGCGATACACCTTATCATCACCTGTATCAGAAGACATAACCAACGTCACAGATAAAGAAGCACTGACATGACCTAACATGAACACGGACTCCCACCATGGAGACAGTAACCTTATAGAACCTGGCTTATCTAGTCTGTCATCCACTCAGCTTTCTTCAATTTGGCTTTATCAATGAAGTGAAGAATCAGATGTTCTAAATGTACCCGCTTTGCTGAGCTAACACTGATTTTAACTTGTCGCTTTTTGTTTGTCTTCTCTTCTGTCCTTACTTTGCTTTGTGCTTTAGGATTATCAGACATTCTGGAAGTAGTATCTCAATTAAAAATGTGGAATCATAGCTTAATTCATGAATTAATTTCTTTAAGTTCTCAAATCTAGTCCCAACAGAATAAGCCCCTATGCCAAATAGTCTCCATGAACACAAAGACTTTTGACTTTAATCTTATCATCATTTAAAAAGTCTTCAATATGTTGAATACAAACAAATGTAGAATGCATACTCAACCCACCCAACAATGTCCACACTCAAACTAAGTCCCCCAGAAGCTGAGGCTGAATCAGAAATGCTCACTGGTAACTGGTAGAGTCTTCATCAGCTGCCAGAGCTCCTTAGGTGTGAGTTGTATCCCCATGTTTTTCAAAATGTTATTTATTTCTCCAGCATTCACTTTGTTTCCTTTGGTAAAAATAGAAATGAATGCAGCAACTTGTGAGTATTGTCTACGTTTACTGGAAAGATTGAATGGCCAAAAGTCTAAGTCAAGTGTCTAAAAGGATATCAGAAAAAGACGTCAATTGCTTAATTCTAGACAGAAAAACAATGTTGTAAGTTCTAATGAAACGACTAAGGCAACGTCATCTTGTTCTGACTCCATTTTGTGTTTGCTTGGATAGTTCTCAGCCCTCTACCCGCCACTCCCCCTGCCCCTGTCCCCAATGGTCAGATCTGCCTTGGCAACACATTTGAGATTTCCATGGCTTTGATCATGGTCCAGATGTATTAACCAAAATAATTAAAATAAAAACTAAAATAACTAGAAAAATATAAGTGAAAAATAATTGACATGTTATGTTTAAAATAATTACTATGCTCTGTCACAAATGAATATTTCAACTTTACTCTGACCCTTATCTAACTTTGATGTAAATTATGGTCTTTTGGTTTTTGCCTTTAGAAATTATATTCCTGAGCTTCAGTACTGAGAGACTTTTCAGAGGCACAAACCCAATATTAGTCTGGAAAGCCAAAACCAACCAACCAACCAAACCAAAACAACACAAAACAAACCAAACAAAACCAAAACAAACAAAACAAAACAAAAACCCTTAAAACTTTTAATTGGCTCGATCAATGTAGTTGTCAATCACTATCTCATGTGGACCATTTGACTAAGAACAATAGTATAAACCAATATTCTCAAATTGAGGTCATAGACCAGTATGGCTATGGTATAAATGACTATATACATATTTTTATAGATAGATAATGCCAATTTTAAAATTTTTATTTATTCTTTGGTAATTACATATGTGAATATAACTTATTCAGAACATATCTACCTCCACCTTCAGCTCAGATCCCCCTACATACCCTGCCCAACTTAATGTCTTCTTCTTCCTCCTCTTCTTTCCTCCTCTTCCCTCCTCCTCCTTCTTAACCTCTTTCTCTTCCTTTTTAATAACCCCCTGAGTTGGATTACTGCTGGCATATGCACATGTATGCAGGGCACCATTTACAGGCATGGGCAGCCTACCATGGGCCACACCACTGAAGAAAACTGACTGTCCCTCTTGGCAGTTGGCAGACAAATGCCAACAGCTCTTCAGCTAGTGGGGGGACCTGTGAGCCCCCAACCCTTGCATGCTACCATGATAATATGACAAGGGGCTTTATTTCTAAAAAAATTAGTGGTAATGAATTATTTCACCAGTGATCCTGTATACCTAGGTTTATCTGGGCTGTTTGAACAGTACAACTAATCTGAATCATTGAAAAAAAATCCAGGAAAATCCAGGAAAAGTATATAACTCAAAACTAGTTTGGACTAATGAATAAAATGTTTTTTTATTTTTATTACATTTATTTTTTTATTTATTTGGTATGTGTGTTGGAGGCACCCTTGTGGAGGTCAGAGGACAATTTGCAGGAGTCAGTTCTCTCCACTAAGCGGGTCTCTGGGATCAAACCCAAGTCATCAAGATTGACGTCAAGTGTCTTTACCTGTTGAGATATCTCACAAAGATTCATAAAATATATTATTAATATACCAGTAAGACTAACAAGTTAAAGTATTAGCAAAGCCCTATGATAAAAATATAAATGTAAATTTATCTCGCCATTTAAAATAATTTTCCTCCATGGTGTTTTACTCACCTGTGAGTGGCTCTACATTTTCTATCATTGTACTCATTTTAACCTTTCCATCTGTAAGACACAATGCAAAGAAGATCCAGTCACAACAACTCAGACCCAGAACACATACAACCTTACATTGTGAAATACAACATTGAAATTCAAATGTTTACCCTGATTTATTCTGTAAATGCATTAATTTTCATCCTCAGATGATTATGTAATTGAAAACTGAAGATATAAATGTGATAAATACATGTAGCACAGAAAGAAAAATTGCAGAATGCATCAAATTCTATACACAGTGAGGCTAGGAAATTTAAAAGGCATTGTTTAATCTTTTTCCCTTGACCTGTTTAATTTTAGAATCCAAGATTTAAAAAGTAGTATTGTGGCAGTTACTTCTATGTGCTGTATTTTTTTTCTTTCTTTCTTTTTTTTTTTTAAGAGGGGCATTGTTATGTAGCCATACTGACCTGGAACTCTCTGAATATATGACCTAGGATGCCCCTCAACTTGCAGTTCCCTGGCTCAGCTTCCCACCGATGTACATGCAACCATTACTCAACACTTCCTTCACACTTACAACCCCAACCTCTCCAAGGTTTCTAATACGATTGACTGTCTTGTTTAAATTATGACCTGACTTGTTAAAAGTCCTTATTTCTAGGTCACATTGTCTTATGAGTGTACCATTCAATTATAATCTCTATGACTCTGGATTTTTTTCTATTTGGTAGAGAAGTTAAATCTTTGGAGTTTATATAGATCTGGGGTAGGAAAGAAATTAAGATAATAACATACTTCACAGGGTTGTTTGAGGACTATTGATAACAGACCTGTTGCCACATGCACAGTATGCAGTTGATATTTGATAAGTATTAATTGTGGTTATACCATAGAGATGACTAGTTTATCTGGCCAGGGGCACAGCAGCATGAGAACAGAGAGAGATAATTTTCCAGTTTTCCAAATTAGCTATTTAATTACTATACAATTCTGAGTTCTTGTTAACTAAATGTTCTTCAAATCACTTTGAACAAATAGTCAGTGGTTAACACAGGTCTGGCTTATATTAAAGTAAACATTTCCAGTGATTTGGATGAGAATAAAGAGGGACAGGTGTTTCTGTGGTTTGAATGTGCTCCCCTCCAAACAACATATGTTAGAGACAACCTCCATGGTAACAGTGGTGAGAGGAGAGGCCTTAAAAGGGGGTTAGGTCATGTGTGTAAGGCCCTAGTGAACTGACATTACTGCAGGGGTGGGTTTATTATTGAAAATTGTTTTGTTATGAATGTGAGTTATATCCCACTCTCATTCGTACCCTTTCTTGGTTGATTGGACTTGCTTGATCTTGTATGCTCTGTCTCCGTGTTTCTCTATCATTCAATCACATACCTTTTACCTTTCTGCCTTCTGCCATGGATGATGCAGCAAGAAGGCCCTACCCTACCATGTTAGTACCTTGATCTTGGACTTCCCAGACTCTTCAACTACGGAAAATTAATTTCTGTTCATTATGATTTCATGTATTCTGCTAAAACTGCACAAAACTAAGTCAGGTGAAATACATTTTCATGGTGCAGTAAGAATCATAGAAGACTGGCTTCTAAATAGATAAATTATTCATAATTTTAACTCCAAACAATACACAATACACTGTTGTATCTATGGAAGTTGCTATGCTACTACCAGACAGAAGGTCATAGCCTCTCCATTTTCCTTATAGGATTACAAAAACTAGCCTAAATTTTTGTATAGGAAGGTAATATGCTTAAAAAAGTTAAGTCTATATTATTATCAACCCCTGGCAGAGAGTTTGGGATATTGCAATTAAGAAGCATCCCCCACCCCAATTGGCTAATTAGCACATATTCCTGTGTCACATGGTTGTGATGCTTTCCCTTCTCTGGGAAAGTGTACCCTCCCTACCCTGGTCTTTTGGGCATGTGGTTCAAAATGAACTTGACTTTGACTTTCTGACTCTGAATCCTGAGAAGTGTGATCCAGGTGACACATTCAGGGACAAAAAAGAGCAAGTGTTGTTGAGGGTACGGAGAAAGAGCAACTCCTCTACACTGTTAGCGGGAGTAACATTGGTGCAGCCATTATGGAAAACAATATGGAAGCTCCTCAGAAAAGGAAAATAGAATCACTGCTTGGCTAACAATCTCATAAGTCGGCAGATAGTCAAAGGAAGGAACTGTGTACATGGAAAAGTTCTGTGCTCTCATGTTCACAGTATTGTGAACAACACTGTTCACAGTAGATATAGTCAGTGTAAGAGCCCACTGATGGACTGGAGGACTTTCTGGGATCTGAATGAAGTGAGGCACAGTCAGACACTGTCCTCTGTCATGGTGGACTATAAAAACACTGATCTCTAGAAGCTGGAAGTGGGATATGGGTCAGAGGATGCATCATCACAATTAGAGTCTGTTTCAAGAAGTCGACTACATAGCAAGTGACACAGCTAATGGCAATTCATTTGCTATCACCAGAAAAATGGCAACTGTATTAGGTGATGCATTAATTAGTTAGATCTAACCAGTTTTCAGTATGTAAACTTTAAAGCATCAATTATACAAGAACTATACACGTAATTCTGTCAATTAAAAAAAAAACCAGGATGGTTAGGCATGTTTTCTTTCCTGAGCTTCCTGGTGATCTGAGGGATTTAATATTAATTAATTAATTAATTAATTAATTAATTAATTAATCTATCTATCTATCTATTTATTTATTTCTGGAGGCCTGAAGAGGAAGTCAGATCCCTTGGAGCAATCGTGAGATACCCAACACGGATGCTGGGAACCAAATTTAGGTCCCTGGAATAGTGGTAGGCTCTCTTACGCACCAATTCTTAGCTCCCTCCCCTTTCCTATTCTGTTGAAATGCTCCTTTGTTTCATTGCTCTGGCTCCTTAGGTCTTTAAATGTTCTCAGTGGCATTAGGGTTTAGCCTTGCAAGAGGGACTCCTTGCTTAACAGATGAGTCATCTCCGACTGAAGCATTATAATCCAGGATAACAGGTTTTCCTATATTTGCAAGTTTATTAAAGGAGCTGAGAGTTTCTCTGAAGACACAATGGCATGCTCACCTTCAATTTGCAAACGGTTCTTCAGATCTTCAATTTCCTCATCCTCCAACTCGTAGCCCATTTCTTCTAGGATGCTATCCAGTTTAGAGGCATGGCACTTCCCTCCTTAGGAAAGAAGGAAGTGACAAGGGAAGGAGCTGGAGGCTAAGTTACCATAGATGGAAGCAACCCACTGCACAATAGCAATTAGGCAAGCTGCGAATGCAATGCGTTTTGACAATCCTGCTTCAGGGAATGCTTTCTACAGTTTGCAGGAAAGGTGTATTTACAGGCTAATTATATATCAGATGAGTTATCTTTACATCTTTACATATATATTGATTATATATACTGATTCTATATACTATAAATTTTATATTTTAGGTGAACTGATGAATTATATTAGACAACAACTAGCATTCTTGATTAGCAAACAGAATTTGAAACATTTGCATTGTCAAAAAATTATAAACTACATTAGTTATAGTTGCATCTAAAAGATCTATAAACTTAGAGAAATGAAATAAATCAAGTAATTATTGTGTAATTATGATCTTTTTAAAAGTGAAGGCGAAGCCTACAGATTATAGTTTGACTTGCTTTATTGAGATTCTTACTTACCAGCAAACCACTTTATTTGATCAAGTAATATGTTTTTAAATATTTTCCCATCATCTGTAAAATAAAACATTCAAAATTAGAGAAAATGATGTATACAGTAAAAAAAGGTGCAGAGAGGTATAAATTATGTGCAGATTATAAAAATTTACCTTTTAAATTTATATTTCTACAGTTCATATGTCTACACATACTTCTTTACAAAGAATTATAAAATGAGAAAATTCTTCCTTCTCCTCTTTTTCTGTTATTCCTCTTCATCCTCCTCTTCTTCCTCTTGTTCCTCTTCTTCTTCCTGCTTGTCTCTTCCTCCCCCTCATCTCCTCTTCCTCTTTCTCTTCCTTCTTCAGCTTTGCCTCTTGACTCCTTCAGAGCTGGAAACTGAACCCAGGGGCTTACCACTGATCTAAAGTGCCAAGGTCCTCCTAGATCGTCCTCTTTTCCTTCCTTCTTTAAGCAGTGCTAACGATTGAGCCCAGGGCTTTGTGCATCTAAGCACATGTCCTACCACTGAGACTTTCTTCTAGCCCTGAACAAAATTCTGACTGTGAAGCTGGTAGTCATCTTTCCTCATGCTGAACTTTCCTCTTTCCTTCTTGCTGTTACTTGTTAGTTCATCCTTTTTTCTCTTTGTTCGATTTATTTGTTTATCTTAAGGCAATGGTACTATTTTAAAAATATTTATTTACATATGTGTGCGTGTGTGTGTGTGCGCGCGTGTGTATGCGTGCATGTGCAGTTGCCACAGTGTGTGTGGAAGTCAGAGTATAACCTTGGATGTCAGTACTCACCATTCATCTTGTGTGATACAGGGTCTCTCTTGTTTGCTGCTGTACTGTATATTCCAGGCTAGCTGTTCTGGGAACTGTGGGGAATCTCCCGTCTCCACCTCTAGCTCACTGTAGAAGGGCTGGTGTTGCAGACCTGAGCACTGCAGTTTTATATATGTTCCAGGATTCTGAACTCAGATTATCAGTCTTGCACAGCAAGTGCTTTTACCCACCGAGTCATTCCCCAAGCCAGTGATGCTAAGATACAGTTTAAAGACGATGTTGAGGGAGGAGATGATCTCAAAACAAATTTAAATGCCAAAGACACAAAACTTCTCCAATTACAGCTTGGTGTCTTTGCTTTCTCAGTGTTGGAGGGCAGGAGAAGGGACAGTTCTTAGGACATTCTCACACTGAAGTTTATACAAGCACAGAGATTTATTCCACTGGTCCATAGAGTACCTACCAGAGACAGGCAGCCTTTTTAGCAGTTCTCTTAATTCCCAGTTTGTGAGCGTTATGCCCATGTTCTCCAGCACTTTTGGTATGAGTTTGGCATCAACTTTTCCTCCTTTGGAAAAAAAAAAAAAATGGAAGTAGTGAAAGTGAGAGTTGCTTCCTGACTTTAAATGAAAAAACTGAGTTTGTACAGGACATACGGAAATGTGCTCAGATCTGAAGAAATACATTTTTGGTAATAGTTTAGAAGACCTCAGAGGCATCAACCCAGCTTAAAATAAAGAGATGTACAGGAAGCCCCTGGTCTGCTGTACTTCATCTCAGGTGTACCACCGTTAACTCAAATCCGTAGCTTCTGCTTTGCCTGGACTGCGGATGGGTCCCCTCACAGGCCACGTCAGTGGCACACTTGTCACAGGTGTATCTATCTTACCAGATCCTGAGTTAGAGTAGTCGCTAAGTATTTTAAATGAATGACAGGGTGTGTTGACTGTACTGTCATGGTAAAATGGAGCATAAAATAAAAACTGGTTTCAGAATAAATGTAGAACTCATTATTATCATATATCAACATGAAAAATAGCACTGGCTGGCCTGGCAGTCACCAAGTCTCCAAGTTGGCATTGAATTTGCAGCAATTCTTCTGTCTCAGCCTCCCAAGTATTGAAATTACATGCACTACATGGCAGCTAAGAAAATTCAATTTCAAAAATGTATGTAAACATGAAGTGTTTGTGTAATAGTATTGTAACTTTTACAAAATGTCTTGCTTACCTGTGGAGTTTCTTACTTCTGTTATCAGTTTCTGCAGATCAGTATTCCCAAAAGCTGCAAAAAGGCCGTAATTCACATAATTTTCACTGATTCAGAGATAGATGGGGCTTTAAATAGGACTTTTTGTTATGATTTGTTTTGAATTATAGCATGATGATATACACAGGTGAACACGAAATAAGGAAAGTTACTCTCAAAATATTAACTATTAGTGCTAATATAAAATATTAACTACTAATCTTATTATCTATTCTCTCTTTTTCTTCTTCAAGATCTCAGCTTCAGGCTGGCAAGATTATTCAGTAGACGAAGGCACTTGCCGCCAAGCCTGAGGACCTGAGTTCAATTCCTGGGACACACATGGTGGAAACACAGAACTCACTCCAAAAGGTTGTCCTCTGACCTACACACTCACTGTGGAACACATTGCCCAAGAAACACACACAGACACACAGACACACACACACACTCCTAGAACAGAAAGAATAAAAGATCTTAAGCACTGCATCTTACGTGCATCTCCCTCTTCAGGCTTGTGCTCTTTGTTTATACTATCTACTAGGAGGTCCTCAGATCAAATATAACTTGTTAGAATTGAAGACACATTATATTTAAATTTTCCTTTAAAAAGTTTATGTGTGTGCACCACGTGTGTGCAAGACCCAAAAAGCCCAGATGAGGGTGTCAGATCCCCTGGAACTGGAGTTACGGATGGCTGTGAAGAACTATGTGAGTGTTGGGAATCAAACCTGAGACCTCTGTAACAGCAAGAAATACTCTTAACTTCTTAGCAATTGCCCCAGTCCGAAGATGTAGTATATTTTAGGACAAGAAGAAAACTAGAAACCATGTTCAGTATTGGTATTTCTTATAATTAAGGACGTGGTACTAATATATAATCATATCTTCCTTAGAGGGTTACAAATATTCCATAAAGTCAATATGGCAGATTGGCACTTTGAGAATTCTTACCACTTACAGAATGTATATATGTATGTGGTGCTTTCCTCGAGCTAAGAGTGGGTTGAAGTATGTCTGGAACCCTGGCTCTCACCCTGAGAGCCGAAGGCATTTATTTGGCTGTTCCTCATTTTCTTAGCTCTGGCAAGACCCAGCTAAATTCTAAATGCTGCCTGCTTCAGAACAGGTCATTGGCCAAGGAATGTGGCCTGCTGGTGCTTATCTGAATGCTGTAGCTGGAAGCCTAGGGCTAAGCCCATTTTCTGATAAAGTATCTTCCTCTTTTCCCTGTGGGACCACACCTTGTGCAGAAGGTGCTTTTGCAGGACTTTGACCCTTAGACATGAGCTCCCACATGCAAATGGAGCTACTCCAGTATCCCTGTCTTAACCAATGGTCCCCATCCCTGGGTACCAAGAACCCTCCCCTGCCTTTTTCCTATAAATGGAACCACCCTTGCTTCAATAAACTGAGATGTTCCACTGACAGCAGTCTCCTGGGAAGTCTGTTTCCTAGGGCCCACAGCTTCCATCCAAAGACATGCCCAGACCCATGTGACATCTTCTTCCCTGGAGCTGTGCCGCTGGCCATGGCTTTGCTACCACCTGGGGAGGAGAGTGAACTAAGAGATTCCCATATGTAAGACTTCCGTGGATCATAGGAAGAAAACATATAGACAAAAGTGAAGAAAAATCAAGGCTAAGGAAGATAGATACAGAGGGCTTATCTCTCTTTAATCAGAGTTATGGAAGAAATAATAATAATAATAATAATAATAATAATAATAATAATAATAATGATAAAAGCTCCACAGAATGAGGACATAATTGTGAGAAAACATAATTGTGAGATGGTTTTCTAACCTGATAGGATTTCAATTGTCAGATTAAAAAAGCCCAATGAATCCTATGGTAGATAAATGAAAATAAAAATCCATTCCAATTTTCCATACCATAGTGAAGCTTCAGAACTAATAAATGTCCTAAAAGCAACAACAACAAAAACAATTACTCTCCAAGGGTCAGCAAGTTTTATATAGCTAGATGACTTCCCATCACGTCTCTTTAGCAACACTAGAAAGCATGTTGTAGGATGATATTTTAAATGTGCCAAAGGAAAATGACTAACTAGAATTTTATCCTCACAGAACATATTTGTATCAGGAACTATAGTAAACGTGTGTGTGTGGGGGGATACATATGTGTGGTGTGTTAGACAAGCTCTAGATAGAGAGCTTAAGGAAGTCTCAAACTTGCAATCCTCCTGCCTCAGTCACATGCTAAACTGACTAAATAGATATTTTTATATCAGAAAAAGAGCATTTGTCAATATTTACTTTTGACAGAAAAAGGAAAGCAATCCCAAATACAAAGTTGGAGAGGCAAGAAGGAATGCAAAGCAAAGAATCTGTGCACATTTGAGTAAATTTGTATGAATATTGGCATTATAAAAATATTATACTACTACATGGTTAACTTTGATTGTTAATTTGATGGGATGTAAAATCACCATGGAAACAAATCTCTAGGCATGTCTATGAGGGGTTACCTAGATTAGGTTGAGGTGGGACGAGCCACCCAAAATGTGGGTTGCTCCTTTCTTAGCCCAGGGTCCTGGACTGAGTAAGAGGAAGGAAGGTGGGCACAGACACTCATTGCTCTCTCTACTGACTTTGATGTGATATGATTTTCTGCCCCTGCCACCACACCTTCCCTCCCACACGGGCTGTATCTCCTAAAACACAAGCCAGAACAAACCCTCCTTCTTTAAGTGGCTTTCACCAGGTACTTGTCACGGCAATGAGACAAGGAACTAATGTGACCACTGAAGTCTTTCTGAATTAAAACGAAACAGTACAGAATCAAAGAGATAAGAACATGAAAACAGAGAAAGGGAAAACGGAGGTTCTTAGGTCCTGCTGTTATCCAAGAGGAGATGAATGTGGAGGGAGAGGTTCACATCATTCTATAGCTAAGTGCAGTGACAGAGGTGAGACTTCAGTGACTGGGCCAATCAATGCTGAGCTCATGGAGTAGGAAGGGCAGAGAGTGCTGGATAGTGAGAGACAGCAGGGACAGTTTATCTAGAGAAATAAAACAGACATCCAGGGACCATAATTGTAATGAATAAGAGGACTACATTTCTTGGTAGTGAGAGTCAGAGACTGGAAGTCTATTTTATTGCACTTTTATTTACTTGTGTGTGTGTGCGTGTGTGTGGGTCTTAGTAACTAAGATGAAATATCATGACCAAGACCAAAAAAAAAAAAAAAAACATTTAATTAGGGGCTTCCTTACAGTTTCAGAGGGTCAGTCCTTGACCATCATGGCAGGGAGTGGGGCAGTGGACAGGTAAGCATAGTGCTGGAGCAGGAGCTCAGACCTCACATCCACCTACAAGTTGCAAGCAGAGAGACTGGGCCTTGCATGGGCTTTTGAAATGAATCAGAAAAGCCCAATTCTAGTGACACACCTCCTCCAATAAGGCCACACACACTCCCATAAGGCCACACCTCCTACTCTTTCCCAGACAGTTTCACTAACTGGGAACCAAACATTCAAATGTAAGAATCCATGAGGCCCATTTTCATTCAAACCACCACATGTGTGTGAGTGCTCACATGTCCCAATACACACGCAGAGTTCAGAGCACACCTTGTGGGAGTCTGTTCTTTCCTGTCTGTTCCATTTAAAGAGAAGATAAAATATTGCAGTTTAAAATTGCTAACCTATCAAAGGGTTGAGGCCAGGAAGGAATCCTGTGGGCAGTGCCAAAACAGAGAAAGACCAGACAAGGAAGCTGGTATGTTACAAGGTAGAGAAATGTATAGTTTCATAACATAGCTTTTGGAAGATACTGAAAGGATGTAATTAATATGAAATTAGCAACCTTTCCACTGTAATAAGCTATCTTCATTCAGTGTCCCTCAAGTAAAAATATATTAGTCATAACTCACTCTAGGACATTTATCATATATGTCAAAATTAATGAAAACATACTAAACCAAAATGTGCTCTTACACGGACGAGATTCTTTTCTAAAACAAAAAATCATATTAGTATCAAAACAGACGATGTTCCTGAGTCCTTAGATGCAAGTGACTGAGGGTAGTTCCCTGGGAGGTCTAATAACATCCATGCTCACCGTCAACTGGAAGGTTTTCTGACAGATCTTTTATTTTATCCTCTGACAGCTTGATTTTCAAGTTTCCCAAAACATGTTCTAGGTTCCTGACATCAACTTTCCCACCTAAGGAATGAATCGGGAACATGAAAGAAACTTAATAATTTCCCTGATTAAGAAAACTTTCATTAATTCCCCCATATCATAGCTGTCACCACAGTGTCAATAGCCCAAATGTTCAAGTGCACAGAAGTGGCCAAACGGAAAGAGAGTTGAAAACACTCTTGCTTGGTTCAGAGGGAAATCCCACCAAGTACAAATCCACGCTTCCATCAATTACAGTGGTAGGACCTGAAAACTCACATTAGTTTGCTTCAAATTAGCGAAACTCCCCTAAACAACAGCCAGTTCTTCGTTTCATATTTTCTATGTGGAACCAGATTTAAGTTTGATTTTTGTCAAAAGCTAATCTTACCAAGCAAAGTGAAAAACTATTTGGAAAATATGGCTGTGAAGGCAGGGAGTAGTCATGGGGTTAGTGGGGGAGGGGGTGATCTCCACGGGAGAACGACGAGATGGTAGCACAAGTATGGGCCCTTCATTGCCTTTCTTCTCATCACACTCCTCACCTCTGAAAGAGTTCAGACAGTCTATCAATCTGCTTTCAAAAATATTTCCATCATCTGCAAAACAGAGACACAATTCAGAGCACAGACTGAGTGGTATCAGCCATTCAGGAAGACAGTATGGAAGCTGTCATCTAAGTCAGGCGCTTTTCAGCAGTTTGCCTTATAAACAGTTGAATATTTTTGCCTTCCCAAGACTTCAAAAAGCATGGAATAGAGAAAAATTTCAGAGCACATGTGTAACTGGATGGAAATAACTGTCTGATGATTTGTTGCAGACATCATACAGGAGCACAAACACATCTTTCTTCTGCTTTCCTTGTTTCCCTTCTCTCTCCCACTTCCCCACTCCCGCCGCCTCACTTCTGTCATACATCTCCGAAGTGAACTTTCACCAAACACACAACTTGACTTGATGTTTTAAGAGTGTTTGAAAAACTCACCATCAATTGGTAGACTTTCCATCAGTTCAGAGAGCTCTGTAGGCGTCAGTTTTATTCCAGCGTCTTCTACAAAATATTTCACATTATTGGCACTAATTTTTTTTCCTTCAAATAAAAAAAGGAAACAGAAATAGTAAGTATAATTGGAGCTATTAAGAGATATCTCAATGGCAAAAAACATGATGTCCATGTTTCTGTATCACAACATGTTACTGCTAGAAAGCAAAGGCACAGAAAGGCTCGGAAGCAGAATAAACAACATGAAGAGAATCAGAATATGTTTCTTTCACTCTGTGGGAATATGCTTTTTTATTATACGTTCACATTTTTGTTATTCTGCCTGTTGTGTGTGCATATGCATGTGTAGGTGTGTGTGAGTATGAAGGTCAGAGGTCAGCTTCAACTGCTGTCCTCCAGGGGCTAGCCACCCTGTTTTCTGAGGCTCATCTAGTATGCTGGGCTGGCTGACTAGCAAGCTCCAGGGCTTTACCTATCTTCAAAAGCATGTGCCACTTCAGCTTGCTTGTTATGTAGGTGCTGGAGACTGAACTCAGGTCCTCAGGCTCTCCACTTTACTGATGGAGCCGTTCTCTCTAGTCCCTTGTTACATCTTTATAAGTACCTTTATAAAGCATAGTTCTCAATAAGTTGGTGACTTAGGTATCTTGTTTGGAAATTAGAATGCTATGACAGTTGCTTCATAGTGTTGTTTTGCTCCAAATTATTATATGATTTGATAGCCTTTACTCTAACAACTAATTGTGATTTGCAGCAGAACTGACTGATCTCTCCTGTAAAGGGCCAGATAGTAAACATTTTAGGCTTTACTAGTTATGTAATTTCTTACCTCTGTTTCTATAGCACCAAAAGCAGCCATCATTAACATGTGGATGAAGAACATGACTATGTTCCCACAGAATTTTATCACTAAAACAGGCAGGAGGCCATATTTTGCAGAAGGACAGTGGCATACACTTGATAAATTCTGACTCTTGCAGTAGTGACAACCTCCAGTCTCGTCACCATGTTGGCAAATATTTTAGAGGATGTGGGTCTCGCCGCTAAGGAGTGATAAAGGTTCTCCTCCAGATGATCTAGGCTGACTTTAACTAGATGTGCGTGCTGTGTACTTCTAGTGGACAGCTTGGACATCTGGATGAGGAAGCAGCACACTAACACTCCAGAGTTTTGTCTTTATGCCTCCTGTGCTTGTGAATTTATGAATTAATGAAAAGATGTGAAGTTACCATTAACATTTAGGGTTTTAAACTTTACACAACTGTTAACTTGCCTACAACTGAGTTCACATCCTCAAGTACTTTTTTCAGAGGGATGCTTCGATTGCCTGTAACGCAGAACACAAACGATTAGGATGATGACATACAACTTAAAAAGGTATAAATTAGGATCTGATAAGAAATTTGTATTTCCTGTTTTGAATGCTGAATTCCTTATTAGTAAGAAGGACCTTGGGCTGCAGCCATTTTCTTGAATGCAGGGTTTGACTGTGATAAGTACCATGTCTTTAGTCCTTGGGTTTTTGGATGCCTTCTAAGAAGGTAATGATAGCATTCAAAAGGCGCACCCCCCCCAACCCTTTCTCTTTCTCTTTTTGTGTGTATGTGTGTGTATAGCTCTGGATGACCTGGAACTTACTAGGTAGCAGAGGGTGGCCTTGGACTTCCAGTGACGCTCCTGCCTCTGTCTCCAAGGGCTGAGGTTATGGGCATGCATTACCACGCCTGCTTAATCTTAGAAATTCTTATACTTAGCCCCAAGATTATGTCCCTCCAACCCCAAAGGCAACATGGTCCCCATGCTTACCACTAACAGAATACTTCTTCATTACACTTTTCATTTCCTTGTTTTTGAGTTTGAGCTCCAAGTTCTGGAGGAGTGACTTCAGTTTACTGGGGTCAACCCTTCCACCTTAAAAAAAAAAAGACAAAAATGTGAGAAAAATCCAATCCAGATATAAAAATTTCTTTTGCTAAGTTAGAGTAACTTTCAATTGGACTGGCTGCAGTTAAGGCTGGGTATAGTGGAACACGTCGTTATTCCTAGCATTTGGCAGGCAGAGGCAGATGGATCTCTGAGTTTGAAGCCAGCCAGGGCTTCATAATGGAACTCTGTCTCAAGAAAGAAAGGCAAATAAACAAACAAAAAAAGATTTTGAAAATTATTTGAAAGTGGTTTAGCAATCATGCTCCTTTAAATTTTTCATAATTGTTGGGCTATTAATTCCACTTTTCACAGAAAGAGGTTATGCCAAAGGGAGACAGGTAAATGTACATTGTAATTTTACTTACAGTAGATAAAACCAAAAACCAAACAGCACCTCTAGAGCTTAAATATATACTTAAGTGGGTGCTATTGAGTAAATTTTTATTCCACAGGAAAGTTTAGTTACATATAATCATAAAAGAGGGTTACAATAAGAAAAACTGCCTTTGAAATGGGTAGAGTTGTGGCATCGTTTAACTTATAGAAGTTAAAGTCACAGTCCTAATAAAAATAGTCATGCCATGAACAGTATGAATGATGCCTGTGATTCTCTCTGCCATTCCACAGCCAGCAAACACATAGTAAGTAGTGAGTCTCAAACAGACACATTTATTCCTTGGTCAGAGGGATGGATGTGCCATGTGCCCATCGTATCGAGGACATCTCAACTCAGTGTAGTTTAGAATTAAACATCTTTTATATATCATGACTCTTAATTCAAGTCAGTTACTTCATCTCAACTACAGGTAGGATAATTTCTTCCAGTACTGGAAGAAAGTAATTATTAGACATATTAAGGCCAGGACACTAGTGTTGTTTATGACAGCTTCCAATGGGATTTAGAGCAATCTTGACTATGTGCAAATTTTGATATTTTAATTATGTATGGCTTGAAAATACTGAGTAGTTATGACTAGATAACTGGACTCTGAGTTGCAGTATTGTCTAAATTGGCCGTTTTATTAAGTGACAGTTCTCAGTGAACATCGTGATGGTCATAGCTTCAATGAGATCCATCCGAGACACATAGAGATAAAAACGTGCATCCAAGACTGATCCCTTGAACTTGATGGGGACCTAATTTACATAGCATATACATAAAAAGACCATAGTAATCAATGTATAGAACAGGTGCCGGAAGAATCATGACAACAAACTAGGAAAAAAAGGACAAAGACTGAGAACCGCAAACCGATTCTCTATGCTACTTCCTCAGAACATTTGTTACTCACCGTTGAAAGACTTCAAACTTGACAGCAATCTATTTAGGAAAACTTTATTATTGTCTGTAAAAAAAAAATTACAGTTCAGGAAAGAGATTGCCTCAAAGAATACAGGGTTAGACTTTTGTGACTGACCTCAGGAAGAGGGCCCTGTTCCGCCTTTGAGTCATGATGAAGTTAAGGAACGACTGTCACGATGGTAGAGTGGGTGTCTGGAGGCAGAGAGCTCAGACTTAAGTGCTTGGGCTTTGCTACTAACTGGCTTTGTGGCCTTAAGCAGGTCTGTGTCCTCGTTCCTCCACTGTAACATGGGGACAAGGTGTCTTCGCTGCGTGTGGTGAGGATGGCTCCTGAACTAAATGGTACTCCATACATGCTACGTGTTACCAACAGATCTATTAACACACCCACCTCCAAAGCAAATGCTGGCTTGTGAATGAGACAGCTGAAACCCATACATTTGTCATTCTTATTTATTTTCTTTCCCATCTTTAAATATTATTTTTTAAAATATTTATTTGTTTTAATTTTTTAGGGTTTGTGTATGGTTGTTTTGCCTGCACATTATGTCAGTACACTGTATGTTTGCTGGTGACTTGGAAGCCAGAGAAGGGCATCAGATCACCTGGAACTGGAGAGACAGATGGCTGTGAGCTACGTGATGTGGGTGCTGGGAGCCAAACCTCGGTCCTCTGTAAGAGCAGCAAGTGTTCTTAACCACTGAGTCGTATCTCCACCCCCTGAAATTAGTTTTAAATATATTTTTATTTATTCTTTGATAGTTTAATGCATGTATATATTGTATTTCAATCATATTCATGCCCCAGATCTCTCCCAACTTCATGCCCTCTTTAAAAGTTTAAAATTTTAACTTTGTGTGTGTGTGTGTGTGTGTGTGTGTGTGTGTGTGCATGCTTTGTGGGTGCCCCTGGAGGCCAGAAGATGGAGTAGAATCCTTTGGACCTGGAGATACAGAAGGTGGGAGCTGTCTGTTGTGGGTGCTGGGAACCGAACTCAAGTCTTCTGAAATAATAGGAGGTACTCTTAACTGCTGAGCTATCTCCCAACCTTACCTCCTTTAAAAACAGCCCACTGAGTCCAATCAGTATTGCCCATGTGGGAATGGATTTAGGGCTCCTCTCTGGAGCAGCCTACCAGGGACCACGTTCCTAAAGCAAACAGAATCTCCCTTAGCCACCAACTGTCTACAGCTTGTGAGCTAGAGGTGGGGCCTGATGCATCCCTTCCTCATCTGTGCTGGGACACTGACTGGCTTGCTCATGCAGGTAGCAATAGTTGCTGTGGGCCCCTGAGTGCAATGGCTCTGGCATGTTCAGATACTGTTTTACTGCAGTCCTCCCTTCCCCCGGCTCATACAATCTTCCATCCCCACCCCCTTGGTGTTCTTGGAGCCCTTTATCCTCTCCTTTTAGCTAAGGTCTTGCTGTATATTCCAGACCAGCCCTGAACTCTGGATTCTCCTACTGTACTCTCCATGTGCTGGCCTAGTTCCTGTTTTTAATTCCCCCATCCCTCTTTCCTACCACACAGCCGTTCTCTGGCTTTCATTTATTTCACTACTGAGTGTGACATGTCTGTGGCCTCACAGGCAACAAGCAAGGGTTTTCTTAGTCCTTAATGGCAAGGCTCAGACTTGAAGGTTTTGATAACTTCCAAACTGGTGTAAAAATATGGAAAAAGTTAATTTCTTAGCATCTGATACATGAATTACTTACAGAAGTAGGTATGTGATTAGAAGGCACTTTAAAAAAACAGATTTTTAACTTTACCTGTTTGCTTGTATGTGCAATGTACCAAGTGTGTGCCTGTGTGCCTAGTGTCTGTAGAGGCTGAAGAGGCCACTAGATCCCCTGAATCTAGAGTTCAGGTGGTTATAAGCCACCACTTGGATGCTGGGAACATAACCCAGATCTTCTGTAAGAGCAGTCTGTGTTCTTAACCATTTTCCTGCCCAAGAAGAAACTTAAATCTCTCCCCCTCCCAATTTGACAGGGTTTTACCAAGTAATTCAAGATTATCTTTAATACACCCCCACCTTTTTCCTTCTCTTCCCCTGATTCCCTAGTACTGGGATGTGTTACCATATCTGGCTAAAAAGATGTTTTTAAAAACTTACTTTGGGATAATGGAAGATTGCTGTGAGTTTGAGGCCAGCTTGGGCTACACAGTGAGTTCAAAGTTAACCTTGGGTACCATGTGTGACTTACCTAATAAAATAGGCTTACTTTGAGAACACATTGAGCCTTTTTGCTTAAAGAAGAAACAAGACTGATGGAAAAGGGAGAGAAAATTGGCCTACTCCTAAACACAGAATAAAAACAAGAACCTTTAGGGTTAGCATCAGGGGAGGAGTACAAGAGTGAAGAAAGGCAAGTCTCAATAGCAAGACATAGAAAAGTGCCTCACAGAGGGCAGGGACTTCTCCTAGGACCTCTGCAGTTGGAACCAGGATAAAAGATGTACGCCTCCCCATCTCCCCCCAAAAAACCACCCCAGCAGGAATATTTCTTGTTCTTCTTAACAGTGTTTTTGTGGGAGATTCTTTGAGAATTAAGTTCTGAACCTGAGGTATCACAGAAGGCTGGAGGACGGTACAGGCAGCATTTCAACACATACCATTTAAAACACAGTAACCCACGTGCAGCTTACCATCAAATGGTAGGGTTTCTAGGAGGTCCACATATTCTCTGTCATTGAGTTTGACTCCTATTTCTCTGATAATTCTTTTCAAGCCACCAATGCTTATCCTTTTTCCTTTGGAAAGGCAGAATGTTCATAGGTGAAAATGTTAGGAATTGGTAACTCATTTAAAAATATTTATTATTATTAGTGTGTGTGTGTGTGTGTGTGTGTGTGTGTGTGTGTGAGAGAGAGAGAGAGAGAGAGAGAGAGAGAGAGAGAGAGAGAGAGAGAGAGAGAGAGTTAGTTTCAGGACAGCCAGAGCTACTTAGGGAGACCTTCCTCATAAAACAAACAAAATAAACAATAACAAAAAAGAGTATGCTTCGTGGCTTATTTTGAATACATAAATCATGAAAGAAATTTGATCAGGGAAATAATTAAGTAAAATGACTGTTGATATCAACAATATATTGGGGGAAATATCTGAGATATTTATTTATAACATTTGAATATCAGTATTGGAGAAACTCACCTGAGAAATCTTTCAATTTTGATACAATGTTTTTCATATCAATCTTTCCATTCTCTGCAAGAAAATCACAGAGTGCCAGTGAAGCTCTTTTCCCTTGTCCCTGCTAGAATGCTGGCATCATCTAAATTTTACTTCTAGATAATTACATTATATTTTTAGATGATTAACACCAAGTAGATGTAATATGTCCTTTCTATTTCTTCTACTTAGTTTTGTACATTGTGGTGGACCGAACGAGAATGGCTTCCACAGGTGTATATGTTTGAATAGTTGATCCCAAGTTAGTGGAATTGCTTGAGAAGGATTAGGAGGTGTGGCCCTGTTGGAGGAGGTGTGTCGCTGGGGACAGGGTTTTAGGTTTCAAAAAACTGCTGCCATTCCCATTGTGCTTTCTGGATCCATGTAGACAGCATTAAAACAAACAGTTACTGAAAGATTTGGAAGGAGTTACTCTTAAAATGATCTGAGCTTAAGCTGATGATACAACCCAGGTGTAGATAGGACTTAACTAGCATGTGCAAGGTCCCAGGTTCAATCCTCATGACCACAGGAACAAACAGACAAAGGGAAGAACTGTTATAGCTTGTCATCCTTTGTTGAAGCAATGGCTAGTGGTGGAGAATTGACTATTTTTCCAACTACCATCATTGATCTACCTATATTTTTCATATGTTCTTCAATCAATATTGACAAATCATTTTTTCACTGGAAAAAATTCTTATTGCATTTAAAATCTAAATCTTGTATCACACACAATACCTCATTATAATAGTATAACTCTTCTCAGTTGTTGCAGAAGTTTATTTTCAGTTGTGTTTAAAATATTATTTTGTGTACTGTTGGATAAGGGGTTGCTTAGATCTTGGTGCTTTGTATTGTCTGAATGTGTTGGATTTATGTGGGGGATGTTTGATTGTTCATGATCTACAGGTCAGAAGAACACCTGAGTAGTTCTGGATTAATAAAGCACCTGAGCTTAGTTAGATGTGTGGGGTTCCACTGTTGAGTATGGTGCTGGCCAGGATGGTGGTTCCTGAAGTCTGGAAGTGTTTGAAAACCTATGATATGCCTGTGTGTCTCCTTCTTGAGCTACCACAGCAGCATAACTACTAATCTCGGTATCCACACCTATATATCTTTTAAAATGTGCTTCTCTCTATCCATTGCTTCTCTAACTTGTAACAGGTAAAGCAGCCACACCAGACACAGTTATTAATCTATTTAAACATGTCTAGTAGACAATCTCCTTTGCAGCCGTGTAGTATTCCATGTGTCTGCTAAACATCTTTCATTTGATTTTCTCTCCTCATCATTCTTAACCTGAGGATGGTCTGTTGGGACTCATCTGCCTTCATCATCCATGGTGGAGGCCACTTGCTAGACTTGGACTAATAAAGACGGTATGTATTTTTATGTGGGTTCTGCTGTAAACTTTTCCAAATGCCCTCTTGATATCAAATAAATGCCATCTAGGGATGCTGTCAAGTCTGTGGTATCCCCAGAGGGATATGTTTTAACCTAAAAAGCTTACCATTAACCGGTAGGTTTTCTGAAAAGTCTTCAAATTCTCTCTGTGAGAGTAAAACCCCCACGTGTTCCAGAAATGGTCTCAAATTATTCACATCGACTCTTCCACCTTAGGAAAGACAAAGTGTTAAAAAGACAGTAAAGTGTGGAAAAAGCTTATTAATTCAGGTGTGCTATAGTTATCACTTTATTCATGAGGATCTAAGAGTCAGGAAGACCTAGTCACAGGTGCAAGGAGAAACAACATTGAAACTGGATGTAGTGTCTCATCTTCTGATAATGTCTTTTCTTCATATTGAACATAATGCAGTTCTAAATGGGTCTAGATAAATTTCCAGGGAATAGGCATAATAACCCAAAACATTATGTTGGGATATGTGATAATCTAAACTATAATTCTGAAAAAATACATTTGTAGTATTTCTATTTAATAAAGATGAATGGGTGTAGTACATGAGCAGTATTGGAATCATGTATATTTATCTGTGTTCTCATCATGCTTTGGACTCACTTTTAAGATTCTTTATACCATCCAGTATCCTTTTTTTATGCACTTTATCTGCAACTGTAAGAAAAAAAAAATGCAACTTGGGTCAGAAAACGATAAGAAGATTTGTTTAAACAGACAAGCAAGCAAGTAACAAACTATAATTCTTACAATCCCATGACTTTAAAAAGATCAATTTTTAATGTTTCCCTTCTAGATTTATTTGTATTTCTCCATTAGTAATGGATTTTTTGAAGAAAGATTTTATTTTTTTTTAAATGTGGTAAAGCTCCTGCATTTTATGTGTCTGAGTGCTTTGACTGCACAAATGTGTACTCTTTGCATGCCTGGTGCCTGGGGAGGCTAGAAGAGGTCATCAGATCTCTTGGGATGGGAATTACAGGCAGTTGTGAGTCACTGTGTAGGTGCTGGGAATTAAACCTGGGTATTCCACAATAGCAGCAAGTTCTCTTAACCAACAAGTCATCTGACTAATGTCACTTATTTTTCCCTTCTTATATTTTTCTTTGTACTCTCCAGCGTTTCAGTGCAACAAGGATGATCCATAGGCCTTATTGGGAGGAAGGTGTGAAATAGCTTTTGTTTACAATATTGAAAAGTAAATTACTCAGTAATTTTCTTTTGGCAAAATATTCTGGAAATTCTAAGAAATGGTTTTAGAATCCTGGTCACATGAAGTCGAAGTTGAGAGGGAGAAATAGAGGAGACTTCGGGGAGGCGTCGGGGGAGAGGGAATGGGGGTGGAGTTGATCAAAACATAGTCTATGCATGTTTGAATATTAAAATATTAAGAAATAAAAATTTCTGGTAACAATTTGCTACCATCTTAGAAAAATGTCTCATAATCAAGTACTCAAAGACCCTCTGAAGGATTTATATACATATCGAATGCTTACCATCAAGTGGCAGATCTTTTATCAGGTGATTATACTCTTTATCTGTGCACTCAAATTTCATGTCTTTCAGAGTATCTTCTATGTCATGGATATCTACTAGGTCTCCTAGAAAAGACACAAATGGTGACAAGAAAAGAATTTGAGAATATAAAAGCTATGATTATTTTTTTTCCTGTGTACTTTTCTTTTTATTTTTTAAAAATTTACTTATATTTCTCTCACATAATACATCCAAAATGCAGTTTCTCCTTCCTCCAAAAGCTATGATTCTTAACACGTATAAAAATTATGCAATTTTTGAACCTTAACTATGTATATACAGGTGCGCATAAAACAAGTAATAATTTAGTTCATTTTTTTTGTGTAAAATAAAATTTAAATATTTACCCCAGGAGTTTGAAATGATCATATTTAGAGCTATAAATTATGCTGCACGTAAAGTTCATGTAGAAAGGCACCTATATTCCACGTCTTATGTTAATTAGTTAATTATTAAGTAGTAGAGTGTACCAAAAATGCCTGTGGTAAATGATAGTGAGAAAGTGTTTCAAAAATGCACTTGGGTTCTGTTATCCTAATACCAAAGCTAGAAAAATACAAGAAGGAAAACTACAAGCTACTATCTCTAACAAAGACAAATACAAAATTTTCAACCAAACACTAACAAACCAAATGTAAACTTTCAACAAAAGGATTTTTTACCATGGCAAAGTGATGATGGGTCAACACACAAAACAAAATATAAGTTATGTCATACTAGTAGGATGAAGGGAGAAAAAGAAATATGATCATTTTAACAATCATTCAGTTCAACAGCCTTCCATGTTGAAACCCAATGCATTAGTTACAGAAGTGATGTGCCTCAAAAGATCAGTAATGGTAAACTACAGCTAATATATATTATACTTTATAGTGAAAACTGGAGCTTTTCTAACAGGAGATTAAGAATGCCAGTCCTGTAACATCTACCCACACAGCAGTTGGAAATCTTTGTTTGGCAAAAGGACCGAGGCAAGAGAAAGGATGAAAAAATATATCTATTGGAAAGAAGAAGTTAAATTGTCTTTATAGATGACACAATCTTAAATAAAGATCACCCACCGCAAATATGTTAAAATATTTGAAGTTTTAAGATGTTAAATTAACATATAAAGATCAGTAGTGTTTCTATGAAGTGCCAGGAAGTATATGAAAAAGGAACTGAGGCTGGGCAGTGGTGGCACATGCCTTTGATCCCAGCACTTGAGGCAGAGGCAGGTGGATCTCTGTGAGTTCAAGGCCAGCCTGGTCTACAGAATGAGTTCCAGGACAGCCAAAGTTACAACAAAGAAACCCTGTCTCAAAACAAACAAAACAAACAAAACAAAAAAATAAAGAAAAGCAAAAGGAACTAAGAAAGAAATTACATTTACAAGAGCTGTCAAAAATATTTCGGAAGAAGTGACTGAGAGATTGGCCCAGGGGTTAAGAGTGCACATTACTCTTCCACAGGACCCAAGTTTGATTCCCAGTACTATGTCAGGTGACTCACATCCACCAATAACTCTAGTTCCAGGGAATACATGCCTCTTGCCTTTGCATTCATGTATACAGACATACATAATTAAAAAAATAAAAATAAATCTTAAAAGTATCTAGGAATAAATTGAGCCAAAGAAATTCACTGAAAAGAAAACTGATGAAAGAAATAAGATAACAATAAATAGAAAAAAAACCCCTGTGTTCATGGATTAGAAGAATTCATGTTATTGAAATGTGGGCCATCCCGATTCAATGAACTCCCTATCAGAATTCTTGAGTGTGTATGCATGTGCACATGTGTACGTGGGTGTACTCACCCATGTGAGCTCATGTGGAGGATGTAGGTTGACATCAGGATGCCTTCTGCAATCAGGTTTTCACCTTCATTGTCTGAGACAGGTTCTCTCGCTGAACCTGGAGCTCACCATTTTAGCTAGTCTGGCTGGCCAATGACCTACCTTCTCTGATCCCCCACACCCAGGTTACAGATGTGACACATCTTTTTTATATGGGTGCTGGGGATCCGAACTCAGATCATCTTCTTGCACATCAAGCACTTTACCGACTGAGCCATATTCCCAGCCCCTTCCTGTTAGAATCCTAAGGATATTTCTCACAAAATTAGGAAAAACAATCTAGAATTCATGTGATAGTTTGAATGTATCTTGTCAAAGTTCATATATTAGAAATCTAATCTCTAAATTCTTATGTTAATGATATTTATAGACAAAGTTTTTGAGAAGTAAGATTAGATGAGATCATGAGACTCTACAAAGTTCCAAACCATATTACTGTATAAAAAGAAAGGTGAATTCATTAATAACATCCTCAAAAGAGTCTTTTATAGCAGTTGGCATACTATGATAATACTTGAACTTTTTATGTACCAATAAAAAGATGTATGATAATAAGAAAAGAATCATCCTGGATTCTTACAGATTCAGAGTTTAGTGAATTTATTACCCTCAGGGACCCCAGGATGATCACTCATTCTTTGGTTGTTTCTTGAATCATTTATACTAGGGTTTTACTAATGTCTATGTTAAGACTATTCATAGATGTAAAATAAAGCTATGTATTATAGAAAAGAGTACTTTTTCTGACAGTGATCCAGAATAATAGAAAGGGATGAGTGTTGTTAGAAACTTCCACTGCTTTGGGAGTTTAGTAGCTTATTTCCCATCAAGCAAGTTATAGTTTATGAGGCAGTTCTCAACCTGTGGGTTATGACGCCTTTAGGGATCGAATGATCCTTTCACAGGGATCACCTAAGACTATCTGCATATCAGATATTTACATTGCGATTCATAACAGTAGCAAAATTACAGTTATGAAGAAGCAAAAAAATAATTTTATGGTTTGGGGTCACCACAACATGGGGAACTGTATTACAGGGTTGCAGCATGTGGAAGGTTGAGAACTACTGCTCTGACTCCACTCATGAGAGTTGAGTCCTTATGATCTACTCAGTTATTGCAGGTTCCATGTCCTAATACCATTGCATTGGGGGTTAGGTCTTCAGCATGAATTTTAGGGAGATGGAAAGTGTCAATATAATAAAGGTGACATGCAGACGGTACCTACTGACTTATGGTAAAAGACCCTCCGAACAAGTAAAATCTTCAAGAAATAGGAATCTTCCACTTAAGATCATCAGAACAAGAAAATGCAGTGTTTTACATATTTTCATATACTTTTATTTTTACTCTTTTTGACATAGTTTTCTTTTTTTGTTGATTTGCTATCATACACTTGTGACTTAAAGATATAATCTTCTGTACTTATACCCATTTAGGTTTTACTAGGGACAATCACTTTACTAGAGTTAGAAGAAACATTATTATTATTCTTACTATTATTATTACTAGTAGTAATAGTAGTAGTGGAGGAAGGAGGAGGAGGAGGAGGAGACAGAGTCCCAAGTATTCTAGGCTGGCCTTGTCTTGCTATGTAGTCAAGAATGACTTTGAACTTTTGATCCTCTTTTTCTGCACTTTCCAAGTGCCAGATTATGGGTATGTGCCACCACACTGGAATTATGTGGTACTGGGGATTGAATCCAGAGCTTCATGTATGCTAGGCAAGTACTCCACTAAATGAGTTCCATTCCCAGATAGATGGAATAATTGATTTTATCATTTATTCTTATGGGTTCATGGCAGAGTACAGTTTATTCTTTGCTAATTTAATCCCTGGTCCTAGCAGTTTTCAGCCTCCATACAATCCAATCTTAAAAGCCTAGGCCCAGAAGGCTTCAGTCTCCATACAATCTAATCTTCAAACCTAAACTAGAACATTTCAGCCTCTGAGACTTACTGCTGACTGAGCTCACTCTGACTAGCTGTCTTCTGACCTCCAAACTGTAAATCATAAACCATCTGCTTCTGACTCTCTGCTTTCTCTCTTAGCTTATTCCGGACTGGCTCTGCTCTTCTTGGCTTCTCCTTCTGAACTGAACTGTGAGCTGACTGCACTCAGCTAACTAACTTAACTGCCTGACTGAACTAACTCTCCATCTGCTTCTTGTATGCTTCCACCTTTGCTTCTACCTTGCTTCTCTTTGAGCTCTGCTTCTACTCTCTGAGGTCTACCTTCTTGTCTCTCTGAACTCCACTTCTCTCTGAACTAACTCCAGTGAACTGAGAAGCTTCCTTTTATCTCTTGAGAGTTTGTATTAAAGGCAGGTGCCACCACTTCCTCCTGAGCTGGGATTAAAGGTATGTGCTATGTTGGGATTAAAGGTATGCACTCACATTCTTTCTACCCTAAAGCAGCCATGCTACCAGATTAGAGATCAAATCTGTATCACACAGGCCTTCTAATGTAATCCTTTGCTAGAGCAGTCATGCTGCTGGATTAAAAGATTAAATGGTTCTTTACACCAAATTTAATTTTACAATTCAGATTTTTACTAGTAAACCAATTTAAAGAATTACTATCTATGTCATGTGGGGCTAATAGATAATTCCTAGTGTGTGACTTCAATAATTGCAAATATTTTTGTTCCTTTACAAAAATCCAAGTGGAGTCAGAAACCTTTCTGGGAAGCTAGGTCTGGTAGTGCATGCTTGTAATGGGTGGAGTAAGGCAGCAAGATAGTTCAAGACTAGCCTTGGCTACATAGTAAAATTTAAGGTTAGCTTGGACTACATGAGACTTTGTACCACTCCTTAAGCCCCACCCCACACAAATGTCTATGAGGAAGTAAATAGGAACTGGTAGAATAGATTCTTAAGTATAATTGATGCTCACAGGAATTATTCAATTCAAAATCATCATAAAATCTGCATCTCATTTTGACTATTGTGCAATACAATCATCACCTTACTGAACACATCAAAGCAGTTAAAACAGCAGAAAACTTGCTTTTTCTTTTGGCTAAAAATTTGAGACTTTGCACCATTGCTAA
Organism: Cricetomys ansorgei; assembly: GCA_026225945.1. Lineage (NCBI taxonomy): Eukaryota > Metazoa > Chordata > Mammalia > Rodentia > Nesomyidae > Cricetomys > Cricetomys ansorgei. The sequence continues at coordinate 9,580,159 of JAMJFZ010001881.1, forward strand.
TTCTACATCTTATACTTAGATCCACTCTACCAATGAGATTATTTATGCTAAAAAACAAAAAAACAAGCTGACTGTTTAGATTTACGGCATTATTTGGACTAATATTCTTCCAGACCTGATAAGATTATGGGCCTGGATTCCAGCACCTTCCAGTCCCTTTGTATAATGATTTCTGCTATCTTGTTTCATAACTTTTTGAATTATGCTCTTGAGAGTCTTGAGTTCTTGAATACAGCCATTATACTACAACACCCATCCATCAGCTGATTGAAAGACTGAATGGGATGAAATTATCCTGATTGACACCGAGGCCTTGGCTCCTCCAAGGAGAATCAGCAATAGTGAAGGAGATATGGACAACCTTGATTGTGTCTTCTGTGGCTTTGGTTAATGAGGGAGAAAATTTGCGTACTATTAAGAAAAATGTGTTGTCATTGCTACAGAACACCATAAAATGAATCTCAACTATGAAAAACAAAACAGGTCCAGCATCTTTTATTGTTAGATAAAATAGCAGTTAGCTGGTGTGTGGTCCACCAGGGAAAACAAGGAGGCATTCTCATAGGTGCAACCCCTGCCAGACCTCAGCAGAGGGAACCACCTGTCCTGACAAGTGCCATACCGGACAATGGAACCCCAATCAGCTGATCTCAAGGGTTTTTGTTGATACAAAACCTCCTCTATTGATATTGATAGCACACATAGATCATGAGAAATCAAACATCTTTTACAGAAAGCCAACACCTGCAAACAAAATGCCAAGGTCTAGGCAGCCCCTTTCCCAACAGTGCACAAAACAACCATTTTAAATATAACCAAAAATAAACTTCTACAATAATAAACAATGAAGATGTGATGACACTTTGTTATGCAAAATAAGAATCAGATTTAGAAATACAAAGCCGTCTCTTACTTATAATAAAGATTATGTCCTTATAAGGGAACATATTGAAAACAACCCAAGGCTCATACAATTGCCCAGAAACTCTAATGCTGTTGATGACTCGCCCACCAAAATACATCTGTAGACAGAATTTTAGTCATTGTTTAAATTTTGAAATATCTGAAGTTTTGGCACGAATTTGTTGCAAAAGAATAGGTAACTCAAAGCAAGTAGATGAAAATGTTTAACAAAAGGTTAAAGTGGTAAAATAAACCAAAAAATAAAGACACAGTAGAAGCTATCATTAAAGCAGTGTAAAAAAATTAATTTCATACGTACCTAAAACAGCCTTCAGTTCTTCCATTATTTTATTTATTTTCACTGTCCCTTCAACTATAAGACAAGAAAAAATTCAGATATTGGTAAAACCAAATCGGAAAAAGGCAAGAAACATTCAGTACTTAAATTATGAAGCACAGCTGTGAAGAAGCCCTTCACTAAATTGTCCTTCTAAAATGTTTAATTTTGGACTTCAGTGGATGGTTCCATTAGCAGCACTAAGAACTAAGACTGTTTGGACCATAAGTCTCTTGTAGATAAGACCTCTCAAGTGTTTTGGATGCATTATGTTTCCAGTTCCACATTCCTCTTGGAAATGCTGTTAGGCCGTTCTGGCACACACTGCCGACCTCTGCTCTGTGAGACTATATTGCTATTTGTAATTAGAAAGCAAGATCAACTGAACTAGGAAAGGAGCTGCCAGGTGCATGGCGCATGGTAAAGGAGAGCCTCTCAGTCTGGTGTGAACGAAAGCTGTCACAGGAGGAACAGAACGATGAGTCAAAGCGGCTGACTGGGGTTTCCACAGCACCCTGTAATGAATGCACTTGGGACTCTTTATTGCTCGCGTCTGAGAACACAGCAGTGGAAAAAATTCAAGTCCATGAAGTTTATATTTGTCCATGTAAACTTTACTAAGTTAATGTAAAATTAGTAAGTTTTCTCCTTGGCTTTACCACTAAGACAGAAACAGAGACTGGGATGCATTCTGGTGTTTAATAGATATATGTTACATAGAAAAAGTATCAATACATATAAATATTAGTGGATAATATGAATAATTAATTGAAAAATTCATAGAAATGTTCTGCACTGTGCCCAGAATATTGTCAAATTAAATGCCTAAAAGTTATGAGGGTGTCTTTGAAGGTTGTAAGGTTTTTTATTTTTTTGAGACAGGGTTCTCTGTTGTAACTTTGGCTGTCCTGGACTCACTCTGTAGACCAGGTTGGCCTTGAACTCAGAGATCTGACTGCCTCTCAGTGCTGGGGAGGCAAAGCATATTTATACATGAGGACCTCCAAAGAATACGCCTGTATTAAATTATCATGGCCTTGGTCCTACTTTTTTTAACTTAAGTAAAAATTTTAAGGTAAATACAATCTCATCCCATTGTTCCTTAAATGAGATTTTCAGACCAACTATTTGTATAAAAACACTTAACATTCCTAGACTGAAACCCGTAAGTACAAGTTTGAGGTAAGAGAGGTGACGTTTTAAGCATACTGCAGTAAGTAAGTGAACCCACCCAGGAGAAACAAGGTTGTGGACAAGACAGTAAGCTAAGGTTAGAACCATTTACTTATGACAGTATTTAAATGTTTTTTCCTTTATTGTAAGCAACACTAAGAACTCTGGACATACCAATATATGTACATATACGCAATATATGTAATATTATGTGGTATATGCTCTGAGAGTTTTCTATTCCATCCTTATACAATTCCATTAAGAACACTGAATCCACTGGTTTGAAGGAGGAACAGACTCCTTTAACAATGAGCCTTAGGAAAGGCAGGAAGGAAGGCAGTTCTGGAGTGTGTTTACTCCAACACACTCCAGAATACAGAGTGACAATAAAATAAAAAAGCATTAAAGGTGCCAGAGTAGGTGACCTTTGGATTTGGCTACAGTATCTTTCCCCAGAGCGGCGGGTGTGGGAACCGTACTTTTGGAGAGAAAACAGACACGAACCGATGCTCCCCTTCCAAACCTTGCACTCTGGTTTCTACTCCCCGATCATTCTCTGATTCAGAATCTTAGGTTTATTTTGTGCAACATTTTGTATACAGAGGGGAAGAAACTGGATTTTAGATTAATGGCAATAAAGTTAAAGATTTTTTTTCTAACCGTAGGATTCAGCCTTTCTCTAAGCTTTTGAAAAATCTATGATGTTTTCAGATTACCGTTTTCTGGCAGTCTTTTCGTAAGATCCATGAACTCGTCCTCTGCGATCAAGATCCCCATGCTTTCTAAAAACGTATCCAGGTTATTGACTTCGACATTTCCTTCTAAGTAAGGAACAGGAAACAAATGCAGTGAAAGAATACACTCCTAAGCGGGACTGTGCAGATACGCCATCCTAGAATAGCTTCCCTTTAATCATGGTCATGTATTTTATTCCAATTAAAAATATTCATTTCTTGATATTATAGTTAGGATTTCAAGATAAATATCAAACTTTCAGTGTTGTTTAATAAATGGGAGAATAAAATTCCCTCAATTTTTATGTTGGGCACAAGCCTACAGAGCAAAACCATCTTAAAGAATCTATGAAAAGCCAGAACCAAAGTTGACTAACATTTTGTAGAACAAGAATTATTTTTATTGCATGAGCCTGCAAATGATTTGTCTCAACTTTTGACCTAAGTCTTTAGATGAAGAGCCCTTATTCTTCATTTCTTTTTGTTTTATAGTTAAAAGAACAGTTGCCCCTTGGAGCCTGGATAAGGGAAAATCCAAGGAAGCCTAATACTTTGAATGAGCGGAAGCACTCAGTAGACGGCAGGTTCTACTTCAGCATAAGCAGGGAAACTGACACAAGAAAGAGGGGTGCTTCTTTTCACAGTACAGGTAGCCTTAAAAGCTTCTTCTTTTTGCTTCTTACCATCAAGATTCCTCACGCCCTTCAACAACCTTTTCTGATAAACACTTCCATCATCTATAAAGACAGAATATTTGGAAATAAGAGTCAAAAGATATTATACAACTCCTACTTCAGAGGAAAAGGAATTTGAAATCTTCCCCTAAAGAGCATTTCAAATATACAGATAATACACAAACCAAAATACTTTGTCTTGGTGGTACATGGGTGAAATTCAAATAATAACAAGATGTCTAAAATCCCTCTTTTTTTTCTTGCTTTATAAACATGAGAAAAAGAATGTCCTTAATTGCTGCTTATGGGTGTTCAAATTATGATAACTTTTCTTGATACATAAATGAAATACTTTCTATTTCACAACTAAGTCTTATATCTATAAAGTCTCTTATAGACTTATCTATAAGAGTAACTTAAAAGAAGAGACATTTACAGACAGGATTCTGGAATATATGTCTCAAAATTTTGACAATTAAGTACAGCTTTGAGGAAGGACTAGGTATAGTTTTACTTTTTCTTATTTGTATCACCAAGATTTTCTATGGTCAATACACATATTAACACTATAAAAAGAATTATAAATAAGCTAATACAAACACAAATATTATCTATCAATTAGTCAATCATTTCATGTCTAAAAGATGAGGAACAAATCCATGAAAATAGTAACAGTGAGTTTGTCTTTGAGTTATGGCATTGCATATATGTTTTATTTCCCTGATTTGTTTTTAGCTTTATTTCATTTAACAAGTGAAGGTAAGAAATTTGTCCTTTTTTGGCCTGGGGCAGGGATGGGTCAGTCAGTAAGGTGTTTGCTTGCAAGCACTAGAGTCTGGGTTGAATCTCCAGAACTGTGCAACAGCAGGGCATGCCTGTGATTCTAGGTGGAGGTGGAGACCAACCGGCCATGAGCGTCCATTGGCCAGCCCAGCTAGCCATATGGGTGAGCTCCAGACCAATGAAAGTCTGGGGATGTCCCCCCATGGGGGGGGGGCTTGTCCTCTGGTTTCCCCCATGCATGCACCCATATGTGTCTTGTATGCATGTATACTCACGATAAAAACAAATTCAGCCTGTTTTCAATATATAAAAATCATTTTTTGGGTAAAGTATATATTTTACTCCTACAGAAACATGCAGCTACAACATTATTTAGTTTTTTGTCCCTCTCTTCTTGTTCTTTCCTTCCCCACCTCTATTTTCTTGATCTCTCCCCTCCCCTGCTTTACAAAACAAATCCAGTAAAGAACTTTGGTAGCAAACTTATGGCTGAAAGGTTTGATGATTTTTAAATTAAAATCTCATCGATGAGACTTTATTTGCATCATCATCAGGTTTTAATAGTTTTCAAGCATTTTTAGTTTGAAAATTTGGAAATGTTTTTTTATATACACAAAACCAAACTACCTAACAAGCCCAGATGCCACCCATGAGGCTTACCATTAACTGGCAACGAATCCAACAAGTTTGAAATTTCCAAAGGATTGAGTTTAACACCGAGGTTTTCCAAAACATTTTGAAGGTTATTTGTATCAACTTTCCGTCCTTTGAAAGAAAAAGAACTGTTGATTGAGATAACGAAAATTCAGGCCACTCAATGTCATCCTCACATCCACCTTCTCACTTACTCCCCAGTAAAGCAAACATATTTCTCCATTCTTGGTAAAAAGGGAGCTTGGCCTTCTGGCCTGTTGGCAAAAGGACATCCCAACCCCGAAGAAAATCATAATCTGTAATGGGTCACTAAGTTAGGCTTACCTAGTCTTTCCCCTATTTTTGCAACATGTGATTATGACTAAAGCAGCTCAGTTCACTTCAATCCTCTGAAATATGTATTATTATTATCATCATCATCATCATCATCATCATCATCATCATCTTTGTATTTGCCTAAACAAGAGTCAATTAACTCAAAAGCTCATGAGGCCTAGGGGTGGGTGGAGGGATGAATGGGAGTGACTGTGGAGAGGTCAGAGCATAAGCCTCAGTGAAGGAGAAACTGGTATGGATGGATGCTCCTACCTGTAAGTCCAGCACGCGGGAGGCTGAGGCACAAAGACCTCAAGCTTGAGACCATCCTACATAGTAGGATGGCCAACCATACAGACCACTACACAGTAAGTGGTTCAAGGTTACCCTGAGTTACACAGCAAGAGCCTGCATCAAAACAATTAAAAAGGAGGGAGGCAGGAAATATAGGACCAATATTGTTAAACTTCCACTAAAACACTAGTATAGGTAATCATTATTGTCAGAAACCACAAAAAAAGTAATTTATCTATTAAATATCTATCGTTTGTTTGTATGGATGAACTCTAATTCAAAGTCAGAGGTAGAAGAGACGTTGGATGCAAAATATTTCACTACAAATATTTAAAATACAAGCTTTAACAAACTTACAATACTGGGGGAAACCCAAGCAAAACCCAGCAGCATTATTAAAAATGCCTTAGTGATGTCTTACCTGTGAAAAGCTTTGCCTCAGTCAATACCTTTTCCACCTCAGTTTTATTGTTTTCTGTAAGACACAAAACACATTGTACAGAATGTCTTCTGGATATCCAACAAGTACTTATTAAAAGAGGCTTCAATGATTAGTTTTTTGTTTTTATTTTTCCTGAGAGCTCAATAATAGTCAAAATTCTCACCATCAACTTTCAGATTTTTTACTAAATCTTCAAGCTCCCTTTGAGTGAGAGCCACTCCCATATTCTCCAAAACTTTCTCCACTTGACTGGAATCAATCTTCTCTCCTTGTGGAAAGAGAGAGAGAGATGAGCAAAAGTTAGTGTCCCTCAATTGTGGAGAAGATTCACAGTCCTGAGGATTACATTTGTCATGTTCATCCAAAAACCAGGGCCTACCTAGAGCTTCTCACTGGCAGAATCTAGCAGAGATCTAGAGCTTGTCCCTTTAATCTTTCTGGAAGAGACACCCACCGCAAAAAGCCATCGGTGACGGAATGACGCCTCACAGTTACAGAAAGGTGACAATATGCCCAATGTTTCTAACTTTGTTTTGCTTTTGTTGCATTCATAATTAACTTTTAGTATATTAGGGGTGCTGGGATTCAAGTCCATTTTGGAAGCATTTTAATTAAAAATAAGTCAATTCAAGTAAAAATCTTAGTTCAGATGGTGTGCGGATCTAGCCATCTCATGATCATGGCATGTGGTGGTGGCTCTCCCTGCCTAGCTTCTTGCTGGCTCGTTAGTCTTACGCCCCTCCACTTTCATGGAGTCTTCATAACATTTTTTACTTTTTACCTCTGGCATGAGTATCAGAATAATAGTCTCTGCCCCTGACTAAATTAACTCAAGCTAAGGTAGTTCTCCTTATCTTATAACTCCTTTTTAGTGCTTTGAAACCTGGGTTCTGATATTTTCTTCCTCTGTCAAAGTCTGAAAAACCTGTCTGAGGGCACAACCGTTCTTTCCAAGTTACACTGAAAGATATTACTGGGTAAAATATATGTGGATGCATTAAAAATCCAAATGTATCTGGTAATCTGAATATTGGGTGGAGAATTCATACTTTAATCATAAGGACGTGATATAAATGACAACACAGTGGTCTCAAACTCATTCACTAGACTAAGTGTTCCATCTGATTACATTTTATTTTAATATTTTATTATTTTATTTTGTTTTATTTTATTTTTGAGACAATGTTTCTCTGTTATAACTCTGGCTGTCCTGGAACTTGAACTCACAGATCTGCTCCTGCCTCTTGAATGCTGGAATTAAAGGCATGCACCACAACCTTCTGGCTATCACCTGCTTACCTTTGTGTAACAGCCTACTATCCAGCAACCTTCTCAGATAGACTTTTTCATCTGTAGGAAAAAGAACTGTTCAGATCACAGAAGAGCAAAGCAGAACTTCACAAACCATAATTTTAGAAAGAAAAGTTTACAAAGAAAAAATTCTTTGTAAATTGTTCTGGCTTTTCTTATTTACCAATAAAGAATGAAATTATATAGAATGTGTGGAATGTTACTAACTTTACTAACGTCACAACGTGTCTCTTCCTTTCTTTTTGTGATATTTCCTTAGTTTCCTATTAGATCTCCCTCTACCTTCTTTTTTCTCATGTACTCTTGGTTAAATATCAGGTAGTTCAATGGAATAAAAATAATAAAAATACAACCAAACTTATATAATGATGGTATAATTATTGATTTTCAAACTAAGGATTAAAAGGCATTAATACTCTGTTAAGAACGATAGATTAAATATCCCTTACCCAGCTGTCTGGAATAGAAGTGCTTTGGCCTTTTCTTGATTTGGGGATACTTGCATATATGTAATGAGATGCCTTGAGGGTAGCATCCAAATTTTAAAATGAAATCAATGTTTCATATTTAGCTTAGGCTGAGAGTAGTTTTATATAACATTTTCAGTTGTCTAAAGTTTGGTTTTGATCTATCATATGACATCATGTGGAATTTTCTACTTGTGGTGTCACTTTGGCACGCCAACATTTTTATATATTGAGTTTTGGACATTCAGACTGGGCTGTCTAGGCTGTGAGAGGATCATTTAAGATGACACAACAGGGGACTTCAGAGTAGGAAGTGAGCTGCTGGAGGCTGAGTTAGCTACTTCCCTAGTCTTTCTTGTTAAAGACTCCAGTAAAGCAAGCCCTTCCTGTCTTGCTATTTTGTGTTAGACAGTCTAAGGAGATCCCATCTCAAAACAGGAACAAACAAAACAAAACAAAAACAACAGCAACAACAACAGCAACAAAACAGATGCTGGTTCTCTTTAGCTTCAGCTGGCCTCGACTCATCCGGGCCTGGACTCAAACTCAAAGCAATCCTCCTGCCTACCACACCTAGCTCATTTCCATTCAAGATCACATGAAACCTTGTCTCTCAGGCAGAGTGGGTGTGTGTGTGGGGATGGGGTTAATGGTGGAGGCATGGTGGAGCGAGGGCTTAGGTTCAATCTCCAGTACCAAAAACAGACAAACAAATAAATAAATGAGTGAAAAAAAAAAGATGATACAACATAGGTCACTTATTATTCGGCAAGCAATCAGACAGAGACATTTCTACAAGTTCCCACAGTTTAACAATAAGCCTATCTTGGAGATAATATTTTGATTGGAAGCACTTACCATCAACTGGTATACTGCTCATTAGTTTGGAGAGCTGTGAGTCTGTAAGCTTTATTCCCATATCTGCTAGAACCTTTCCCACATCTTTGACATCGATCTCCCTTCCTACAGATAAAAATGGCAACACATGAAACTTTAAAGAACTATTTAATTATTACAGGTGATAATGAGATCTTCCAGAGTGTTTAACTACTGGCTTCCACTTAATGCATAATAAAGTATATAAGTCTTATCTGGGAATCTCTAGTTCTGGCAGAAAAATAAATCGAATGCTTCAGCTCTGGTAACAAAGACAAAAATAGCAAAGTATGTTGTAATTGACTGTCACAATTTCCACTTGTGAGAGATCACTAGCAGGTAATAAGACTTCATCTTTTTTTTTTTTTTTTAATACTATAGGTATCCTTTACTAAATGCCTTTCAATAATTTATAAAAACTTCTCAGAAGATTATAGGGCTTGCTAAAAGTATGGAACTACATAGCACTGCTCAACTATTGGTAAGCCAAGGTTAAGGTTTAGGAAATTGGATTGAAGTCATCTCATGTAAAAACAGCATAATTTGAATAGCACTTTCTTGCAAATGGATGTTCAGCATATCCAAGCTTATGGTTGCAACAAAGGAGTCCTGAGGGAAATTTATAGCAATTTATATTAAGAAGAGAAGAAAATAAACAAGGGAAAAAAATCTTAGTAGAAGGAAAGAAATAAATATCAAAGCATAAACAAATGTATAATAAAGAAAGAAGCAATATAAAATTCAATAGGATTAAATTAGAGGGAATGGGGGAAGATGGTGGCTTAGGGATACCCACACATCCTGTTCTCTCATGAGTCAAACAAAACACCAGTGTGTGGCTACAAGCAGGGTAAGTGGCATGGAAAGGCACAGGAGTACAAGAGTAAACAGTGGACGGTGACTAGGTGCAATCCAGAAATAATGAGGCTGCAGAAGAGGGGGTGAGGGACTGCAGGGACCAGAGGGGTCTACGACACCAGGAGGACAAGCCCCACAGAGTTAACTGAGCAGCACTTTTGGGGGCTCACAGAGCCTGAAGCAGCAGACTTGGAAACTGCAGGGTCCCCCAAATATGTCTTGTGGTTGTCTGGCTTGGTGTTCTTGCAGAGCTTCTATAGACTGGAGTGTGTGTGTGTGTGTGTGTGTGTGAGAGAGAGAGGGGGGGGGTTGTCTTTGACCCTTTTGCCTGCCCTTAGGACCCTTTTCCTCCTACTGCATCACCAAGTCCACCCTTGATGTAAGGATTAGTGTCTGGCATTGTTCCATTTTGTTATGTCCCATTTGAGCAGTAACCCTGTGGGGAATGCTCTTATCTGGGGAGAGGTGGAAGAGGAGAAGATAGATCTGGGGGAGAGGGGAGATGGGGAAGCTGGGAGGACTGGAGGAAGGGCGGGGGGGGGGTTGGATGTTATCATATGAGAGAAGAAAAATAAATAATTTAAAAAAAAGGAAAAGAAAACTGGACTTGTACCTGTAGAGGGTGGAAACTAGACCCCACCTCTCACCTGTCTAAAAATCAACTCAGAAGGGATCAAAGACTTTAATGTAAGACCTGGAACTTTAAGACTTTTTTCAGTGCTGGCAACTTTATTAATTCCTTTTCTATTTCCTTTCTCTCCCTTTTAAAATTCCATGTTTTTCTATAGACTACCAAAATTTCTTACATTTAATTTGTAGAAATAAGAAAATAACAAGTTAGCAGACGTATCACCTGGATGTTTGAGCCTTACCTATATTTTCAAGATGAGCATTATCTAGACAGTATTCTTATATCAGTACAATTAAAGTGTGACTCACATCTGTACCTTTAGATTTTATGGTGGCCACACTAAAGCAATACCAATCCAGATGAAATGATTTTTGATACTTACTTCATAGTCCTGAATATCAACATACAATCTATATATGAGCAATAACATATTTTCTAACCTTCGTTCATGGTTAATTCTTGAAATCTGGTGTGCAAAGTTATGCAAAGTAGGCCTCTGAGACCCTTAAAGCTAGATGGATACTACTTTCAGATCTAGGCATGAGGAACAATTGTCTAAGTTGGACTCCATTGACTTGGAAAATAAAAGAGCAAGAACGGATAAACTGGATTTCACTAAATTGAAAAATTCTGTACAAATTACAGTAAAATGGTAAGATTACAGGAGGGGAAAAAAATCTTTGCAAGCTATTCATCCCACAGGTTATTAACATACAGAATATAAAAGGAACTTAAATATCAACAGAACAAATAATCTGACTAGTAAGTAATGCAAACGAACTGAGCAGGTATCTTTTTCAGAGTTGCCTTGTAGTTAATTTAATTGCACAAAAAAATTGAAAGCACAAGTCTTTCTTCCAGTTTTCCAGTGACAAACCTGTCCAATAGTCAAGTTACAGAATTAGCTCAGGAGCACCAACGTGTGAGTAGAGAAAACGGATGTTTTATTCTGTCATAAAGAATTAAATTGTGGAGTCTGCAGGAAAATTAATGGAACTGAGGACCCTTAGGTGAAACAAGACAGTACTACAAGTATCTGTTTTCTCTTATATGTGAAATAGAGAGGAGGGATTAAAGGATGTGAATGAGGAAGGAGGAATTTTAGGTATGTGGGAGGAGAAAAGACAGAGGAGAATAAGAAAGGGTAAAAGATGAGGCTTATTTGCTCACAATATAATACATTAATACATGGAAAAGTCATGATGAAGTAAATTGCTTTGTTCAATTAATATGCACTAATTAAACATAGACAATTCATAAAAGAAAAACATGGGAAAATATTAAATACATTCAAATAATTAGAATCACTATTTTTATATTTTACACTAATTTTAAAACATATCTTACAAATACTTATATTTCATTGTAAATAGCTGATTAAACACGTGAAGAATACACTACACGTTCAAGAGTTAGGGTCTGCATGAAAAATTCCCTCAGAATTCGCGTCTAAAGATAGTTACAAAGTTGAATTAAGAACGAACCTGGGTCTCCCCTTTATTCAAAAGCCTTAAGAGAACAAGTTAACTCCCTCTGCATGGCTCAGGGAATATCTCAGAAAAGAAAGCAAGATAGAGCCGAAAGACTGCAAGAGCTGAAGTTGGGAAGGACCAGGGCAGCGCCAGTCTTCGGGACCTGACAGGACAGCTGCGCCATCACAGCGGTGGAGCTGCCTGCATAGGACCCACGTCCCAGCACGCAGGATCCAGGTCGGGCTCCCCCTGCTGGCCGAGGAGCTTCTGACAGCTGGTGGCTGCCAGGGGAGGGAGAATCAGTTTCAGGGCAGGACAAGGTGCTTGGCCCTCCTCCCATAAGTAGATAGGGCTGCACGAACTGTACTCCGAGGGCATCAGGGTGGGAGGAGTGGTAAGAGAGTATGGTCAATTTACATTGTATACATGTAGGAAATTCCAAAATAATTAAAAATATATAAACTTTAAAGAGAAAATTTGAAGAAACTCTGGCCTCTTTCTCTTTTCTTACACTTAAATATCTTTTACTTTGTCTTGAACAGCCTTTAAAATACAGAATTACTCTCTCACTGAAGAATACTTTTTAAGTTCAGATTTTAAAAGGCACCAATCCTGTCTTAAGATCATTAAATCTTAAGATCTTATGTAAAAAAATTTAAATATAAGATTGAGTATATTTTCATTACTTGGTGTTCTCTCAAAAATGTCTAATTCAAGAAAAATAAAATCAGTTTACTACACGAGAAATTACAATCACTTCTATTTGCTAAATTTTTCTTACCTGTAATAGAGTGTATTTTATCCATCAGTTTCCTCAGGTCAATTTTCTTTTTCCCTACTAAGTTAAGCAGAAGGGAATAATAATATAAACTCAGAAAAATGTATATATCTCAGGAGACTCCTTCTATCTAGGATTAACTATGTACTAACTGACCAACCAAAATAAGTCTAACTAAAATGAGGACTGATATTTAAAAGGAAATAATGAACAAAAATATTCTAAAAAATGTTTAATCGAAAGGCAAATTTTAAAATAAGCTTTTTTTTTAATTTAAGGAAATTCAAGCTATAATCCTAGCTACTCTATAACCCTTAATACAAAAGGTAACAAATATTGACTTTTTGAAGTGTTTGTTGCAGAAGTTTATTTTAGTTATATATAAAATAATCGTTTTATGCACTGTTGGGTGAGGGGCTGTCTAGGGAATTTCGCATTGTTTGCAGGATTTCTGTGGGGGATGTTTAATTGCTAATGATCTGCATGTGCTATCAGTAGAGCACCTGAGGAGTTCTGAAAGAATAAAAACACCTGAGCTGAGATGCTCAGGGTTCCACTTTGAGTATGGTGCTGGCCATGACGGTGGTTCCCTCTGCTGAGGTCTGGCAGGGTTTGCACCTAGGAGAATGCCTCCTTGTCTCTCTTGATGAGCTGCCACAGCAGCATATAGCTACAAGTGTTGGCTTGTGACTTTCTGGCAAAATTCTATTATTTTTGCACTACAGCATCCTTTGGAGCTTCGAAACAAAAAAAGTAACATTTTCTTCAATTATAATAAAAGTTTGTCATGTACATATATATTTTAAGTGGTTTTGCTTGGAACTGAGCAGTTCTCCAACGTTACTTCTTGAGTCATGACCGCTTCACTCGGAAAGACTGCTATCTTGGCTACCTTGTGCTGTCACATGCCGACTCAGATGAGGAGACTGGTGGCGAGCAGTGAGGGACATTTGGTAGGCAGCTGCAGGGATGACTGGAGTGGTCAGTTAGGGACTCTTTGGACCAACTGGTTGGCATGAGGTTAGCCACCAGTTCACTGTATCATTTGTATCAATTTTCAATGAAAATAAATCAAGTTAAAATTATAAAACACACTTTGGATGGAGTTTAAGGAACATACGAGTGTATAAAGAAAAGGCCTTGTCTTCCTTTCCCTCTTCTCACCTCGGCCGTCGCAGTCTACTAGTGACGAGTGACCAGACAGCCTCTCAGAATGGTCCTGGGCCTAAAGAGAGCATGCTGTGCCTATTTTTACTTTTAAAGTTAGTTGTTATTATTAATGATAACAGAAGTTAATGCCATGTACCTCCCTCTTATTGACACAGAAGCTGCGGCTGGCTTTCATGTGGGCACTGGGGATCCAACTCAGGTCTTCATGTTTGCACGGCAAACACTTGACTCACTGAGCCATTTCTGTAGTCCATGTTTTTCTTTTTAATTTTAAAGATGTATTTATCTTATTTTGTATGTATGAGTGTTTGCCTCCATGTTTGTATGTGCACCACATGCATGCCTAGTGCTTGCGGAGGACAGAAGAGGATGTTGGGTGTTGCAGAAGTTTAATTATGTTTAAAATGGTGGTTTTGTGCATTGTTGGGTAAAGGGCTGCCTAGGCCTTGGAATTTTGTATTATCTGCAGGTGTTGGCTTTATGTGGGAGATGTTTGACTGCTCATGATCTGCACATGCTATTAACAGAACACCTGAGGAGCTTAGGGATCAATAAAAACACCTGAGAGGAGAGACTGAGGATTCCACTATCAAGGATGGCACTTGCCATGATGGTGGTTCCCTCTGCTGAGGCTTGGCAGAGTTTTTATCTATGAATATGGCTCCTTGTCTTCCTTGTGAGCCTACACGGTAGGGAATTACTACAGTTGGGTCCCCTAGAACTGGAGTTATACATGGTTGTAAGCAGCCATGAGGTGTTTGGAATTGAACTTGGGATCTCTTTGGGAGCAATAAGTGCTCTAGACTATTGAACTACCTCTCCAGTACCTCTTTTTTTTTCTGAGAAAAGGTCTTGATTATGTAGCCCAGCCCGACCTGAAACTCATAATTCTCCTGCTTCAAGTTCCCAGGTTCTGTGTTTACAGATGTGCACCATTACACTCAGTCAGTGCACATCCTAAAATTTATTAGTATAAGATTGCCTTGTAACTTATTTGTTACAGTGACAAACTTTTATAAAAATGAATATAGAGGGAGAAAAGATGGATGGAAAGGAATAAATTCATGAATAGAAGAACGAAGAATGGTTGAGTAAACTGGATACATTGAACTGGATACATCAGTGAGATGTGGGTCAGTGAGAAAAATGAGGCTTCATATCCTACTGTTTTAAAACTAAAGAACAACTCTTACTTCATCGCTAGCATCCATGCCACACTCTGGGATGTATAGAGAAGAAACTAAAGGCTTCTTAATTAAAAATATATTTATTTATTTATTTATTTATTTATTTATTTATTCATTCATTTGTGTGCATGTGTGTGTGTGTGCATACGCCATGGAGCACGTGTGGAGGTCAAAGGACAACTTGTAGTGTTTGTTCTCTCCTACTGTGTGGGTACCAGAGACTGAACACACATCAGCAGGTTTAGTGACAAGTGCCTTCATCCTCCGAGTCATCTTGCCTACTCAGATTATGGGTTTTAAAGGACCCAAAAACGAGGCATCTCATTTGTTTCATTAAAAGTTCTTCTGAAAACTAATAAAATCTTCCTTGGGCTAAAAGTAAATTAAACCTCAAAGTGGTCACAATTGATCTGGCAAACTCAACTTCTACTTAAAGCTAGACTTTTGTATTGCTCACCAGCATTCAGAATATCCTTGATCTGCTCAATTTCCTTTTCTGTGAGCTTGAAGTTCAGGGCTTCTAATGCAGCATCCAGATTACTTACGTCAACCCTCCCTCCTAGTGAACACAAAAGAAAATGGAGAAAAGCGGAGCGATTCTCAAGTATTGAGATTCTAAAGTACTCTAAAGTGCACATATGTGATTTTGTCTGACAGATTTCTACTACTTAATATGCACCGGTAAAGATAATGCTTCCATAGTCTAGTGTAACTGTCAATATTTAAAAACAAAAGAACAAGACTGTAATAGATTTTTATCCAATTCTCTAAAAGCTTAAGAGCAGAGTTAAAATTCTAATTTATTTCTTAAAAATTCAAAAGTATCTAACATGAGGATGAGAACTGGGGCGGAGGTTACATAAGAAACACAAATCAATAATCTCCACAAAGGGAAAGATTTCACTTGTTTCCCAGATGGTTTTGGATTATTTTCGTGGCTATCTTTTCCTCTCCTTTCTTCCTGTTGTCCTCCTCCCCCTCTTCTTAAGATACCCATTCAAGGTCCAAGAGTCATTTATTTATGTGTGTGTGTGTGTGCTCCCACATACTTATGTGTACCATGGCGTGTATGTGGAGGTCAGACAACGGCTTGTGGGATCAGTTCTCTCCTTCCATCATCTTTCCTGGGCATTGAACTCAGTTTGTCAGACTTGGCAGCAGGTACCTTTACCTACCACTGAGCCATCTTGCTGACCCCTTCCTGTCTTATATTTCCTTTCTGTTTACGTTTGCTCCCCTTTCTTCTCCTCCTCTTCCAAAACCTCAGCTTCTTTTGTTCTGAGACAGAGTATCCCTGTGAAGTCTGGGCAGCCTGGAATTCAATAGATAATCCAGGTCGACCTTAAACTCACAGTGATTCTCCTGCTTCAGCCTCCGAAGTGCTGGGATTATAGGCATAAACCAGCACAACTACTTTCTATATGCATTTCTATTCATATAATTTCTAAAGGAAAGTTTTAAAATACAAGAAAGCAGAAAGCTTCCTTGTAGAATAAAGATTATTAACAGGAAAAATATTCTCCAAGAAGCAAAATAAGTCTTTACACTGTACTAAAGCAAATTTAACAGCAGAGGGCAGTTCAGCTGCCTTCTCTCCACTTCTTACTCACGTTTATTATTCTTCAAATCTTTCAGCAATCTGTTTTGAAACACCTTTCCATGATCTGCAAAAAGAGGCAGAATTCAGCTTTCTCGAACACTGACATGGAGAGTCACCAAAACATTATATGATTGTAACAGGATGCATTTTAAGGAGTTGTCATCAAAATTGGCCTTTCAAAGTCACACAAGATTGATGCTTAAGTGCAAATATTTTCCATTGTCATAATTATCCATTCTTTGGTTTTTATAGTCTTTATGAGTTTAGTTCTTCCATGTTGCAACACAATAATATAAAAAACATTTTCTCTTTATTCTATTGCTTTTCTAGTTCTCAAATGACAATGTGCTGATGACTCTCAAACATTGTCTGAGGAGGTAATGACAATTTACTTTCAAGTCAAAAGTGCCTTTGCATTAGCTTATGAGAACTCAAAAGGCCCATTAAGCCACATTCCCTGCAAGGTATCTGTCACGTGGCATGAGACATGTGGAGTGACTTACCATCAACGGGCAGTGTTTTCAAGACTTGTTTCAACTCCTTGTCAGTAAGCTCAATCCCCAAATTTTTAAGTACATTTTGGAGATCACTACAGTCAACTTTTTCTCCTTTAAAAAAGATGAATATTCGTAGATAAAATATTAGGGAATAATTAAATTATTTTGAATCATCTATAAATGTGCTTCTGCTACTACTTTTCTAATACAAGAATGAAGAGGAATAGCAGGGTGGTGATGGCTCACGCCTTTAATCCCAGCACTCAGGAGGCAGAGGCAGGTGGATCTCTGTGAGTTCAAGGCCAGCCTGGTCTACAGAGTGAGTTCCAGGACAGCCAGAGTTACAACAAAGAAACCTTGTCTTGGAAAAACAAACAAACAAACAAACAAAAGAACGAAGAGGAAAGAGATGTGAAATAGAAATAATTTGTCCCAATAGAAACAGTTTGTTGTAAGTTTAAAACAGAATTTATCCCTAAATGTTTGTAGATCACATATTCCTAGGGATAGAAATAGCATCAGAGAGTACAGAATGGCTGTATAATTATTTGGAGGTTTAGGATAATAATAGGTAGCATAAAAAATGCACAATTACAAATATGATACACTTCCTCTATTTTGTTAAAATCTTCTGGGTAGCTGTTTGCAAGACATTATCTTTTTAAGTGCTTTGTCCGCCTCACGTTGTAACTACCTAGTTACATGCTGATGCTGATGAATAATGACACTGTTTTATTGGGGAAAAAAGTAGCAAGGAAAGCAAGACACTATAAAAAGATAGACATTTTTGCTTTACATATAAAATAAGTAAATAAATCTATGGGTCCGTGATATAAATATTTTATCAAGAGGAATACTGGAAGTATGTGAATCTATAAGCTGTTACTACATTTTGGAAAATACTATTAAAAGATTAAGAGTAAATCATAAGTTTTAAAAAATCATTTATGACAAATTCTTACCAGTAAAAGCTTTTGCTTCATTTTGCAAAGTCTTCAGAGCGACTTTATTATCAGCTACAACAAAAAACATAAGTTGAATCCCAAAATATGATACAAAATAACTTATGAGAACGCTCCCTTCTCCTAAGAACCTACAGTCAAGGATATATAAATTACAGCACCTTCTTGCTAAGCACTTTAAGTAGTCATTCAAATACTTACTCATAATATAGAAAAAGCAAGAAATACAGAAAAATTTAAGTAGAAAATAAACTTGTTTCAAAAAAATGTGTATTTGTCTTTTACCACATAAAAGAGTAAATCTCATACTCAATAATGAAAAGATAGGATTCAAAAGTGATTATTTCCTAGAAGCCAGCTTTCCTGTTCCTCCATGGTTCCTGCCTAAGTTCTTGCCCTGACTTCCTTTTGTGATGGACTGTAAACTGTAAGATGAAATAAACCCTGTCTTCCCCAAATCACTTTTGGTCACTGTGTTTTATCACAGCAGTAGAAACCTAAGACACAGAGCAAGTTCCAGGCTTTCCTGAGTTAGACAGCAAGGTCATGTCTCCAAACACAGAAACCACAAAAAAGTCAGCAGCATGCAACACACTCACCGTCGATGGGCAGGTTTTTTCTCAGATCTTCAAGTTCCTCGTGGGTCAGCTTGATTCCCATGTTGCCTAGAATACTTTCCATGTTTTCTACATTGACATACTCTACTCAGAAAAAGACAGAATCATGAAAATAAAATTGTTAAAAATTGTGGTTTCCAAGGGCATCTTTTGAGACATACACTCTTTGAAAATGAGAGGGAAGCTATGGATCTGATCTCACATCTCCACAGATTTCATGTATCTATAAACTGCTGTAAGAGTTCTGAGTACTGGCTGAAGCCCAACAGGTCTCACAAATGCTCATAAAGTCCACTTTGAAAATATCTGTTTCTCATTTAAAAAAATGTTCTGAATCATGATTTTGCTTTGCACATAAAACAAATTTATTCACTGAATAAAACACATAAAGAATGTAGTATTATACATGGTATAAAATAAGATGGGATCTAAGATACTTACCTTATACCATTTATCAAATATTTCATATTTTTCTATTGTGCAATTATATGATACGTATCAATTTATACTGATTGTTCTACACTTCTTTTTATAGCATAACAATATACCATGGAACTACTGTATCTTGATATAAATAACTATTAACAAACTCAACTTCTTATTGGATTATCTGGAAACTCTTAAGAATTACCTCAATTGTAGGTTACAGAATGGCATAATGCTCCACTAGGGCAGCAAACAAGGACAAGGTTTTAATAACTTGCTTTAAAAATCTGCTTGATTTACACTCAAATTAGAAGAAAATTTTAGATTAAATTGGGAAAGAATCTACGTACATGTTGGCATGTCAACATGAAATAGTTACTACTTTTTTCATATTCTTCCAATTTCTCCCTTTTTTCTTCCTTTCATTACACAACTATTATATTTCTTTCATCTCATAGCTCCTAACTAGCCCACAGGATTCTCACGCAGAGAAAGGTCAGACAGATATTTCTTAGTCAGTAATCCTGTTCTCTGTGTAGACGCCTCTGGTCCTTATTTATCACTTTGAGCAAGCCAGCTTCAGTTTGGTTTTGCTTAGCACCTATAGTCTAGATATGAATAAGCTTAATAACAGCCCTTATGTGACTTAAGACTGCTTTGTTTACATGCATTTGTAAGTTTGAGATCTTTGAGAAATTGTATTTGTAAAAGTAGATTAGATGGCATTGCTTGGGAGCTTGAGACATGGTATAGTACAGTTCAAAGCCTCAATGGAAACTTTTAAAGGGGTTCCACACTTCCTATTTGCTAAGGAAACCATGCTGAAGCCAGGATCAAGATAAGACTTCAGAAAAGCTGAATTTGCAGTCGCATCAAGTCCTTCCACCCAAGTCACAGCTTTGATAGGAAGTGGGATCCTGAGACAGGAAGCAGGAACATTTTGATAGACGTGCTTGTTGTCTTGATCAAGGCAACATTAAACTGACCCTCTGGAGGAATATAGTTACC
The DNA here is from genome assembly GCA_026225945.1 of Cricetomys ansorgei. Classification (NCBI taxonomy): domain Eukaryota; kingdom Metazoa; phylum Chordata; class Mammalia; order Rodentia; family Nesomyidae; genus Cricetomys; species Cricetomys ansorgei. Next base: position 9,600,328 of record JAMJFZ010001881.1, read on the forward strand.
TTGTCAATGTCTCTTTCAGGTCTTATGCAACAGACTCCATGTTCAATTTCTTAAAATTTTTGTTCTGTCTCCATATACCTCTAAAGTATTTCTGGAATTTTAAGTAATTTAACATGGAACATTGTTTCCCCAGTTTCTACATCTGACCACACACCACACATTCAAACCTGAGTTACAGGAGCACGTCCTTGTATCAGTAACTTCCTTACATGCCACACACCACTTTGCTACAGCGCTCTCAGGATCCTCTCCTAGACATGCTCCAGTTCTCATCAGTACATATAGGCCAGGTCTTGGACTTCCTTCCAGGAATAGTCACTTTCCTACCTTAGAGCTAGCACTTACCCAGCTGGTTGAAGCTGACACTGGACTGTGTGTTTAGTAGCTAGGAAGTAAAATACAGTCTTTCAAGGCAGTCTGCTCCCATTGAGGCTTCTGTGTGGTTTTTGGGAAAGTATCTATGCTCTAATTAGGAGGAACCATCCACTTTCATACACTAGAAATTCAGGGGGAATTGGAATCATAATTTCTTTTTGAGACAGGGTCTTACAATTTGTCCAGGTTGGCATCAAACTTACAATCCTTCTGCCTCTGCCTGCCAAGTGCTGAGATTACAAGAATGTACTACACATTCAGCTGGCTGCAGTTATGGGAATTTTAAACAACATTTCTTTTTACCTTTATTGTATTAGCCAAGAGAAGTCATCTGCCAAAATTATTTTAGAAAATAAGTATATTTCTACCAAGATGTAACACTAAAATTTTATTACCAAGAATCTTATTTTAAAGTCCAATTTAGGCAGATGTTTATAAAACAGAGCAAAGTAACAGAATTATCATAGCAATTAAGGCCAGTGGGAAAACGTAATAATAGAACCAATAAAAAATCTCAGGCAGCAGGGCTTTGTGCTTACCTATAACAGCTTTCACCTTTTCCATCACAGTTTTCAGATCAACATTCCCTTTTGCTGTAAATGTTCCATAGAAACACACAATCAATGGTGTGAACTCAGAAACCAAATTCAAATTATACACATAAAATGTAGTTCAGCACAATTCAATTCACATTGCAATTCGCACACTTCTTAAGCTTTTAGGATTTTTAGGAATGTATGCTGTTTTAAGAATATCTGCTGGAAACGTGTTCATTCTCCTTTAAACATTTGTATTCAGGGGCCAGTGAGGCAGCTCAGCATGTAAAGACACTTGCTACCAAACCTGATGATCTAAGTTCCACCTCCAGAACCCACATGGTGGAGAAAGAGAACTGAGTTCCTGGAAACTGTCCTCTGTCTTTCATGTGTCACAGAATGTGTGCCCAATCCTTCCCCCTCAATTTTTAAATACCTTATAATCATTTTTATTTTAATTAATTAATTAATAAAGTTAGGAAATTACTTTTAAGTCTTGGAGATGAAGCCCAGGGCCTCACGCGTAGTGGGTGGGTGCTCTGCCTCTGGGCTTCCCCCCTAGCCATCTGAGAGGACAGGCCCAGGCCCAGTTCAGACCTGTTCCACCTGAGCCCTGAGGGATGTTTCTACTGAAAATACGGGAGGACGTAAGTGCCAGCTGTCAACCTGTCCCCAGCAGCACAGCAATAAGGCCGCAGAAAGAAATACAGGGAATACAAAAAGGAGAGGGAAAAGACTCAATTTCTTTGTCTTGCAGATGGTAAGAACTTACACTTAAATTATGCTTAAAAAGACTCTAAGACACCACCAGAGGACTCTCAGATCTGGTAAACATTTTTTAGCAAAGTACAGGGTACAAAACCATCACATAAAAATAAACAGCTTCTTCTATAAACCAATAATGAACATTTCTGAGAAGAAAAATCAGAAAAACAATCTTATCCACCACCTCAATCTACTTTCTCCCTGAAATTACAGGAATTTCACAATGGGGTGAAAGATATTTATAATGAAAAACAGTGAAGAAAAAAAACTGAGAATACTTTGAAGATGGAAAGTGCTCTCATGTCTACAGAGGAGCGGAGCTACGATTGTGAAAAATACTACACCACTGACAGCAACCCACATGTTTGGTGTACACACTGTCAAAATTGCACACATTATTCGCAGAAACAGAGTAATAACCCAAAATCCATATGGACACACAAAATATTCCTAATTGTCAAAATAATTTGGAGCAAAAAAAGCAATGCTAGAGTTACCACAATATCTGATTTTAATTTTTACTACAGAGCCATGCCAACAAAACAGCTAGTTATTGGCAGAAAACAGATATATAGACCAATGGAATAGAAGAAAGAACCCATGAACAAAGCACACAGCAAGAGCCAATGTATGATGTAAGCAGTCAATGACAACTGTATCAAAAACACACTCTGGAGAAATGACAGCCTCTTTGATAAATGTTCTAGGCACTGTATAGCCACACACAGACGGCAAAGTAGATCCCTACTTCTTTCCCTATAAAATAACCAACTCAAAATGGATCAAAGACCTAATGTAACATCTGAATATTTGAAACTAGTACAGGAAAACATTTCAAGATACAGTCCTGGGGGGCAACTTTCTCAGTAGGACTCTAACAGCCATGGTGTGTAATAGCAAGACTTGACAAATAGGTTTGATTGGATTAAAAGGTGTCTGCACAATGGAGGAAACAATGAACAGAATCAAGATACAGACTTTAGAATGAAGAAAATCACTGTCAGCTATTCATCTTGAGTGCATAAAAAATAAAAAAGCAAACAACAGAAGAGCAAACAAACAACTAATAGTTGGGCAAATGAAATATAAACTGTGTAAGTTGATACATGCAAAAGCATTCAGCATCCTTAGACATCAGAGAAACACAAATAAAACCATCATAGAGACTTTCTGTTATCCAATCAGAATGGCTGTTACCAAGAAAAAAAAAACAAGTGCTGGTGAGGATGTGGGGTAAGGATGGATAAGGACCACTTATAAACTGTTGGCATAAAAATTAGTCTGGATGTTTCTCCAAAAACTAAAACTAGAACTACCATCTGACTAGCTGTACTACTCCTAACTATATACCAAAAGCACAGAACTATCTGCACACAGTGTTTACTGCAGAATTATTCACAATGGGCAAGTTAGGGTATCAGCCTGGATACCCATTAATCAATGAACGAATATCAAAAAGGGGGTCTTACATGCACAGTGGAGTTTTAATTCAGACAAAAGAGCAAAAGTGCATCACTTGCAGGAAAGCAGATGGGGATAACCAGGCTAAGTGAAATCAACCAGACAAATGTGTCTTTTTAGGTAAAAATTAGAATTACACACACACACACACACACACACGAGTGGAGGGAGGAAAATGGGGGGGGGTGAATATAATCAGAGTACATGATATACATGTACAAAACTATTTCTATAACGAACATATTGTCATTTAAAAAAGCAAAAAGCAATTAACATTGACCTGATGAAGTAACCATGAGAATCTAAGCTTTCAAGTGGGTGTTGAAGAGACATTGTCCTAACAGAGAGAGAGCAAGACAGGCATGGAGAAGTCAGAGTTGACCATACAAAGTGGCAGACAGTGTGTGTGTGGGGGTACTTTCAGTAATAAAGAATCCCTTAGGAGAATGCAGGACAACAGCTGAAAAGACAGGGCCATGCACAGGATCTTACAGTTCGACACTGCTTAGTTTATGTGGAACATTTCCCAAAAGGAACAGTGATGATCAGATTGCAAGGGGCAGCAGCAGTGCGCTATAGTTATATGGGTGCATGATTCTGGAGTTTCTGCTATACACTTCATCTGGGCTTGCTTTATTATTAACCCACACTTCTCACTCGCCTCTTTATTATTTTCTCCTGAATTTTTTCTTCCTTTCTTTTCTCTTCTTCCTCCTCTTCTTTCTCCTCCCTCCTTCCTCACTGCTCCCCCCTTCCCTCTCCCCATTCCTTTCTTCCTTGTACTGAGGAGGACTGAACACAGGGCCTCATGCATGCTAGCTAAGCACCGAACCACTGCACTTGTATGCCCAGCCCTCACTAATGTCTTACTAATTTTGCTAGCTCCCAGTAATTCTTGTAATCCACATGGAAATATGTTAAATTTTGGTTAATTTTGAATTGAGTATTCTTACCTTGATATTGGGATCTCCTCTAACTTTTTAAATGTCTATTCCGCATTGATTATGATTTTAAATATTTCATCATATATGAGATAGAGTCAACAGGTAGTTTAAATACATTTTATTGCTCACCATCAGTTTCTAGGTTTTCCATCACTTCAGCCATTTCCTCCGCTGAGAGTTTGATCCCCATGTTTTCCAAAGCACTCTGGAGATTATTCTTTTTGATCTTCCCCACTTAGAAAAGAGACAGTAAAGCAACATTTGAAAGACGGTCATGTGATAGCAAAATAAAAAAGACTGCTTTTTTTTTTCAGCATTAAACTTAAATAACTGTATTTCTAAAACAAAAGAAGAGATTTAAAAATTCTAAAGCTTCATGGTTTTGTACCATTTCAATACTGCTGAAGCCCCAGATAGATCTGTTCCTTCAAACTCCTCAACAGAACAGGAAAGCCAGATGTAGTTTGTTTTTAAATTATTCTTATCAATAAACTGACATAGTCAAATGGTGTTAAAGGGTTGAGCAAAGGGAACCACAGAAACCAACTTCATTCCACTGCATGAAAAGCAGGATTGTTTTGTGTTTTCAGACTATTTGTCACCTCTGTGGCCCCATGGTGCACCTCAATAATGGCTAGCTCTTTGTTTTCCTTTTTTTTTATTTAGAGAAAAAGTGGAACAAATGTAAAAATATAAGAGACTTCATGTCACAAAAAAGTATATTACAACAGCAGATAAAATTTATCTCAAAGAATCATAACTGTGCGTTAGATGGGTCCCAGTCCATAGCATAAAGTCTGGGCAATCTGGGGACTATGCCTTATCCTGTGGATCCTTACCTTTGAGATCCTTCAAACTCTCCATCAGCCTGTTATTATATAACTTTCCCATATCTGCAAGAAAAGCCATAATGTAATTACTATGTAATGGTTAAGTTTGAAATTAGCAAAGTAGTTTGAATTTAATAATAAAACTCCAAACATTTAAAATCATTGACTTGTTTATAAACATCAATTGCATTTTGTATATAGTTAATAAACACAAATGAAAGGGATTCTAATTATAATAGCATCTAGAAGAATAAAATGCTTTAGAATAAATTTAGTAAAAAGAGAAAACATATTCTGAAATTACAAAGATGGTAGAAGGAAAATTTCAAAGATTCAAATAAATTGTGTTGCAAAATTTAATATTCTCCTTCAAACTCATCTACAGATTCAATGCAATCTATCAAAATCCATACTAATTTGTTTGTGTAAAGTGAGACACTAATACTAAAATTCGTTTGGCAAAGGGACTCCAAATAATCTTGAAAATGAAGGATGAAGTAGGAAGACTCACATTTTAAAACTTGAAAACTTAACTATAAAGCAACAGTAATCAAGACAGTGTGGGATAACGTGGATCATAGAGATCAATGAAGAAAATCAACAGAAGTAATCCTTTGTGTTTACAATCAGTTCACTTTCATAAGGATGCCAACATCATCCAAAGGGAGAAAAAATATTTTCAACAAATGGTGCTGAGAGAACTGCATTCTAATTCCATCCCCTACACAAAATGTGTCCCACATGAGTCAAACACCTAACACAAGAGGCAAAACACCTACGAGACATTTCGGAATAAACATTAGGATCTTTAGATTAGGCAATAATATTTTTAGATTTGACACCAAAAACATAGTAACAGAATAAATGAATTAACTGGATATCATTAAAACAAAAACCTTTGTGTATTGAAAGATACCATCAATAAAGCCAGTCCACTGATCCAGAGCAAATCTTCTCCAAGCATCTGGGAAGAGACTTCACAATGTATATAGAACTTCCTACACTCAGAAAGACCATGCAGTTTAAAACCGGACAAAGAGCCAGGTGAGGTAGGGCACGCCTTTAATCTCAGCACTCAGGAGGCAGAGGTAGGCAGATTTCTGTGAGTTCAAGGCCAGCCTGGTCTACAAAGAAAGTTCAGGATAGTCAGGGCCATTACCCAGAGAAATCTTGTCTCAAAAAAAAAAAAAAAAAACAAAAAAGAAGCCCCTCTCAACAAAACAAAGAAAAACAAACAAAACAAAAATCAAAACCAAAACAACAACTGGAGATACACAAATGGCCAATGTGTGCATGAGAAGATAATCAGCATCAGTAATACTAGAGAAACGTAAAGAAGAAACAGGTTGAGATAACGCTTCAACTCACTAGAGGACAGATAGTAACAAGAACATACTCCTCTAGTGGGAGTTAAGTAGCACAGCCACTCTGGAAGACAATCTGGCTTTATTTTTAAAAAAGAGTTATTTTATTATTATTGTGTGTGTGTGTGTGTGTGTGCGCGCGTGTGTATGCAGGTAAGAGGGAATTGGATCCCCTGGAGATGAAGTTACATGTGGTTTTGAATCACGCAATGTGGGTGCTGGGAACTGAACTCTTGTCTTCTCAAAGAGAAGCCTTAACTACTGAGTCATTTCTTCAGCCTTAGCCTAGCTTTCTTTAACCATTAAATATAAAGTTACTATATGACCCAGCAATTTTGCTTTTAGATATACTCCAGAGAAGCTAAAACATATATCCACACAAAACCCTGTATGTGAATGGTTGCAGAAACACTTGTACTAGCCCAGATGTGGAAATAACTAAATACTCATTTACCCATGAACAAATAAATAATAAATAAAATGTGATATTTCCAATATGTAAGATTATTCAGCAACAAAAAAAGTGAAGTACTGGTACATAAGAGGACACGGATGGACTATCAAAACAGTATTATTTGAGTGAAGAAAGTATCCACAGAAGACCATGTATTAAACTCTCCCATTCGGAATAGGCAAATTGATGAAGATGGGTTAGTGGTTGTATGAGCAATGTGGAAGAATTGGGGGAGAGGAATGACTGGCAATGGGTGTGGTGTTTGTTTAAGGATACCAAAAGTATTCTAAAGTTGACAATGGTGATGAATACAAGTCTGACTACACGAAATGCCATCGAATCATATACTTTATTGTATGTGTGTGAGTGCTTTCCTACTTGGATGTCTGTTCACCATATGTTGCCTGGTGTCTACTGAGGTCAGAAGAGGGTATTAGATCCTTTGAAATTGAAGTTACAGACTGTTGTGAGCTACCATGTCAGTGCTGGGAACTAAACTCAGGACCCCTGGAAGAGCAGCCAGTGTTCTTAACCACTTAGCCATCTCTCCAGCTCCAAATCACACACCAAGGATTAATTATGTAGCCTATGAGTTAAACTCAACAGAGTTGTTTAATAATATTTTGCCTCAACTTTTCATCTCTAACAAAGAAAATTAACGATCTTTCTCAATATGCTAAATGTGCCCCTTCTAATAAGACTATTATGCCAACACATATGTGGACCTTTCTTTTCTTTTAAATTCTATTCTTTCTAGTTTCTTTCATTTCTCCCCTAGTCTCTTTTCTTATTATGTGAGCTCATTTGTCGTGTGGGAACAGGAACAGAAGATTTTTTAAAAAGTATATACAAAAAGAAATATTATGTGATGCAGTCCCACTTCTTGGTATATAACCAAGAGAAATGAAATCACCGCACCAAAGAGATGTTTTCAGTCTCGTTTTCATTGAAGCAGGATTCACAATAGCCAAAATATGGACGTAATCTAAGTGTCTATCAAAAGATAAAAAGATAAAGAAACTGTGGCAAATACACATGATGGAAAGCTATTCATCTTTTTAAATGGAAATTGTGTCATTTGTAACATGTCCTGGAGGACATGATACAAATAAAATAAACAGACATAGAAACAAAAATACCATATCATCTCACTTATATGCAGAATCTATAAAGGTCAAAATCATAAAATGAAAGGAAGCAAAGGATTCCAGAGGCTAGACTGGAAGGAAAAACTGAGTGATACTGGCCAAAGCATACAAAATTCTAGTTAGGAAGGAGTTGGATAAATCTGCCATGGAAGATTACTTTTAGCTGTGTATAAAATGTTTTGGTCACTGTTGAGCGAGGGGCTACCTAAGTCTTGGTATCATCTGCAGGTGTTGGCTTTATGTGGGGGATGTTTGATTGCTTGTGATCTGCACTTGAGGAGTTCTGATCAATAAAAACTCCTGAGTTCAGACACTTGGGTGTGAGTGTGGCACTCAGTGTGAGTGTGGCACTGGCCATGATGGTGGTTCCCTCTGCTGAGGTCTGGCAGATTTTGCACCTATGAAAACACCTCCTTGTCTTCCTGGTTGAGCCACACAGTAGGTGTATAGATACATAAGTCTTTGAGTCCCATAAGTATACATTTGTTAATAAAACCTTAAGTGAGTATAAAAAATTCATCATGGGCTACTTGGTTTCTAAAATAAACTCTGACATCGATGATTTTCATATGCATTTTCAACCTTAGCGTTTAGAATTGTTCTTTCATAGTTTGGGAAAATTAAAAATGTTAGCACTGATAAATGAAAGTCCAATCTCACAGAGGCTCCACTGACTCACCATCAAGGGGCAACATTTTTATCAGGTCCTCCAGCTCCTCGTCTGTGAGCTCAATACCAAGGTTTGCCAGAACACTGGGTATCTCACTGAGGTCAATCTTCTCACCTATCAAAAGGGATGGGGTAAGCACCACAGTTCGGACTGTGCTAATGATGTCTAGCAAAAAGAGCTTCTTTTAATGAAGATTAAAGTAAAAAGAAAACATTTTAAAAAATTTAGCACCAATAAACTTATTGGGCCAAATTTATCTTCATGATATAAATAAACTTCTTTTTCAGTGAGTGAATAATAACCTCCAGAATAAAATCTGATGAATTTATCACATGCATTTACTTACTCATTTATTCATTTGTGTGTGTCGTATACACATGCTAAAGTGCAGGTGTGGAAGCCAGAAGAGAACTTACAGGAGTCAGTTCTCTCTTTTTCACCATGTGGGTCCTAGGACTCAAACTTGGGCTTGGCAGCATGCACCTTTACCTATTGAGCCATTCCCTACTAGCCATTATCAGGCCTAACTTAATTTATAAAAAGATTATTATATAAAATTTTCTTCAAAAATAATTTTTATGTTTATTTGCTTCTTTATTTTTGAGACAGAGTCTTCCTATGTGTCTGTCCCGTACCAGCCTCAAAGTTCTCTTATAGCTGAAATTAGGTTTGAATTCAGGATCCTCCTGACTCAGTCTCCAGAATGCTGGGATTAGAGGTGGCAGTTCTCAACTTGAGGGTCGTGACCTCTTTGGGGGTCAAATGGTTGGTCCTTTTACAGGGTCTTCTAAGAACATCTGCACACCAGATATTTATATTATGATTAATAACAGTAGCAAAATTACAGTCATGAAGTGGTAACAAAAATAATTTTATGGTTGAGGGTCACCACAGCATGAGGAACTGCATTAAAGGGGCATAGCATTAGGAAGGTTGAGAGCCACTGGATTAGAGGTATGAGATACTATGCTTAGCCAAAAAACATGATTTTTAAAAGAAGAACTACAATGAATGCAATGAGGACATTGACTTGATCATTTGGAAACTTCACTGAGGTTCGCTGTGCCTTTTCCTCCTGTGTTTAAAGCACCACTGAAGTAAACTATAGCATCATAAATAACAGATTATAGAATCTCATTCCAACAATACAATTTTAAACTTGGAGCTCTAGAGTCCAATATCCTTAGCAAGTATATAAAAATACCAGAATTTATGAGTCAAGCACCTAGTATTGAGAAATATTAGTGACTGTAAAAAGTTAGTATGGATAACCCAAACTCTAATTTTACAACTTTTCTACTCACCTGTGATGTTTTTCAGTTTTTGCAGCAGTGTCTCTAGAAGAATCTTCTCATCAACTAGGAGAATATTAAATAAAAAGAATATTCTCATCAATAGGAGAAGATAAAACCACATTATGGGGTAACAGAGACTCAGACTCTGCAGATCATGCACAGGGATGGCTTGCGTCACCACGCGGGTGCCGTCCATACTGTTCACATACTCTGGAAGCAGTTCCTGAACATACTTTCTAGGTCACTACTTTGCCTTTACTGCTTTAACAAGCATCATTTATATGGGATCTGGGGATTTGAACCAAGGGCCGTATGCCTACATAGCAAGTGCTTTGCCTGCAGAGCCATCACCTTAGGTTCAAAAGCCATGAAGGCTCTACCATGTCTGATACAGCAAGAAGGCACTCAATGAATGCAGGTGTCTTAATCTAGGGTATCACACTCTCCCGAACTGAGAAGTACAGTTCTCTTCTTTATAAATTATATGGTCTGTGTAAGTGTATCATAGTGGCACAAAGGGATTGGGACATTTGACGCTTATCAGATGCTTACCACCAACATGTATGCTTTCAATCAGATCTTCAAATTCCTTATTTGTAAATTTGACTCCCATTTTGCTCAGAATTGTGTCCAGGTGGTTGATATTCACTTCACCACCTAAAGAGTATGACATAAAGATTAAATGATACTCAAAGAGGACTTTCTAGATTTTCTTGATACAGGTTCCACACTGTGAATTTTGTGGGTAGTATGTCATTCCTCACAGAGCTTGTAAACTATTTTTGGTCATTAGCTACTTACTAAAAACCTATTCAAAGTCAATAATTAAGTCAGAATACATACTACTTCCTTTGAGTCTCGATTTGAGGAATCTACACAGACCAAAGTTTAAAATGGCAACAAATGTTCAGGGAATTGTGGTTGTGGAAGCAAAACATGTAGGGTTGACTGTTGATGACTGAAATTCAGATTTTTCTTTTATTTGTTGCTGTTCAAATTCTTTGAATCACTGATAATAATTTCTATAGTTTTTGCTATGCAAACTTGAAATGTGGTATTTCCTTTTTTGTGCAAGGTGGAACACAGAGGACACATTTGCAATTGATATTCCGAGATGTTAGCAACCAGTGTTCATTGTCATGTTGACTGCATAAATACAAGGACCGCAAGCTTATTTGTATTCCAGTCATGCTTCCCACTCACCTTTAAAAGACCATATGGCTTCTAGTAACCTGTTCTTAAAGATTTTGTTATCATCTACAAAAAAAGGGAAAATCAGGTAATTGAGAAATAATGTGGTAATTCCCTAAAATTATTTCAGTAAAACTAAGATTTTATTACCTTATATTTTTGCCTTAGAATGTGCTACATTAAAATGAAATTTGAGATAGTATTAGGGAAAATTTAAAACATGGTGGAGTTACTGTAAAATTTAGCATAAATACAACTTGCATGTATGTATATGTGCATGTGTGTGCACATGGGTGTGCATGTATGTGTGTTTATTTCATTCTTTTGTGTGCATATATGAGTGTGTGTGAATATGTGTGTGCATGTATGTGTGTATGTGTGTGTGTGCATGTATGGTGTGTGTGCATGTGTGTATGTGTGTGCATGTTTGTGTGTGTGTGCGTGTGAATGTGTTTGTTCCATCTCATTTTTTATCCCCTTCTAGGTTAACATCACCCTTCTTAAATTCCACAGTCACCTGTAGGTGTCCATGTGGTAAGACTAACACCGGATACTCCTCCCTTTGGATGGCACAGTTCAACATGATGAGGATTACTTATTCCTAAACTAAAAGTCAGAAACTTCATAGGTAGAAATTTCCCTCAAGAATAAGTTAACATTTTAATTTTTTTAAGAGATAGATATAAATTTCTTTAATCTTAGGGAATGGGGATAATTTAGAAGTTAAGTTTTAAAAAATATCTGCAAAGGCCAAAAAATGCTTTTTAAGTCATATTAGTATTTAAAGTACTTACCATCAAAATTCAGATATTCCTTCAGCTTTGAGAATTCATTGTTTGTAAGCGTTATTCCCATTCTTGATAGGACAGTTTTCACATTTTTGCGACTCACTTCCCCACCTAAAAATCAATATGCATCACAACATGCATGAACTTACAGCTTCATTAGTGGTTCTAAATAGGGAATTAATACATGACTGCACTGCATGAGAAGGTGCTGAATGGGAGCAGACGTCAATCATTTCTGCACGGGCACCTATTGTTACAGTCAAGGAAACTTGACCCTTAAAGGCTACTAAAAGAAGGCACATGGGGCTGGACAGACAGCCACACAGTTTCTGTTTCTGCAGAGGCCTAGAGTTTATCCTTAGCACCCATGCTGTGCTGCTCACAACCACCTGTAACTCACCTCCAGGGCTGTCCAATGCCTCTACCCTCCTTGGATACCTGAACTCAGAACACACCCTCACAAACATATGTATAGACATATACATAATTGATTTTTTAAAAAACTGTGGCAAAGCAACTCTGCACGCAGAGATATCCACATCACACATCTCTCTCTTTAACTATAATACATGCAAATAGTTGCGTACACCAAAGTCATATCTGCCAGTCTCATTGTTAGAAGTTATGAGCTATCTGAAATATTTACCAAAGGCTTGTGGCAGCTATTATCTTACTAATACAGAAACTGGTTGCTCTAAAATAAAAAGAGAAAATAAATAGAAATTAAAAGTACACCAGAAAACAAGTATATATTGCTGAGTGATTTTAAACATTTAACAAATGAAGAAAATGTCATAATTAACACAACAAAAGGAATAAAATATACTTATTATAAACATTAAGCATTTTAGATTCACAGTTGGTCACTCACCTGAAATATCTTTAATTCTATCCATCACCTTTTTCAGATCTACCTTCCCATTAGCTATGGGAAAGAGCATAATGAAATTAATATCATAAACATAGAAAAAGAAACTTAAGATGTATTTGTGGTAAAAATCCAATAGCAATCTCCACCATCTGCATTTTCCATTTTCTTATTAAATTCCTGGACCTCAAGGAATGAATGTGATCTCCATTAAATGAAAGGTCACTTAAATCTAAGAAACTGGCTCAGGACAAGTATATACTCCATGATGTTTTGGGAAACTAAGTAACTTTCGAATATACTGCTGGACTTTACCTGGTAGTCTAGTAATTTAAACTTCATGTATTAATAGCTAAGGCAGGAGCCACAGACAGAAGAGACTTTAGACGGAAGAGAAGCTGAATAAAGAGAGAAAGTAAGGAACCTGAAGATGTGGAACTACACAGCTTACAGAGGAGGAAACAGGATATGCCACAACATCAGAGGAGCAGAAGGCACTGGAAGGTATCCTGCACCATGATCAGAACCTCAGGTTTCACTGACCAAGGAATGGGTGGAAGAATGGGCCTGTTGACTTCTCTACAGTTTCTCATAGCACTATAATTTGTGTGTGTGTGTGTGTGTGCGCGCGCGCGCGCGCGCATGAGAGAGAGAGGAGTGGGAGGGAGGGAGGGGGAGAGGGGGAGAGGGGGGGGGCAGGCAGACAGACAGAGAGACAGACAGACAGGGTCTCATTCTGTAGCTCTGGATGGCCTGGAACTTACTCTGTAGACCAGGCTAACCTCGAACTCACAGAGATCTGCCTGTCTCAGCATCCTGAGTGCTGGGATTGAAGACATTTTTAGAGATTCTTACAGAAACAGATAATGCTGATTTTGTTTAACTGTAATAAAGATCCAAGTTTTGTTCTTATATTAATATTAGCTTCTCCAATTTTTCTAACATGTATTTGTCACCAATTATATCCATTTTAAATATATATAAATATATGTAAATTTTTATATATATATATATATATATATATATATATATATATATATATGACACAGAGATAAAAAAGCTACCCTGGGGTCTGGGCAGTGGTGGCACATGCCTTTAATCCCAGTACTTCGGAGGCAGAGGCAGGCAGATCTCTGTGAGTTTGAGGCCAGCCTGAGGCCAGCCTGGTCTACAGAGTGAATTCCAGGATAACCAGAATTACAACAGAGAAACCCTGTCTCAAAAAACAAAACAAAACAAAACAAGCTGCCCTGGGACCGTGGGACTGTGGGACAGTGGGACAATGGGACCCTGGGACATCTGTAGCACTTACTGTCCACTGGTAGGTCCTCCAACAGCTCTGCAAATTCCTCTTCACTGAGTTTGATGCCCAGTCTTTTTAGGACATTGTCCAGGTTTTTTACCTTAACCTTTCCCTCTTAGGAAAATGACAATGTGGGAATAAAAATGGTATATTTTACCAACATTTTCCATATAAAGTCATCATTAGAATCTTTAATGACTAGTGGTTTTAACTGCATCAACTTACTAAGTTGAAACTGTTTCCAAGAATCCCATGTTCTGTACATGTTTTTTCTTCTGTCTTGTAACTTGAATCTAGGGCCTCACACTTGCTATGTAAGAAAGACTACCACTGAGCTACACCCACAGCCTTTTGGATAGTTTTCAGTAGTATTTGTCAAAGGGAAATCTGCATTTTAATTGTAAAGCAGAAATAAGGCTGTAATCGCTACACTCTGTGAGGTAGTACATGGTACAAGTAGGGCTTTCTACTTATGTTTAGGGGACAAAGAGTGTTTGTATGGGGCTATCTGGTTGTTTCCTAGGGTAGTAGAAGAGCTGGCTTAGAAGCACAATATTCTTATTGTCTTTTTCTTCAGATTCCTTCCCTGTGTAGTGCCATGATAAATTCTGAAGATACTTGGAAGTTACAAGTGAAATGATTCTGGGCCCATTACCAGGAGCAGAGGAAGCAGCCCTCAGAGTTCATCAGATCTCACAATACCATGGCCTGCTCTTACAATAAATCCCATGGCCTATGTTGCTTCTAGAAATTTTGCTTCCCCAACCAAATTCTAAGTGACATGATGACCACAAGCTCCATTAAAGTAAAATAGTACAAAACAGAGTATATTTTATTCCTTGGCAATTTTTCAACAAAGTTGAAACCCCAAATAGATTTGTCCAGGTACACATAGAAAGTCAATAAAATAGTTAAAAATAAATTTTGTCTCAGTTACAATATGAGGAGGGCCGTACAAATGTTAAAAAGCCTATGCAAGATGCTATAGAACTCTCTTTAAGATTAACCATATGCTGTTGGTTACAATGTAGATAGACATAAAGAATCATAAATAAGGAGTTATACCCAAGTAAGGACTCACAGTTAATGATTTAATGAATGGTGAATGTCAGACATGTGTCTTTTGAGTTACTTACCACCGATGGACTTCACACCTTTTAGCAATCTATTATAATAGATCTTCCCAGTTTCTGAAAAAAAAACATAGTTCATTTAATGGGGAAGTTAACTTGGTATTATGAAAGTAGCATAAAACAAATTATTTAATAACATTTTAAAAAGAGTTGTCTTGGGCTGGCAAGATGGCTCAATGGATAAAGGCATTTGCTCTAGAAGCCTGGTGACTTAAGTCCTAACTCAGCACCGATATATAGATGATAGGTGATAATTGACTTCACAAGATTATCCTTGGCCTCCACACGCATCCATGGCACTGCGCTAACATGTATATATCATGCACACAATAATAATAAAAATTAAAACAAAGTTAAAAGAGTTATCTCTACTTCGTATCCTATTTAATTTGAGACACTGAAGTAGTGAAATAGAAACCTTTCTCACTATAATAAACCTCTCTATTTTAGTGTCTGAGGGACCCCATATGTTAAATGTAGTTTCTGATCTATACTTTTTGCCACTGATGTGATATTTTCCTCTCCTTTGTTCTTTTCTCATCTTATGATGTAAGCAGATTAGTGGCCTACAGATAACATGCTTTATGCTTGATGTCATCTTTTGTCTCAAGGCTTCTGGCACTTCCAATACAATCAAAGACAATGCAGCAAGATTACCCTATAACAATTCAATGCCCTCTCCCTCTCTCCCTTCTTTCCTTTTCTTTTTCTTTTTGTATTCTTAGAGGAAAACAAGCAGAACTAGAATTAGAGTTTTACACAGACCTACAGACAGACAGACACAGACACAGACACACACACAGACACACACACACACACACACACACACACTCTCTCTCTCTCTCACACACACACACAGCTCCCAGAAGCTTCATGAATCTCCACGCTGGCTCACCATCAACTGGCAGTGTTTTCAATAGCTTCTCTTGTTCATTCTCTGTGAGTTCAATGCCCACGTTCTTTAAGATGTTCCTCAGGTCGCTGGAATCAACCTTGTCTCCTTTCAAAAGAAGGAGTCACAGAAAGGTGAATGTCGAGTCCTGTATGGTTATCTTGAATTGCAAATCTTAGCACAGTCAGAATCACTTGTAGAGTTAATAATGTGTCTCATGGTATTTACTGGCTTTACATAAATTAAGAGTGGTTTTTTTTCCTTTTAAGTAAAGTTAGGAAAGATAACTTACACAATAGAATCTGATCAGTGAATTAAATAACATTGATTCTTATATGAGTCATTCCTCAGAAATATTTGCGTGGCAAGAATTATTTGATGCTTTTGGTGGAAAGGGTGTTTTCACCATTCCTAAGCTTTGACGTACTGTGTTCTGTAAGGTTTTAAGCGTCTGTGAAGTAAGTCACATTATTTCAAGCTGACATTATCGAACCCTAATACAAAACACGTCATCACCTTAGGTTAGTTTGAGGGGCATTTGATGTTTATACCTCATTATGAAACATTTTAACTTTATGTGATTCTAGAAATGTCACTGAAAAATGAGGTGCTAATGATTAGAATCCCTGAATGATTTCTATTATTTCCAGTTATCTTCAATTTAATTAAATTTAATGTAAGCATTTACACTATAAGAATCACAGCACTTCCGTACTCACCCATAAAAGCTTTCAAGTTTTTCATCAGCAGATCCAGAGCTATCTTCCTTTGATCTGGAATAAAGCATGAGAATGGAGATGAGGAACCATCACACTGTTTGCAAAGGCCCTACCCTTAGTGCTTTATATGTGTATTTAAGAAATGGGCTGGTGGGGGCTGGAGAGATGATTCATGGTTAAGAGTACTTGCTGCTCTTCCAGAGGACCCAAGTTTGATACTCAGTACCCAAATGTCTGTTACTCCAGTTCCAAGAGATCCAACGGCCACTCTGGCCTCTAAGGGTATTGCATGCATGTGGTGCACAGACACACATGCAGGCAAAATATTCATACGCATAAAATAATTTTTTTAAAAGAAGGAATACCCAGGGAGTATTTTCTGTTATTCTTTTATCCAATCTCATTGCTTTCATGAGTGTAATGAAGAAAAATTTAAAAGTAGAACAGTCCCATTTCAATAATATAAATTTCATCCACAGTTCTAGTGTCCCAGTCGCATGCATGTTAGTGATGGGCAGAAATTCAGAAGTACCCTCATCTCAAGAGCCTGTATTTTGCTATTCAAAGTGTAGAAGACTGTCTACTACTGGTTGAAATACGGGTGGAGGATATAAAAGACATGCATTTGAATGCAAGACCTCGACATTGATTTTTATAACTGCTGCTTATCTGCTTTGCCCATATGTATAGCTTTCTGATTACATCATATTAGAGCACCATTCCTAAAGCTCCTTATTCTAGAACTTTTATTGTTAAAGGTTTTTCTTTTCTTAAAAAAAGTAAACTCCCCCAGTATAATTAGGACACTTGAAAACTCCACTCACCATCAGCAGAGAGATTTTTTATCAGATCCATAAATTCCTTGTCCTTGAGATTGATTCCTAAGCTATCCACCATAGTTTTCAGATTGCTGACACTGACCTTCCCACCTGAGGAAGGAGAAACCCATGAAGAAATGTATAAAGCTTCCAAGACAGTTTCTTAAAATTTTTGGAGATATATACCCTGTTGCATATTCACAAATTGTATCAGTACTCAGAAAGATTGCATATAAATTCTTATGGGAGGGTGTCATGTATTCTCCAATGCCTATTCGCAGACTCTCTTCAGTTACCCGTTAGTATTAATAATGCCTAAAATATGAAAAATGTATTTATATTAGCACTACTTTAAACTGTCGAATTCTACTTACAGCCATTCTTAAGGTTTCAGTAGTCTAAGTGTAAAATCCAGTGATGAACTATGCCTTGGGGCTGTAAGCCAAAATAACTCCCTCCTCCCCAAAATTGCTGTTGGTTAGGGCATTTGATCACAGCAACAGAAATGAAACCAAGACCATGTTGTTAACTGTTTTCATCACAAAAACAATACTATATGAGGCAATGTATTATGATAACCAGGCATATTTTTTCATCTACATTTTAAAGCATCACACTGTACATGATAAATATGTGCAATTTCATTTTAAGCTAAAATAAAAGGAAACTCTAGTCTGGTTCCTTGCTTCTGAACGGTATCTAGGATTGATTTTAGATGGCTGAACTCCAATTCTAGTTTTTATTTTCTCCTGATAAAATCCCCTAAGTGACTAATAATGTTTTCCAGTTGCCTTTTTCTCTACAACTGTGAAAATCTATCCTATTTCTTTTGTTCAAAAAAGGAAACAAAATCTTGAGAAAGTAGGGAACTTTCTCCTTAGGTCTAAGATAGAGGCTGGGCAGCTGCAGTAAAGGCTGTGAAATAAACAGGAGCACAAAGTGTTTTATATATATATATATATATATATATATATATATATATATATATATATATATGGTGGCATGCACTGATTTTTTTTCAAAACTGTAAACATGAGGATCTTATTGTCACTCACTTTTCAGGGACTTCATTTTATCTATCAACCTGTTTTGAAAGATCTTTCCATCATCTGTAAGAAATACAGGATTAAAGTCACAGAAATGCAGATAAGCATTAGTATTTGCTCAGGAAAACTGATTTTTAGAATCTTCACTCGATATTTTTCTTCTTATAAAAAATGGGAGAGCCAGTAGAGCTTTCTCAGTGGGAAAATGTGCTTGCTGTCAAGTACAATCCCTTGGACCCATATGATGGAACGAGAACCTACTCCTACAAGTTGTTCCCCGACTTCCACATCCTGGCATGGGCAAACCCACATACATACATGTCTTCAACACATACGCATGTGTACACATACACACATTCACACACACAATAAATAAATGTAATATAAATGTGAGATAAAATTGGGGAAATTGAGTGCATCAAGCCCTATATAACACACATACCTCTTTTACTCTTCCCAAATCCTGTATTTACTCAGTGCTAAGCTACCCCTTTTTCTCTTTCCACAAATCCCACATTATTGTCATGTCCCCTTTGGTATGAGGCAGCATAGTGAAGAGGCAGTGTCAAGGTCTAAAATAGAACCCTGTGTAGAGAGGATTCACGTCAGGGTTCATGAACAACCTAATGTTTTGATTGTTTCTAAGATGGCCTTCCTATTTAATGGAGTGCTATGAAACAAGGGCAGTTCCATCACAGATAAATCTAAAAGCCTTTTCATTATATCAATACTTGAGATGCTTACCACCAAACAGCAGACTTTCCATCAGTTTGGAGAATTCTTGATCACTGAATTCTAGTCCCATGTTTTCCAGAAGAGTTTTCACCTGATCCTTATCAAGTTTTTCTCCTTAATAATGAAGATTAAAATAGTGACAATCATGGAATTTAGCATAATTGTAAACAATTAAACTATAAATTTTAAGTACAGGGTGGGGGAAAGCTATGGCCACTGAGTATCTAGAAACAACATCATTCAAAGAGACATGATTTGTTTGTAGAGGCCATCAAGAGAAGAGAGGTTACTCTCAGCGCTGGCTGGAAGAACATGCCAGTAGGATATACTGAGAAAGGCCCCAGCTACTGTTTTGAAATTCATCCCCATATTTGCTTCATTTCCTTGGGGTTCTTGAGATCAATGGCAGACTGCAGTAAAGATACAAAGGAAAAACCTGTTTCTGCAAGTGGTGGCTAACTCTGCTAGAGGATGTATGGAAATCCTTGCCAGTCCTTCTAAGGACTGGGTGTCTATCAGTCCAAGAACTCTCCCATCCAAATACTAACCAGGGTTGACACTGCTTAGCTTTGACATCAAGTACGATCAGGTGGGTAAGTTAAGGTAGTATGGTCATAGAGCAGTCTAACACTTCTGATAGGATACTTCTATCCAACCTTCTCTGCTTCATTTGGACTCAGACTTGACAGCTTCCAGTCTTACCAGGTGCCTCTCTATTTTCTCCTTGCATGGACAATACTCTTCATAATGCCTTTTCATATTTAATAAAATCTTGGTGTATGCTTCTTGCAGAATTTGCACTAACAGCAGCATCCACAACAGCTATGATGAGCAGGTAATGCCTATCTCTCCATTGCTAGAAGGTAGCAAATGGCTTATTCTAAGCCTATCAATGTCAGAATGTACTTCTCCCTTTATCACTAGAGTCTTAAAAAAAGATTCATTTCATTTTATTGTTAGAGTAATGAAAATAAAATATATTATTAGAAAATGCACTAAAGCTAGGCATGGTGGTGAAGCTTTTGATCTCAGAACAAGGTTTTTTCAATCAATCCATTTTGACAGAAACATTGTTCAACCTAGTAGTGAAGTTTATTTACCCTCAGTTTAAAAAAGCCTGGAATGGTAATGCACACCTTTAATTACAGCACTCAGGAGGCAGAGGCAGGCAGATCTCTGTGAGTTTGAGGCCAGCCTGGTCTATAAAGCAAGTTCCAGGGTAATCAGGGCTGTTACACAGAGAAACCCTGTCTGGAAAACAAAGCAAAGAAAACAAAACAACCAACCAACCAACCAACCAAAATAAAACAAACAAAACAACAAAAAAGAAAAAAAACACTAAAAAAAACTCCAACTTCTGACCATTGGCTATAAAAGATTAAACAAATAGGTGCCACAACCATAGAATTAGCAAAGTAATAAAGGCATGGAGAAAAACCTATGTTGGGGCTGTGGAGGTGGTTCAGTGATTAAAAGCACTTGCTGTTCTTCTAAAAGAGCTTCAGCTCTAGGGCTTCAGCATCCTCTTCTGGCCTCTGAGGGCTTACATGTGGCATATACTCACATAGACAGTCACATACACACACACACACCTAAGTAAAAACACTTTTTAAAAGAAGTTAAAAATATACTACTGTAAAAATTTAGGATCTTACATTTATATTTACATTGACTCTCACTTACCTGTAAAGGTTTTTGCTCCATCTATCACCTTAACTAGATCAACTTTTCCGTTAGCTATGAATAAAAAGTTCGAAGGAGACATACAATTAGTGTGGTAGTTCAGAAGTCATATGTGAATGACATATAGTGGGAAATCTTGCCCATAAATTTCTAGTACACCTTGAAGTGGGCAGTGTGACGCCTTACTTAAGACTGCCTTGGATCTCCAAAGTCTTGTCTTTGTTGTTCCATATGAGTTTTAGGATTGCTTTTCTATTTCTGTGAAAAACTGCAATTTATTATATTGAATGTAGATTGCTTTAATTAATATGGATACTATAATAGTATTAATTCTTCCTACCTGTAAATTAAAATTACTTGGCCTACTATTGGTTTCCTGTCTGGGGTTAGCAGAGGCTTGTTAATGTCTCAAATGGATGAGTGCAACCTGAGAGCTAAATAAATCTCCTTTCTTTCTACATTAACCAGCCTTAAGTATTTTGATGTAGCAAAGGAAAATGGACTAATACATTCAATCTCCTTACTATTTTTGGTCTGCTCAAATTTTCTATTTCTTGGTGATTCAAAATTGGTAGGATGCCTAGAAACTTACCAGCATAGGCTATCCAATGTCAGAGCATAATTGCTCACCACAGTCTCTCATAAACCTTTGTACATTTGTGATTTCATCTGTAATGTCTTCTCTCTAATTTCTGATTTTCCGTGAGTATTCTCACTTTTTTTTTTCCTTAGTCTAGCCTAAGGTTTGTTGATTTCATTTATAGTTAAAAACCCTCCAAATCTTACTTTCGTTGATTTTTCTATTGTTTTTTCTGGTCTACCATTTATTTCTACTTCAGCTTTTACTATTGTCTTCTGCTGTGTTTGCTTTAGGGTATTTCCCTTTCTAGCCCCTGAGGTGTGCCATTAGATTGTTCATTTGACGCCTTTGGTGATATAGATTCTTTTTTCTAAGTTTCCCATTTAGAGCTGTTTTTGGTGCATTTCATAAATTTTGGGTTTCTATGTTCATTTTTAAAAGTTTTTATTTTATTTATTTTTCCCTTAATGTCTATTCTCTGATATGGTTATCTTTTAATATGATTACTACTCTGTTGGCTTCCCTGTACATGAACCTCCTGCCCTAATTCCTTCACTTTTGGTCTCTTGATGTCCTTAAACTGAACTGAGTCAAATAGTTGAGTTTTATTTCTTAACAATTCATAACTTCTGACTTTTGATTGTAGAATTTAATCTATTTACATCCAGTGTACTTGTCGATAGGCAGGTAAGGAGCTATTCTTGTCATTTTGTTAATCGTTTTCTGCTTGTTTCAGTATTTAAATGCTTCTGTTGTCTGAAGTAAGCCTGCTGTGGCCTTCATGGAGACATGTGTAGGAAGAAGGGACCGTGGACTTCTTAATCTCTATTTGACTTTTGGAAAAGAAAAAAAACAAAATCCTTGACAGTGGGTAAAATCTCTAAGTGACATAGATTGTAAAGATTTAAAATGTCAAATTTAAATTATTTCTAGATATTTTATGTATGTGTTTTGTTGCTTTAAATTGAATATTTCTGACTTCTATTTTCATTAGATTATTCCTAGCTAGGGGAAACCACTTGAAATTTTAATTTTTAATCTTGCACAAAAGCTCATGAAACAAAATAGCATCTCTAAAGCTCAATGATTTTAATAGATTTTATTTGGTTTGCTTTCTAGGTTTCAAAAACACACAAAAATAAAATCTGAAACCATGGGTAATGATGCCTCTGTCCCAAGATGATTTCATTTAATATTCTTACTGAAGTAGTTAGAAGTTTTGCTATTTGTAGCTTTAGGGTTCCCTAACATTTTGAACATTTATCTTAACACCAACTAAATCTAATTTTTAAAACTCTTAGCTATAACATTTTTAAAAAAAACCTCATCTCGGGACAGATAGTGCTGTGTAACCTGCATACCATCAACCGAAAGGGTTCTCTTCAGCTCCTCCGCTTCCTTTGTAAGAAGGTTAATCCCCATGTTTTCCAGGAAAGAGTTCAGGTTTTTGATGTCAAGTTTTCCTCCTTTAGACAGGAAAAAACAAAACAAAACACACAGACACACACATACACAAAGGAACATGGGAGTAAATGAAAGATGTAAAACACAAAAATCACGTTTGCATTTTTAATGACAATGTGTAACAAAGAAAATTATAAAGAAAACTATTCATTTTTTTATTGTTATTAGTATTCATTACAAAAAAACCCTTATAATTTCCACTTGACTTTCCCAATAAAACAGAGAAGGTCAAGAGTAAGAAGGTAAATGCAACCTGTTTTTTAAAACTCTATCCTGTGACAAACCTGTTACAACACAGAAGTGCTTAAGAAGGTTCTTAGTGAGTGGACCTGAGATCCACCATCAGTGCACTACTTCCAACGCTTATAACAAAGAGTAAAAAGTACTTTTCCCATTGCCAGACTTCCAGGTTTTGTCTATTAATGTCTATAATGTCTATAAATTCCTAAAGCTGGCAAAGTGATCATATCCTTCCACTACAATTTTACTGTGTGTATTTAGAAAAGAGGTTTTTTTTTGTAATAAAATTAGGAAGATTCCAAGTCTGATATTCCTCCACACGGTCACCAGAAACAACAACAAAAATAATTTGAAAAGCCTGAAGATTTCAGAAAGATACCTCGGCATGAGTTTTAACTCACCTTTGAGAGACTGCACAGCCTTCAGCACTCTTGCCCAGAAAATCTTCCCTTTCTCTGGGGGGGGGGGGGGGGGAAGCAAAGAAGGAGCTTTTTTATATCACACAGAGAAACTGGTGAGAGAATGGAATACTAAAACAACCGAGAATGAAAACAGATTCAATCATGCCTCCTTAAGAACAAGACGGCATTTAAAGAGTCCTAAAAACAAAAGGAAAGGAATCAACAAAAGTTAAGACAGAAATGGAAAACACTACCCAAAAAGTCTAAAGATGGTAAGTTCAAGAGTTTTTTCTTTGTAGGAGGAAAATAAAATGTAAGCAGCAACACTAATGAGCTGTGAGATACTATGAGAAGACTAAGCATAGCGACAGCAAATAAGGAATGAGAGTGGACAATTGCTATTTTTAAATTATATGAAAATATTTTCCAGATTCTATATATGAATTGGTTGATGTGCCAGAAAAAGTAGCTTTTTTTTTTCCCCCAGTGTAGGGACCTGAACCTATGGCCTCATGCAAGCAAGGCAGGCACAGTCTGGCCCTTAGAAAAACGTAAAATGTGAAACTGGTGGGAGGAAAAAAGATAGAGAACTGAAGCAGTTCACTCACTGCGTTATGTTGTGTACGCAAGATTTGTGAGACTTTGATTGGTACTATGAGCTGCACCTCGATTACAGTAAAATCATCACCTCATCACGGCAGGTGTTCACAGAAGCGCTCAGTGACCCCCAAAGCAAATCTCTATGGCAGTAGCAGGATTTTTGTATTTTAAACTTTTATTTTGATTTTTCAGAATTACAGAAACTATTAAAGATAGTGTGAAGAATTCTTGTAATTCTTTTCATTTTATGGTGTTTTTTTTGTTACACATTCTAACTTGTATCAATCTCATCACACACACCCAAATAGTATACTGACTTATTCAAACATCATCAGTCGCTCCACTGCTGTCACTGAGAGCAACGAAGGACTAAGTTGTGACATCTCCAATTTTTCAATATAGGCTCTCACCTTAGTCTCTATCTTTCATTTTTCACAAGTCATTTATTTTGTAATATATCCTTCAATTTGGGGCGAGAGGCTTTACATTTTTCAAACCTTTTGTGCACTGAATTCTAAAGTTTCTGATTTCCCTGCTAGGCCTGTGATCTCGCAGCCCGGAAACGTCGGTGGCGTCTGAAGGCTTACCGTCCACTGGCAGTGTTTTCACAAACTTCAGAAACTCCATTTCAGTAAGATCAATCCCCAAATTTCTTAGCATATTTTCCAGATATTTGAAATCAATCTTTTCACCTAAAAAGTTAGAAACAGTGACAGGTGGGTATATTAACTATCTCAAATTTCAGGTTGAATAACAAAAGTAGAGCAAAGTTCTTCCACACTGCTTTGGATTGGAGGAAACTGGAATGTTAAACATTCCTTTAATAGTCACAGATGCAGATTCTTTTTAAATTCTAGGAAAGTTAAGTTCAGCTTTCTTACTGTAAAATCAGCCCATCAGGTAGCTAATAAAAATAACTTCTAAGAAAGTATTTCATGTTTTTGTTGATGTTGTCAACAGTGCTAACTAAAAATATAAAAATTCAAGGTGCCATTTACTGAGGCAGGTTCTATAGAATGTAGGGTTTCTTGCTAAAACATAGTTCTATAGGTATTGTGTTTGCACTGTTTTTGTCACATTTTGTCAAATTTATGCAATCTAAGAAGTTTTTCCTATTGAATCTACTTTCAGGGCAGTATGGGAAAACAACAGAAAAATACAAATTATAATGGTCTAAAGGCTTCAGTTTGGTAGGAATTCATCACTAACCTGTGAAAAGTTTTGCTTCATCCATCAGGCTTTTGATATCAACTTTCCCATCGGCTGCAAGATGACAAATATCAGAATAAAGATTAGAAACGAGCAAGATTTAGTAATAATTATTATAGTGTTTTTTTCCTGTTCCATTAATGTGAAACAAACAAGGTTTTAATTCCACAAGGAAGCTGTATTGACAATGTAGCTTTAAGATAGTAAAACGTTTAGCCACAAGAGAGTGTGTAAAGGAGATGATCCTGTTTTCAACAGCTTTTCAGCACCTTAATTCTG
This sequence comes from Cricetomys ansorgei, assembly GCA_026225945.1. NCBI lineage: Eukaryota > Metazoa > Chordata > Mammalia > Rodentia > Nesomyidae > Cricetomys > Cricetomys ansorgei. The sequence continues at coordinate 9,626,119 of JAMJFZ010001881.1, forward strand.
GGAGAGTCCTTGTTATTTAGCTAAACTACCAGAACGAAATTTGGAAAGAAATTTACGCTGCATTTAAATACTTTTAGTTTGGAAGATTTCTATTCATATAAAGTTGGCTCATATCTACAATCCATGCAATGTTATAATTAAATTGAACAGACTCCACCGATGCTCTGAATTATACATAGAAGTTATTAAGGTCACATATAGTGGCACAACCTATCTATACCAGATATTTAGAGGTTTGTTTTATTAACTATTTACATATCATTTAAAAGATAAAATTTAAAATATAAGCTATGTTTATACAACGGTACTCATGTATGAAACTCTCAAGAAATGAGATTAAAAACAATAAAAATGAAAAACCTAGCACAAATGAGATTTTACTTTAGTGATATAATCCTTTTTCTGTAATGTTTTGTTGTAATATCTCTTTAACTGGTAAAAAACAAACCTACGTATGTATGCACATATATGTATTGAAGTGTTGTGCCAGGTCTTGGAAAATGAGGTCTAGGTACAACATGCTGACCAGACTTACTGGTATCTTGATCTATGACAAAGTGGTATACTGCTATCTCTTTGAATCTCTGTCTCTCTTTTAAATCAGCTGGAGGAAGGTCTTTGTGAGTTGAAGCCATTTATAGGGAAGTTTGATCTTTATACCATAAGGTGGTCTTTGTTTCTCCACTCTCAATTAATTTTTGAATTGTCCTGCACCTCAGCGCCCTTTCTTTTGTATCTTCCCTTACTTGGTTTTTTTTTCCCTTACGGATCCTTCCACATCCCTAGTGACACCTCTGCAAGATATAGAAGTTAAAGTAAAAGAAGTCATTTTCTGGATGTAAACATCAAGAGGAAGGATTTATTCGTGTGTGTGTGTGTGTGTGTGTGTGTGTGCATGCGCGCAAGCGTGTGTGTGTGTGTGTGTGTGTGTGTGTATATGTGTGTATAGGCCAAAGGACAACCATGGCTGTGATTCCTCAGAAGGTGTCTACTTTGATTTTTGAGACAAGACCTTTCTCTGGCCTAAAACTCACAGGTTATGCTAGGCTGGCTGGCTAGGGAGCCGGAGGTATCAGTCAGCTTATCTCCACTTCTCTAGTGATGAAATTAAAAGTGAGAATATGCTATAATACTCAACTTTTTAACTAAAAAATCCATATAGGTGTTTGTCTGCATGTATGCCTGTGCACCATCTGCATGTCTGGTGCCTGCAGAGATCAGAAGAGGACATTAGATCCTCTGGAACTAGAATTATGGATGATTGTGAGCCACTGTGTGAGTGCTGAGAATTGAACCCAGGTCTTCTGAATGAGCAGAGCCACCTCTCCAGCTTTAATACTCAGCTTTTACAATGTGGGTTCTAGAGACCAAACTCAGGTCTTCATGCTTGTGTGGCAGGTGCTAAGCTATCATCCCAGCCCAAGTCTCAAGTTCTTTAAAAAAATTTTTTTTTCAAATGATTGGTATCAAGTAAGAATTCTGGAGAGATTTGTATGCTTAATTACTCCAGCTTACAATATGGTAATACTAACAGCAATAATAAAACTGATATAAATTGGTTCTCATAAAACTTTATAATTAGGTGTTCTTAATATGCCCTTTCATAGATGAAGAAAGTGAGGCACAGAAAGAACATTAAGATGATAGGAGCACTAAACAGAAGAGAAAGAATTTAAATCAGGCAGCCAGATGCTCCAGGACCTGTGCCTTAAGAGCTTTGTCTTTTATTCTGATGCTGAATGGAAGATGCTCACCACCAATCTTCAGACTTTGTACTAGATCTTTAAGTTCTTTTTCTGAGATGATTAGCTCCATGTTCTTCAGAAACAAGGCCAGTTTAGTAACCTTAATTTTCCCTTCTAAAAAAGAGATACAGGTGAGAGTAAAAATATATTAAATGTGAACATGAATATCTATTAATTATATAATAGTTATTATATTAGTTACACATTATATAATTATAACTAATTATATAATAATATAATAATTAATAATAAATATTAGAATGTAAATATTAAACTAAATATATTAAATTAAATATAAATTAAAATATATTAAATAAATTAAATTAAAATATATTAAATAAATTAAATACAAATATATTAAAATGTGACAAAACAGATGGCCCCCTTTTCCCTATTTGGATAAAAGGATGATTGTTATCAATTGAACTTTCAGATTGATTGACTTTGCTGTCCGTTACATTTTCTGAATAAAAGCAAGTCTTTTAAAATTGTAAATATTTAGATTTCACTTGGGATTCTGATAAACTTTTGGGAATTTCCCAAGGAATGCGGAAAATTTCTCTATAATTCAAAATATAAAATTAAATCCAGCCCACTTATTGGTACTTGTAGGTTTCCAGAAGAGATAAATTTGTAGAAAATAGAACAGAATCTACCAGGTGCTGAAGGAAGGGGAGACAGCAGTGATTCCCTAGCAGTAGAGGGTTTCTGTTCATAATGACTAAAGGCTCTGGAGGTGAGCAGTGATGATGGTTGCACAGCACTGTAAACATCCCTGATGTTACTGGATCATTTAAAATGGTAAAACTTTAACGACAGAGAGAAAGTACTGTGCCTAAAAGAAGAAGGGTTTCATGCCTGAATGCCCAGGAAAGAAAAGCAAACCATGAGCCCTCCTCGCACGTTTGCTTTCATATCACAATTCTTTTACCGTAAAGGGTCTTTAAAGCCTTCAGCAATCTCTTCTTATAGGTTTTTCCAGCAGCTGTAAGAACAAACAATTCAGGCCAAAGGAAATCAATTATTATGACAGTATAAAAATCATTTCAGAAGCATATCTCTAGACTGATTTTCTTCCAATTTAAATTAACGGATAGAAACATTTTAAGACGCAGAACTTTTAAAAGGTCAGCATTTTTTCTCTTTGGCATGTGTTAGTGTAAGAGCAAAAGTTATGTTTTAAATTTTTGTTACTGTGCCTAAGATATCTCTAAAAGAAAAAGACAAATAACCTCCTGGAATGTTGGGTGGGGCTGTTCAGGTGACAATAGTCCTGAATCTCCCTTGCCCAACAGCACAACCTCTTGGATTGTTGGGTAGGGAGTGTCTAGATCCCAAGTTGACCCTACTGCACCAGATGTGCTTGGTCACTTGTAGGCGGGAGATAACCCAGACAGGAGGATAGATGCTTGCCACTGATTGGACCTGGTGGGAAGTACGTTTATGGGTTCTGCCTTTCCAAGTACCTATGCCACATGACTCAGGGCCTTTCTGTGGGAACTCTGGAGGTGACAGGCTCATTCCTGGTACCTCAGAATGGACCTGGTCAGAATCTATCTTCCTGGCTTGCTTGCTTCAAATTTGGCTCAATTGTGGTAATCTTATTCTCGACCTGATTTGGGATTTACACTAGGAAGACTTTCTGCTGCTGTGAGATTAACCTGAAAAAATTAACTTAAGGGAGGAAAGATTTATTTCAGTTCACGGTTTCAGGGGCTTTAGATCATGCTCCACCAGCCCCATGATTCTGAAACAGATATGAGTGAGAACATCACAGCAGAAATGCTTGACATATTTGAGACGCTTTCCTCATGGTGGCAGAGAAGTGGAGAGAGACAGACAGCAAAAGACAGAGAGACAGAGTGAATGCATGCCTATCAAGAGGCCTTTCACTTTCTTCACCGTTTGTTCCATCTGTTACCCCCAGATGACTAGGTAGGTGACACATTCAGGATGGATCCTCTCTCTCTTTCTCTCTCTCTCTCCTCTCCCCCCTCTTTTTCTCTCTTTCTCTCTCTCTCTTTGAGGCAGTGTTTCTCTGTTGTAACTCTGACTGTCCTGGAACTCACTCACTCTGTAGACCAGGCTGGACTTGAACTCAGAGATCCGCCTGCCTTTCCCTCCCGAGTGCTGGGATTAAAGGTGTGAGCCATTACTGCCCAGTTGATTTCCTCTTTTGTTAATTATTTCTGGAAATACTCAAAGGCACACTGGTATATCTACTTTATTAATCTCCCAGACACGTCTCAAAATGACAATGAGGATTAGCTATCACATCGTGCAAAGCCAACATGACGCCGAGTATATACTCTATCCTCTTTCCCTTTGCTTTTACATTCTGAGGCCTAGTACATTGCTCACTTCATTTTCCTTGCCTCTTTGCTTAACTTTAAGTATTCCTGTAAAACTAAGAGTAACAGTATTCATTTCTTGAAATTGAGTTATAGTATTTCCAAATGAGGAACTAACTGTACAATTGAATATGTCTTTTTTCAGGTAGGATTAAGCGCTACTGTTTTTGACAGGCTTTTTCACTGAGAATCAAACAGGACAGCGTGTTTGTACAAAAGCACACAAATCCAAGCTCCCCAAAAGGTTACACTGAGGGAGTTTTTAATAGCAGAACTACAGATGTTTTAGGCTGGATAATTCTTGTGTCCAGGGCTGTCTTACTCACTGAAACTTGTTTATTACTCTATGGGTGTTATTAATCCACTGGTAACCAACTAGTTACCAGTGTCACCATCAACCCACCCTGCCAGCTGCAACAACAACTGTCTCTAGATGTTGCCAGGGTCTGCTCAGGAGAAAAACTGTCCCCTGCTGGAAATCACAGTTGTGTATATTTTAAACACTTACTGTTAGATGGCAAATTTTCCACCAGTTCAGAGAATTGGTCATCTGTAAGTTCTATCCCCATGTCTTCCAGAACATCTTCTAAATCATCCATATCAAAAGACCCTCCTATAAATAATAATAAAAGCCTAAGAATTTTAAAGATTACTTAAACATTATCATCTTAGCATTGTTCTCAACTACTGTATCAAGAGCAAAACTTCAACAGAAACACAGGTAAAAAGTTTCTTCTCATAACAACAGGGCAAGAATAATACAGTGAACACCTGTGTAGGGAATAAAACTATGAATCAGAATATTTTAGGTGGCCTATATTCATACATTAGCCAGTAAAACTTAAGTTAGTCTTTTGTAATGTTCTATAGCCTCAGCTGAAGCTTTACTTAACTGATTAATCATGAGTCATCTAAACTCAGTAGTTATAAATTATGTTACTGAGAAATACTTAAGAGAAAAATGACTTGCTAAAGGCAGGCAATCAAATTTTTGCATAGAGGGGCTGACTGGAGAGACAGCTGAGTGGTTAAAGGACTTGCTGCTCTTACAGAAGATCTGGGTTTGATCCCTGGCATTGACATAGGAGCTCATAGTTATCTGTAATTCCAGTTACAGGGGATCTGATACCCACTTTAGGTTTTCATGGGCACCAGTCACACACATGGTACACATACATGGTACATAAAATTTTTGTTTTTGCACAGAAATAGTAGCTAAAACATAGCTAATTCATATTTTAACTCCAGGAGTTTGAGATAATCCACTCATTAATAAAAGAGAAGATATCTAAATAATGGTAGTAACTATAAGAAAAGTGTCATAAATTTAATTTAGTAGAATCATTTATGTTCTTAGATTCATTCTTAATAGTTTGTCACTTACCTCTAGTTTCTCTTACTGCATCTAGAAGCTTACTGAGAACAATTTTCCCACCATCTATTAGAAAAGGCACAACCAACTAGATGATATATATATTTAAATACATGACATGCTTATTTATAATTCAGTCAAAATATAATCTTTTTATTTTATTTCCCAAAATTTATATTTAATTTATAATTAATAGAACATAGGAATTCATCCAACAGAATAAGACCATCTATGTCCTGGTTCATATAACCTCCCATGTTCTAAGTGCTATTTTGCCTTAGAAAGAGTATACAATTTGATTTACACTACCAATAAAGCTCCATCAGTGCTCGTCACAAATGGAAAAATGTTATCTTGTGCTTAAAACACTCCTTCCTTATATTTCCAATTACTATGGCTTTCTAGATACTTATTTCTTTATATTTGAGTCAACTACTAAAGCATTTTACTGTTTTCCATAAACTTCCTCATTAAAATATTTGATAATTCATCTGTTGAATATGTAAAACATTATTACTATGAATCAGTCTATATAATAATTGGCTTTGGAGGTATGTGTGGGACACTGCTCGTGTCTAGAAATAAGTCATAACTAACAGAAGTCTAAGTTGGCAATGCTCTTTCATGTGCCCAAGCACCACAGCCTCAGCCCTTCCTAAGCCCCAGGAAGTAAACTGTGTCAGCCTAACGGCAAAGCTTAGATGGAGAGAAAGGGAATAAATAATAATAATAATAATAATAATAATAATAATAATAATGGACAATAGAACTGAGAAAATAAATTTTGATTCTTTGAAAAGATGAATAAATTTGGCAAATCTATTTTTTAGATTTTTAGCTGCCATGATTTTTAGAAAGACACCAAACTATACCATAAAGTAGAAAAGGGAAGAATGTTTCCTGACACTTGTTAGAAAGCCAGTACTACTCCAGCACCAACGTCAGATAAAGACAGAACTACAGGCTACTCCCCTTGTTGAACACGAACACAAAATCTTCAGTAAAATATTTATAAATTTCATTTAAGAACACACAAAAAGGTCATTTACCATGATTAGCCTGGCTTCATTCAAGAGATGAAGACATGGTTCAATACATGCAAATCAACAAAAGTAATACTTTGCATAACTGAAGACAAGGACACAAATCACATGATCACTCAAAAGAAATAGAAAAAGACATTGAGAAAACCTAACCTCCCTTCATGATAAAAGTCCTAAAGATACAAGGGATGGATATAGAGAGAACATATCTCAACATAATGAAACATTATGAATTCTTTCTTGGCCCTGTTGAATTTTTATAGTTTCCAGAAACATCTAAGTTGGGCATATATAATAGACATTTTGAGGTAATCCTTTGAACTTCACAAACATTGAGACGTTATATACTTCAGCCTCACCTTCAACTAGAAGACTATCTCTTAGATCTTTCTGTTCTGTCTCTGTGAGTTCAATCCCCATGTTGCTAAGTGCTTTGTCCAGGTCACTGAGATTAACCGTCCCTCCTTAGAAAAAATGAGACAGAGAAATGGCTTCAGCACATTCGAGATACTGCTACACTTGCATCTTATTTAATAGATGTTATTGCCTAAGAGGTGTGATGGAAAAACAATGATACAATAAGCTGCTAGTAGAACAATTATGAATGAAACCTGTTTCACTGAACGTTAACTGGAAGACAAAGGAACCATATTTAAAAAATATACACCCTTTAAACTAAAAGAGAAGCAACTTATGTTGATGTCAGAAGCAGTAGAGGCTATTTTTGGTCATGAAAGCCGAGACAATTTGACACAAAGTTATAAAATAACTCTTTCTATACAAAAGTAAATTTCAAATGACTTTTTTCCTTCTGGTAAAGCTTGGGAAAACTCAAGGCTATATGCAGAAATACAAATAAGGATATTTCCTAATAAAACCAATATGTAAGGAAGCACAGGTGACTAGTAAGTTTCTAATATTTATAATATTATGAATACAGACATAAGAATTTAATATTTGAATTGTTACCTTTAAGAGCCATTACAGCCCCCATTATATCCCTCTGATATAACTTTCCAGAATCTATGAGGAAAAGTAAACTCATGTCAGAATGAAGACCATGTAGATAACATGTTTTATGACTACAGAAGCCACTTTTCAAATTTACTCTAAAACGGAAGTTGGAATGGCAAGCCTTGTACAAGTGACAAGTCTCTATGAGCTTCACGTACTAGGACCACTCTCAAGCACCATCACCATCACTGCCTCTACCACCATCACCATGGCCACCAGCACAGTGTCCTATCACAGCAGCGCAGTCATGAGCGTCTTGCTAGTATTCAACCATATACCACTTTCCAGGGTGCTTTTTCTCATTTAATTCTCACTCCATTTTGAAGACGTAGAACTCAGGATGTAGAGAAGTTAGAAGCAACTTGTCCAAGACAACTCAGTGGCATGCAGTGGAACCAGGATTTGAATCCAAGGACACACTCAGAATTCTTATCCTCTTCATTACATTGTTGCTTCCCTTTATTCCCACCTTTCTCCTTTCTAATTCTTGTACCAACTCTCCACTCTCCTCAGTCTCCTTTCTCTCACCATAACTACGCTTCATAATTTGGGATAAAAATTAAGTTATAGTAATTACTTTCAACTGAAGGTTTTAATGATTTAATAGGTAAAATTTAACTAACAATTGCATGGCTTCTGCATACTCTAGAATCTAATTAATTAGTTAATAGAGTTCTAGAATTATCATAGAAAGTTCCTGTAAGTGCTCACAAATAGCCATAAAATGAAGCCCTTTGGAATGCTGAAGAGGTAACTGCATGGCTCACCATCAGTAGACAGAGTTTTCTTGAGCGCTGAGCATTCTTCATTTGTTATTTGAATCCCCAGCTTTCTAAGACAATTTTGAAGACCACTTGCATCAACCCTGATTCCTTTAAAAAAAGAAAATGCAATTACTTGAGAATTTAAAGACCCACTTAATGATTTCAAATGACGTGATACCCATGCCTGTCTAAAAAGTCAACCAAAATGCAAGGGAAGAATGAAATGATCTGTTTTTATGGAAAGGAAAAAGGAAAAAAAGAAGGAAAAGAGGGAGGAGGAAGAAAAGGAGTTGAGGGGAAAGGAAGAAGAAGAAAAGAAGGGGAGGAGGAAGAAGAAAGAATAGATTTAGTGGATAAATCATTAAAATCATTTATCTAGTTTATTAAGAAGTTCTCTTAAGTCTAAAGTGAAGACATGCTGAATTTTGGCTGCATAAATGACTGGTAACCAGAACAACACAGATGAGTGATTTAAGCATTCACATTATCCCCAGGTACTTTTTGACCTGACTTATGTGAGTAAGTGGTTGCAGTTACAAGGGCAATGATTTTATTTACTATGATATTTACTATGCCTACCTGAATTTTGAATAAACAATGCTCTACTGCAACTGGTATTTTTAGGAAACAAATTACAGAGTGAAACAACATGCTGTGAACACACAACCCATTGATCTATTTTTAAAAGTCTGTACTGTGTAATGTCCAACTGTAGTGAATACAATCTCAACAGCAATAAAACCCCACACATTTTTTAAGTCAGTGACTGGGCAGCTAGAAAATGTAAGTAAAAACAGCTCACAGCTCAAGGATGGCAACTTCGTGGTGTTTACTCACCAGGGAAGCGTCTCTCTTCATCCACTATTCTTTCAAGAGGGACAGTCTCATCAACTACAAAATAATACAAATCACCAACATAGATTAAAAATTTGATACAAAGAAAACCCCCAAAAATGCACCTTCTAAGGCTTTCTCTAGATTTGTCTTTGCAATTTTACTTAATTTGTTTTTCAAGGTTGAAAGGGAAAAATTGTTCTACATGTTAAAATTCCTATAACAATCACCTTACTCTGCATTTTCTTTCTTTCTTTTCTTTTTTTTAACTCTGGGTCCTCTGTGTACTTCTTAGTTACTTGAAATTGAATTTCAAGTCTTTCTTTGGAATTAAATTCTTTTTGGCTTGGAAACAGTAGAGTATATCTTCCTCTTTAATATACAGATGAAACAAAACCTAAAACTGGTTCATATCACATGCTGGCAGTCCAGCTGGACTGTCCAACCTATAAATAACTATTAACATTTTCATTTGATTTAGAATGATTTGCATTATAAAATTTTTTAGGATAATCTACCTAATTATGTTACTTAGCAATTAACTTTCCACACTGCAGAGGCCTATTAAGTTCAATTAACTTTCCATACTGTAGATGCTTGCTAAGTTCAATAAAATATGCTTATTGAGTACTTCTTTTGTGCTTGGCCCTGCTTCTTTAACACATAGATACATGGAATGAAAGCTTGTATGGACTATTAGGGTGGTGATAAATGATACTAAATCTGAGAAATGACACAGAGAATGCTGATGAAATTTAAAGAGAAGTTAGGAGAGGTCTCATGGAGGTGACATTTGCAAAGACCTAAAGATGAGGGAATTGACCAGGTAGATGTCTGAGAGATGGATATTTCAGAGTCAGCAAAAAGGCTTGAGAAGGCAGCATGACTGGCTTGTGTGTCTGGGGTGAGTGTGTCTAGAATGGGCTAACCCTGGAAAGCTAGTAAGAGATTTCAGAAGACTAATGAATCACATAGAACCTTCTAAGTCATAGTAACGACTCTGTCTTTAACCCTGGGAGAAACTAGGAAGCTTTGAAGGGTATTCTGAGCACAGGAGTTTCATGTTGTGATTTGTACATTAACAAGATAACTCCAGCTGCTATGTAGAGAACTGGATCAATATTCAATCCTTAAATTATTATTATTGGCTCTGTCTTCAGAACTGTAGCTTTCCACCACAATTGCTAGCTCTAACACAACATCCCTGTCCAAGTTTCATCCCTCCTCTGGATTATTGTAGTGTCTTCTAACTGTTCTCTGTTCCTACCCTTTCCGCCTACCCTTTCCTCTACATAGCATCCAGGGCATACATGTGGCACACAGAAATAACATACACTGCAAGCAAAACACCCATACACTCTATATTGCTAGTAGTCTTACAAATTTCTCCATACACACGGAGAGCATTGCACCATGCCATATAAGGGTGAACTGATGAGGGTGAGGCTGATTGCATTTACAGGAAAATCCCTCTGCTCCTGAGATGCTCAGTGAGGTAAAGGGTTACCATCCCTTGGCAGATTCTGAATCAGGTCCTTAAGTTCCTTTCCTTCGAGTTTCATGCCCATGTTTCTCAGAATAGGATCCAGTTTATTGGTATTAACAGTCCCTCCATGTGAAAGACATAGGCATATGAGCAAAATTTAAGGGACAAAAAAGTTTCAAAATTATTAAATTTTATACATTGTTATAATTTTCAGCAGAAGGATCAAGAACCCACAGCTCAACAAATATTAACAATAGCAAAGAGAATCCATGATGGACTTAATAACAGAAACTTTTCCATGTGAACCCAGCCTCCAGCACTCACCCACACAGTGCATTGTCAGTTCAGCAGTGGGGATGACAGTCTTGTGGTTTGGTTTGGTTTCTGCCAGGATGTACCATTTATCTATTTATTTATTTTCCTGAAGCTTCAGATCCTTTTTACTAATGGCCAAATGTCCCACATAAATCAATATTTATTCTTTTCTTTTTTAACATTCCAAATGAAGTCTACTTCATTTGCTTTTCCTCTAAGTACCATGGTTACTAGAACATGGGGTTTCTTTCTAAGATGCAACAACAAAAGCAAAGAGAGAAAATGGCAAATAACCCACAAGACAAGAGAAGTCTGAGTGTAATAATCACAGCATCCACAATTTGGTGACAAAGAAACAGAGATTTCAGATCTGTGTGTCATCATGGCTATCACTCACCTTTAAGAGACTTCAGACTGTCCATCAACCTGTTTTGATAGACCTTTCCGTCATCTGTAAGAAATGTGCATTTCAGATCACAGACATATGGCAAAATATAAAAACTATAATTAAAAAGACTTATTTGATTATGTATATACATGAGGCTAACTGAAAGTGATAAGATAAAGGAACAGAGACGGTTTTTAGTACATTCCTCCTCCTCATGAGCAACGGCAGTGGTTAGCTCTGGCTAACTCGTTTGCGTTCTTCTTCACAGCTTTTGAAACTAATCTATTTCTTCTCTATTTTACTTGTCCTGAACTGTTTCTTAATTGCAATTTAGTGCTTGGTCTTTCCACTCAGGTTGCAGCACAGGTCTGTGCAAAGGATCTCAAGAATTATCTCTTTCGGCCACAATCACATAAAGGTAATTTTAAAGCTTGCTACCAACAGGGACTAGAGAGATGGTTCAGTTGGTAAAGTGCTTACTGAGTGGGTCTGAATTTGTTCCTCAGAATCCATGGTGGGGAAAACGCACATTTGTGATGCCAGCCAGCACTGGGGAGGAGGAAACAGGAGGATCGCTGGGGCTCACAGGCCAGCCAGATAAGCCTGGAGAGTTCATATCTCCCCTACCCCCATGCACGTACACATGCACACATACATACACATACATGTGCATACACACAAGCTATCCCCCCGCCCCCAGACAGGGTCTCACTATGCAGCCGTGGCTGGTCTGAACTCTCTATTAGCACTAAGTTCTTTTAAAAAACTAATGCTAGCATTTGACATTCTCACCACTGACTGGCAGAGTTTTTAGCAGCTTCAACAATTCGTTTGTACTGAGTTCGATCCCCATTTTTTTCAGAACATTTTCCACATCAATGATATCAATATCTCCTCCTTCAAAAACACAAAATGAAATAATTTAAATACTTCCTACATCTAAAACACATATAAAACCCATCTCATCTCAACCTATTCCATATTAATATTACAGTTTGATAAAGAGTAAGGACAGAGTGTACCACACCCCACCCCACAATTGGATTTGTGAATAAACATTTTGTTTAATGCTAGTGAAATGCTCCATTTCATACTAATAAAAGTAAGATAACAGCTGGGTGGTGGTGGCACACGCCTTTAATCCCAGCACTCAGGAGGCAGAGGCAGGTGGATGTCTGTGAATTCGAGGCCAGCCTGGACTATAGAGTGAGTTCCAGGGCAGCCAGACTTACAACAGAGGAACTCTGTCTTGAAAATTTTTTTAAAAAAGTAAGACAACAAAGTGAGTTAAAACCTGGTGTGGACTATCATCAACACACAGGAAAAAGAGGATTATACAATTTCCTAGTGAATCGGGACTTTATTAACCAAGTAAGTATGTCATCATATCAGGTCATGTTTCTGAACATCTTTAAATAATAAAGTCACCTGAAACTTTATCAGATTTTTTTACTCTATCATTTAATGATTTAATCTAAAAATTGCTTTTCCCTCCATTTTGGAACACTTTCATGTCATATGTAAATATCAAACATCTTTCTACCAAGACACAAAACTAAAAATTTATTATAAAACCAAAGACAAAAAACAAAACAAAAACAAAAACATAGTTCTAGGACATTAGATAAGTTAGATAAAAAATTTTGCCAAAAAAGATAAGGTAGTAAGACAAACTAAATATAATTTATACCCTTTGATTTATATTAATTTATTACCTATAATAGTTTCCACTTCATCCATCAACTTAGGAAGTTCAATCATCCCACTGGCTATAAGAAAAGGTTAAAAAATTAGAATGATTCAGTACAATGGAGTGGTATTCAACCATAAAAAGAATGATATTATATCAGTTCAACCAAACATATGGACCTGAAGGACATTATGTTAAATGAAATTAATCAGAGGCAGAAAGAAAAATTCCACAGCCCACCACTCCTCCAACTCTCATATGTGGGTTGTGTTTTAGAAAGGCCAATAGAAATGTCTGAACAGTGACTCCTGGAGGCTCTGATGGGTGGATAGTGAAGGGAGCATTGGAGATTAGATGGCAGGTGTCTCCATATACAGACAAATAAGTTCCAGAGTCCTGAAGAACAGCTAGGAACCTATAGCTCACAGCAACCTAGAATATGTTTTATTAATTACTAGAGGAGAAGAAATAGATGGATCTAAATATGAAGTAATAGTGAGGACATGGAGATGTTAAAAATATGTGTGTATTATCACACTGCATTCCAGTAATCCCGTAATTCATACAATTAAAATGTTTTTTAAAATGATCAGATTCAGAAAAATGATGGCATCATGATAGGCATGTTGTTCCTCTGCTAAGACATCTGCACCCTGCAGTTGTGCCCGACATCACACTTCGATATACAGATCTTGGATATGAGGGATTCTCTAACAGTAAATAGTACTCTTTCCCCTGATTCAGAGCTTTGCAAACCATGGTCCAGAGGCCACGTCCAGTCCAGATTTTTTTTTTGTCACTTACAATCCGAGTTGCCTTTTCATTTTTAGCTAATTGAAACCCCCCAAAAACCATTTGTGCCTCATAAAAATGACTAAAGTAGTGTCCATAAACACTTATTGGGACACAGACAATGAAGTCATCTGCTTTATTATAGACATTATCTATGTCTGCTTTTGTGCTATAATAGCCGGCCTGGGGACTTATTACAGAGATCATGGGGTCTCAAAAGCCATATGTCCTAGATAATAAGGTTGCAAGTTGAGATTTCCCCAGCTTTACAGGCTTTAGAGAAACCGTTATTGATAGTTGCCATATTCTGTGATCCTGCTCAATTGTGATATAGCCATAAAGCCTATATTCCACTGTATAATCAAAGAGAAAATGATAATATCTTTGTATTGGGAGCATGAAGGCCCTTGTGCCCACAGATCTCCAGGGAAGCCAGAAATGTTAAGCACACAGGATTGTCCTCTCAAAGAAAAAGACATATAACCTGTTTTTCCATCCGGAAGGCTGGGAATTGGAGGTGACTAGCAGCCTTGTGATCAGCATTACCTGAAGGGCCAGGCCACGTTAAACTCCCACATCTAGGAACTGAGGAGTCTAAAGCCCATATGACTTCTACAGTGTCTATGTGACGAAGACCACGCTAGATCCTCTCCTAGGCCCTTGAGCTAGTACAGGTAGCCTATCTCTAGAACCCATCTTCTTGGAAGGAATCACACGTACTTTGAGTTGTATTTTGTTGTAGTTATGACTCCTTGAGCACCATGGATTGTACTACACCAGGTAACTTTTTTTCCAAATTGTACTTGTACTATGTTTAACTATGCTGGTAATAAACTGCTTGGTGTCACACTCCTAAAATTTGATCCAGCCTGACTGACTAAGTTGGGCTGCATTGAGTCTTCATTCTTACCTCTTTGTGGATCATTTTGCTGCTGGCATGATGCCTGCAGGGACCCCCTCTACACACACATCTTTGCTAATTTTTCAATATTCCCAATATTAATTTAGAAAAATTTTCAGTTCTTATGGCAATCATAAATTACTAATCAAACATGACTACTCTAATCTTTGAAGCAACTGTATTCACCTTGTCATAGGCCAAATTTAAATCTTACTGTCCATTATTTTTATTTATTTAATCATCAAATATTAGTTTGTCAGTCAGGTAGTCCCTAAGAAGTTATGTGGGATTTCAAAGAGTCACAAGGATTTCAGAGAGCTACTTGGCTTTGCTATATATACTTCCACAGAGTGGCTCACAAGAAATTAACCATCTCAAATAGATTCACTTTATTTATATGGAAAAAGTTAGATTGGTATGGTTTCAGACTCATGTTCCTATTGTCCCACAGGACAACGCTGAACAAGATGGTTGAGGTGACAAGTGGTGGGCACAGTGGGTTATTCTGCTGCTGAGTAGAGCATGCCAACCTTGAGATGTCAGATTTATCAGAGAACCAGTTGGAGTGATGCACACCTGTAACCTGAGAAGTTGGGAGGCTGAGGCAGGAGCATTATTGAATTTGGGGGTCACAGTCTCTGTCCCAAGCCAGGGTCAGCCACCTGTCCTCAACAAGCCAGTTAAGAGAACCAAATTAGTAGAGGGAAGCAGAAAAGGGGGATGTATTCAATGTGACCATGGTGAGAAGAGAGGTAAAGAGATCCACAGTCCTTCTTTAGGATCCTGAAGAGAGATTCAGGTAGAAGGCTAACAACATGCACATCTAAGTAGTCTTAGTAAAGCTGTGGTCCTGAGAACACTGACCTATCATTGTCTGGGCTTTAGTCTCATCCTGTAAGGTGGTCTGACAAGTTGTTAGAACCATGTAACTCTCTCTCAAGGAGACAAATTTCCCTTCTGGCTGGCCTTTTCCTTTTCCTAGCATGAGATTACTAGGGGGAAATTCCCATTTACTCGGGACCCACTGGTTCACCTGTCTGGCAGGCGGACTGAGAGTAACAATGTCAGAGTTAGCAAAGGCACTGAGTCAGTTATTGAGAGCCTCTGCCCCTGGAAGGAAGGGTGAACCCAACTGAAATGAAGAGAGAAACCATTAGCAGAGAATGGAAACTAATTAAACAGTGAGCAAACAGGAGGAAATAGGTAGTGAACTTGAAGGCAATTAAATGGAAACTAAGATAATCTGAAGAACTGAGAGAAAAAAGGAAAAGGAGCTTTAGGGAACTGAGGCACATACAAGATTCAGGCATGTTGCATTGTTGGAGTTCTAGAAAAAGAGAAAAAACAAACAAACAATAACAACAAAACCCCATTAAAACCGGACTGATCCCAGGGCTGGGAGAATTTCTTCCCTATGGATCTGTGAAAAAGTCATGTAACAAAGAGCATACTACATTCCAAGCAGAGAGGGAGACATCACTGAATCAAGATTTAACAAGTGAGCTAAAATGGGAAAAACTGAAAAGGGACAGAGCAGCCAGAGCACCAACTTAGGCTCCCTTGGTAAGCCTCCCAGAAGATAAATTGGCTGGAAGTTCTAGCCTGTTTAGCTCATAGTTCTGGAAAGTGTGAAAGCCAGAGGGGAGGAATATTTGATGTGATAGTGCCTCTACTTGTGTGGCAAGGCAACACTAGAAAAGAAACATATCTTGGCACCCACCACATCTCAGAGACCTGTAGCCAAGTGCCACCTTGAGAGGGTGGCTATTGTTGAGGCCACGCTACTCTAGGGACCAGGAAACGAATCAATCTCAAGTCAGGGACTCACCCTGTCACAGTATGTAGGTGAGAGATGGCCACAAAATGAGGAGGGCGGGTCAGAGGCAGACTTATAGTTCCCAGCAGCAGAATGCTTGGAGGGTGTGATGCCTGGTAGCCCTGCCCTCTGGGGCCAGGGGCACCACCAGTTCCTGGAGAGTGCTACAGACTTGAGAGCTCTGAAGCCATCACTACTGGGTTTCTCCCTTATAGTGCTGCCTCCTGGCCAGCCACATACAGTTTAGTACTGGGCAACTCTTGAGCTGTAAGCCTTGGTTCTGCAACACCTCTTAATTTTTACACTCTCCTCCTTCCTGCACTCTGGTTTATTGCTGAAAAGAATCTAGAAGTACTGAGACTCATGTGTAGAGTATGGGTTTCTTCAGGGCCTCTCTCCATACAGAACTCAGTACTTTGTCTTCCCCATTTCCTGAAGCTCGTGGGGAACACCTCTCAGCTGGGATGTTTGCTGCTGCATATACAGACTGGTGGGCTTGTGCAGGAAGAGGGAACTTGCCTGACTTGTGCTCAGGCTGCAAAGCTCACTGAGGTGAGGATGTCTCACCCCATCAGTGGCTCCTGGTAAGCAAAAAAGGGAAACTTCTGAAGTGGATCCAACCCTAAAGGTGCCAATTGACCTTCTAGCCCCTCAGCCTGTATCAGTAATAACTGAAACAGACTCCATCACCCAGCACACCTGGCAGACTCTAAAGAAAACAGCTTCGTTGTTTTTGTTTGTTAAATACATTTCCTCTTGTAGTTTACTCTTTCTTATGTGAACTTCTGTCCCTAACTTCACTTCATATCCAAGATGACCCCGCAAGCCAATACTTGAGGAGAAGGGAGAAAACAAAAAAAGGTTTTTGTGGTTAAGGATGTGTCTAAAACCTTAGTATCTTTCACATTTCATCAGGCAGAATCATTATTACCACAGGTAGTTTCAGTGGAGGTAGGAAAATGTAGTGTTCATCCTAGCCATGTACAGCCATGTACTCAACTGGGAAATGAGCCTTCTGACGCTGAGGAGGAAGGAGCGATAGGATATGGAGAGTTGGATGGGTAGGAGGAACGGTACCTACAATTCTTAGACAATACAGGATGCTTTAAATGTTATTCCTTTTGTTAAATTTCTGAGTGGAACTGGCTGAAACTAGAAGACATTTTAAAAAGATGTATTATATTTTTAGTTATGCATACGTATGTCTGTATGGGGTATATACACGTGAGTTCAGATGCCCATGGGGGCCCGAAGAAGGCAATGGAGCTCATAGAGTGGTGCTTCTCAACCTATGGGTCGTGACTTCGTGTCACCTAAGACCATCTGCATGTCAGATATTTACATTACAATTTGTAACAGTAGCAAAATTACAGTTATGAAGTAGTAACAGAAATAATTTTACGGTTGGAGGTCACCACAGCAGGAGGAACTGTACTTAAAGGTCACAGCATTAGGAAGGGTAAGAACCACTGCCTTAGGGCCAGAGTGCTAGGCAGCTGTGAGCTGCCCCACATCAGTGCTGGGGACTGAACTCTGGTCCTAAGCAGAATCATTACATGATCCTAACCACCCAGTCGTATCTCCAAGCCCAGAAAAATAATTTGAAGTTTCAAACATACTTTGCTCTTGTGTGACCAACATCTAGAAATGCCATGAGAGTAACACAGATTGGATGTTTGCTTTGGAGTTGGCTTAAAGGATAGGTAGAGTGGTATGAAATTGACTTAGGTACGACTTAGAAAAAAAATCTCATTCATTTTCTTCATTTACCAATTAATTTATTTCCACTGTATTTTTAGTAGTTTTTTAGAATATTTAGTTTTTTGTTCTGCTCACTCTCAGCCAGTTTCACCATGTCTTTCGCTATCACGCAGTCGTATTGTCTGCCTTGCTTCATCATCGTCTTCATACTGCTTTCCCTTTTGCTCATTTTTTCTTTTATTTAACCTTGTTTCTTTTCTCTCCCCTTGCCCCCTCCTTTATCTCACTCTTACTACTTATACTTTATCATTTTTCCTATCTTATTCTGCCATGTTTTTACTGTTTCCTTTCCCATGGTGATTGGTGGTGTAACAATTGGCCCAACTGATTTCAGCTTAATTTCTATATTTGGTTTGTTCTGGTGTTGTTGCTGATGCAGTGATTTCTTCTTTTTTCTGTCAGTGATAGTGGACATTGAGCCCGTAAGAGAAAGATGGTCACTAAAGAGATCCCCATACAAAACCTAGAAGAGGTATCTATCTGAATATATATACAATCTCAACTGAGAAACACATGAAATACAAAACTAAAACCCAGTCCACCACAGTGAGTAGGGCATCGTGGGACAGATCATTCACCTCATGGTGATTAAAGAAAAGGAGACTCATGACTCCCCTTCCCCTTTATTCTATGGAGTGTCACCCACATTTTTGGGTGTCTTTGCTCCTCAGTTAATCCTCTCTGAAAATACGCACACAGACATTTCACAGGTGTGTCTCACCCATCTCTAAATACAATTCTAAATACAAGCAAGCTGACAGTGAGGACTGACCATCACAAGGTGACCTTGTCAAATGTATTGGGAGAAATGGGAAGGACACCTACCAAAATGGAAGGATGAGTCTGACCAGTGAGTTACAAGAAAAACCAGGGCCTGTGTGTCTGAGTGAAGGTTTAAAGTTAAAAAATAAATGAGAGTTTCCCAAGTGAAATGAGTATATGCATCATCCGAGGGAGGGAGGAGGAGGAGGAGGAGGAGGAGGAGGAGGAGGAGGAGGAGGAGGAGGAAGAAAACGGCATGAACAAAATTAAAGACAAGAGATCAAGAATTCTTGCATGTATTTGTCATTAAGACTGTGGAAGGACGTGATTATTTTGATTAAGAGGTAAGCAAAGGATGATCCTGGAAAATATATATTGTCACATAAAGGCATGTTTTCTCTTAGGTTTTGACAATTCCTGAAAAAAAATGTGCTTGTATATGAACTAGGTCTGAATTTTAAATCATTCTAGAAGCTCAATGGGTGTGTTGCAAAAGGAGCAGGAGGGGAGGCACAGGGAGGGAAAGCAGTGGTGGTAATGGAGAAACAGTTTAGTGGTTGAGAATGCACACAGCTCTTGCAGAGGAGTCAAGTTCAGGTTTCATAAATCACAACCGTCTGCCATCTCAGCCCCAGGCTACCTGACGCTTTCTTCTGGACTCTGTGACCACTACACTCACATGTACATACTCACACACAGCCATATACACATAGCTTAAAGTTAAATAAATCATAAAAAATGAGGCTGGAGACTTAACTGCTGGAGTTGTCTGCTAAAGGATTGTGGGGTGAGAATAATTACAGGTTTCCTTCATTATGCAAAATAGGCCTTTGGATGAGAGGGTGGAGTTTTTGTAACACCTGAGGAGCTTCTGTATCAATAAAAACACCTGAGATCAGAGGATCGGGGTTCTGCTGTCCAGTATGGCATTTGCCATGACAGACAGTTCCCTCTGCTAAGTCGGGCAGGTTTGAATCTATGAAATGTCTCCGTGTCTTTTTTTTTTTTTTTTTAACTGAGCTCACATAGCAGCAACCTGCTACACACACACATAAAATAAAATGTAAATAATAATAATAAATTGAAAAAAACATACAAAATCTTTTCAAAAGAGAATATAGAGAGAACAGTTATGTTGCTTTTGTGTGAGTATAAACTGGAGGTGACAGGCTTGAAATATAGTCTGATAGTAGAAGAACAGAACTTAGGGACAAACTGAGGAAGTACACTTGAGCCTCTAAGAGAATTTTCAGAGTAAGGAAAGAATGGCAGAGAGAATGACAGTGCAGTAAGTTTGGAGAAATACGTGGTGAATCATCAATTGAGACGGTACCATAGAGTAAGCTTGAGAGGAAAGGGAATGGATTTCAACTTGGAAATGTTGAGACTGAGTTTCTAAATGATCATTCAAGGGTTAGGTCTGGTTGGCAAGCAGATGTCCAAGTCAGAAGCTCAGCACAGACTGGAACAGAGACACAGGACACATGTTCGTAATGGGATGGGGCACCAAAGGGATTGGCTGAGGAAGATTGTTTATTGCGGCCAGGATTTCTTGAGTCTTGTGTTTTGCTCTCTGAACGTCTGTTCCTTAACCAGTTTTTGAAGGTTAATGGCACTCCTGGATTTACTGTCAGGTATATCTTATCTACTTTGAGATGGGATTGATGGCTTTTGATTTTATTGAGCAGGATTTTGTTTTGTGTTCCTCAATGTCTCTTTGACGGAAAAAAAAAACTATAGAAATCCTTAAACAGCTTCGTGAAGACACAATAAGAGACACACAGCAGTTCTGTAATGCTCACCGTCAGCTGGCAGGGTTTCCTCCAGGTCTTTAAGCTCTGCTTCTGTGAGTTTGATCCCCATATTTTCCAGAACAAAGTCTGTGTTACTGACACTAACTCTCCCTCCTTTGAAAAACATTAAATTAGAAACGCACAAAAGTAAATAATTTAAAATATTATTTTAACAATTATATACCATTGTTTTATTTAATGAACATGTGCTACTTTTAGAATGAAAAAAACCATAACGATTCACATATTTATATTAGTATTCTGACTCACAGTATGAATACTAAATTAGTAGTTTGACTTTATGCTCAAGAGAACAGATAAAGTTAACAGAGTTAAAACATTTAAATCAGAGACTGTTTCCCTAAGGTTTGTTGTTAGGTCAAACTCACACTGGAAAATACTTACTGGAGTTACTAACGCCTCTTTACCAGCTGGTACCTTTGAACAATGAAGCCTACTTGTGTTTTCTGAAGCTTTGAGTTAATTATTATCACCACTGCTTGCTGTATTAAAAACAAAGCAAAACAGGAACTTTTACCTTTCTTTTTGCTTTGCCTCAGAAATACTTGAAGTAATTCTTTTGGAGTAAAATTTGGGAAATTTCAAATTTATTTTGGTTTAAGCAAAGATACATCTAGAACACTATTTGAAAAATTACTTATATACTTAAAAATAAATTAAGCATAAAATAAAAAATAGCCTAAAAACAGAAACAGGAGTTCCTATCTAATGAATTATTATTTATACCATGAGATTTTTGTGAAAGTTCTGTTTTCTTACTAATTCTCTAACTTACCTTGGAGAGACTTCACTTCATCCAACAATCTATTCTGAAATACCATTTCAGCATCTATAATAAATTGTCATTTATTATATATTTAATGATATAAAATCATAAAATTTTAGTATGCATTTATGCCATGAATATTAATGTTTTATTTCACAACAGAAATACTATTAAAGACAGTATTACATGTACTATGATTACATAGAGTTTAAAAATTATATTTCCTTGGATATTTGCATTATATCACCTTCAAATACAAATGAATTTGAGAGTAGGAAATGTTTGCTTTCTGATAAATCTACGAAGTCTGCCATTTGACCCCACTTTTACTTGTTCTCTGGTGTGTGAAACACATGCACATTTAATAAACTTCTACAGTACTGAGGCATTTTTTTCTTCTTTTCTCTTTCTGCCTAGTTTCTCACTCCTTTTCACGTTCCTCTGTATCTTCTTTTAAACAACCTAAAGCGTTTTGCATATCCCTTAATGTCACTGAGGACTTACGGCTGAATTTATACTCCAGCAGTTTTCACAGAGAATTACGCAGGAAAGTCTAGCGTGCCTTCCCTCCCACTGTTTGCCTCAGTGGAGCTCCAGCAGTGTGCTTGCAGCTTACCGTCCACAGGCAGGTTTTTCTGCAGATTAGAGAGCATGTCTTCCGTGAGCTCAATGCCCATGCTTCCCAGCATGCTTTGGAGATCATTGATATCAATCTTATTGCCTTTGAAAAGACAGCAGTGTTGCTTGACATTAGGAAAACCAGCCGTTTAATCTTACTTGTAAGGCGTGAGGCACAAATTGAAGTCTAATGTTTAAATAACTCTTGTCTACATAAAATCAATAGGAGAGACATTTAAAAATTGTCCTTACTGCTAATTTAAAAAAGAGTTTTTCTAATTTTGGAGTCTTGATAAAATGTCAAGGATAAATGTGCATATAATTCAGAAAATTAGATGCCTAATTGAAAATAACCAGACATTTCTATAAGTACAATTCTTTTGATTTAAGGTACAAGAATTGATGTTCCTCTCAGTGACAAAAACATTTTGAGTCTCCAGAACTTTTTGTTTTCTGAGACAGGTTCTCACTATGTAATCTTGGCTGTCCTGAAACTCGCTGTGTAGATGAAGATGACCTTGATCTCACAAAGATCCTCTTGTCTCTGCCTCCTGAGTGTGTGAGCATGCCCAGCACGTGTCTCCAATTTTGTATTGCCATTTGCTATGGCTTTCTAGGATATATGTTCATGTATATAATAATAATAATATATGCGTGCATATTTATATCATAGTAAACAACCCCTCCAAACTATTGAGTATCTCCTGAGACAAGGAAACTGGTTCTAAGATAAAACACATAGCATTTTGACGTTAATACCTAGTGATGGGGATATGAGAAGTGGCAGCAAATTGATTTTAAAATAATTTACTTTTTAAGTGTGTATGTGGATGGTGCATCTGCCTGTGTGTGGGGGTGTGAGGCCGGAGGCTGATTCTCAGTGTCTTCCTCTACTGCTGTCCTCTTTATTTTTCTGTTACTGCACCTGGAATACACTGACAGCTAAACTGGCAGGGCAGCAAGCCCCAGGGTCTATCAGTCTCTGTCCCCAGCACTTGCGGTACATAATTGTGCAACGTACCCAACTTTTGTGTGGATGCAAGGGATTTGGATGCAGTTCCTCATGCTTGTGTGCCAAACTCTTTACCCACTGAGACATCTCTCCAGCCCCCAAAGCAAATTATTCTTTAGCAATGAACAAAAATGCAGAATTTCAAAGCTAGTATATACTATTGATAAAATGTCATTTAAAACAGCACAGGCTGAGAGTTTCAGTATTATTTTAAACTTACCCACCTGTAAAAGCTTTCATTGCATCGATCAACTCTTTCATTTCAATTTTTCCATCAACTGTAAGAAAATAAGCGTTTATACATGGACATGAGCCTAAGACTCAGAAAACATGAATCATGCCATTAAACAGTATTTATATGCTCTAGCATTTAAACATATTTAAAATACTTCCTAAGCATGAATTGAGGGTAAAAACATTTAAACATAAATACAAAAATTCACAACCTATCTTTTATCACTGAAAGTAATAAAAACTCCAATAATGGCAGGTTAAAATCTAAAGTGGATTGCTTCAAGCTTACAAGGGCTATTTACAATTGACAACTAAAAAGCTGCTCTTAGATTTATTTATTTTATGAGTGTTTTGCTGGCATGTATGCCTGTGCACCATGTGTATGGCTGGTACCCATGGAAGTCAGAACAGAGGGTAAATCCTCTGGAACTGAAGTTCTAGACAGCTGTGAACTGCCATGTGGGTGTTGGGAATCAAATCCAGAACTTCTGCAAGAGTGTCGAGGGCTCTTCACTGCTGAGCCGTCTCTCCAGCCAACTGACAGGTGTTTTTGTTTTGTTTTTTTAAGGGCTAAGAGAAGGCGCACACTATAGACCAATATCTTAACATAGATTTCAGAAAGAGCACTGATATAATTGGTCTGTTCTCCATACTTCTTTGGCAAGAAAGCAAACTTCTTTAGTTCTTTTTCATTGCATGCATAAATTGCAAGTAAATTTGAGGATATTTTTGTTGTCACAGTGTGAGCGAACAAAAAAAATTATGCAGAACAAAAAAAAAAAAAACAACCGGTGCATTAATACCCTGTATTTTAATTAAAATATGATTTATTTGGGGGTGGGCAATACATTTACAGATTTAAAATTCAATTCTGTGCTTTCTTTCTTTCTTTTTTTTTCTTTTGAGACAGGGTTTCTCTGTTGTAACTCTGGCTGTCCTGGAACTCACTCTGTAGACCAGGCTGGCCTCGAACTCACGGAGATCCGCCTGCCTCTGCCTCCCCAGCACTGGGGTCAAAGGTGTGCGGCACCACCACCACCCAGCTAGTCTATGTTTTCAGAAGCTCAGCATTTAGTTTTTTAGTTTTGTTGACTTTCCTATTGTTTTTCTAGGCCAAGTTTCACTGATTTATACAATATTCTTTATTTATATCCTAAGTTTGGACTAAATTTCTTTCCAGTTCCCTGAGGTTTAGGTTGTCTGAGATGTATCTTCTCTTTAAAAGCAGTCATCCTCTTTCTTCTCTTTGTCCTGACCCTCCCTTCCATCTTCCTAGCTCCCCTTCCTCCCTTCTTTCCTGGCTTCATTGTAACTTAACTTTTCAACACGGGGGTCTTATAATGCCTTGTATCCCTGGCCTTGATACTCATATATAGACTTGGCTGTTCTTGAACTCCCTGTCATCCGCCTCAGCCTCCTAAATGCTGAGATTACAGGCTCATGTCATTCATGTCCTGCTACTTTTAATCTTATTTTTTTTACACCCATTTTCTGATCTTGTACATGATCTGTCCTAGAGAACTTGCCTAAGTGCTCAAGGAGAACGTGGATTCTGGTGATGTCAGATGACCTGTTCTAAAGAGTATGTTTCCTCACTGATTTCCTGTCTAAATCTGTTCATTGCAAAACTTTAAGTGTTAAAGTCTCCTATGATAGTTATTACAATCTGCTCCTTCTTCCTGCTTTATTAACAAGTGCTTTTCATACATGAATATGCTCCAGTGTTGAGTGCAGATATATATCTATCCTGCATCCTTTATTATAGCCACTGGTCTCTGTCACAAGCTATGGTGACAGAAAAAGGCAACACTTCTCTCATTCCCTCCTACTCCTTGTCTACTTTCCAGTCTGAATAATTAAAGACAACCTGTCAACTGTGTCTTTACCAATTGCCTTTACCTAACTCCAAACCCCAACTTTGTGTTCTTTCCTGGCATGCTAACATTTCTTTCTATACTTCAATTTTGAGCATGCCAAATAAAATATATTATTGATATGAAGTTACTGAATGCTTTACAAGTTATCCTTATTTTGAATCTGAGGGTTTTGTTGTTGTTTAGATTTTCTCAATACCTCCTTGTTGACAAATACACCTTAGAAGCTGTCAAAACCATTAATCCAGACGAGACCTGCCTGCACAAGATCAAGGTAGTCATCATTCCAACATGGATGGGGGGGGCTCTCACCAGACCGTAACTGAGGAGCTTTCCAGGCAATGGCTGCTGAGGGAAGGGAGTTAGTTTCCTTTAGTAATGTGGCCTGTAGTAGGCTGCTCTGGCAGATGGCCCTATACTCACATGTATATGAGTAGCACTAACTATAGTCTGTGGGTCATTACAAAAAAAAAGGAAGACATGAAATTGGAAGAGGTTAGGAGCTTCTGGGAGGAGTTAGGGGTGGATATTAACATGTATGCCATATATATATATATATATATATATATATATATATATATATATATATTTTTTTTTTTTTTTTTTGAGGCAGAGTTTCTCTGTTGTAACTCTGGCTGTTCTTTAACCTACTCTATACACCAGGCTGGCCTTGAACTCACAGAGATCCACCTGCCTTTGTCTTCGAGTATGGGGATTAAAGGCATGTGCTACCACCACCCAGCGATCTAAATATATTTTATTCATGTATGAAATTACTAAAGATCATAAATAAAAATATTAAATTAACAAGCAAACAAAAACACTATGACTATCACCACAACAGAAAACTCAAACAAAACAAAACAATCTTGAGTTCTAGAATGCCTGAGAATAGTTCGGTTTTACACACTCACCTACTGGCAAGTTCTTGATCATGTCCTCAAATTCATTTTCTGAAACTTTCACCCCCATGTTTTGCAGAACTGTGTCCAGCTTTTTGACATCAGCCTTCCCTCCTTTTGGGGAAAAAGACCATGAATAAAAATTGATGACTTAAAATGTGACAAATATTTCCTGGCTATTACACGTTTTTCAGTATGAGGTTCAAGGTCCACAGAGGTCAATTTAAGTGCATAAATTCCTAACACAGAAAAAGTAAAACTTCTTTTCTGAGTCTTTTTTTTTAAAAAACAGAATCAGATGTATTTCAAATGTTTTTAGAGATATTCATATCTATCCACAGAATGAAACAATAAAATCCTTAATGGGGGATTTTGAATAGTGCAATGGTCATTTGTTTCTCTTATATCTCCATGAATCTTTCTAGCTTCAGAACAGATGTTTAAATTGTTAATAGTTTTTTTATTCATTGTTCAGACTTCTACTTTAGTTTCTGCCATGCCAATGACTTGAAAGTTCCAGCACAAAATGGTGCATTTATCCCTTGGAGAATCACCAGGACCAGGTGCTGGGATGCAGGCAGCCTTGCAATAGATGGGGCACAGATAGCAAACATGGACAAATAGGAGACTTAAAGACACATGACGAAATGAAGATTTGGCAGTTCAGTAACTACAATATTGTAAATGGAAAATACCGACGTGAGATTCAATTGCTTTTGACTCACCTTTAAGAGACTTCAGAGTATTCATCAATCGATTGTGGTAGAAATTTCCATTAACTGTAAGGAAAACCACAGTTTATGTCAACGTAAGATAAGTTTGGGGCCAAACTTTGGAATCTTAGTGGACTGTTAGCACTAATAATGCTGAAACAACCATCTTAATTTGTGACATCTCATTTATTCCCTTTTAGGACATTTCCATACTTTTTATCTTATCTACTAGAACCAAACTTCTTTTGTGGAAGTGAGAAAGAAAAATGGGTTTTCGAGTTTTGAGGTTAAC
This sequence comes from Cricetomys ansorgei, assembly GCA_026225945.1. Classification (NCBI taxonomy): domain Eukaryota; kingdom Metazoa; phylum Chordata; class Mammalia; order Rodentia; family Nesomyidae; genus Cricetomys; species Cricetomys ansorgei. The sequence continues at coordinate 9,653,378 of JAMJFZ010001881.1, forward strand.
ATTGAAAAGCTTGTGTGTGTGTGTGTGTGTGTGTGTGTGTGTGTGTTTGAAGGTTTGCCTGCAGGTATGAATGTATACCACGAGACTGCAGTCCCCATGGAGGCCACAAGAGAGCATCAAATTCCCCCAGAATCAGAGTTACAGATGGTTGTGAGCAGCCATGTGGGTGCTAGTAATGAAACCCAGGTCTTCTGCAAGAGCAGCAAGTGCTCCTAACTACTGACCCACTTATCCCACCTTCAAGACTAATATTTTGACTGAATGCATTGGATTACCAGATTTTTAAAAACAGATCAATTAGATATAAATGTTAAAGGCCAACTTTAAAACTTTCAGAGGAAAAATAGGATTTTTTTATGACCTTGCAGTGAAGATACATAAAAATTAAAATCTTAAAATAAATTTACATAAATTTTAGGAGAATATGTATCATAACAAAAATTCAAAGCCATGCCAACATTGAGGAATATTTTTAAAATATAAACAAAACAAAACAAAAAAAATTGAAACAGGAAAGCAGGTTTCTCACAACTGCATTATAAATAAAGTTTTACTGGTACACAGCTATACCAAGTTTTTAACCTATTAACCATGGATGATTTTGGCTTACAACAAGAGAGCTGAGCAGTTTTGATAGAGGCAAGAAAGCCTAGAACATTTGCTATCTGGCTTTTTTGTCAAAATAATTTGCTTGCTTCCTGGCTTGGAATATAAAGAACTTTTGCAAAGAAATAATAAAAATATATGCCAACTAGCAGAATAGAAAATAAAATATCACAAGATGGGCACACTTTACAACGGAGGAAATAACTGTTTATAAACATGTAAAATATTTATGGAGGTAATAGTTTTAGTTTTTAACACCATAGGTTAGCAGATATGTGACCATGTGAGGGTCTGGGAAGTGAAGGAAGAAATTCTTCTGAACAGCCCTGAGTTTGTTAAATGTTCTAGGCTCTATCCTCCTTTAGGTGCATGGTAGGATTCCCAGTCAAACATAGTTATATTTTCTATGGACATTTCTGCCCTAGACTATTTCTCTGTCTGTTTGAATGTTCTAAAGTTTTAAAGACAATAAAAGATCACAAGAAAGGCTGATTAGATGACTCAGAAGGGAAAGGCACCTCCTATCAAGAGTGATTGCCTGAGTTCAACTTTTGGGATACACATGTGTAGAGGAATTAAGGAGACACATGCAGTATGGCATGAGATGTGTGTGTGTGTGCACACGAACACATACACACACACACACACACACACACACACATTTAAATATAATAAAAATTTTTTGAAGGAACACAAGGAAAGTTTTGGAAGAATATGCTTAGCATCTTGACTATGGATGGCTATGGTACTATCGGTAAAATATATTCAACACACGTGACTTTTGTCTGTCAAATTAGTAGTAAAACAAGTGAGAGAAAACATAGAAACAGCATAGGCTCTCTCAATTACAGCAAAAATATATGACAAACTACTTAAGAAATAACAGTGCCAGTATTAAGTTAAAGGAAGGTTGGTTATTATAACAGGAAACATACACATCTCAGTATTTAGAATTTCAAGAAGGTGTCCACTAGAAAAATATACACATATATTTATGTATTTACTATTTTATTTTTATGTGTATGAATATTTTGCCTGCACATGTGTCTGTGTATCATGTGTGGCCAGAAGAAGGCACCAGATCACCTGGAATTGGATTTATAGGTGGTTCTGAACCGCCACATGGTTTCTGGGAACTGAACCCTGGTCCTCTGCAAGAGCAGCAAGTGCTCTTTTACCACTGAGTCATTTCTCCACCCTGCCTCCAAGAAATATTTTATTATTATTGTTTTGATATTTTTCTTCTTGGAAATGAAACTCATTAAGTAGTAAAGATCCAAAAGGAGAGTACTATTCCTCTTTATTAGGAGGGACATATTTTGTTCATTTTATTGTTTCTACATAAAACATTATTTTTACTTAGTGAATTGAAGAAAAGCTAAATGACCCTGTCAGGCTTGCTCAGACAGCATATTTGGGCCATCACTTCTTCCTGCTTCCTGCATCCTGCTTCCCTCCTGCTTCCTGCTTCTTACTATTCCCTTACTGCCATCAGCATGAACATTACTAAAGCCTTCACAAGCCAGGTCTGCACCTAGAGTACAGCTTAAATACTTACCGTCAACAGGGAGACTGTTCATCAGGCCCTCGAACTCCTCATCTGTAAGCTCTATGCCCATGTTTCCTAGAATACTTTTCACATCTTTGACATTTTCTTCATCTCCTTAAAGAAAAGAAAACAAATTCATATGTTACTCTGAAACTACATGATATTTTAAAATAATTAGTTGTGGGGTTGGAGAGATGTCTCAGTATTGGCTGCCCCTTCCAGAAGACGTGTTTTGATTCCCAGCATCCACATGGTGAAGCACAGCTGACTGTAACTCCAATTACAGTGGATTTGGCGCCTTCTTCTGATTACCCTGGCCACCATGCATGCATGTGGTGGACAGATATATACACACACGTAGGCAAAGCACGCATACACATAAACATTAAACAAGTAAATAATTTTTGTGTCAGGTGTCATGGCACATGCCTCTAATTCCATCGCTCAGGAGGCAGAGCCAAGAGGATCAAAAGTTCAAGCCTAGCACGGTCTGTACAATTTAAGGCCAGTCTGTGCTATATGGGAAGATCCTGTTTAAAAAACTAAATTAACAAAGGAATGAATGAACTGTTGAGCGTGAACCTCAACTGCTAAATGAACAAAAGCACAAGGTCCTGCCCAACCACTTCTAATGTGGTTGAAAAAAAGAGATTTCTTTCCTTTGTCCTAGTAAATTAGGTGATTTCAAACAGACATAAAATATAGCACACAATAAAACATTTATTGGAGAACTCATTTTATATTTTAATAGTTTGGACAATTGATTAAAATCATTTTATAATCAGACATTGGCTTTGTTATCCAAGTTATGAAGTTTATATTTTTACCAAATACTACTACACAATTTATAATTCTTAAGGCACAGAGTACTGAAATTATGTTAATTGAAAAAATATAGAGGGTGAAATCTTACTGATAATGAAGAACAGTTCAAAGAATTACCCTTAATATACGGATAATTCAAAGTCTAACCATGAACGTTAAACATAAGCAAGAATAAAAGAATAGAGAAATCAAGACAATTATTATTTAGCAATAAGAGTGGCAGTCTTGGATTTATAAAAAAATCAACTCTTACCTGTGAGAGCTTTTACTTCAGCCATCAAATCATTGAAATTAATTTTATTATCACCTATGAGAACAGATTATTAGGACACAAACATTGTCAAAGAGAAAAATGTGCAAATAAAATTTACTTGGCCCAAGCAAATTCTCCCTATAATATTTTGAAAGTTATCCTTTAATTTCAATGGTCAGCTCTTAGGAAGTCGTGGCATATTAGTAAAAGGCACTCTGCTCCTACTTCTTAACTAGGAGGCCATTCTAAGGATGTTAGCAATTTGTTTTGTGTGGTTTTCTACTTATGTATTATGTTCTACAATTAAAACACTAATTGAGAGGAACATGTGGACCAAAATGCCAATTATAAGAGAAATATTTTTAGAGAAAATTAAGTTTGTGTGGTTTACAAAAAAGCATAAAGATTCAAATAGGAGGGTATGGATGGACCACACAATGTGAAACACTGTGCTGTGAATAAGACCCGTGCAGGCCCAAGCCAGTCCAAATCCACCAAGGCAACTTGAAGGCAAGAAGTATTAAATGATATAAAATGATATTTGATGATAATAGGATTATTTAAATGGAAAGATATCTCATTTAAATTTGTATGTACTTAGGTTTCATATCTGTAAAGCAAGAATTGATAGAATCCTCCAGTTTAAGACTAGCCCACGATTAGTCACATTTGCTAGCTGTTCTTCTATTTGAAAGCCCCGCCCTAGGGCCAGGGCTCTGTCAGGTACTCTTGCTGTCAGGAGCTCCAGCTGCTGCATCCATGTGGCTTCCTCAGTCCACTTCTGCTGCATGTTTGCAAGCCCTGATTTGATGATGCTGCCTTCTGTTTATGTGTTCTTTTACTTGGAAGCCTCACTAGAGGATATGCTCCCCACTGCCTGGAACTTTCCTTATTGGGAACTCCAGGTGATTACCTTAGTCAGTTGGTTTCTGCTGGATGTTTTGAGTACCTAATTGATAATGATGATGTCTGTCTCTTCTACTTTAGATTGCAATATACTTAATAAATTCTAATAATCAAACTCAAAACAGAAATTTGTGCTTGAAAATTAAAAATATCAATCTTAAAAAAAAAAAAAAACAACTTAGCAAGGCATTCTCCCCTCCCTGCCAAAAAAGCTCTACGAACTAGTTTTCAAGTGATGCTCTACAGAAGGCGGAGCTGCTACCACAGAGCTCACCGATATCTGGCAGGTTTTCTTTTAGACGTTCAAGCTCCTTTTTTGTGAGTTTGATCAACAGTTTTTCTAGAATGTTGCGGATTTTATTTTTTTTAACTTTTCCTCCTTAGAAAAAGAGATATGGAGAATGAGAAAACATTAACGTGAGAGATGTTTTAAGTACTAAAAATATATTAGCTGTGTTAGGTTAGCATAGAAAGTAAAGCAAATATAATGCATTTCTAGATAGCAATACTGCTTTTAAATACGACTGAAAACTTTTAGAATTCTGTATTAAATAACTTTACACTGGTAAAACTCAAGAAGTAGTTTATAAGGTTATAGCAGAGGGACTTTGAAACAAGTACTACTTGCTCCCACAGATATTTTGAAATTTCGATAGACCTGGTTTGTCTGTGCTTGAAGATAGTTTTTGAGTACAGATCATTAAAAAACAGAAAAAAAACTTATATTGGTTTAAAAATACATCCCTGCCCCTATAAACTACCTAAGATGATATCAGAGAGGACCTGAGTAGAACGTTCTGAAGCTGAACATGAATTGGGGATGGGAGTATATGGAGAGGAAAAATGTATTTTTAAAATTGTGAAGCAGGAATCAAAAAGATTAGAGTAGCCAGATCGTGGCATGTGGCCCATGGGATGATACAGCCACAGGGAGAGTGACCAGCAAGGTCACAATGGTGACATTCAATTTACTCAATAACATTTTCAAATTATAAAATGTGAAGCACCATAAACTGTCACACTAAATTCTTCAAGAAATATTCTGGCCGTCTTCTTCCAAAAGGCCTTGGAATGGCAGGAACCATTCTCCATACAGCTGCAGAGCTCCTCTCAACAGGAGTCCAATGTTAGAGCTTCCAGCTCTTTAGTCATTCTCCGAGTCTCTCCTCCTTTCTGAAGTGATTACTGGGAAACTCGGAGAGAAAGAAAATCCTAGCTATAACCTTATGTGTTTGCCTACAGTTTTTCTTAGCTGGATGTCACTAAAAATATATTCTAGTTAAAGAAATCATAATGAAACAATGGACTTCGTCCTACCAGGCTCATCAGGTAAAGGTACCTGCCACCCAGTCTGAGCCCTCGAACTGGACGTGGTGGAAGGAGAGAGACAACTCCCACAAGCTGTTTTCTAACCTTTGCATGTGCACCACGCACATGCACACGTGTCCACACACACAAAAGAAGTTCTTTTAAAAGGAAAATAATGCTTAACATTTCTGACAGTGTGGTTAATTTTGGGTCACCTGTGCTTATTTAGCTAATCCCAGAGAAATTCCAATCGTTATTGTCATATTTTATAAATCTACCTAGAATTCAGATGAAAATTTGATAGTTTATTCTGATAAACATAAGAGATTGTGAGAGCTTTCACAAAGATAAAAACAAATCATTATAGAGGCAAAAAATCACTTGTAATAAAGTAAATTTAAAAATAAATTAATAAAGGATGATATGTTAACTCTAAAAAATACAACTTAAACATCAATTCTCCAATTGCTTGTTACTTACCATTGAAAGACTTTAGTCCATTCAATAACCTGTTTTTATAGATCTTCCCATGTTCTATAATGAAAAACATATTTAATGTCAAGCAAAATGTGATACAGATATCATCAAAACATTTTATTTCTTCGTATTGTAATCATTTTTATTAATTAAAAAAATTTGAGGCATGGTCACTGTAGCATAGCCTGGCCTGGACGTTCTTGTACCTCCTCAGTGCTGGTGCTAGAGGTCTATGCAGACACACCCACCTACACATACTTCTTAATTTCAGGAAGAATTTATGTTATCTATTCAATACGTATGTTTTTATCCCCTAATAAAACCTGAAGAATTTAGAAACGAGAGCTATCAGTCTGGCAGACTATGCAATTTTAACACCTGATATAATTTTTATTTTTATTTTAGAATTCCTTACATTAATACAATGTCTTTTTTTTTTTAATCACATCCATCTGTCTTTAACTCCTTCCTGTGTCCTTTTCTTAAACTGTGTCCTCTGTCTCTATAATTATCATGGTTATAGATATTATTGTATGCATCAAACTAAGTCCAATTAGTGTTGCCCACATGTGTGTGGGCATTGGGTTGAGCAACCTATCAGCTGGCTTGTCCATGGAGAAAAGCTGCTCTCCCATCCTCAGCAGCCTTTGACTGCCTGGACCTCATGAACTCTCACCAAAACAACTGTCTGCACCCAAGATGATTTTAGTAGGTTCAGCTCTGCTGATGCTCATTTCTATTTTGACTTCCTTTATCCAATACTAGAACTTTCTTATACCAGCATCTCCCTTGCATTTTTCTTCTTAGACAGTTTTGCACATTGCTGGAGGGGCTGACAGTATGATGTCTGCTTATCCACTGATGTCTTGGGTTAGAAGGGGTGAAGGGTCTTTCTCACACGACATAAATATTTATAAATTGTTTAAAATGCTATGTATTAAAAGGAGAACCTTTCCCACAGTCCTTTAAGACCAAGTTCCCATCTCCACAGCTCACCGTCGATAGGCAGCTGACTTAGCAGCACCATTTGCTCTTTATCTGTTAGTTCAAGGCCCATTTTCTTCATCAAATCAGGAAGAAGCCGCGTGTCAATCTTTGGTCCTTTGAAAAATATGAAATATCATCATCCTAAACATTATAGAATAATTATTTTGAGAAGCAATATAGTGTTAAAGAAGAGTTTTTTAATCTGAGGAAATTAAAAGAAACAGTAAAACATGTATACAGAGTCAAGAGAGATCGTGAGTCATATTCACTGGCTTAGGTAGAAATGCTGGGAAGTATTTTATGAGCTGAGGATGAGTTAAAGGAGAAAGGAAGAGATTTTATCTGAATGACTTCTAATTAAGATATCAGAGTCAGTTCATCTACAAGTGTCACCAAAGAGCACTGTGTATTGTCTTTCTATTATGTTATTTTCTCTTGACATAGATAAGAACAGTCTTTTATGGCTGTTACTTGACATAGTCTAGTTGGGGTGTTTATTAAAAATGCTTCAGTAAATGATATTGCCAGAATACATTGTCTAGAAAGCTCATAAATTACTGTTCTACACATATTTAGCCACTATATGGGCAAACTGTGGGACAAAACCACATTTTATTCAAAAAAGTTAAAAATTAAAAAAAAAAAGGTCAGGAATAGAACAGTAGAGAAAGCTGTTTGAAATTATTGCATAAAGTCTGAGAGTTCTGTTTAATATAAAATTTCTCACTCACCTGTAAATGCTCTTAGTCCCTTAAACAATTTTTTCATTGAAACTCTTCCATATACTATAAGAAGAAATTAGAGTAAACAAATGGATCATGTGATTTAAAAATATCAAGAGGAAAAGATTCTAGAAACATGTTTGAGAGTTTTTGTATCTTTACCTTCTTCATGAGAATGAGTCAGAATACACAAACAAAATGCTAAAAATTTAGCAATTTCAACAAAGCCAACTGCGATTTAATCCTTTCACAGAAACTCAAACCTTCTACATTCAAGGGGCAAGACTCAGAGTTATTTATGCTAAATAACTTTTATTTAGATCAGATCACTAAAACAGAATTTAGATCTGTTTTATACTGCTTAATAATGTTTAAATTTGGAGTTCACTAACCATTTGTTCATGTCATAAGCCCTCAAACAGTGCTTACCTATTTTTCTGGGCAGATTTACTTACTCTTCTGAAGTGTGATAACTACGAAGTGCTTCTGGGTTGGAAGATTTTACTTACTGCTCTATTAATATCTGGCCAATAAAAAGTGACACCTCTGAGAAGAAGGTGTTTAAAATATTCCCCCAATAGACGTCAAGACTAATGTAGTTGGAATAATATTAGAGAGTGGCCTTGGGGGGACGAGATAGAGAAAAGGAGGGAGGGAAGGAGGGAAAGAGGGAAGGAGGGAGGGAGAAAGAAACATTGCTAATAGTAAGTAAAAGGACATTAGCAGCTCATTCCATGGTGTAAGTCATATAAGAGGATCCTTGTATCTCCAACAAACATTTGAAAATGTTTCATAAACAGCACATCAGCAGTAATCACTATTCCAGGAAGAACAACTACCCTCACTAAATCAACAAGACTCAGAAAGACATAGCTGCATATTTATACAAGATTACCGTAAGTATTAATAACTAATAGAAATAAGTCCATTAATATTTCTGGTGAAAATATTAATTTTAGTATATTCTTATCTTTGCAAAAGTAAATATGTGTTTACTCTGTGACCCAGATATTCTAGAGTATATACTTCTAGGTATGTATCTACAGAAATTCTTTGAAATATGCATCATGAGCACACTTTTGGAAGGAATCATTGTAACACTGAGAATTAGAAACAATGAAAATATCCATTAAGTAGAAAAACTATATATAGATTGTGGTATATTCATGAAATAATATTACATAGCAAGAAGGATGTATCACTTTTGTGGCATTTTTGGGTATTTTGGGGGATTCAATATAGAGGTAGTAACTTCCAGAAAATTTGTGAGACATTGTAAGATAATATTTTAATAAAACTCACAAACAAGTAAATATATAATTATATTGAAATACTGCTTAGGAACACACACACACACACACACACACACACACACACACACACACAATTTATCTGAAATGAGTGCTTTTAAAACGGAGACTATAAACACAAAATCTAGCCTAGCAGTTGACTGGCACAGGGGTGAGATGGAGGAGGAGCCCATACGAATGCAAGAATCACTGCTTATATGTAATGCTTAGGCTGCATTAAAGAATCATAGCCTTTTATTTACAATTACTTTATAATGTGTATTGTATAAGGTGTAATTTTACACTTCCAAACATTATATTTAAAACCATGCATTCAGTATCAGCTGTGTTCAAATCATGTGAGGTTATGTTTCCTTAGCATAACTCCTGTCCATCATTGGTAGAACAGGGCACAAGCATTAGGGGCAACAATAAGATGACCTGGCATGTGATCAAAATGAGTACTTTCAGGCAAGAGTATCCCCCAGGTTGACATTCCCGTTTCACTTGTTTGTGACGGACTTGACTTTGTGATCTGACATACATAAGTGTTACCACCAATAGGCAGAGGTGACTGAAGCCCAAGAATACAATGCTTAGACCAGGATGAGTAGCTCAGAACAGAGTTAAGTGCCGACAGTGCTGACGTGAATCCTCCATTGTTTGCCCTGTGCTGGCTCCCAGGTTTTGCCATGGCTTCATGGCAAAGGAATGTGTTCCCAACCTATTATATTATTCTCTCCAGTTCTTGCTCTGCTTTCTTGGATGGTGGTTAATTGTCTGGATTAAGTGGGACTAGTAATTGTGGAAATGAACATTGCAGTGGATGGCTGGAAGCACTTCAATCATTCCTACCCTTAGCATTCTTTGCTTCTCATTGTCATTTTCTGTGCAATTTATCTTTAAAGTTTTAATTGTATTGTTATTCTCTGATGTCTTCTAGTTTGATTTTTCCTCCAGCTCTTCCCACCCTAGTAGAATATCTGAATAAACTCAGCTTACCAGTCAAGTGATGTGAACTGTATATCATGAATGACAAAAACATGAGGTCATTGCTTTCTTTTATATTTAAAAAATGCCACTGCACCCGATGAAGATTTAGGAAGGTGGCTAACTGATGCATGCACACAAATTCCATATTTTCTGAGTGACTTAAGAAAAATCTTTAAAAAAGAAAAAAGCCAGGTGGCAGTGGTGCTCAACTTTAATCCCAACACTAGGGAGGCAAGGCAGGCAGATCTCTGTGAGTTCGAGGCCAGCTTAGTCTACAGAGTGAGTTCCAGGACAGCCAGGGCTACACAGGGAAACCCTGTCTCAAAACAAAACAAAGATCACAACAAAATCCCCCAAACCTTCAACACTCACCATCAGCAGGCACGAGGCACTTCAGATCCTTAATGTCTTCATCTGTGAGCTTCAACCCCATATTTCTCAAAACCATGCCGATTTTATCGTCACTAATAGTCCCTTCTAAGAAAACCAAGAGGAATTTGTAAAATATAATCGATTTTAATTCTAAACCTCTTCATTTCAATTAAGGTTACCAGTTTTGGTGAGACTATTTAAGCCACAAAAGGTCAATATGGTGCTTTATAATGGAATACATTTCCTCAGTTGAATTGTGGCACTATGTTTATAGATCTCCCATGGAGCAGCATAAAGTCTAATCGATTAAATATTGTCAAGAGGAACTCAAGTCAATGGCTTCCTTTCTTTTTTCTCTTTCTGGCAGTAGGTATCGAACCCAGGGCTTTATTCATAGTAGGCAAGAGCTCTACCACTGAGCTACAAGACTAGCCCCACTATTAATTTTCAAATCAGCTGAGTAATTTGATTTGTACTAATAAAAATGTGCCTTTTCACTAATAAGTAATTCTATTTTGTTTGCTTTATAAGACTATAAGATTAATTATCTCAACTCCTACTCAAGTTGTCTGAATAATTTCCCCTTTGTTTCACATTTTTATACAACTGTCTTTTTCAACAAATAGGAATATAATCACAAAAATAAAAACAAAACCTCCAATGTAAAGGTTCTTTGGTGACAAACACATTCACAAAGGAAGATAAAAATGGTATTAAAATATAAGTAAGTTGATGGGTCTCTTCTGTTTTTATTATGTACTTCACTTACCACAAAGAGACTTCAAACCATCCATTAGCCTGTTCTTGTGGACTTTTTCATTAGCTACAAGAAACATAAATCAGATCATTAAGGCAGCAAAAATCATAATTTAAGGTAATAGAAATTACTGACTTAAGGGAAGTTGGTTCTCCTCTTCCACCATGTTGGTCTTGGGGATTGAACTCAGTTCATTAGGCTTGGTGGCAAGTTCCTGTACCTGTTCGGCCTTCTTGCTAGCCTTTCACCTTCCTTTTTGAGACAAGATCATTGAACCTGAAACTTGCCATTGGCTGGCCAGCAAGCTTTTGGGATCTGCCGTTCTCTGCTCTCCAAGTGTTAAAGCTACAGAATACACTGCCATGCCCTGCTTTTGATGTGAATACTAGGAATTTGAACTCAGGTTCTCATGCTTACATGCCATCTTAGTTACTTTTTCATTGCTGTGATACAATACCATGGCCAAAGTAACTTACAAATGAAACTACTTAATTTGGGGCTCACAATTTTAGAATCCATGCTCATCATAGGAAAGAGTATGGCAGCAGGCAGAACGGCTTGGCACTGGAACAGTAGCTGAGAGCTCTCACCTTGACACACAACCATGAGACAGAGAGAGCTAACTGGTAATCGTGTGGGTTTTGAAACCTCAAAGCTTACCACCAGTGACAGATTTCCTCCAACAAAGCCATACACTTAAATTCTTCCCAAACAGTTCCACCAACTGGGGATCAAGTATTCAAATATAAGTCTATAAGGGCCATTATCTTTGAAATCACTACACATGGAAAGCATTTTACATATTTCTCCACTCCATGGATAGAATTATTTTTAAGATAAAGTTTAATTATTCATTTCCTTAAAATTACTGATAATCTGTATCCTCTACAAGCTTATATACTGTATAAATTTGGACATCAGATATAATAATGCTTTTTTAATTGAGTCTTTAAAAATATTTTATAAAAAAAAAATATATATATATATATATATATATATATATGGATATACACACACACGTGTGTGTGTGTGTGTGTGTGTGTGTGTTTCACCAGCATGTATGCCTGTGTGCCACATGTATGCCTGGTGCCCACAAAAGCCAGAAGAGGATGTCAAATACCCTCCAACTGGAGTTAGAGATAATTTTGAGCTGCTATATGGGTGTTGGGTATCAAACTCAAGTCCTCTGGAAGAGCAGCCACTGCTCTTAACCACTGAATTATCTCTCCACTCCCAAGATTTACTTATTTTTATCTTATTTTATGTGTGTGAATGTTTTGTCTGAATGTATGTATGTATATCTGGTGTCCAGGGAGATCTGAAGAGAGCATTTGCTTCCCTAATGTATGGTTGTGAGCTGCCATGTTGTATTTAGGAACCCAAACCAGGTCCTCTACAAGAGGACTGCTCTAACCACTGAGCCATGGCCCCTGTCTCTCCCATACCTATTAACCTTTAAAATTTATTTCTTCTCCTCCTTCATTGTCAGCTTTCAGGTACAATTGTAGGTCCTCAAGTGTTTCATGTTAACAAGTCATTATCATCTGTTTATCTATCTATCTATCATCTATTTACCTACCTACCTACCTATTTACTATCATCTACTTCTCTGTATACCTATCTATTTATCTATAATTACATCAGTATTAGATAATTCAAATGAATAAATAAAAGTACTTTTTATGAATTTTAGAAAAAATTTTATAGACATTTCAGAAACAATAAAAATGTGCATTACAGTCAAGACTACATTAGTTATTAAGATGCTTACAAGTGGTTGGTAGTTGTGCTAGCAGATCTTTAAGCTCTGTGTCTGTGAGCATTATCCCCATTTCCTTTAAAACATTTTCTATATCTTTGATATCAACATCTCCTCCTGTAACATCATCAAAACAGGCAAATATTATATAGAGAAAAATCTCATACTTCCAAAAAGCATGTTGAGGTTTCTTCAGTTATAATAGCTAGGTATATGACTGCACACAAATATTTTAAGTGCTCACAATTCTCATGAATTGGAACAGATATATAATTTTTTCACTCCAAATGAATTAATAGGTATAAAGATGCCATTCACAAGAGGTAAATTAGTACATTATGGGTTAAAAAAATCATTATTTTATCAGAATCCTATTTCTCTTCTAGTTTCTCAGTAAGAGAATTTTTGCCAGGCAGGGGTAGCACATGCCTTTAATCCCAGCACCCAGGAGGCAGAGGCAGGCAGATCTCTAAATTTGAGGCCAGCCTGGTCTTCAGAGTGAGTTCCACGACAGCCAGAGTTACAACAGAGAAACCCTGTCTTGAAAAACCAAGAGAGAGAGGAAGGGGGGGGGGGGGAAGGGAGAGGGAGAGGGAGAGGGAGAGGGAGAGAGAGAATGAGAATATATGACTTTCTATGCCAATTAAAATTTGAAGTCAGCATTAGTGACTATCACTGGTAAATATGCCAGATGCAAAAGAATCTTCTATCCAAAATTTATACTGAAATAGTGTTAAAATGTAAACGTTCTAAACTTCAGTTGCTGGTAGCTCATCAACACAGAAGAAAAGGGACAGAGATAAAAAACTGATAAACTAGTAGTAAAGTATAAAAATAGAATTTGGCTTAAAAGTTAACTTTGGATTTATAGACACTAACCTGTAATAGCTTGTACTGTTTCTAGCACTTTGCCAAGATGAACCTTTCCATCAGCTGCAGGAAAACAAAGATAATTAGAAGAGATTAAAAATTAAGAATTGAAGCCCATCTCAACTTAGTCTGAACCAATCAAAACTTCGTGTACAATGACAGGAACCCATCCTATGTTTGGGGAAGATTGGCAAAGAACATTTTTTCTCATTTCATGTTCATAGAAATGTTAGTATAATAGACTAATGACATTGGGTGGGGCACTGGAAATGCATATTTCTAGGGCAAACCCAAAGTTATTTCCAGGATTTATGCTGAGTCTGTCTAATATTCATCTTTTATGTGTATGTGTGTGTATCAGAGAGAGAGAGAGAGAGAGAGAGAGAGAGAGAGAGACAAGGAGAGACAAAGATTTCCATGTGTAGTCTAGGCTGGCTTCAACTTGTAGTCTTTCTGCCTTGGCATCTGAGTACTCACAGCCACTTACCCCTAGCTGTATTTTATCTTTTATTGTTATTTTAACTGATAACTTGTACTGATGATACATGTCATTGATATTTTGTTACTAATGTATTTATAAAGTCTGGATAAATGTTTCTTCCATCTCTGGGGAAAAGAATTGGAGCTAGAGAGTCATGGACACATGGCACTGTTTTGCTACCAAGAAAGATCCATAATCTCTGGTGGGAGGAGTGACGAGGTCAGGGTGCTGAGAGAGAGGTCTGAGGTTCAACAATGTTTGGAGTAGTTGACCCAGAGTATGTCCAGGAAGAACCTACCCAAACATGACTCGAAGCCCCATTCTGCTGAAGTGGCTCTGAATTCTCTGAGCGTCTGGTTCTGAGAGTGGCTCAGACTCTAATAATATTCAAACAAACTCTGTTGAACTTTTTTTTCTTTAAACACCCTACTAATACACATTATTTTTAAATTGAGATTTGCTTCTCCCTTACATTTGAAAAATAATCTTTTGTACATAAAACAATACTAGCTATTATATATTCCCTCTCACAAGCCCCCAGTGTCAATTCTCATCTAAAATGCACTGTGATGTACAACACTCACCACGCAGTGGTAGATTTTCTGTCAGACTTTCATGTTCTTTATCTGTGAGTTCAATGCCCAGAATTCCAAGAACAGGGTCTAGGTTACTGACTTTAACCAATCCTCCTTGGGAGAGAATCAAAAAAGAATTATGAAGAAAATAGAAAATGGTTTGAAAATATACATATATCTAGGCCTAAAATCTTAATCTTATATTTTAGCACAACAAAAAGTATAAATGGATAATTTATTTGTATTTAAAGTAACTCAGTAAAGATAACACAAACATTTAAAGTTAGCTCAGCAAATCAGCTATAATCAAGCCAAGAACAGAAATGCTCTGAGGTTGAATCATAGCTTGCGAGTGTGATTGTCTGCTTCAGGCCATACAGCTGTAATAAACTGCCTGTCCAATCAGGTGAGAGTATACCAAGGGAAAAGTTGTCTCCATGGGGCTCAGGAGGAAAACACTGGGCAAGCCTTCTAAAACAAGGTCATGGCAACACATGGGAGTGACAGCTCAAGTTCCTGAGGGTTAATTTTTGCTTCGTTGGTACAGTCTAAGATGTACTAAAGGTTTCTTTCTCTACCTGAATACCACTGACAGTACATTCGTCATCACAAAATTCTGCAAGGAACAGTATTAACTGGCATGATTGCAGGAGTCTGAACGTCAGGCGGTTGGCTGTGACATGGAGAAACTTCTCTCACCACACACTGAGAAGCAAAACTTGTAAGCACTGCTCTTTCCTCCTCATTCCCTGTGATCTACTGTGCTGAGGAAAGATGTGTGAAGGAGGGAAAAGGTGACTCAGCCACAGTCCACACTCTCTCAGCATTCTTCACTTGTTATTTGGCTTTAGGAAAAATGATATATTATAAAAAATTGTTGGAAATGTTTTTTGATTTGTTAAATAAAATTATATTAACAATCCTTCCAAATTGCCTGTGGGCAAAGTCACAGAAACATAGGTAATATTTTCTGTTACATTCTGCGTGTAATTAGATTTTTTAAATGGTTATTTGAGGGTGCAATTTAAAAATGTTCAAGAATGGACATTTTGAAATGATATAATATGGATGATTATATCAAAGTACAGAGTGTAGGAAATGAGAAATCTAAATATAGAGACATAGGCACAATTAAAACCTGATGTTGTAAATGCACATGCTGACTTTTTAACCAGATTTTCCTGCCAATCACACTTCTTACAAACCTTTCATAGACTTCACTTCTTCCAACATTCTGTTCTGATACACCATTCCAGTAGCTACAAGGAAAAAGTGCAATTTATCTCTCAAGGAAAAGAAAGTTACACAGTTACTGAGCAACTGGCTAGTTCCAGTAAGTGAAGTTTTTAAACTTTTTAAGAGAAATATTCCCTAACATCCTATGAAATAAAAATACTTAGAAAATTCTCAATAGTGACAAAAATATATATGGTGAGAAAACCAACGGGGAGATATGCAGAAACCATCTCCATTTCCGTCTGTCTCCTCTCCTGCTTCCTTCTCTCCTTGATAGGGCCTCTCCTTCTCCTTGATTCTCCTTCTTTGCTTCGTGTATTTAGAGATCAGTAACCTGAGTGGGTCACACTGCAGCAACTGTGTCAATTCTGATGGCAGGATTATTGAAGAGCTTGCTAAGTCTTAGATTAAAACTCTATGGTAGAGAATGTACTTTTCCTACTTGGTTTAGCACTTCTTAGAGGAAATAATTGAAGAGATAACTTCAGAAAACTATTCAATGACCCTAGGAATGCAGTTCCTTGAAAAAGGTATTTGTGTGGCTCACCGTCCACGAGGAGGGCTTGTAGTAGTCTATCTTTTTCTGCTTCCGTGATTTCAATCCCCATGTCTCCCAGAACTTTTCGTAGATCACTGGTATCAATAAGTTTTCCTTTTGAAAAATAGGAACATAAACATCTGGCCATTTTGAGAATGATCTAATTATTTGCAGTTATGAAAACCTCATCTGCTCTACCTCATCTTCAACGTCAAATAGTAAACTGGAAAAATCATGTTCAACTACAAAGAATTATGGGGGAATCCACAGACAGTATCATTCCTTAAGTTCACAAGAGAAATATTCTTTTAGTGATAAGTTGGTGCAGCCATAGCAAATTAGCAGTCCTTAGCAAATTAGAATGAGAGATTTATAATTTTGGAAGGAGAAATTAGTAAGAGGAATTTTAAGTGTGTAATCATTGTCTTCATAGTGGCATCAATACAAGGATCCCAATAGAAGTTTTAGCTTGCTATCTGCTATATCCACCAAGTCAAGAGATTACTTGACTCCTGGTGAAGTAAATCATATTATTGATTTATTAAAAGTAGTTCCTTCAAATTTCTTTCCAAAAATGAAGCATTTAAATTTTATGATTAAATCTAAGTAAGAGGAAACCCCAAGATGTTTAAGCATCTATTCAATCAGTGGCTTTCAACCTTCCCAATGTTGCAACTCTTTAATACAGTTCCTCATGTTGTAGTTAACCCCAACTACAAAATTATTTTCATTGCTACTTCATAACTGTAATTTTGCTTCTGTTGCAAATTGTAAATATCTTTTAAAAATCTGCAAAAAATCTATAAATATCTGATATGAATATGGTCTTAGGTGACCCCTGTGAAAGAGTTGTTTGACTCCCAGAGGGATCGTGCCCCTAAAGGTTGAGAAACACTGTTCTAGATGAAGCAGTCATAAGACAAACTATGACACTTGGATAATGTAAGAAATTATTTTTAAACATTAATACATGTCAAACTGGATACTCACCAACATAAGCTTTCAATGAATCTAGTAACTTTTTCAATTCAACCTTCATGTTAGCTGTTAAGAAAACATATATGTTCAATAGAGACGAGGATACTGACACTCAGTAAAACATGAAATAGAAATACGGTATAGAATGTATAGACTCTATAATTTTATCCTGTTTTTCAGTTTTGGAGCTAGAAACTCTGGATCATAATTACCAGAGTACTATCTATTGTGAGATAGGAAATTTTACTTGCAACAGTCAGGGGTGAATTATAATATTAAATAAATTTTCCCATAGGGTCTGCTTTCTGGTTTGTATGCCTCAGAAATATTTATTCTGTAAACTCTGTGTCTACACCAAAAAACAAGCAGCAGGAATTACAACTTGTATGTACTCTATAGCAATGTTTTAATTTTGATTTGTCAAGGGATATCCTTATGTAATGAGTTGATATTTTGTCTCCAGTTTCTTACTCCTTTGTTACACAGAAGTAAACAGTCACTCCAATTATTAATATATTTTATAAAACAGAAGCTCAATATTTATTTGTAGAACCCATTTAAAAATACTCATAATGGAAGCATGTTACACAGCTAAAATTTGCTCAGAAATTTAAGGTAGTTTAGAATCTCAGATGTTTCTTTTCTTATTGCATAAAAAATGACTAGGAAGTGTTCTTTGTTCTTTAAAATATATAATTTTCTGTTTTTCTAATTGTAAAGAAAATATTTAAACACATGTTCATTGAGAAGTTGATAATTAAGACCATTCATTCAAGCATGTCTCTAATCTAAGATTTCACTCATTTTACCCTATCAACAACTGAAGGTGACAGAAGAGAGATTCAATCATCTCCCCAGAGGAGAATTTTGGTTCCTCATTTTCTCCTTTAACTAAAAACCAAGCAGGCTAGCGTTGATTTTTTTTGAAAGACTGATATAAAAATAATTCACATATTATACAGCTAGATTTTATGGTGTGTGAATTATATTCAGAAGACTTGCCAGTTTTTACTGTGCTCCAAGCTATGCAACCATGACCACGATCTAAGAATGCTTTCATTGCCTTGAACCTCACATTCATTAGTCTGGATCCACTGCCTTACCACAAAGAATCTTTCCTACTGTTACCAATTCTAGACATTTCACATTAATTGAATAATACAAAATGTGTTCTATCGTGAATGGCTTCTTTAACTCATTCTTTAATCAATTTGATCCACTGTACTTCAACACTAATTTACTTCTAGATTATTAAAGAGGGTGAGTGAGAAGATGGCCAAAGGATCACAGGGTTGGGACGCGGGACCTTATGCAGCTTTACAGTAAGGAAGCATTTCAAGTATTGTGTTTTGAGTGTTTGAAGGGCCTTCCTGCTGAGAACGTGCGGACGCATGACCACATGGCTGTGGTATTTGTCCCTTGTGCTAATATTCTCCAGTCTTGACTAGCTCTTTCTATTTTCTTGGTCTCAACTCTCCTCCAGACTTTCTTAGGCTACTTTCCCCCAACAGCTTGTCTTTCTCTGACTTTTTCTAGTTCTGGTAACAGTTCTATTCAATCTTTAAGCATTCCTTTGGATCTAAAATTAAAGGAGTTGCTGGCATATGTTAATAAAATAATAAAAAAGAATATTTTATTCTGAGTTCAATGTCTGTTGTTATAAATATCATCTTAATGGAAATTTTTTTTCCAGAGTTCACTATATAGACACACACATTCTCAAGTTATCTTGAACATTTCCAATTTACATGCTCACCATCAGCAAACAGTTTCTTGAGCAATTCGTCTTTCTCCATTTCTGTAAGTTTCATCCCCATGTTTTGCAGAATTGTGTTTATGCTAGAAACTTGCACAAGCCCACCTTTGGAAAAGGAGGAATATAAATAAGATTGAATAACCACAAAATACGACACAAGCTATGCATCACTGTGCATCACAGTGTCAGCTAAAGCCAGGGCAGTATCGTTATCCTACAAACCACATTGTGAGTGCCTCTTGCCATTTTCATTTGCATTCTTTTTGTAGTTTTGTGTCTGTCAATATCAAGACATGAAAATCTTCATTCATTTTATCATCTCTTGTTCTACAATGACAATGAGCCATCATACATTGACCCATTCTCTTGTAGATGAATATTTAGGTCATTTCCAAGTTCTTGTTATTAGAAACAGAAATGATTTCAATAACACTGTATATGTGTGCATGTGTGGGACTGAGTGACCCAGTAGACAAGCCCCCCATCAGTGGAACAGCTGGAGAAGAATATGCATATATTTAACTTTCTGCAACTTTACCTAGTCTCTTTTGAAAGTGTTGAGTCAATTCATGTTCTAGCACTGCTTGGAGTTCCTATTGTTTGCTGTCATTGACAGAACTTAGCACTGTTTAATTTTTCTTCTTTTTTTGAACCTACACATGTATGTGATAATTTGCTGCTTTTTTCCTTAGGTTTTTCCAGTTGCTGGAGACATAATGTCTTTTAAAATATTGACTGGTCATCACATTTCTACTACTGTATTTGTCCAGTTTAATACTTGTTTTACTTTTTCTGGCCCATTTGTGTTTCCTATATTCTACACACTCTTCACCTGGTTTTAAAACAGCCAATGTATCAAAACTAGAAAATGACATCTATTTTTAGATGTCCAGAGTGGTTGCATCAGTTTGCATTCCCACCAATAGTGAACAAGGGCTGGCCTTTCGTCATACACTCACCAGCACTGCTGCCAATTGTCTGGTGATCTTAGCCATTTTGATTGTGGTGAGAGGAAATTAAACAAAGATGTTTAATTTACATTTCCCTAATTGCCAAGGATGATGAACACTTTTAAAGGTATTTCTTAGACATTTCTATTTATCCTGTTGAGAACTCTCTGTCCAGATCTGTACCCAATTTTTTAACTGGGTCATTTGTTTTCTTGACTGTTTTTTGAGTTCTTTATATATTCTAAATATTATAGTGGCACTCATATCTTAGTGCTAACCAACAGCTCTCTAATAAACATAAGGCCCAATATATAGAAAGGAAACATTCCTGGTACTAGAAAACTAACCAACTAACTGGACTAGTGAGGTCATGGATCTTAGAAGAGAGATTACTACCATAACTTTACTAGACCAGCATAATTCCTAACTGCATTCCTAATCGAATCTTATATACATAGATAAGCATAGCTCTTTCCCTTTGTCAAAGAAGCTTCTCTTTACAGCAAACAGAGAGTATTAAAGAAAGCCACAAAAGGTGCAAAGATCAATGAATCACGTGGTATCCAATCCCACTGGATACATCTACAACCCAGCTCCTGCATCTAAACCTCAGGGGACATTCAGAAGAGGGGATGGAAGAGCTAGGCCCATCATTTTTGGCCACAAGCAGATTTTTATCAACTGAGAATGATGTTAGAGCTTGATAACTTTGAGACTAGGGGCAGGAGGAGACAACACCCTGGAACAGCCTAACTGTTGTCTGCGGCTTCATGAACTCAGAATGCTGAAGTCCAGGAGTGTACTGGATCCCCACAGTGGATCCCTGTAGCAAGATTAACATTAGGAGGACTTGGAAGTGTGAGGACAGGTTCTTCACCTTGTGGTTGCTTCCCAGATTCCCAGTGCACTTGGGAGATATCCCCTAGTTAAATCATTAGCTCCCACATAATCCTGGGAGTCTCAGGAGGATGAGGGAACTGATCTAGCCTACAGAATGCAACGCTAAGTGTGGCCAGCAGAGGTTCCTAGTACAAACACACACACACACACACACACACACACACACACACACACACACACACACAGACACAAAACCTTGGTGAAGACAGCTCTGGTGATATCAGACACTTGGTCAGTGCAAACTCAGCAGCAACTTAAATCACTGGGGGAAATGCAGTCCACAAGTTTAACTGATCCCTTTCCTCTCCATGCATACAACTGCCAGCCTCTAACTTTGGAGGACCAGGGAAAGGTACTCCAACATTTCCTATGTCATGTTTTTGTGTTATTGTTTCCTACCCCCCTGTGATTCCTCATTGACTTTTTGCTACTACACATTTAACAGGGCTTTATTTTATTGTGCTTTAATATATTTTTTGTTATTCTTCTCCAATATTCATGTAGTTGTGTTTATTTGCTTTTTTTAAATTTGGAGGCAATTTTTTCTTTTTCCTAGTTTCCAATTTCTTTTCTTTTCCCACTGTCTACACCAGTGTTTCCTCCTTTCTCTTTTTTCTCTACACTTAGTACTATTCATTTTTACCTTACTTTTTCTCTAAATGTCTGTGCACTTGAACACATGTGTGTGTGTGTGTGTTTGTGTGTGTGTGTGTGTGTGTGTATAATGTAGGTATGTATGTGTCTGTAAGTCACGAAACCATAAAGGGAGAGAGAAAGAGGCAATCTTAAGCTAGGTGGGGACAGAGATGGTAATGGAGTATATGTGATTAGGAAGCTGAAAGGGGGCTAACCTGGGAAAACAAGGGGACAGACAGGTAGAAGAGGGCACAGGAGGGCAGTGGGAAAGAAGAATGAGAGCAAAGCATGATGACATATATGTATGAAGATGCCTTGTTGTAACCCATTATTTTGTACAATTATCTAAAAAATTAATTTAAAAGCATTTTGAATGAGAAGAATGGTTCAAGAGTGTGTTTGGTAAAATACATGCAGAAACTATGTTTGCAAAATAACATTATATTGACAGGATTCTAAATCTAGAGAACACAAAACATACTTCACATTCACTAGCCTTTTCAGATGCACTTACTTCTAGAGGCAAGCACACCATCCATCAACACGTCCTGGCTCACCCTTCCATTGGCTGTAAGGACAGAAACCAGGCCACATGTTACCGTTAGACAAGAGAATACCAAAGCCTTCACTTCATGATTCACCCCAGCAAAGGTATAACTTATTTGCAAAAGACAAAAACCAATACAAAGTGGGAAAAAGTTCTGAATATGGCTTCCTGGACCCTGGGAGAATCACTGCCAACACCCTACTCTGCTAAAATAAAACAGAGATATAATTTCTCCATTTTTTTTTCTTCTAGAACATTCTCAACCATTCACCTTTCCATATAAACCTGCAGAGTTTTGAAGATATCTTCTCACTGGAATAAAAAAAAGTAAAAATAGACACATCTTTTTTCTAATACTAGATAAATGGCTGAAGACACAGATGATTCCAAACTGTAATGGCACGGCTGGGATTTACTCCTATGGTGTGGGTCTTCATAGAAGCCTCTAAAGTATCCCCACCCCTTTAAGTTTCAAATATAAGTAGTATGGAAGTTTAAAAAATTAAACAAAACTTGTGCGGACCCCACCCCACAACACACAGACTGCATACCACCTTTGAATACTGTTAAAGATAGCCAGCAGGAAGAGCGTATCCTGTGACCAAAGTGTGTAGTGTCTTCAGCAATAGGTTCCTACCATCAAGTTATGGTTGGCAACCATGAGCAATGGAAATATAGTGTATTGCTTTGTGGAGTGGGGGAGGGGTCTCTGAGGCCTCCATGACCGATTACTCACAGAGAGGGAACCTGTGCCTGATACTGAGATTTTCATTTAAATAACCCATGTCTTCTGGGAATAGCCTTGTTCACCCACATGAGGGAACTCTGTTCAATTTCTTTTTCTAAAATATTTGTGTTTTTAATTAGCTTTCAAGCCAGTAAGGTTCAACATGGCTTCTTAAAGGCTACATTGATTTTTTTTAATGCTTACCATTTATCAGAAGTGTATCCAATAGCTGGAAGTATTCTTCATCTGTGAGCTCTATTCCCTTTTTTTCCAGAGCAGTTTTTATATCTTTGACATTAATGTCTCCTTGAAAATAAAGAAACCAGATGTAGATAAGAATGTAAATATGATGCAAAAATCTCTAAAGTTTGGAAAACAATAACATTTGCTTATTAATTAGCAGCTTCAAAAGTTTCACAAACTAGAGGCTGGGGACTGTTGTACCCTCAGTCACCACAAAAGCAGCTGCTCCTTAAAATGCAGTCTCTTTAGTTATGGAACAAAGCCATGAGATATACAGTTTAAAGAGTCTAAGCTATTTACAATATCAGAGATAGTTGATCCAAATTCAGCAATTCTACTTTCCTTTCATTATGAATAGTATTATCTTTAGTTTTATTTAACTACTTAATACATTAGTATAGTATAAGGTGCTTTTGCTCCAGAACATGTTTAATTCTACTAAACAAATTAAGGAAATATACTATTTCAGGTTTATATTTTGCAATAGTAGTAAGTTGTTGGCAACTTACTACTCTTTACCAGACATCTCTGCATTTTTCTGAAAGGAGAAATTTCTGACCTTAGCCAGAATGCTGTTCATCTGTAGGTCTGTTGCTTCACTCTGAACTCAGGTCCTGGTAACCAAGTAAGTAAGGGGAAGACTGACTCTGCCAACAGAACTTAGTTCAGTGGACATCCTAGACTTAGAGTTTCATGCACTCTGCCCAAAACTTACTAACTTATCCCATTTTCATGTGTTTCTTATATTGTCTTAAAGTGATTTAATACACAGTGTGTTCATAGCATTTTGACTGTGACCGAACCTTTCTGTTCTGTGATCTCTAGGCTATCTTACTTAATGCTAAATCTGATAGCTTTGATTGGAACAAGAAGAAATTTCTTTCTGGTGTTCATATTATATATATTAAGATATAGTTTAGAGTATACCTTGGAGACCAAAGAACTTTCTATCAAGGCACTACACTGACATATATTAAGTATGAGAAATCTAGAGTGTTAATATAATTTGTCATGCACAGGACTACTTAGAGTACAAGGGGCTGTTTAAATAATTTAAATTTGTCTACCTCATTGGTAAACTATAATTGTCTAGAGAAGAAAACCACTCTTATGAAAGATAGTAGATAATTTAAGCACTATAGGATATGAACTCTTCATCAAAACTACTTAGCTTCATTGTGATGCTGTGAAAGAAATCATCAATAATACATAAGCCAATGGATGTGGCTCTTGTACAATAAAATGTTTTCCTAAAACATTATTTAGCCTAAGAGTTGTATTTTGCCACTGGGTATTCTAGATAATTACATAGAAATATTTTCTGAACTGAAATGCTAAAATAATAGCCAGAAGAGAACATCAGAATATAATTTAGTATAGTAACAAGGGACACTTATTAGAATTAATTCTTACCTGCAACTTCTGTCACTGTATCTATCAGTTGACAAAGTGGAATTTTTCCAGTAGCTACAAGAAAATTCAAAATTGTCTGTTAAATTTAAAAAGCCACATATAAAACAAAGCAGAAGACAGTAAATTTCAAAAGAAAAGATAAACGAAAATCCATTAAGTTTCAATTTTCCTCCTTTATCTTTACCTCTTTATTTTGCTCAAGAATATAAACCATAGATATCATATTTAAATTCCACATATGGGAGGGGGAAACAATGCCAATTTTAATAGAAAATGAGAGAATGCCATTAGTATTTAAAGTGGCCCTTTCACTCACCCTATCCTTTTAAGAATGTAGAACTAACAGCTTTTGGTAGATATTTTTACATTTGATCTTAGCCAAAACCCAAGAAACAATACGTTAGAGTTTTAAATATAATTAATTGAGATCTAAAGATCTGAGGCATTATCAAGACAAAACCACTTTACAGATAGGATACAACAGAAATCTGTTTTCGTTTTTGTTTTTTTCCAGTTAGGGAAGATTCTAGGCTAAAGATAAAAGAATTGAGTTTCCAGCAAATAGCTGATGCTCATGAAAAATGGCAGGAGATTGATTAATGGATTCATGACAAGGACAATGATCAATGGACTCATGACAACTATCTGAGGAATCTTAATAAGAGAACAATTAGTCATTGCCTCCCATTCCTTCTTAGTCTCTGAACTACAACATCTACTCTGGTTCTCGTGAGTTGGTCACTAGCTAAGACAACACCTGAATGAGCTCGTGTTGTGATGCTAAGATCTGAAAGAGGGCCGATGAGGTGGCTCAGTGGGAAAAGGTGCCTGCTACCCAGTGAACTAAGTTTGATCCTCATGATCCACATGGTAGAAGGCGAGAACTGGTTCCTTCAAGTTATCCTCTATCTCCACATGTGCACTGTGGCATGTACAGCAACGTGAAGAAGTCATAGTCTCATGATGACTCATTTCTGCCTCGCTTCGCAGGTGCAAGGCTCTCCTCTAAGACAACAAAGGACTTACAAGTCTCGCCATCAGATGTCAGATTGTCCATTACACGTTCTTGCTCCTTTCCTGTGAGCATTATTCCCAGGTTTTGCAGGACAGTGTCCACGTTGTTGAGCTCAACTTCTCCTCCTTAAAAAACACACAGGAATAGAAAATACGTTTAAGACATGAAAAGTGTAATTTTGCATGTGAGTGCTATCTGAATTTAAAGGTTTTAGTCCTTACTGTAATGACAGAAAATAAAATGCACTTGAATGAATAAGATTTTTTCTGTTTGAAATTCCATTTAGCCCTTAGAATAATATTAAATAAAATATATAAAAATCAGAAATAAAACATAAAAATAGAAAAATCAGAAACAAGGGACAGTTAGATGGCTCATTTGGTAAAGACATTTGCCGCCAAGCCTGCGGACCTACGTTTATTCTCTGAGATCAACATGGTGGAAAGACAGAACCAATTCCACACAAGTTGTTCTCTGTATACAGAGAGAGAGAGAGAGAGAGAGAGAGAGAGACAGACAGACAGACAGACAGACAGACATAGACAGACAGATATAAAAAAAAACAGAGACAGACACAGATATGATATAGATAGAAATAGTGATGAGAGAGAGGGGAAGATATCTTCCCTCAGGTCTTACCTTGGGTCAGGTATCTGCCTCTAAATAATCCATAAAATGAGAACTGGGAATCTGCCCCATGTGGTGCTGGGCACCATGACCAGCTTTTACAGTACAGTATGGACATATGCAAGAAGTTTGAAGTAAGTGAAGTTTTAAAAGGTGAAGTGAGGAGGATTATATGGAATATTTTGAAATAATCATTTGTTGGTTGCAGAGATCAGTAGCAGTGACATCAGTTGGAGTCTGTACAGATAGTCACTGGGCAGATGTGCTAAAAATAGGTTTTGAGGATTGTTGTTTTGTTTTAGGCAAGGTCTTACTATGCAGCCCTGGCTGGCCTGGACCTAGCTGTGTAGACCAGACTGTGGTGTTTTGGTTTTTTGTTTGTTTGTTTAGGGTTCTTTTTTGGTGTTTATGTTTTTGGAGGTAGGGTCTTGATGTATAGTCCAGGCTGGCTTTGAACTCATGACTCCATGCTAGTTATTTTTTAGAATACATGACCATACCTAGCTCACAAATATTTTATGTGTGGGGTGGGGTTGTCTTTGGGCAAGGTTGTGATCTTGGCAGTACTTATTATAAAAATTATGATAAAAATAACTGAATAGACAATCTGCACAAAGGAATAGAGACAAGACTCATGGCCTAAATAATTAAAGATGTCAGATGTTTCTGCTTTTTTTTTTATCATGCTCTTCACTTACCTTCCATAGATAATACACCATCTAACACTCTGTTCTGAAATACATTTTTGGAATCTATAAAGAAAGGAACAAACCACGTCAGAAGGGAGATGTGAGCTCAACTCTTTCATTACTTCAGTTAGACATCTATGTATAATTATGAGTGTGTTCGATCTCATTCTTAATAGAGTAAAAGGAAAGAACACCATCTCAGTGTGACACACACACACACACACACACACACACACACACACATACACATACATATTATACACTCTACAGTTTTGGGAACTAAGGGATTGGCAGCTGAGAGAAGTACTATTATGTTCAAGCAGATCTCCCTCCCCTTCCTCCCCTCCCCCTTTGTCCTCCCTTTCCTAATCTTCCTCTTTCCTCTCTCCCTCTTCCCTCCTCCCCCTCCTCTCTTTTCTTTCTCTTATTCACATCCATGGTTTTCTTTGTTTTCTTCTTAGGATTCAGTTGCTGTCATAGTCTAAAAGTGAAATGAGGTTTCTGTGTTCCAATGACAAAGCTATGGCTGAAGGGTTTGGTAGATGACAGACAAATCTAAATGACAGTGTCTTTGCTTTTCTATTTTTAACCATTTTTGGAAGGAATAAGAAACAATCTAAAACTATTCGCACAGGCTATGAAGAGAAACTCTCTCATGGTCTTAGCAGTATTTTCAGAGCTCACCATCAAGTGGTAGTGTTTCTTGCAGTTTTTTTAACACTTCATCTGAGATCTTAATCCCCATGTTTCCCAGAACTTCCTTCACATCATCGCTATGGATCTTTTTTCCTTTGAGAACACAAAATCACTAATATTAGGGAATAATCATTTCACAAAATAGTGAAAAATTCTCTTCCTGATAATGCATCATCCCCTAAGCAAAAACTGTAAGGACAAAAACTCCCACCACATTTATCTACATAGACTTATGGGTAATCACAATTATAATATAACCTTAATATTTATTAAAAAAAGGGTCTTCAGCTGTGGTGTTTTGCACACCTGTTAATCTAGCACGTAGAAGGTAGATGCAAGAGGATCAAGAGTTCAAGGCTTGCCTCAACTTGGTAGGGAGTTTGAAGATAGCCTAGACTACATGAAACCCTGCCTCAGAAAAACAAAAAGCCACAAAAAAAATCTTTTATTCCTTGGTTCAAGTCTTCCACAAAGAAAAGCAATTTGATTTCATAATTAGCCAATGTATTAAATCACAGATAGGAAATTTATATATTTCATCATTTATTGTATTTATTATCTTTTGATCTGAATAACATAATTTTCACTTCATAATAATAATAATTTGACCATGTGCAATGTTAATTTTTCTACTTATTATTTTAAAATAAATAACCATTGGAACTTTCTTACTCAAACTTTCATACTAACAGAAAATTTTAACTGAGTGGTTAAAGATCTAAACTCTTGTCAAGTGTTTTATCACACAGAAGTGGAAAGCCACAACGTGCATATTTACATCAGTTGAGAAAAAAATCATTTAAAAGCATAAATATGGAGATTTCCATTTAAAATGATCGAGGGAGAGACTTCCTACACCGCAGTGCTGCAGAGATGGTGGAGTACACTGGGAGACCGTCTCTCCACAGCAATGCTGAAAGATGCACAAACAGGAAAAGCTGACCACTCACCTTGGTCAGCAAGACATTTAAAGAATAACTTACTTACCTGTAAAAACTTTTACTTTATCCACAAACTCTACCACTTTCACTTTCCCGCAAGCTGTGAGGAAGTGTGTACATAACATTCATTTAGAATCTTGAAACATTAAAGAAATTCAACACTCTTACTAGCAGCCAGTTTTAGCCTATGTCTTCCCCAGTGAACACAAGGTACACGAAGCAAACTTACCTACTCATCATAAATATGCTTCTAAAACTTTGGATTTGATATACTGCCATAAGGAAAAATGAAATTCCTATAATAAATGTGTACAACATAAAGTGACCTCTTTCTCATTGAACTCTTAGGCTTTTTTTTTCATTTTAAAGGAAAAAAAATTTAAAATTGAACCTGCAGGGTCTCCTAGATATGTCACATGGTTGTCTGGATTGGTGTTCTTGCAGAGATCCTACAGGCAATAATGCATATGGGGGTTCTCTGACACTTTTGCCTGCTGCCCTTGGGACCCATTTCCTCCTGCTGGGTTGCCTAGTCCACCCTTGACATAGGGATTATGTTATAGATTAGTGCTCAGCCTTGTTCCATCTTTTTGTACCCTGTTTCAGCAGTAAACTTGGGAGGACTGCTTTCTGGGGAGAAGCCAGGGTAGGGATGAGTGGGTAGGGGTGGGGAGGGTACATTAGGAGGAGAGGAAGATGGGGGGTAGGAGAAAGGAGTGGAGGGAGGGTAGGGGGGATGTCAAAATGCATTATATGGGAAGATAAATAAATAAATAAATAAATAAATAAATAAATAAATAAATAAATAAATAAAATATCAAATTTCAAAATAAAGTTGAGTTTACTATTAATCACTGTTCAACTGAAATTATCTCTTACTCTACTGAGATCTGAGTGACTTCATCAGATAACATGATTTATATGAGTAAAATACTTAGTATTTTAAAGCCAACCCCTCAATTCTAATAATTAGCATGTTTTCATAATATATAGTCCATAGAAATTTATAAAAACCAGCAATTAAAAAGGTATTAACATGAAATATACTAAAGAAAAGAATTATGTTACAAGCAGATGATCTTTTCATATGTTATATTTTACCAAGAAGGAAAAACTAAAGTTCTTTAGTACTGGTAAGTTACTTGAAATATTTCTATTTTTTTTTGAAATTGTGATATATTACAGCATTACATAAAACACTTCTATGCCATGAAAAATTTTCAAATGCAAATTGCAGATAATTCAACAAATATTCTCTAAAGTAGTTAAAGTATGTGATAACTGCTATTACAAGTCAAATTATATTTATGCACATACTATATGGATATATCAATGACAGAAATATATGTTCAGCAAAAATGTATTGTT
The DNA here is from genome assembly GCA_026225945.1 of Cricetomys ansorgei. Lineage (NCBI taxonomy): Eukaryota > Metazoa > Chordata > Mammalia > Rodentia > Nesomyidae > Cricetomys > Cricetomys ansorgei. Next base: position 9,683,367 of record JAMJFZ010001881.1, read on the forward strand.
ACATACAAATATATATATATTTCATATGGTGGCTAAACTTGGGCCAAATAGATTCTTTCTTTTCTTCTGAACCTACTGAGGCACACAAGTTATCTCTACAGTAAAGCCAGCTAAGTCAGGAAAGTGGAAAAGTGTGTTTCACTGAGTCCTTGGCAAGAATCCTCTAAGTGCAGGACTATGAATATATGTCTGGGCTAAATGTGAACTTCTCCAACAAAGTTACATCTCTTTGTGTTAAGTTTTACTACAAATGGAAAGTTCAAGGTCTTTCTGTGTCTCTGACTTCATTGTGCATCTAGGAGTGAACCCCAGCATTTTGGGAGGTTTCATTACATATGCTTCATTTCACACAATTAACAAAGTTAATTGTTAACACCTCAAATGATCAGATTACCATAAGCAGTACATTTAAACTGTAACATTAATGTAAAATAGAAAGATGTACTCTTCTACATGTTCATTATCTGTCTAGCAATCTTTTCACATATATCTTGGTTGACTCTGAAATTGTTTGACAATGAATTAGAACCAATGGCAAGGCTGGAGGATGTTTCCACACAATAGGTATATAATTTTTCCTCATAATTCTTCCATTCATGTTAAGGAATTGTTCTGTTCATTATGAGGAAGACCAATTCTCTTATAAATCCAGGTAGGCCTATGTGTCTAGTACAGTTTCTGTTTTAGAGATCGATGGCGCCATATCTAGACCTAGTTTTTCTCTAGTGATTGCATCACTCGCTGCAAGTGAAGGAAATAATTAAAAGACATGTTCTGCCTGGTAGTTTGAAAACAATGAAAATTGAAGAATAAATAAACAAAAGTATGTTTTAAGGAATGTTGTCTATTTTTTACAGTGACAGAACTAGATGAAACTTTAACTTGAGTTAAAATATTGATTTGTGTAAGGTCATAAAATGGTGGGTTAAATTTCTGATAGCACCCACTGAAATGTTCTCAGGTTAACATATTTAACTTTTGCTTATTTGACTTGATAGCTAATTTACTCCTATTTCAACTAAATTTTAGAGTTGATCTCTAGCTCACCAAAGGATATTAGAAGTCTGGGAATATAATCTTTGGACCATGGAATTCTACTTAGGTATGTAAGAATGTAAACTAGCACAGGCAATAATTCATTCAGGCCTGAACTCTTGGTCCTCGTGAGATATTTGGAGAACTCTGTCCATCTCATATAAGAAACGAATCTAACATCTCTAGTGTCTCCTCAGCCCTTCTGTCTCTTAAATGTCCCTGAAATAGTGATGGGGACTCTTGAGTAAAAAGACTATTAAAAACCCCTTCCTTCTGGCTATGCTCTCCTCTCTGTCTCCCACCCCCTCTTACTTTACTAAAAGCTCTTTCATTCTGCATATCCCCCTCTTCTCCAACAGCATCATTCACACTCTTACTCAAAGTAAAAATAAAGTTAAAGAAAAGGTCAAAAGTAAAAACCACATTCACTTTCAGACTGAATTTTCTTTCATTTTTGCATCTTCTTAATGTCAACTACAAGTGTTCAAAGATCTTTTTATGGAAGAATATAGTCTCTGAAAATCTAAATCTATTTTAAATGCTCACCATCAATTGGCAGATTTTGCAACAGATCGGCGACTTCCTCTTCTGCAAGGATGATTCCCACACTTTGCAAGAGAATGTCCACACTTTTGGAATCAGGAGACCATTCTTGGAAAAAAATGAATGTGAGGAAAATCACTGATGCTGTAATGTGACCATTAACAACACTGCGTATTATGCTTATAAATCTCATGAGAAAGATCAGAGTTCAATATACAGGGAAAGGGTCAATACTGGTGTTGGAACTGAAATGCTCTACATGGTTGAGCAACTGCCAAATCATCTACAACAAGAGTAAAGTAAATCAACTAGTGGTGATGATGGGTAGAGATTAATTTAGTTTTCTGAACTTCCAGATTAGATACTATTATTGCTAATTTAATCCACAATCAAGTTCTGTTTCTAATTATGCTGATTAAACAAACCATCCTGCAGGTAACAACTGCAATATTGGATAAAAATCAAAACATCTCCTCCAAAGCAACAAAGAGTAGACAAGAGGAGAGGAATTAAAATAGAGCTGACTCCTGCAATCCTACAGGACTAAACCTTCAGACTGAGAATAAATGAGACTAAATGATTCTCATTTGTTTATGCATATTTATGACAGAGATGACATGTGTCTATCAACAAGGATAGCATAAGTCCTATTTATGTATAAATGTGTATCCTATGCATATGTATGTGTGTGTGTGTGTGTGTGTGTGTGTGTGTGTGTGTATTTTTTCAAGCTGGATATATGGTAACTGATCACTACCCAATGAGTACTTAGAGCAAAAGATCATATTGCACCTCATTAATATATATAAATATGTCAACCAATTTTTTCTAAAGTTTTAAAGTAATAGAATAAGTTCCTAAAAAGTATGACAAAGTAAGATGTATTCTTTCTATGTCATCCAAGCTGGCTTTGAACACAAGAGCCTCCTGCCTCAACCTCACAAGAACTGGGATTATAAACATGCAGTTACCACATCTGATACAATGAATGTCCATGCAAAAAATTATTAAGGACTATTATCTTACTTTATATTCACTAATTCCAGGGACATTGATTGATGAGCTACAGGTGAAAGGATAAATTATAAAAATTTTAGAAGGAAAACATATTACAAAAGCTACAGAATAGAGAAGGTTTCAATAAAAAGGAGTAGCAAAATATACCAAATAAATTTTGCTACAGTAAAATTAAGGACTTTCAACCTTCAAGATACCTCCAAGAGTGAAGACCTAAAAAATGAGAGACTCAGGATCCTGACAAAATAAATGTTTCTTATAAAACAATATGAAGAAAGATAGGTAATAAGAAGCCAGTTGAAATATTTGTGTAACCACTTCCATAAGAAATGCAAATGGCCAACAAGATACAAAACAATGTTCAATCTTCTTAGCAGTTAGGAAAATACCAATTAAAACCACAGTCATATACACAGTAACACATGCATCAGATTAGCAGAGGTTTGAAACTTCCCTTTGGGGAGCTGACAAAGTATTGCTCCTTGATATATGTTTTTCACATTATTATTGTAAATAATAATGACTGAAAATGAGTTGTTCATTTTGTTGTTTGTTTTCTGTTGTTGCTGTATTTATTTTTTTGTTTTGTTTTGCTTTTGAGGCAAGATCTCTCTGTATAGCTCATGCTGGCCTGGAGCTTGCTTTGTAACCCAGGCTGGCTTTACCCTTCAGATCCCTTCACTGTAGGAGGAGAGAGCTGACTCTTACAAGTTGTCTCCGAGTCCCATATGCTTACCATGCACTGTCTGCCCCTCTCCCTGCACACAACACACATAAGACACAAATGTAAAAAGCCTCACGTAAACATAATTAGATATGCATGTAATATGTCTCTATTTACTGATTTTTAAGTTTTTATCATTGTGTTTTGGAAGTAGCGGTGTATAAAGAAATAACTATGCTGTGGAAAAAATATCTAAATATACTAAAAGAACAAAATCTAATCAATGCTCTTTCTTTATATTTAAAAGTTTAAAGTTTGGACAAAGATTTTAATTTCTTTTCCTAACAAAAATTTTTTTTAAAAAAGGAAAGTAGGTGAAGTGGCGCATGACTGTAATCCCAAGACTCGGGAGATGGAGTCATGAGGATCACACAAGTTTAAGGCCAGTCTGGTCTACATAGGGAATGTTAAGTTAGTCAGGATACATAATGAAATGATGTTTCAAATTTAATCATAATCAACAAACCAACAGCAACAGTAAATGCTTCTTTAAAAAAAAAGTGTATGGGCTAGGGAGGTGGCTCAGTGGGTAAAGTGCTTGATTCACAAGCATAGGGATTCAGTTTGGATCCCAGGACTCATATGAAACTACAGCTCACTCCTATAACCTTAAAGCTGGAAGGCAGAGTCAAAGGGTCCCAGGGCCCACTGGCCAGCCAGTCTAGCCAAAGCAATGAGCTTCAGGTTCAGTGAGAGACTCTGTCACACAAACACAAACACACACACACACACATACACACACACCACACACACACACACACACACACACATAATAATGGGGGAATTGAGGAATACCCTGGACAGCAAACTCTGGCCTGCACACACGTCTTCTTGAGCAAGTACACTCACCCCCACTTACATGCACACATGCACTACACATAGACACTGATTACTTAACTACTCAATTAATTTAAAAAAAGAATGCAGTGGACACAAATACAGAACACCAGATAGGAAATTTAATGACTGTCAGATCATCTCATCAACTTTGAAAGATCTCTTCATACAAAATATCATACAGAGATAGAAGGACCTACACTGTAATATGTAGGATATAATACGTAAAGAAATCATATAAATCTCATATTCATCTGCCTTTTATTGTGACATAATCACTATAAAATACTTATTTTACTTTATTTTTAGTCGTGTGTCTGTGCGAGGGTATGTGCACGAGTCTTCTGGCCTGAAGAGGCCAGGAGAAGGCGTTAGATCCCTCGGAGTTACAAGTGGTTGTGAACCATCAAACACAGGTGCTAGGAACTGAACCCGGGTCCTCTGAAGGGTGGTACTAGGTCTTAACAGCTGAACCCTCTCCAGACGCCCCTCTAACATTCACTTTTAAGAGACTTCACCTGCTTCTAAAAGTATTTTCATTAGCTACAGAAACAGGTCACAAAGTGTGATGGATACATTAGCTGGGCGGTACATCAAAACATGATTTCAGAAGTTCAGACTTTATGATTTGTCATAGAATGATTTCAAGTTATAGTCAAATAAACTTTTAATATAGCAGAATGGAGACTTCTTTCAATCATTACCATTTAAGGCTGGCGCTCAGCAGAGAACACCCACTCAGTTCTTACTCTCCATAATTTCTTATTCTCTAAACTTCCAGGAAATTTCCTTCTGTTCTGATTTCTCATCTCTCAGTTCATCCTTATTATCTTAAGGGTATTCTCTCACCATATTCAAAATTGGAGTAGATCCAGGCAGTGGTGGCACACACCTTTAATCCCAGCACACAAGAGGCAGAGGCAGGCAGGTCTCTGGGGTCAAGTCATCCTGGTCTATGGAGTGAGTTCCAGGACAACCAAGGCTACACTCAAAAAATCCTCAAAAAAACAAGATAAAAATTAAAAATAAGAGTAGACAATTCTTTGTTCTACGAGCAGCTTGGTAAACTGTAAAGGCAGATTATTCACAAACCAAATGGATCTAACAAAGCTAAGATTTTATTTGTAAAATACAATTTTTAGTAAATTATTGAAAAGTTAAAACCCCTTCATATATTTCACAAAATGTGCCGTTATAAGTCCTATGGGCTACACCAATGTGAATACTTACCACTAGGTAGATGACTTTCTATGAGCTGTAGTTTAACTTCATCTGGGTATTCGAACTCTACATTTTCTGGAATATTTATCACGCCTTCAATACCAAAATCTTTTGCTTCAAATGTTGAAAAAATAGACAGGTAAGAATTGGGGGCTTATTTAGAATATTCTGTTCATCTAGAGTCTCTGGGTGAGTTCTCTTCATTAGGAATTACTTTGCTGGTTTTCCTCACCATCTAATGTGTTAACCCAGTTTACAGTATATACCAAACATAAAGTAAAAGCTGTAAGAAATACTACAGAGAATAACACTTGTTTTAATGTTTAAAAACATTTGTTGTTGAAATGTAGATAATTTAAATTTCAACTCTAGACAATTAAACACATGCCTTTCCTTAATGAGCTTCATGGCAACAGATGGAGTCATTGAACACTTTTTTTTGTTGGTGTGGTTCTGAGAACTGAACACAGGGTGTTCACGTGGTAAAGCAAGAGCTCTGTCACTGAGCTGCACTCGTGGCCTGAATGAATGTCTTACTTCTTACCTATAATTGTTGTGATAGTAGCCAACAAATCTCTAACTGAAGTCCTCCCACTAGCTGTTAAGAAAAGAAAGCAACAACCATCATTTACATATAACGATAAAGACTTTAAAAAATGTAAAGTAGCTAAACTTGAGAAGTAAAGCCCAGAACAGACTCTGCTCTTCGGACTCAATCATAGAAACTGAGAATCACTCTATGTCAGGTAAGGGGCCTTTGTTCTTCAGGACATGACTTCTTTAGGACATAGTCATGCTTAGGCTGCCTCTCTGTGGGTGTAGGGGAAGTGCTTGTGCTACTCCTCAGCTGCGTGTCAACCTTCTGGTCTGAAACAGTCCCATGTCTCAGACATGATGAGAAGAAAAGACACATCTTATTTTTCATATTATTCTAATACTTTTCTCCAGTTAATTTCAACCTTATTTTAGAAGGCTAAACCCACAAATGTGTTAATAGTTATGAAAACAGGTCTATAAATTTCTCTTGAACTTTTTAAGTAGAAAAGAAAGGATTTAAGAAATCACTCGTTCCTTTCTCATTCCTTCTGTCCATGTAATTAGTGGGATGGTTGGGAGGATAACATCTTTATAACTTATTTATTGGGTGTTTTGCTTCTATGCACCATGTGCATGCCATACCTGAGGCAGTCAGAAGAGCATCAGATCTCCTGAAACTGGAGTTACAGATGATTGTAACAGATGGTTGAGCCACCACATTGGTGCTAGGAATCGGACTCAGGTCCTCTGGAAGAGCAGCTAGTGCTTTGAACCACTGAGCCATCTCTCCAGCCCCGGAAGGATATTTCAAGATTTTTTTACTCATTTTTCCTCACTCTTCCTTGAAATTTTCTGGATTTAAATTGTTTCTATTTATGCTCATCCTGTGGAGCACCCTCACAGTGCTCTTCTCCTTAAATTTTCAGTCCAATAATAGATACAACTGTACTATCAATAGAGAGAATTAACATTGCTGAAACATAATTTTTAATATTGAGAAATGTAACTTTCTATTACCATACATTTGTCTAAATAATATCTTAGGGCAAAATAAGAATTTTAGAGATTCTTGTGAGCAAGATGCCATTGTAAAGCATTCATGAGCAACTTAAATGTATCTTACCATCAACCTGTAGGTTTTCCTTAAGTTCACTCATTTGATCTTCTGAAAGTTTCACATCTATAGTTTTCAAAACAGAGTCCAGTTCATGAACATCAATATCCTTTCCTATAGAAAAAAATATATAAGCAAACTTTAATTACTGTTTTACTTAAAGGCATTGCACGTAGAGCCTTATAGTGATCCTAACACACAATGACAAAGGCCCAGTGAGGTCTGTCCAACTGTATCAGAGACAACAACACCAAGATGACAACCAGAATGTCTGTTTCCATCTGGTTTTGTTAGCTAGCTTCTTGAGCACTGTTTAAGAATTCATAGTTAACAAATATAAGATTTTAGAACAAGAAATATCACTGGGTGGTGGTGGCACAGTGGTACACACCTTTACTCCCAGCACTTGGGAGGCAGAAGCAGCAGATCTCTGAATTCAAGGCCAGCCTGGGTCTACAGAGTGAGTTCCAGGACAGCCAGAGTTACAACAGAGAAACCCTGTCTTGCGGGAAGGGGAGGAGAAATACCATTTGTTTTTTATTTCCTCGGTGCACAGATTGCATGTATCAACCAATATTGTAATGCATGCGAAGTTTTTATTTAATCTATTTTTTAAAGAGCCAATATGGTATCTAGTTATGTTCTTTCCTTCTACCATAGAGCACACATGTCTATCTGCAAAAATGCATTCAGATTTCTAGAAGAAATGGATGCACGGTATCAGAATATAGACAAGGGTGGCAGAAATCACATCTAATTATTAGAAGCTTGCACAAACATAAAACACGATGATCACAAGGTCATCTACCTTTTCTCTATGTTCTCCACTCACCTTCAGTGGTTTCCACAATATCAGACATCTTCTTTTGGTAGAATTCTCTAATATCTGCATGAAAAGGCACAAATCGGGTTGTAAGAGATTCATAGAGTCATTCTAAAGGCCATATTTCAGAATGATAGACATTATTTTTTATTTTTATGACAATATTTGTGACATGATTGCAAAAAAAACCCCCACTACAATTGTAGAAAGGAAAACCTTTCCTTGGGGCCTCTCTGCCTATCCATCGATCTTATCCTTCTTAGCATTCCTCCTATCTCTAATTTCTTTCATTTCTACCCTTTATTTTATCCCCATTCAATTTATGTTTCATTATTCCCAGGTTAATCCTGGAAATGCCTGATTACTGGATTCTTAAGCAGGAACAGGCAGGGGGTTTTTTGGGTTTTTTTTTTTTTTTTTTTTTTTTTTGCCTAATGGCAGTATCAGTGACTGACAGAGAAGATGGTCTGAAAACTTTGTATAATGCAGTAACTTTCTTTTAAAGGAGAACTATGAGAAATTTATTCTAAAAAAATGGAAATCTTTTCTTTTTGAAAGATTACTGTCAGGTAAATGGCATTTATGTGAAAATGTATGAACATTCTTACAGAACAGGTATAACTATAAACTATCTTAAATGGTACGCAATTTAAAAATTCTTACCATCAACAGAAATACCCAGGCTTCCTCTAGGCATCTCCCCTAAGTGCAGGATAGTTTTTATATCAGTAATTTCAATCTTTTCTTCTTCTAATGGTAGAAAAGTGCAAGTGAATAAGACTTTAACAAAAGACCTAAGAACTCTACATGCACAGAATTTCATGCTTTCGTATTAACCTTAACTGCCATATGGATAGTAAAAGCACAATGATGCCTACCCATTTATATCAGCAACAATAAAGGAAATGTGATTACTTCTGACTCCTAGTAAAAAATGTGATACATACACACATACATACACATATATGATATTTAATAATATTGTTGTGTATAGGCCTAATTATTTTCTTTAATTATGAGACAGTGTATGTATGCTTATTTTTTTTATTTTTCTATTATTTAGTTAGTTAGTTTGAAACAGGGTCTCATTAAGCAGTCCTAACTGGCCTGGAATTCACTTTGCATACCAGGCTGGCCTTGAACACATAGAGATCCTCCTGCCTCTATCACCTGAGTGCTGGAATTAAAGAAATGCACTACCATACCCAGCCACCATTCATTCGTTTATCCCACTTTATCTGAGATTATGCATGAACAAAGGGCAACATGAGCAAAACCTTCATAGGGTAAAAAAGACACACCATCACCACTCTGTACAGCATTGCTTAATGTAGACAATAGAAAACCAGACCCTGAGATATTAGATATGACTCTCCACAAAAAATAATGTTAGAATGAGAAATAAATGATTTGCTAACTCGATATATTAAAAGTAGGGTAGAGAACCAGGATCTAGTAGCATCTTCTCACTAACCTTTTTATAGATCTACAGAGGGGAAATAGACTAGCAGCGGCCCAGGCTTGAGAAAGGGAGGGGTGTGTAGAAAAATAGGAGGAGTTATCTTTTGTAGCTGATGGAAATGTTCTAACAGTGGGTGGCAGTGCCAGTCACCCAACTTTGAATATTCTTTAAAAACAATAAACTGCACAGTTTAATTTTTTTATTGCCTCTACTTACGTAGTTGTTTGCCTGGAAAGAGATAAATAGAAATTCTCTAGGGGAGTGGAAATGGTCTACATTTTGTTTGTTTGTTTTTTATCAGAGGTTTCATGCAATTGCCAAAACACAACAACTAAAACATACTCAGATCACAAAAACATTTCACATTTTATTATAATATACACTATATTGATTTTTAAAATTTCAACCAAAGTCCAAAAGTCACTGGCCCTTGAACACAGAATCCAGACCTTTGAAAACTGCAATAACCTAGCTTCTGTCAAGATGACATAAAACAAGCCAGCACATCTCTACTAAGAGCTCACATTCTCAGGGTTAGTTCAGTGGTTAAGAGCACTGGTTGCTCCTGGAGAGGACCTGGCTTTGATTCCCAGTACCCACACAGTGGCTCATAGGCACCACTAACTCCTGCTCCAGAAGATATGATGCCCTATTCTGACCTCTACAGGGATCAGGCACTCACATGGCAAACAGATGAGACAAACAAACATACATGAAGGCAAAATATTCAAACAGTAAAAATAAAAAGATATAAAATTTAAAAAAATAAAAGCCCACATTTTATAAAGGAAGGGCAACATTCATTTGCAATACAGTGAATCAAGTCAGAAAAAGCTGAGTGAACACGGACTCCCAAGATTAAGTTTATAGTAATCAGATAATGATACAAAACAGCAGTTAGCTTAGCATATAGGGTTTCCAATTACTATGCACATTAATTTACCATTAAATAGTTTTTATTATGTTAAGAGGTGGCATGAATTCAGAGTATCCAGTATCCCTAACACATGAAAAATTTAAAGCTAACAGCATCCACCCACATAATAGTTGTAACTACCAGATGTGTCTCCACATATAGTATCTAAAACCCAGAGTAAGAAGCAACATACTTCTTTGGTTAAATGCCACAGTAATAAATAATTTGATTTCTGTCAATTGATCTAAGGTCAATCATACAGATAGAAGACATATATATAATAAAAAAAAGAGTTGAAGAGAACTTAATCCATAAAGAAGGCAATCGTCATATAAGATGGGGATCTGAACACACTTAAAAAAAATGGGCATGCTAGTGCACACTTTAAGGGGTACAGACAAGCAGATCACTGGGGTTCAAGCCATGCAGCCTAGTCTATGAGAGACCTGTCCCAAAACACAAGGTGGAAGGCTGGAGAGATGACTCAGTGGTTAAGAGCAGTTGCTGCTCTTGTAGGGGATCTGGGTTTCATTCTCAGCACTCAAATGGCAGCTCCGGTAACTTCAGTACCAGGGGCTCTGATGTCCTCATCCAACTTCCGTAGGCACACACATACATGCAGGCAAAAAAGTCACACACATAAGTCAGTCTAAAAAATGTTCTTAAGGGTCCTAAAAAGTAATCGAGGTGTGTAGCACCCGAGGAACAAAACCAAATGCTGTCCTCTGGCTGCCATGTGTATATGCAAACATATACACCAAATCTACACATACACACATGTATCCACAAACATGAGCACACACAACACATATAAAGATAAATAATAATCAAATATTAACTTTTTTTAGGATATAGGAAATGAAGACAAAGAAGGTTTTTTTTTTTTTCCCTAAAGAAAATGTTAAATGAAACAATGAATTGAAGATAGAGCTTTATTCTTCTCTCTTTCTATTCCCGAAGATTTTTTTATTTAATGAAAAATAAGACTTACCTTCATATTAGGACTAAATTCTTCCCCAAGTTTTTAAAATGCTCTTTTGATACAAAGGACGCCAGTTTTGAGAAGTGCCATATTCATGATCACAGGTCCAACTCTTCCAAGGGACAGTCATTTCTGTATTGCTCACCTGTAAGCCTGTCTGTCAGCTCCTCTCCTATCTTTTTCTGAGAGTTTAACCTGCATTTTCCCCAGACTGCTGTCCAAAGCGCTCACATCTATCTCTCTCCCTTAGAGAAGCGAAAGGAATGGAAGATGGAATTTTCTTTAAATGTACTCACTCCTGGTTATGATCAATTTATTGGTAAATGTTAATGAGGTGAAGATATATAACTTATATCTTCATATTATAATTTAATATTTTCATAGGACAATAAGAACTTTAACTTGGCTTTTTAAGTTGTTCAAAAATAAATCAGTAAGATAGCTAAATTGAAACTTATTTCCTTTTACCAAATTTTGGGATAAGCTGAGATAGCAATATACAAGGGAAGTTCACAGTTTAGAGTACAAAAATCATAGATTTCATGCTTTTAAACATAATAAGAAACTACTATCAGTTGCCCGAGCTTCCAGATTTTTTCCTGTGGAGTAACTGTCAGTCCTTAACTGCAGTGTGTGCTGGATATCCCTTAACCTGATTTCTTTTTTTTTCAATTTAATTTTTTTCATCTTATTTCTCTTCTCCTTCTTCCTGTTTGCTTTCTTCCCCCTGACTCTTCTCCGATCTTTAAAGCTGATTATCATAGTGAAAGAAACTGCTGATAAAACAAACAATAAAGCCAGAGAGGTGGCTCAACCACACAAATAGCTCTTGCTACACTGTTATGAGGATGGGAATTCAGGTCCCAGCAGCCACATGGCCACCTGGGAGTCCAAAAACGCCTGTAACCTTGGCTCTTTGTAGGGTGGAAACAGGAGGACTTCTGGGACTTCCAGCCTACCTGAGAAAATGTGAGCCTCCAATTCTCAGAGGGACCTGACTCAAAAGACTGGGTAAGGAATGGCAGAGGAAGATATGACAGAGGAAGATGTGCCATACTCTCTTCTAGCCTCTTGGCGTTACTTAATATAAAACATTAATGCCTCCTAAAAGCTTCTTTGAGTGATTCTTTACTTAAATAAAAAGTAGGATTGGGTTGTAAAAGACTTGGGGAAATCAAGCTGTACTGACTCAGAAGACTCCATAAGGATGACTAGCTTTTATAGTATTAAAGGTGCTATAAAAACTGCCGTGAGGGAGAAGTTATCAACAGTCTTACCCAGCTGTAGATCCTTCAACTTACAATAATAACTGGTCCAGTAAGAAAATGCTCAATGGTGCAATAGTAGCATTAACATCTCTGGAGTGACCAGCAGCTGTCTAACTGGACTTAAAGGCAGGAATACATAGGCAGGAACTCATGCCTGGTACTGCAAACCAACCCAAGAATCTGTGGCTCAAGAGGTTGTAGGCTCTAGAGAAGAATCTACTACAACCATGTTAAAACAGGCAGATTCGAACTGCCTTCTAACTATTTATCCTATACCCATATACTAATACAGATCTTGCTCCCCTTCCCCATCAAAGCTTCTTTTTACAGCAGACAGAATATATTACAGACAATCATAACGAGTCAAAGTGCACAGAATAAGTTATTGCTGAGTGTCTGTTCCCAAACAGGCTATCAATAACATAATCCCTATACCCAAGGCTCAGGGAATATCACAGAAGAGGAAGAAGAATGATATACAGAACCAGAGGGACCAGGAGGACTATTGTGAAATAGTGTAATCCGGACATAACAGGGATGCTGCACCCATGAGACTCTCAACAATATGGTCCCAGCAAAAGAGCATACCAGCCAACACCCCGGCCACAAATGGGGGCTGAGTACACAAGGTTCCAACTTTAGTTGAAGAGCTTTAGACAGCTGAGGTCCTCTGAGAGAGGAGAGTCAGTTTTCTTCAAGGACAGGCTCCCCTGACAGGCTACCTATGCCTAAGTGGTCAACTCTACAACCAAGTACACATGGACAACACTAACTGGACTCAATAGGTCATTCATATACATATGCATGTATGTATATGTATGTATGTATATAGGTATGTATATAATTTTAGATAAAATGTCATCTGTTTGAGAGATGGACACAAGAGTGGACAAGGAAAGGAGGGGCACATATGATGAAAGTGAAATATGAAAGTCATAGAAAATTTTAAAAAAACAAAAAAAATTAAAAGTAAAGTCAGTGAATTAGCTATTTAAAAATAAAAAAAAGCACCAGGCAGTGGTGGCACACACCTTTAATTCCAGCACTGGGAAGGCAGAGGCAGGTAGATCTTTGTGAGCTTGAGGCCATCCTGGTCTACAGAGAGTTCCAGGACAGCCAGAGTTACAACAGAGAAACCCTGTCTCAAACAAACAAACATGAGTTGTAGAAATTCTTCTAAATGAACATATAAATCCTCTGAAGAAAATGACTTGTAATTTCATATTCTTACCTTCAACTGGAGGGTTATCCACCAATTCTGAGACTTGCTGAATTTCAACTTCTATTACCTGAACTTCAGGTTCTAGTTCCTTGTGTTTAAAAATTTGTTTTATGTCGACATCAACATCTTTTCCTTCAAAGCAAAATAAATACTTTTGGAAATATCGTTCATGGGCACAGTTCTACACACACACACACACACACACACACACACACACACACGCACACTACATTTTAATGTTAGAGAAAAAGACCTAGCCCTTGGGTATGCCTGCTGGATGGATCTTGAAGGCATTAGGAGAATCCTAGAATAACCTATGAGTTACAGGTGAAGCAAAAGGCCATGTAGTTGTAAGTCCTGTTGTTCCACAGAAGACTGGTACCAGGACCCACAGCAGAAAACAAAACACAGGGCTGCTTATGCTCCATATAGAACATAGCACAGTATTTAGACACACGCTATATGCATCTTTCTAGATATTTAACCATCTCTAGATTAATTAACTTAATGCCTAATACAATGTAAGTACTATGCAAACAAAGTAGCCATGTATGGCTATTAAGTGTCCAGAAAAAAACTTGGTGAATGAATGAATGGTGGAAAAAAAACACAAAACACTTGCTATATTAAGAGGGGAAAGGTTATTCTTATCACAACTAAACAAATACTATAAAATACATCAGCTTCAAAGCCCAAATTCTCCTGAGGGTACATGCTATGGAGTCACTTACCATAAGCTGGTGGTGACTCTAAGGCTGATTCAGTAGGTTCCTCAGGTGTCAGTTTGAATGTCATGTTTCCAAGTAGACTCTCAAGGTCACGGACATCAACTTGCATTCCTACAAAAGGCCAAGGCATGAGGAAGCTGAAATATGAGTCAAAATAAAATAAATATAATTTCAATGTACCATGGCTATATATTTCATCATAAAAGGCATCCCAAAGTTCTTAAGTGTTAGAAGGAATTTTTAATAAACTGAAATGCAATTATTTACTTTTATTTAAAACTGAAAATAAGTATAAGAGGAACTACATGTTAAAAGGGAATTAAGAAATCACTAAGGTTATCTGTAGCAGCTAAGTAGAGAATGTAAAAGTTTTAACATAAGTATTTAAACAAATGGTAGGGTTCCTTTGGTCACTGAATCTCAAGCTATGTGAGCTTTTCTCAAATTCTGATCCCTATGCTAGTTTTTTTTTTATTTCTACTGTTAACATTGACAGAATACCTAAAATAGATAGAACACCTTTTAAAAATAAAAGAGAAAGATTACTTAGTATATACAATGTAGTATGTTATTCAAATTAATTATATAATTAAATATATATATTATATATTATTATTATATATAATTATGAGATTGACAGGAGTAAAATCAGTGAGAAAGAAAACAAAAGTAAAACAGACCATTTCCATCAATCTGGATTCTTTTTAATTTTATTTTATGTGAACATCTGTTTAAATGTATGTCTATGTACCAATTATGTGCCTGGTGCCTGTGGAGGTCAGAAGAGGGTGTCAGATCCTCTGGAACTGAAATTATGGGTGGTTGTGAACCACTATGTGGGTGCTAAGAATCGAAGCTGGGTTCTCTGGAAGAACAGAGAGTGTTCTTAACTACTAAGCCATCTCTTCAGCTCCAATCTGGGCTCTTGGTTTTCATTTCCTTCACTTTCAATAGCTTTTGTACACTGTGGCGACCTGTTCTTATATACACTCCCAATAGCTGTTAGGAAATACACATTCCAAATGATGGCTAAAAAGAGCTATTATGCTAAAGTAAGCAAAATGTTTTATACTAACAAGTGCAAATCACAAATTTACTTTGTTCCTAGAAGGCACCCTTCTTCTCAAAATAATACATAGACAAAATTCTTACTATAGTAAATATGTCAATAGTATAATCACATAACTCTCTTCTTCCTTCTACTTTCCTATAGGTCTAAACCCAGTACAGCTCAAATGGAATGAAATGTAGCATCAGCAGTCCTTATCCCTGATGGCAAGATATATGATTTGAATGCATATGTATATTTTATTGAGTGACAATTTATACATTTCTAAATATTAAAGTTAGCTATATCTGAGATTGTAGCTTTTAGTATCAACTCTAATTTATAAAAGTTACATAATTATCATAAGTTATTGAGTAATACAAATTTCTAAGATCACAACTTTCTTAAAATTTTACAGATAACAGGAATGCTGGATTACTCCCATGATGACTATTCTCACTCTCTCGAAAGCACATCAACTGTTTCAAAAGTTAATCTGATATTAGAAATGTTCACCATGAGTTGGAAATGACTTCTCCAGCTCCAGCTGTTCTTCAGATGCTCGCTTTCTCTCCATACTTCTTATGGCACTTTCCACTTCACTGACATCAACTTTTCCTTCTCCAAAGTAAAAACAGAGTCATATGAAATACTTTCTTAACTATTATAATTCCAAATTATGAAGATCAACTTAAGGCATAATACTTGCTAAACAATAAATATTATGTTGGAGATACAGAGAATTATTTTTAGAAAAGTTACCACCATAACAATGGTTATGAAATAATATCTCACAGTTAAAGTTCAAGTTACTTAAAGATTATTTGTGCAATTGGTACAAATATATATGCAATTTGGCGTATGTAACTGGGGTAGAAATCAAGAAAGTTTTAAGAAAATGGCCATATGCTTAAAAATTAAGGAGCATGTTTCCAAATAAACCATATGTTAGATATATTCTAAGTGGAAATGAGAATATGTGTCTATTTTAATGACAATTAGAACTGTGGAACACAGACATATTGAGAAAAATTAGTCTTAAATGTATATACTAAAAATGATGAAAAGACAAATAACTTAGATTTGATCGTAAAAAAATAGCAAACACACTCTCCCCTGAAAATAGTAGATAATAGACAATAAACTCAAAGCCAGGATTTATTGAAACAGAAAAGAAACTTTAAATAGGAAGAATGGATATTGCTGTAAATTGAGTATTGGAAAGATGAACAAAATTGGTACATGTCTGTAACTGAGTGACAAAGAAAAAGAGACAGTTAAAGAAAACAAAAATAGTGACTACCACCAATGACAAAGGAGCCACCACCACCATTCTCACAGGTACTGACATACTAGTACAAATATGCTATGTTTAATATACAAGTAAATTCACTATTTAAAATACAGGAATAAAATCTTAACGAAATGCTATTTAGCAATGAAAGAAGAGATACAAGATATCTCGATAGTCTAATATTAAATTTTATTATTATTGAACTGATAATTTAAGATCTTCCTACAAAAAATGCTTCACAGTGTTTTATCTCTAATGTAAGTGAACACAAGCTCCTCTAGTTAATAGGGAAAAAGGAAAACTTTTCTATTTTAATTTTATTGGGAAGAATATCTCAAAATTATTGGTCAGAGACCTCAAAATCTCAATAATATTACTATTTCAAGGAAAATATCTTATTGGGAGGAAGAGGCATGTGAATCTATGGGTTGGAGGCCAGCCTGGTCTATAGAGTGAGTTCCAGGACAGCAAGCCTCTCTCTCAAAAAAGAAAAAAAAAAGAAGAAAGAAAGAAAGAAAGAAAGAAAGAAAGAAAGAAAGAAAGAAAGAAAGAAAGAAGAAAGAAAGAAAGGAAGGAAGGAAGGAAGGAAGGAAGGAAGGAAGGAAGGAAGGAAGGAAGGAAGAAAAAGAAAGAAAGAAAGAAAGAAAGAAAGAAAGAAAGAAAGAAAGAAAGAAAGAAAGAAAGAAAGAAAACTTACATGATTAGAGAATCAAACACATACATTAATCAGAATGCATATACAGGGGCAGTTTTATCAGTATATAGTTTATAACTGCCTCAAATGGGAAATTTTCTTATACAATGGAATATTACAGAAATATATTCAGGTACAATCGACTAATTAAAAATCAATCCATATACCAAATAGATTCCTTAGAGATCTCTATTTTATTACAATTTATTTGTAATATACAGCAATGAAAATCAATAAACCACTGCTGCATACAACAGTATGAATGAATCTCAGGGAATGGCATATGATGTAAAGTTGAATTTAAAAAGTCGTGACTAGTGGACTATATATTTGGGATTCTACTTATACGATAACAATATAAGAGAAGTTGAAAAGTGAAAAGTTGAAAAGTGGGAAAATAAATAATTCTGTAGTGTGAAACCTGGTGTAGTAGTCTCTTGGTCTCCATGGGAGTAGTTCCCGAACCCTCTATAAATAACAAAATGGCAAGACTATTGAGTAGAGGTGTCCAGGGCTCATCTCCTGAATGAAGAAAAACACAACAAGAAGTAACAGCAAGCTGCCTTTCAAGGAAAGTCACACTGGAATCCAACAAAGAACCCTATAGGCACGAAAACCCGGGAACAAGACAGCAGGATACAAACAAACAATAAAGCATCCAAGCAACTACAACTCTTGTTCTCCAGTCGGCGTGGGCTCATTACAATAAGTACCAGCAATGCTAGTGAGACAAGAGCCCCCCAGACATCACAGACACTGTGCACAGAGGACAGATACCCAAACCCAACCATGCTGCTCTGCATTATTTAAGTTGTTACCCACCTATAATAATCATGAATTTAAATGTAATCATTTCCCTGATTCAAAAATATAGGTTGTATGGATTTAAAACCAAAACAAACAGATAAAACCCAAGACCAGCAATATTCTGCTTACATGAAACTGCTTTCACCAGTAAAGATATACATAAAGTAAACATATAAGGGGAGAAAAAGATGCTTCACACAAATGGAAACCACATTCAGGCAGGAGTTGTTATACCTCACCAGACAAAATAGACTCTAAAACAAAAACTACAGTGGCTGGAAACATGAGTTGATGTTGTAGCCCTAGTGGCACTTGACATAGTGGTTCAGCTAACAGCTGCAGAATACACATCAACACACAGAACACTCTCCAGGAAAGAACTGTACAATTACATCACAAAATACTTATCAATATATTTTTTAAAAATCATATCACTTATCTTTTATGGTAAAAAAATAAAAACTAGAAACTTAAAAAAATAGCCACTTTGGAAATGTTTCACACACATGGATTAGACACCATGCTACTGAATTAACTGAAAAAAAAATCAATGGAAAATTTAAATTATTCTCTGAATAAGTGAAATTGGAAGCATAGTGAAAAAAATAAAAGATCCACCAAAAAGGAAATTTAAAGCAACAAGCACAATCACCAAAATCAAAAGGAAATATTCAAATAAACAAACCCAATCAAGCTTAAGGTCTCAGAAAGGAGAGATCAAACAGACCTTAAAAGTAATAGATAAAAATCAAAACTAAAGATCAGAGCAGAAATAAAAGACAGACTAAAACATATTACAAAATGAGTGAAGTCAACAATTGTTTGTTTGTTTACAGAAGATACCAAAATTGGCAGTTCTTTACATAAACTAGCCAAGTAAAAAAGATTCAGATAAAATTATAAACTAAAAAGGAGACATAAAAAATATAATTACAAAGAACCAGTAGAGACTACTATGAACAAACACATACCAATAAATAAATAAGTTTCCAATAAATTGGAAAACTTCCATGGAAAATTTTCTGAACACACGTAACCTGCCAAACTGAGTCATGAAGACGCAGAAACACAGAGAGACCAAAGATGAGTTAATGAAATTGAGTCCGTAATGAAAAGTCTCTCAATGAAGCAAAATCCAGAACTTCTTGACTTCAACACTGAATTCTACAAAACCTTAAAGGAAGAATTGATAATCATTTTTTTCTCAAATTACTCCAAAGATATATAAGGAAGTCCACTCTTCTAAACTCATTTTTTGGTCCAGCATAAACCCAGACAAGGTCATAACATCAAAAACATTTCTAGAGACTATGGTTACAAAAATCTTCAAAAAATAATTAGTAAATAAAATCCAATAGTACATCAAAAAGATTATTCACCATGATCTAGTGGGATTTGTCCCAGGAATGGAAGGATATTTCAACATAACAATCAACAAATATATCACATCAACTGATTAAAGAACAAAAACCATCTGGGCAAATCCCAATAGATTCAGAAAAATCATTTAATAAAATTCAACATTCTAGAATGTAAAACAGATAAATATATCTCATTTAGAAGGATCCCACTTCAAATAAAGCTTGTTCATGACAAACCCATGCCTACTTGTGCTGACCAAAAACCCAGAAACATCATGTAAAACTTGGAATAAGACAATGGTGTTCATGCTCACTGTTTATTCCTCACATCATTCAGTAGGTGTTAGTTGCAGTAATTAGGCAATAGAAGAAATAAAAATACTATAGGAGGGTGGACATCAAACCATACATGTTTATAGGTGATATATTTCTTCATGTAGAAAAGTCTAAAGACAATGCTAAGGATTATCAGAAACAATTCAGCCAAGTTACAGGATACATAACCAACAGCATTTTTATATACCAATAGCAATCTTTCTGAAAAAGCAATTTTGAGATCAATTCCACTCATAGTGACAAAATCAGTGTGGGAACAAGTTTAAGCAAGGAAATGAAAGGCCTCTACAATGAAAATCATCCAACATTGGTGCAGGAAACTGAAAAAGACAAAAAAATACCTTCTATGTGCATGCCTTAGAAGACACAGTGAGACTGTGAAATGATCACATCACTCAAAGCAAAATCTAGATTCAGTGCAATCGAAATACTGATGGCATTTTTCACAGAACTCAAAGAAACAAATCTAAAATGTACATGAAAGCAAAAATAGACCCCAAATAGCCTAGCAATTTTAAACATAAGAAACAAGACACAATGGAGCTACAGTAACAAAAGTAGCATGATACTGGCATAAAAATCCAGTTATATATTTGGAAAGAGATGAAACCATTGTAGCAAAGAGGTACACGCACTGCTTTGTTGCAGCACTATTTCAAAAAATGGGACGTGTATACAGAACAGAAAATCATGGAGCATAAAGAATAAAATACCGTCACTTGTAGCAAGCAGGATGGACCTGGAGAATATTTTGTTAAATCAAGTAAGAAAATCCAATACTGTATGTCTTTCCTATAAATGGAAGCTTTAAAAACATTCATTTGAGTGTATATTAGTTAGGAATCATGCCAGAGGACTGGTGATAGGTTTACTAATGGTATCAAAACATACATACAAAGAATAAATCTAGTGTTCCACACTGGGATGACTACAGTTCACAACAGCCTATTTAAATTTTATGAGAAACTAGAAGAATCAGAAAGTTCGAAATATAAAAAAAATAATAAAGAGATTGGAATGTTAATCAACCTGATTTAACCGGTACATTTTATGTTACATGTGTTGAAGTATCAACTTATCACAAGGAAGCACTATTATTATATGTTAATCAAAAATAAATGATTTTTATACAAATCTGGATTTTTAAGCCTTTATATAAAAGAATATAGCATTTACATATAACCCACACACATTGTCTCCTATCTTTTCAAACAACTCTACATTATTGGTAATGTTTAGTAAAATGTAAATTATATGTAAATAATTGAGATAATATTAGTATTGTGAGAGAAAAATATTATTGAGGCACTAAAAAGTCTGTACTTTCAACACAGATGAGTCTGTTTCCCAAATACCTATGATCATATGATTGAATCAGTGTGTAAAAATCACAGGTATGAGAGTCAGTTGAAACTACTTACAAATAGCCAAAGGGGAATAACTGTGAACTGATACTGAAAATCTTCTAGATTATTGGTTATCTACCTCATAATCTAAGTGAAGGTTAAATGAGAATGTGGATATATTCTTTTGGTGATAAATTTTAAGCTAGTTACAAGCGCATATGTAATAATTTTATGTCATATTTCAATAAAATATTTATCATGTAAAATATAGCTTAGGATAAAGAATTAGAGTCTTAACTTTACAGTTCTCACTGACTGATCTGTAGTAATGTGCATGCATGTGCAGAAGTCAGAAGACAGCTTTCAGGAAGCAGTTTTCTCCTCCCACCACCTGGCTTCTGGAAATTAACTCAGAACATCAGGCTTGTCAGCAAGCACCTCTTACCCACTGAGGCATTTTGGTGATACAAGACTATAAAATTTTGAAAATAATTTAGTTTGAAATGTTACAAGCATACCATGAAGTTGAAATAGGTGTATATTGAACATCTTATGCCCATCATCTAGATTCCCTATTAACACTTTGCTACACTTTTTGTACATATTGATCCATCCAACTATCCATTGTATGTATGGTAATTTGAGGCAGAACTGGCATTAAAGAGTGAGTGATTAGTGATACGAAAGAGCAAGAACAAAAAATATTCCATTAATAACTTAGGCAATAGCATGAAGAAGGCAGTGAATGCAGAACTAGTAGACCAGGCAGGAAAGCACTGAATTTTATTTTAAATATGCTCCAAAAGATTCTTTCCTTGGAATAGTCAATGAAAATATCTAACAGCCCTTTGCAGATTCCAGCCTGAAGCTCAAGACAGAGGTCTACATAAAATTTATCTGCATGCAAATAGTTGGTAAAGGTATGAGTATCAATACAATTTTAAAGAGACAGCATATAAAATGAGAATTAGAGAATAATACTGACATTGGGAGAATAAGATGGAATTGGAGGAAACAAAATTTTATTGTCAAAATTATTACTGATATCAACGACAGGAATGAGTTCCAATAAGTAACAGGATGAATAAAGACCGATGAGACAGACAATAGCAAGTTACTGGTGTTCTCAGATAAACCTCAGTGGTCCTAGGAGTCAAGTCAGAACGCACAGACACATGGGATGTGTCGGGAGGGCACTCACTTTCTCCTCACTTGTCTTCCTTCCACTTTATTCTGCTTCCCAAACACTCACTCATGTAGAAGATGATCTTAGAGTCAGTCTAGGCAAATGGTCTATCTAGACATGGACTTAGAAAATGATAGCCTTTGCTTTCACGCTGTAACTGGATTTTCTGAGATTATACATTATTTTTACCAGTACAAAATGAACCAGTTTTCAGAAATAATAGTATATAAACTTCAAGAACTCCTGAAGGGTTATTTATGTATATCTAAAATTAGTTACCATCAACTGAGAGGCTTCTTTTCAGCTCTCCAACTTCTCCTTTGGAGAGTTCGATATCCACCTGGTCGAGCACAGTGTCCACGTCCCTGACGTCTACTGTCTCCCCTTGGTAAGAAGAAAGAAACATAGATGTTCTGACTGATCCTGAAACATTCCTCAGTTTTGCATACAAGTTATAAACTTTCTTGGCAAGAAGACAATATTCAGTATGGTTATAATTAAGCTTACTTCCATCAGTTTTTATTGTGGAAAAATAAACATACCACAAATTTCAGAAAGTAACAAAATTACCTTATGGTACATTATTCCTATGATAAGAAATAGGAAGTTCTGCCAAGATGAGAAAAATTATTTTTATTCCCTACTGTTTATTACTTACTGGAATTGTCTTTAGTAACCTCATTCGATTTCCAGTTTTCTGCTATATGGAATGCAATGGCCCATCTGCCCCACAGATTTCCCGTGAGGATGAAGTTACTCACATGAACAGACAGAGAATTCTATCAAGCACTCATGAGATGTGGGGAGCATTTAGAGAACTACTTCTGAGTCAAAATAAAACTTATTTCTATTTTAGCAAAAGCTAGGTTCATTGCTATGTTAAGCACAGTCACTGGTCTCTACTCTGTGAGCCCCAGGCCAACGCCAATGTGAAACCCTGTCTCAAAACACAATGCGAATGGCTCTGGAAGAACAGAACCTGAGGCCGACCTTTGGTTTCCACACACACAAACTTGTGCAAATATATACATAGATACATGTGCACAGAGAACGCTGTTAACTTCCTGAAATAAAACAAGTCAACTAGACAAATACCATGCTTTAAATCAAAAGAAATTTGGTTACTTTAATGAGCAGGGTTGAATTCTGTTGTCACACCTTTGGGACACTATTCACAGTCAGGGTTAAGTGGAAGATTGAGAAATGAGTTTTGTTTTGTTTCATTTTTAATATACCATATTGATTCTATCTACACTTTACTTTGTCATTTGTTAAATTTTAATATGCTGTTTATATACTAAACCCATTGAATGTCTTCTCTTTGTAACTATTTCCTGACTTTTCCCTCTATTTCCTTCAGCCTAAATCCCCCTTCCTATATTTAGACTTTAGGTCTGTCAGCAGTTCCGTGACATTGTTTATAGTAGTTCATTGCTGCTAGGGGGGCTCAGCAAGTATGACAAGGAGGCATTTTCATAGGTGCAAGCCCTGCCAGACCTCAACAAAAGGAACCACCATAATGGCCAATGCCAGACTGGACAGTGGAACCCAGAGCATCTGAGCTCAGGTGCTTTTATTCATTCAGAACTCCTCAGGTACAGAATATAAGCAACCAGACATCCCCCACAGAAATCCAACAGCTGCAAACAAGACAGAAGACCCTAGACCTAGGCTAAGTCCCTCACCTAACAGTGCATAAAACAATTTCAACCATAACTAAAAATAAACTTCCCCAACATTTCCCCTTTTCTGTATAAGCCAATCAAAAAAATTGCTTTTTATCTCTACAGTACAATTTATCATGAGTGTTGCTAATGCACAGGACCAAATGAAACCAAGCATCTATCAAGCTTTTTCAATGTCTTTGGACGGCAGAAAAACATTATCAATGTCCCACTGTCTGAAATTCACTCACAATCTTCTGGTCTCCTCCAAAAGGCTTGGATTTGGCTCTGCCCTCTGCAGCACACACAACTTGCCCTCCAGGCTCCTGCTGGCTTCACACCGCTGCTGCTACTGCTCTTGGTGGTCATCCCATAGTATTGACATCTTCAAAACACTCCTGGGGTCCCTTGCTACAACTGGGATGCACTTTCATCAATAGCCTCTTCTGGGCTCTCTCCTCATGGTGCCAAGCCTCAACTTCTTTACATGACCACTTCATCTGGGCCTTCAGCTACTACTGAGGCTGCACTTTTACCAATGGCCTCTCACAGTGCCAAGCCTCAGCAACTCTCCATGGTCCTTTTCATGCCTTCAAAACCAGTAACACCTGGGTAACACAGTACCAAGTTTGGCTACTAGCACGAGTTACAACCTCAGCCAGTTATGGAAGACAGTTTCTGGGTGCTGACCTGGAGGAAATACTTTCCAGATTTTAAGATGGAGTCTGGTTTGCAGGAAAAACAACTAGTAAGCTTTCTGCAGGAAGAGTTCTCTCATTGGGTGGAGTTCTCATTACTATCACCAGTGCCTGGATTGATTGTCTTTCTCTTAGTTGGGTTTGCAGGAAAAACAAAAACAAAAACTGCTCCATTTAACTAAGTTGCTTTTTGACTCCAAGCTGGAGCTTCCACAGCAGGGGTCCTAGGCCTGTGGGAAGAATCTCCAGTTGAAACATTCTGACAGTTTGGCATTTTTTCTCATCACTGCTATGGGGAAGCGTATAACTGCTTTCATAGCTCTCAAACACAACATCTTGAGTTTCACACACATAAAATCAGAAAACACAGTTCGCGAAATAGTATGCTACCACTGGTGGCAGGAGGGAGCGTTGGCTCCTTGATCAGGAAAAGCAGTAAGAACCTTATTTTTTTCCTGCTCCCAGATGAATTTTTTGTTTCTACCATAAAACTGTCTTTCTCTAAAGGCCTTGATTCTGTGGCTCTCACTTTTGAGCCGACTTTCTTAATTTTCACAATTTTCTCCTCATAGAGGCTTTTTTTCCCTTTCTCTCTCTTCTCTTCCTTCAGGAGCATCCAATTAATACCTTAATCTCTATCTTCTGGTGGCTTCCCTGAATGTACTTTACCAGTCTAGAGTTTCTTTCTCTTCTTCCTTGTCTCCACACTGGATTAGGTGGCATGATGTCCTGCCCCACATTGATGCGCCATTCGTAGTAGTATCGCTACTGCTGGGAAGGCTCACCAAGGAAGATAAGGAGGGATTTTCATAAGCTCAAACCCTGCCAGACCTCAGCAGAGGTAACCACCGTCCTGGCCAGAGCCAAACTGGACAGTGGAACCCTGAGCATCTGAGCTGAGGTGCTTTTATTCATTCAGAACTCCTCCAGGTCAGATCATAAGCAATCAATTATCTCCCACAGAAATCTAACAGCTGCAAACAATACAGAATGCCCTAGACCTAGGCTAAGCCCCCTTACCCAACAGTGCATAAAACAATTTCAAATATAACTAAAAATAAACTTCCCCAGCAATTGTTGGGTATTGTTTCATTTTGATGGTTAGAACAATGAGGGAATGGTTTGCTAATACCAATACACTAAATCTTTTTATCTCATAGAAGCCTCACTGCAAAGCTCCTTTGAGGGAAATTCAGCAACTCAATTTCTCCTTTTCCTTACTGTGAACTTAATTGATATGTTCCCTAGAATATTTTGAATGTCATTGGAATTAATTTTTCTCTCATTTGAAAGGGTAGGAATAGAGCCCAGAAAGATGTTTAAGAAGTATTTAACAGAAGGCAGAGCAAGATGGCTACAGAATAACGCTCTCCATCCATCGTCTTCTTACAGGATCAGCAATCTGAACAGTTAGTTATTCACACACAAAACTACCTTCACAAGAGCTCAGGAAATCAAATGAGAGAAGACAGGAAGGAAGGAGGTGATACACCGCTGCTAACTCTTGAGAAGCAAAGCACAGAGAGAGATGCTTCCCGTTTGGGAAAAAACAGGAAACTAAATATAGTCTTCAGAGTTGGAATATAGAACTATAAAGCCTTATGGCCATCTTGGCTCATGATCATGGACCAAGCCTTGAACCTGTCTTAGTGGACAGCCACCACCCCTTTCTCAAATCTTTGCTGGCACAGCTTAAAGAGAGTCAAATTGCTGAAGGCTGGGACAGAGAAGTAAACATAGGACTTTTACCTTGGATATCAGTGCTGAGTAACTGAAATCCAACACTGAGCAGACTTCACTATCTCCTGTCCCCTACCTGTGGATAGAACCTCCAAATTTGCCCTTGTATCAGGCAAAGACCAATATCCACAATGAGATGGCTTTGTAATCTGTATAGCATCATCCCTGGCTACTGTGGAAGTTTCAAGCCATGCATACAATCATAGCAACAGGCAAGTATAACAGAGTAGACCTTGTTCCTGCCTCTGTACTGCTCTGATTTCAGCAGGCTGTGGGTACCAGGTGTGACCCAGTGCTGTAACATTTATAACTCGAGATTGCCAGATTCTACTTTCCAAACTCAGAAGCAGCAAAGCACAAAAAGAGTCACCCTTTGCTGTAGAAAATGGAGGAAGGTATGATTTGTTGCTTTGGTGATTAAAACTGGACCCTCATGATAAAGCCAAACCCTGGGGAATCTTGCAGTATCTGAGCACAAGGCAATGGCTATGCATAAAGCATCTAGGCCATCATGACCCAGGGATGGACTACTCTTTTCTCTTCCAATCTAACCTTAAAAATAATTGCAGAGTTGGGATAAACTTAGGCTTACAGCAGTCTCTAGTGTTGAAACAGTAGCAATTCACCAAGTGTGTACCAGCAGTAAATCTGGAGTTGGGGGGCATTTAGTGCTAAAATAGGAATAGTGGTCACAGGTCACAGAGGACGAGAAGCTTGCGTAGGTTGCTAGGATTTCTAGAAGGAGGAAAGTAAAATTATGAGTGTTGGAGTAAATGCTTAATTCTCAGTGTGCAGATGATGATGTATACCTCAAATCTCCAAGAAGTGTAAAGAATCATGATCAAATCTAATGGACAAGATGAGGCATCAAAAAATGGTGTTAGGCTGGGGAATGAATAGTTGAGGTGCTTTCAGGACAATTGTGATACCTGTGTTAAGATTCCCAGCATGAACATAAAAGCTGGACACTGCCCCACATGACTGTAACCCCCAGCACTGGTAGGGTTGAGACAGGAAGATCCCTTAGCATTGCTGGCCAGACAGCCTAACTAACTGGTGAGTTCCAGGTTCAGTAAGAGACCCAGACTCAAAGAATGAGGTAAAGAATTAGAGAATGATTGAGAAAGACATTTAATGTCAATCCTTGGCGTGCACGTGCACACACGCGCGCACGAGCACACACACACACACACACACACACACACACACACACAGACACACACACACAGGATAAAGTGATAGATATGTACAAGCTAAAATAAAGAGCTTAAAATAGCTGTTTTAATGAAATTCAAAGAACTTTAAGAAAACAAACTATTCATAGCAGAGATTGAAATATTTTTTAACAACCAACAGAAATCCCAGCACTGGAAGATAAAATAAAAATAAATTAGGAGGATTGAAAGTCAGCAGTGAGATTTGGTTGAACCGCATCCATTCTGACATGTTATATAAAATTCCTGATGCCTAAAGAAAAAGAGAAGATTCACAAAGACACAGGAGAAAATTAGGCAAACTGAAGGCCAGTAAGATTGGCCTGGTAGCAAGCCTTTAAAACATTTTTTTGTCAATGATTGACATGGAAGGGCCCAGTTCACTGTGGGTGGTGACACCCCTGGGCAGGTGGTCTTGGGTCTTATAAGGAAGCAAGCTGAGCAAGCTCTCCAGTTCCTGCTCCATAAGCCATAATAAGCAGGACTCCCCTGCAACATGTGTTCAGTTTCCTGCCTCCAGGCTCCTGATGAGTTCCTGGCCTTGTTTCCTTTGATGAGGACTATAATGTGGAACTGTAAGCTGAAATAATTCTTTTCCTCCCCAAATTGCTTTCAGTCATGGTGATTTTATCACAGCAATAGAAACCTAAATCAGGTATGTCTGTGTATCTCAAAATAAATTAGTCCCCTAGCACATTCCCTAGAGTAGTACAACAGAATGTTGTAGTACAATAGACAGAGAACTATCTATTGGGAGGAATCCCTAATACTCTTTCTGGTAGAGTTATGGCTAGAGTGCTTCTCTTAATGGTTGCAGAAAACTAGACACTGCAATTTTATGGCTTTGGCAGTGTTTATTTGAAGTCAATTCATTTCCAGGAGCTGTACCGTGGGATGTAGTTGTGCTGCCATCAATTACTCTAATCTCTTCCACTGTAACAGCATGGCCAAAATATTCAGTTGTTGGGAGGATCCCAAGGTTCCATCTGGCATCAGAATGGCAGGTTCTGGAGGAGCCTGAGCATATCCTGAGACACAGCATAGCACCTCCCAGAGCCATTTGTTCTATTCCCATCTCTTGCTCTCACATTAGGAAGGTTCCCATAATTCCTTCCTGTGGCCGTCATGTCATTTCTATTACCACTGCATTCCTTCCTCCCCTGGCCTGGACTCCTCCTGCATGAGCTCCAGCTGCTTCACTCTGAACCTCTAGGTGGGGCAGATCTTCCATTCCCCAACATTCTTGAAGTTCATCAAATCTTGCTTCTAAAATTACTTGGTGTTCATGGCAAGCTGCCTCCAACTCCAACTCCAGCTCCAGGTCCTGCTCCAGCTCCAGCTCCTGCTTCTACTCCAGCTCCAGCTCCTGCTTATACTCTAGCTCCTGCTCCAGCTCCTGCTCTAGCTCCTGCTCCAGCTTCAGCTCAAACTCATCTGCTGCTCCAGCTCCTGCTCCTGCTCCAGCTCAGCTCCTGTTCAGCTCCTGCTGCAGCTCCTGCTCCAGCTCAGCTCCTGCTCCAGCTCCTGCTCCAGCTCCTGCTCCAGCTCCTGCTCCAGTTCCTGCTCAGCTCAGCTCCTGCTCAGCTCAGTTCCAGCTCCAGCTCAGCTCTAGCTCCTGCTTCAGTTCCTGCTCCAGCTCAACTCCTGCTCCAGCTCCTGCTCCAGCTCCTGCTCAGCTCCAGCTCCAGCTCACTTCCAGCTCCAGCTCCTGCTCAGCTCCAACTCAGATCTTCCTCTAGCTCAGCTCCAGCTCAGCTCCAGCTCCAGCTCACTTCCAGCTCCAGCTCCTGCTCAGCTCCAACTCAGATCTTCCTCTAGCTCAGCTCCAGCTCAGCTCCTGCTCCAGCTCCAGCAGTTATTGAGACTCCTTACCATTGTGGGCCACATGGTTCTGCCTCTGCCTTTCCATCTTGGTGACTGCCTTCCAGTTCATAGCATCCTCATACTTAAAGAAGTCAGGCTGTAGAGATCTGAGTGGTTGCACCAACTCATTGTATAATTGCTGAGTGCTTTTACAAACCTCTTGTCTAAACGTCCCTCTTCATTATCTAACTACTCTATAAGCTGTACATCCAGAGGCTGAGGAAACATGATAAGCAAGGAGGAGCCTGCAGTGCATCTGTTTAGAGCTTTCCAGGCAGGTAACTTTTTAACACATAAGTTAATCCTGGACCAGTGAGAAGGCTCTGTGGGTAAAAAAAAAAAAAAAAAAAAAAAAAAAAAAAAAAAAAAAACCCCAAAAAACTCAGGCCTGATGACCTGAGTTTGATCTCCAGATTCCACAGTGGAGAGAAAGAATCAACTCCCATAAGTTCCCTTCTAACCTCCACATGTGCCTATACACATGCACACACATAAACACATACATGCATACATATACAAACAACAAATATAATTTTTTAAGAACTAATCCCCCAAAAGCTTAAAACTTTCAGTCTCTTAGCCTTAGCCTCCTGAGTCCTGAGATTATATGCATGCACCACCATGCATTTTAAAGCATATCTCTACTTTGAATCTTCTTACATGAAATATGTGAAACTTCACTCAATGGTTTGATGAGTTGAACTATAAGACAAAGTACAAGTTATGGAAACCACCATGCATTCATAAACAATGCAAAATTCTTAATGGTGAAACAGAACATAAGAAACCAACATGATTTTCATTATAGTCACATTTCCTCATCTTCCCATACCATAAAAACGTGAGCTCTTTTAAAAGCAGCACAATACTCTTTTGTTTGAAGTACTATAATGTTAAACTACATTAGGGCATTAGAACCATGATTTAAAGAATTAAAAGCAGGGATAAAAAGATGATTAAGAGTGCTTGCTTCAGGAAGGCCCCACTGGGAACACAGGGATCTCCCTGGTAAAAGAGAAATAGAACAGATGATGTGGGTGGGATGGGGAAGGATGAGAATGGGAAGAGAAGGGACCAGGATTGGGGAGACAGATGGGGGAAGAGAATATATGGAGAGATGACCATAATTGGAGGACATTTAGGGGGAATCAGGAGACCTAGTGCAGTGGAAACTCACTGAAATCAATGGAGACCCTAGAGAAGACCTCTAGTAATGGAGGATGGGGAGCCTAAACAGGCCATCTCCTATAACCAGTCAAGGCTTCGAGTGGTGGGACTGGACACCATCCCAGTAAAAAAACCTTTGGCCTATAACCTATCCTCCCTACAGGATCCACTGGAACAATGGAAGAACAGAACCCATGCTAAAGGAGGGAGCCATGACTGATTCTCTAGGGCAGACCAGGAACTAGAGACTATTGGATAGCCAGCAAAGGACTTCTAAAGTTATCCTACTCTCCTCATAGATCAGTACCTAGCCCAATCTTCATCAGAGAAGCTTCCTCCGGCAGGTGATGGGAGCAGATGCAGGGGTCCAGGGCCAAACAGAGCTCAAGGAACCCCACAGAAGAGGTGGAAGAAGGATTGCAGGGACCAGAGGGGTCAAGGACACCACGAGAACAAATCCCACAGAGCCAACTGACCAGCACTCTTTTAGGGGTTCACAGAGCCTGAAGCAGCAGACATAGAGCGTGTTAGATCCCCCAAATATATCTTGAGGTTTCCAGGCTTGGTGCTCTTGCAGAACTTATACAGACTGGATTAAGGTTATGTGTCTCTGAACCTTTTGCCTGCCATGGAACATTTCTCCTCCTACTGGGTTACCTAGTCCACTCTTGAGTTAGGGAATAGTGCCTGATCCTGTTCCTTTTTGTGCCATGTTTGAGCAGTAATCTTGGGAGGATTGCTCTTTCTTGGGGAGAGACAGGAGTGGGGGTGGGAGGATGGGGGGATGGGTTTGAAGGAGATGAGAGACAGGGTGTGGGGAGCGTGGAGCTGAGAGGAGTGGAGGGAGAGGAGAAAGGGTGTTGGAAGGTATTATATGAGAGAAGAAAAATAAACAACCATAAAAAGAGTGCTTGCTGCTCTTGCAGAGGACTGGAGCTCAGTTCCCAGCACCCATAGATCAGGCAATTCACAATACCCTGTAAGTCTAGCTCCAAGGGATCGGAAGCCTCTGGCCTCTGTGGGAACCTGTATTCACATGCACGCATCTACACAGACATACACATAATTCAAAAATAACAATAAAATTTATTTTAAAATTTGAAAAATCCTTAAACGCATCATTTTGAATTCTCCTGTCTCTATGTCCCCAGCAGAGACTGCAGATGCACACCTCCCATCCTCATGCTTGGGTAGTAAGGATTCACCAGCGAGCCATCTCCTCAGCCCCACAGCAGTATTGTTCAAACTGATCATAACCATATTTAATCTTCAGTTAGGGCCTTTATTAATCTCGTTTCAAATTAGTTTTACTTGTACTTTTGCCTATATATTTCTTTTTTTCCCTCTATTCTAATGCACCAGTAAGGACAGACACCCCCAGTACACATTTTGTAACTTTCTTATCCAGAATGCAGTATAAGGTGCATGGTTTTGTGTCTTTGACTTTAGATCAAGAAACACAAACTACCCTAAAGTGTCATAAAGTGAGCTTCATTTCAGCTGAGAAAATTTTTTACCTTTGAGTGGGATTATTTTAAGACATGTTCAATTGTCTTTGGGGGGCTCAAATTTCAGGAAATGTGAAGTCAGAAACCCACTCTCACACATTCTGAGGAGCTCACAATTACCTTGCCAATCCTGGGCTGGTTCTTCATATGTTTTGTCAGGGGAACCTATTCCCATTTTCTCCATCATGGTGTCAATGTCACTGACATCGGCCTTCCCCTCTTAGGAAAGAGAACAAATTTGAAAAAGGTATTACAACTCCATGGTACAAAAATAATGTCCAAAATAATGTCATTGTTACTATGTTCAAAATCTATCCAAGTAAAAACAAAGTTTGATACCATAATCAGAAACACACTTCATTCCATTCAACTTATATTAATGAAACGTCTACTTGATCAAAGTTCTAAAGCTGCAAACTTCAGCTCAGGCATCACGCCATCAGACAGGCATTCAGTAACTACCAGATCTAAGGCAAAGCCACCATTGTGTGGCTGCTGATCACACTACCTTCTTCTCTAATAGTATTACTGCTTTTGAAAAATTTACTTTTTCTCTTAATTTCTGCCCCACTTCTCAAGGGAATATGAGTTCTGTGAATACAAGACATCGCCTGATTCCATATCGTAGCTCTCACACCTAGAGAGGAACCTACAACTTTAAGAGTCAGTAAAGACCAACTGACTGAATAAATTATAGAAAGGAACATAAACAATGCAATACTAAAACTTTAGCCAAATGAGTAAGGTTTTTTTTGTTGTCTAGGCTATCTGGAAAGTGGTCTACATTATTAACAAATTTTCAGTTCATAGTTAAAAACTGTATTGAGTATTGTTTTTCAAAATGTAAAGGATCAAAGTATACTGTATGTCACATATTAACTAGTTCATTAATACAGATTTTTCTTCTTATTTTAGACATAATTTTAAACTCACCCTCTTTTTTAAGATGATCAACTATATCTAGAAGTATATTTAGAGCCACCTTTCCATCTGCTATAATAAAAAAAAAAAACATTTTGAAAACAGAATGTTTACATAGAAAATCACTAATATACTTTATGTAAAACAAAGATTTGGTTTAGATCAGGACACTGCAGTGGGAGAATATTAGAAGTTACTCATGAGTCCTTAGGCTACTCCCCATTTCTAGTCTAGAAACTGTTGGATCAAATTATCTACTCTCTTCCTTGTTTCCAGGTCTTCTTGTTCCTTCTATTTCTATTTACTGACTTTCTTCCCTTTTCCTTGTGTTTTCTTTTTCTAAACTAAGTCACTCCCAGCAGAGACACGTTGAGATATTACTTATACCTGTCAATTATACTAAAGAATTATAAAAGACAATTTTTAATGAATTCACATCACATTTTGATCTATATATCTTTACATTTGCATGTTTTAATTAAAATATTACATTATTCCCCCCTTCCCTTTCCTCCCTCCAGTCCCTCCCAAGTCCTCTCCTTCAAACGCCTTCTATGTCTATATTTTAAAAATGAAAATTAACTTTTAGAATTAAAGCTGCATTAATTAGAATTTCCAAAAGATCTAATGATGGCATTGAAGACACACTCTGTTCCACTGATGTGAAGAGACTGTGTGACCACTTGAGATCGAGAAGACAATACTTTGACAGATTCAAATTCAAGACCTAACTTTCTGAATACTTTCCAAAGATTCAATACAGAGAAATAAACATGGTTTAACAACTCCCATACATATGTCTAACTTCCTTAGATAATATCCATAACAGCAGAAATGCTTACTGTCGACTGGCAGTTGGTCTTGCAGATCCTGCAATTCATTGTTTGTGAGTTCCACTCCCATCTTCTCCAGGACATTGCCTAATTTTGTGGGGTCAACCTTCCCTCCTTAGGAAAGATGAGACAAACATTTTTATGTAATTCATAATGGTGGGCACACATGCACACATATAATGTTTGGGCACATACATTATATTTCTAAACATTTGCTCTCCGGTTTCAAAGTACAAAGGGAGCCTATCCCATGAAATGCTTTCCAATGTTGATACAAAATAAGTATCAAAGTCATATAAAGGACCTGATATCATTAATCCTCTTCAAGATCGTAATTATACTTGATAAGACTAAATCAAAATTTCAAGATGTTAAAATGGTAATTGTCTACCAGTAAATTACATCACAAAGAAAATAATTCAGTTATTTTTGCTACTGGTTATTACCTAAGCGAGAAATAGCATTTGTTCCCTTTAACTTAATCCATTTTTCTAGATTTCCACTTAGTTTTTCAGCCACTAAAATAACTTGATTATTGAGGCTTTATAAAATTAGCATTTCTATGCAGGTCTAAAAAAATGAAAGATAGAGTAGATACATGATTTAGAAATAGATTTAAGAGAAATCTTAGAAGATGTCCAATGTTACAATGTGGTATAGATTCTCTGCTTGTAGAAGAAAATCAATATCAATGGATATAAATTATTTATCCATGAATAAAATAAAGCTATCACTTCATAACCCAAAATAGTATAAACAAACAGAAAACCAAAGTCAAATTTTCAATGTATAATATATAAGAGAAGAAAAGAAATATACTGAAGGACAAACGTTGTTATTTTTTGCTTTGGTTTTTATGTTTGGGTGGTTTTCTTTGTCCTTTTTATTTCTTCTATATATTCTCTAAGTTTGTATATTATGAATATGCATGTTTATAGTCATAGATAATATTCAATTATTAAAAATCACCACAATGGCTTAGGGTTTTAATTTCACACTTATTACTTACTTTTAAGAGTCATGATGGTTTCTATCAGCTTGAGCTGACTTATCCTCTTATTAGCTGTGAGAAAAGAAACAAGGACTCAAACAAAACAGCACTGATCCTGGAAGTCAAACCCAAAGCACCGTGACTTCTGAAGTGTAGCATCAAAAGCAAATCTTCAACATTTGATTTACCCACTGAGCCTTCTCTCACTGGTCCCTCTCTTAACAACTCTTAACTTTATAATTCACTGTCACTCCCTAGAGTTACCATGAGGTACGGCAGATCTCCTAATTTTTCTTGTCAAATTGACGCTTATTTTTTTAAGTTTTTTTTTTTTTTTTTTTTTTTGGTACTAGTATATGTGAGCATATTGGTAACTATTATCTTATCATCTGTTTCTATTCATGAGTTCAACTCTTTTTTTTTAGCTGAAATAAGTCCCTCTTATTGAAAATATCTTTTTTTCATACAGTACATCTGATCATAGCTGTTTCCCCTTCCTGATCCACTCTGAGGTCCTCCCCATCTCCCCACCCACCCAACTCCACACTTCACTTCTTTCTCTCTTTCGAAAACAGACCATTAAACAAACAAGTCAAAATAAAACAAAGCAAACAAACAGAAAAAAAGAAAAGAAGAAACGCAGGAGAAACACATACACACGTGCAAACACAGGAATTCCGCATATGAGTACAGTCGAGTGGTGACTGTCTCTCTGTGCCTGGTTTATATCATTTGCACACTGCCTTTTGGGTCTATCATGTTACTCTAAATGACAGAATGTGCTCCTTTTCAGAAGTTAAATATAGTACCTTACTGTGAACATTTATCATATGTTTATCCATTTGCTCATTACAGACACCTAGGTGAATATAGTGTAAATATTTTTATAGTATCTAACTCTGGCAAGTATGTGAAATTTTATTTTAGAATTTAAAATACTCTTAAATTTAAAAAAAAATGCCAGCGGTGGTGATGCACACCTTTAATCCCAGTACTCGGGAGGCAGAGGCATGTGGATCTCTGTGAGTTCAGTACAACCAGGGCTACAAAAAGAAACTGTGTCTCAATAAAGAAAATATAAAATATAAAATAAAATAAAATAAAATAAAATAAATAAAATAAAATAAAATAAAATAAAATAAAATAAAATAAAAATTTCTTTTGTTCTTAAGTTATAGACCTTTGTCCAGTAACTTTTGGAGTCCAGAGGACAGGACTTGATGCCATTCACAACCAAAAAACCTCCAGTGGCTCTTCCTACACTATCACCGGTAGGATGAGGTACAGACCCTTTAAAGTATAGCTCTGTCTTCTTTTATACCTCTAACTTCATAAAACAAACAAAAACCCTCATCTGATTCAATTACTTACAGTTTCCTGACAGCATCATTATTTCCTTCCCATCATTCCAAAAAAATATTGTGGCACTTTTTAAACTTTACTATGTAATTTCCTTCATATTTTCACCCCGCTTCCAAAAAAATTATACATTATTTGCTAGCAGGAATAGATTTATTTCCTTTTTGTATTCCTTGAGCCTAATATAGCTCCTAGCATACCCAAGGAATAGATGAGCAAATTTTTTAAAAAAATCACAAGAATTTGACCTACTTCTTTTACGCTTTTACTTTGACATTGCTAATTCAATGCAAAGACTATGAATAACTAATGTCTATGTTAGATTTTGTTACTTGAAATAATTGTGAAATAATTAGACTCCCATGCAGCATGTGCTACGAACATTTTCTTTACTGCTGTAACTATTTAACCTAAGTGTTTTAAGCATCATAGAAATTCTACAACACAGTGTTCTTAGTAAACTTGTAAATGGAGCGTTGACAGATCTTCTCTTTTGGTTTTCCACTTCTCTGCCAGTCTCCATGCCCTTCCCAAGATCCTCTTTTCTCTGCTTATGTTAAGCTTCCTAATGACCTGAATGGTGTTTCTGAGTCAGCCTATAATGCTTAGGATCCAAGTACTTCCTGCTTAACAATCTTATTATTTATTTAAATGTCCAAATAATAAATAAAAACACACAAAAACATTCTCTCCTTTAGTACCAGATATTTTTGTCTACTTTCAAAGTAACTAGATAACAAATGAAACATATTAAATATAGTTGTGAAATATCAATATTCCTTATAATTAATTCTGACAGTTGTATTTGAAAGGTATCAAAATAATTCAATTGCTTACCACTGACAAGGAGGTTATCTACTAGGTCTTCTTGTTCTTCTTTTGAAAGCTCAAGACCCATTTCAATCAGGAAGTTGTACAGATTATCAATAGAAATTTTTTCTTTTAAGATATAGAAACATGAATAATAAAAATATAATTTTATAATGATTGTTAGATATGAAAATACAATGCTTTATTTTTGTAGAGAATAAAAAATAAGAATTGTTCAACAGAATAGTCAAAGCAGAACCAGTTCTGCATAATTGTTCTTTAGGGATCATGTTAAATGAATAAAGACAGTAAAAACTGAGTATTATATAGTAACAGACAATAATGCACATGGTCTATTTAAATTTGAGTTGAAAGTAATAGTTTAATTTGAGAACAAATCTTAAGTTAGTTACTATTAAAATATTCCATACATTGAATTTTCTATGTCTATTTTATAGTATAAGATCACATTAACAACATAAGCCATTTTTTATCATTAAATAATCTTTAAAAAAATAGATTTATATATCTATCTTTAAAATGATAGATATATAAAATAGGATTGTGTATTTCCATAAAAACATTCTCAGAAGTAACCCAATTGCCTGACAATGATATCATGTGATCTCACTCTCTTCCCCAACCTCCCTAAACATCATTGAAATGGCTTTTCCACCTGCTACCCCTCTGGCACCCAGTGTCTATATCAGAGAGGATATGTAGCACATGACTTTGTGACTGGCTTATTTCACTCACATGATGAACTCAAATTCCCTCCATTTTCCTGAAAACAGCATGATTTTATTTCATTTTATAGTTTAATAACGCCTTATTATGTGAAAACTCCATGTTTTATCTACTCAACCACTGAATACTGGTTCCGTAGTTTGATGACTAAGATTAGTGCTGCAATAGGCACCAGTATGTGGGCATCTCTAGAGTAAGCTTTCTTTATTGATAACCCCAGTAGTGGTCTGGCTGGATCACTCGGAAGTCTTATTTCTAACTTTCCCTGGAACTTCCATGTATGGAAGCAGTAGCTTTCCATATTGTCTGGACTAATTTACATTCCCACCACCGGTCCGTCACATTTTTGTCATATTTCAACCACACTGTTACAGGGTCAAATTCGAGAAGATATAGTAGCCAGTCATATGTTGGCAAAGTTGTAAGACACTTGTGCTTTTCAGTTGATTTTAAGAAAAAAAAGTTTTTATTAAAAGCATGTAATTTATGAACATAGATAATTATGTTGGTACTATTCTTTAAATGTTTTAAATTTCCTTTATTATAATTTGGTAAATATTAATAGATACAAAAGCTCTGTAGGATCTTTAATAATTTTTAAGAATATAAGAGAGTCAGACAGCAAGAGGCTCTGCAGTCTTGGCAGTCACTACTATAAATAAATCAACTTAGAGCTATATTATTTAAACTATAGAATTGATTATGAAAGAACTAAGACCAGGTGCTTTTAGAAGTGGTTTTCTGAAGGAGGATTGGATTGGAAAAGTACAGAGTTGGTTTCTTTTCATTTTAGTCTTTGTTTGCCATTTAATTTGGTTTTTTTTTTCATTTGTTTTTATTCTGTGCATGAGTGTTTTGCTTGCATGTATGACTGTTCCTCACATGCATGCAGTACCCATGGAGGCCAGAAGAGGTCATCAGACACCCCCTACCTCCCCACCCCTGGTACTGGAGGAGTTAACAAATGGTGGTAAGCTGTGTTGGGAGACAAACCTGAGCCCTCTGGAAGGGCAGCCAATGCTCATAACCATTGAGCCATCTCTCCAAGCTCCTGCCACTTAGTTTTCAATTACTTCAGTAAGTAGTGAACATAACCAATTTGATAAAAAGAATTCAATATTATCAAGAAATATTAAAACAATAAATGCTGGCAAGAATACTGGGGGAAAGGAACGCTGATATACCCCTGGTAGGGGTGCAAATGGTCTAGCCACTATAGAACTCTCTATGACATTTCTTTTGGAGAAAAAAAAACACAAAAAATTTCATGTGGTCCAGGATGTATTTCTAGAAATATATCCAAAAGAATCAAAGTCAGTCATAATTGGGTACCATGTTTATTGTGGCCATTCATAATATCCAAGTTACAAAACCAGCATACGTAACCACCAATGGATTAATATATAGAGAAATGTAGTTGATAACTCAATAGAGTTTTATTCAGCCATTAAGTTATATTAGCAATAAAGAAGATAATTTATTTACATTTGAAGTAAAAATGGATGAAACCAGAGATCATTGTGTTAAGTAAAATAGGCTATACTCAGAAAAATTAGTTCTCACATATTCCTGTCATATGTGGAGTTTATAAAACTTAAAAAAGGGAACAGAACATAAAAGGAGAAAAAAGACTTGTAGGGAATAAAAGAAAATTAGGGAAAGGGAAATAAGACAGGGTAAAAGAGATGGTGAGTCTGATCAAAGTATGTTATATGCATAAAACATAAAACATAAAAATAAAACCATTTACTTTATAATTAGCATATACTTTAAAAGAGCCAAATCAATACAATAAAAAATTAAAATAAATACAGAAACGAGTATAATGCTCTATCAATCTTACATGACAATTTTGCTCACCTTTGAGCATCTTCATAACCTCAATCAATTCTTTCATATCCGTATCTTCCTCATCTGTAAAGTAAATTCATATATATAGCACTAGTACTCAAGTATAATTTGTGTTTGGTCATTTGTAAAAATTTTCTCTAGAATGTCCCCGTCTCTATAAGAGGAAACCTCACAGCACCTGCCTCAGCACTAAAAGCAACGTAGTGCTTAAGCCCACGCTGACGCATGGTATGTCCTCAATAAATGAAAGCCATTGATTTTAATACTTTTGAAAGTATGAGAACAGAGTTTATGCCTGTTGTTCTGATGTAAAGAAGAGTAACATTATACATCTTTCCCTATTTAAAGTTTGGACATAATGATAATGATTATAGCATCACATTTCAGTATTCAATCTAGTGTGTTGAATTTTTAATCTAGTCTTTAGATGTAATGCATGACTTGGGGACTTATTATGGGGCCAGGAAGAACAACTTTTCACAGAAAATAAATAGCTGAAGACAGACGACAGAATATATGGAGAAAGAAAAATTGGTAGTCTATGTTTCTTTTTATATCATTTGGAGGTCTGTAAAAATAAGTTATGAGGATATGACTTTCATTTGCAAAGTTATAAGTCATGGCAGCATGAACTAACATACCCTCTAGCCTCTGTATATTCCTAATAATTATCTGTGTAGAAACAAAACCTGAATTATACAGCGTGTTTGTTAGTTTATGTCAACTTGACAGCAGCTAGAGTCATTTGGGAAGAGGAATTCTGAATTGAGAAAAGTCTCTATAAGATTATAGGTAAGTCTGTTGGGAATTTTCTTGACTAATGATTGATGTAGGGGAACCTCACCCAACCCACTGTGGGTTGTGCCAAGCCTGGACAGGCAGTCTTGAGTTGCATAAGAAAGCAGGTTGACCAAGCCACAAAAAACAAGCCAGTAAGCAGTGCTCCTTCATGCTTTCTGCTTCTGTTACTGCCTCCAGGTTTCTGACTTGAGTTCCTGCCCTTACTTCCCTCCATCATGGAATGGGACCTGAGAGTTGTACACAGAAATAAATCTTCCTCCTATGTTGGTTTTTGTCATGGTGTTTTATCATAGCAATAGAAACCTTACCTAAGACAGAAGTTGTTGCCAGAGAGTAGACCACTGCTGTGACAGACCTGACAATGTTGTTTAGGTGAAGATTATGGAAGGGATTTGCAACTTTAGGCTAAAAAAAAACATTGAGTATTCAAAGCTTGGTAAGCTATTGTGGGAACTTAGAAGATAATGCTGAGAGCAGTGCAGATGATAGGGGCCTGGCTTGTGGAGTTTTAGAGGGGAATTTTGAGAGCCCCTTAAACGCTTATCAGGGCTGTTCAACATTTTGAATTAAGAATCAATAAAAACAGTATCTAGGCAAAAAAATTAACCAAAGATATTAAAGGCCTGTGCAATGGGACTATAAGCACTGAGAGAAACTGAAAGACACCAAGAGATGGGAAGGCCTCCCATACTGATAGGTTAACAGAGTTAATATTGTAAAAATGACCATATAAACAATAGCAATCTACAGATTCAATGTTAGCATGATAAAAAAAAAATTCAGTGACATTCTTCAGAGAAATGGACAAAACAATCTTAAGATTTGTATGGAAACAAAAGACTCTGGATAGCCACAAACAGTCCTGATCAAAAATAACAGTGCTGGAGAAATCTTAATTACTGGCTTTAAACTACACCACAAAACTATAGGCAACCAAAATACCATGGTACTGGAAAAAATCCAGACACGATGGGCTAACAGAATAAAAATAAGCCCAAGCAGCAGTAGCTATTTGATTCTTGATACTGGTGCCTAAAACATACATTGAAAAAGCTGTCGCATCTTTATCAAAATGATGACTGATTTAAGAGAAACTGGATATCTACATGTAGGAGACTACTCCCCATCCCTCGTCCTGTACAAAAATTAGCTCAGGAGGATCAAAGACCTTAAGGTAAAAGCTCATAGCCATTGAAGAGCAGGCTAACCTTTTCAGAGCTGTGCTACAGGGATAATTTCCTGGCAGCAGAGTGAACCAATTAATTGCATCTAAGTTTACTACCTCTTAGCCTATCGAACATTAATTAGCAAGACTTTGTCATTGTATAATAACTGCTTTAGAAATCTAAGCTAGCTTAGATGGTTCAAATTAGTATCAGAAATTTCCACAGGGAACCCTCAGAACAAATAAACTCAAGAGCGAGCATTAACTACTCTAAATTGTGTAAATGCCTCACCAGGAGCTGACAAGGGTTCACGCAGCATCTGCTCCTCCTTGTCTGCGAGTGAGGTGTCCATGGTTTCCAAAACCTCGCCCACACTCTTGGTATCAGCCATTTCTGCTAAGAAGACATGACATGATCGAATTAATGAGAATATGAAATCATGTAAAAGTAGGGCATCTATGTAAGTCCTACATACGGATTGAAATAGAAGAAAATTGTCCCTGTGTGGCTGTTTACATTTTATCACATGAATCACTATAAAGTTACATAAATGACTGGAGGTATAGTTCAGTGGCAGAGCTTGCTTAGTGTGAGGTTCTGAGTTTAATCCCCAGAACTGTGAAAGTATTAAAAGGATAATTTTTAATTTAATATAATACCTTGGTTGTATAATTGTCTAATTCATTGTGACAATGTAGAACAGCTAAGCCTAGAAGTATCTTTCCTTAAGTCCCAAAGTTATAGCATTTACTTATTAAATGAACTTACCTACTTCTTAAATGAACTTATTAAGATGAATCTCTCTCATTTTTATTGGTTTTATTTAGTTAAGATCTAAAATAACACAAATGCCATGTTGCTTCAAAAGCATAGCACCACTATCTCATCAGATGTAGAGTAGCCAACAGACATGCAAGGCTATTATTACTAAATAAGCACCTAGTGACAAATTTATATGTAAAACCAACTATTAAACAAGTATTCAAGAAACAAAACGGGTATTTTAAATAAATGTTGTTGTTCCTATGTTTTCCCAAAGTATGTGTGTGTATGTATGTATGTATACGCACACACACACACACACACACACACACACACACACACACACACACACACATATATATCTACACACTTTAAAATATATTAAAAGAATATTGTCACAGTATAATTAGCTTAAATTTTCAATTTTGGAGATAGAGAAATGGCTCAGTGGTTAAAAACACTTGTTGCTCCTGCATAGGACCCAGGTTCGGTTCCCAGCACACACACAGTGGTTTACAACCATTCTTAAGTTTAGTTTCCAGGAGATGCTCTCTTCAGACCTTCAAGAGGACCAAGCACATGTGTAGTGTGCATACATACATGCAGGGACAACATCATAAAATAAGACGAATAGATCTAATAAAATGTTTTAATTAAATTCTACTCATTCATATCTCTTTTCCATAACATAATGTCTAATATTGGCTAGATATAGTTATTCACTTAGTTACTTACTTAACAAACTCTTCATTTACCTACAGATTTCTTTTTTATATCTTATCCAATTATTTTGTCACTTTATTAACAACCATAAAATAAGAAAGTAGATTTAAAATGTAAATAATATTCTATCAACCTTTATAAAATCATGAATTTTAAATATGACAATACTGAAATGTATATAGTAACTCAAAATATGACTTTACTCAGTTCTAAATAATATAAGAATAGGGAGCCTCTCCAAAATCATTAACAAAGTTTTGGTTTTGTTTTTGTTTTACTGGACTAGAGAGATTGGCTCAGCAATTAAGAACATGTACTGCTCTTCCAGAGGACCTGAGTTCAATTCCCAGCACCCACATCACAAGGCTCACAACCACCTAATTCCAGTTCCTGGGAGATTCAACACCTCTGACCTCTGCTGGCCCTTGTACTCAAGTGTACACAGTCATAGAGAGACATAAACACATAATTTAAAATAATAATTAAATTCTTTTTTAAAAATTTTTGTTTCTTAGAGATAATGAAATCAATCATTCATTTTTCAAGTGCATAGACATACCTCAAAAAAAAATCAATACTCAAGCTTCTCAGTATCTTTCATAACTTATCAAAAAGATTTAAGTAGAAAATTCAGATAAAACATTATTTAGCAAGTGTAAGAAAATAGGGGCATGTGTATTTTTTCTTTACTATTAAACAAAAAAAAAAAAAAAAGCTGTCAAGTAATCAATTTTAGTGAGCTACCACTCTGGATACCTGTTAACTGAGAAAATTTGAACTATGACTTCTAGTTCACTAGGAATCCTAAAAGGTAACAGGATATACAAACTTGACACATGCAATAAAAGAAAAAGAGGCTATCAACTTGAGAGGGTGGGTGGGGTGGGCTTGAGGGAGGGTAGCTAGGAGGAACTGGAGGGATGAAAGGGGAAGGTGACATAATTCTATTTCAATTAAAAACATTTTAATGCAAAAGGCATTCTGTATAAAAGTAAAACAAAGGGTCAGTAAGATTGTTCAGCAGGTAAAGTTGCCACTAGGCTGATGACATGAGTTTGATACCCAGTACCCACATAGTGGAAGGAGAGAATCAACTCCCACAAACTGTGCTTCTACAGGTGTGCTGCCACACACACACACACACACACACACACACAAATAAATGTTAAAATTAAAATAAGAGTAAATAAGGAAATCAAAATATTGAAATAAAAAATATAATCATAGAGTGTGGCCCATGATAGAGACTCTATGAGCTCATACTAAGAAGAGCCAATTGGTGGCACACGCCTTTAATCCCAGCACTCAGGAGGCAGAGG
Organism: Cricetomys ansorgei; assembly: GCA_026225945.1. Lineage (NCBI taxonomy): Eukaryota > Metazoa > Chordata > Mammalia > Rodentia > Nesomyidae > Cricetomys > Cricetomys ansorgei. The sequence goes on from JAMJFZ010001881.1 coordinate 9,728,005, forward strand.
CAAGCAGATCTGAGTTTGAAACCTACAGAGTGAGTTCCAGGACAGGGTTACAGAGAGAAAACCCTGTCGAAAGAAAGAGGGGGGGGGGAGGGAGAGGCGGAGAGAGAGAAGGGAAGGGAAGAAGGAAAGAAGGAAGAACAGAAGGGAAAGGAAGAAGGAAAGAAAGAGGGGGCAGGAGGGAGGGAGAGAGAAGGAGGAGGAGAAGAAGAAATAGAATAATAAAATGAATAAATGAAGGAGAAATTTTTCCTGAGATAACACTGACAATGTAAAAAGGAAGCATGAGGAAAAAGAATCTGTCTTCCATTAGAATGGCAATTAATTGTAAAATGAATGGTGGGCTTAGAAAATTAACATTTGGCTACCATAGTGGTAAAAACAGATTCAAGCATAAATTATCAAAAGAGACTACACATAGGTGAAAGTTTGGTGATAAATAAGACATTTAGCTAGTTTCGAAGACTCAAAGGAACAACATATAGCTAAGGTTCAAACCCATATTATCCCAACTGAAGAAACCACATCCTCCTTTTAGGCAAGCAAAAACTCTTTGTCAAACTATTAAGCTTATACCCATACTCATGTACTTGTCCTACAGTGCAGAAATCCTTTACTTGGGGAAGGCAGGACCAAAGGGAAAGTTAATGCAGAACGATTAATGACAATGAATGAAAAATTGTTATAAGTCCTCCTTAGGCTTAGTAATGTGTGAAAATAAGTTTTTAAAGTAATACACAAATTTTAATTTTTTAAAAAATTCTCCTAGAGTTCTACTGAGAAGAAATGACATTAAAATGTTTTAAATAACTTGCTTTGGTGCTTAAGGTTACACACAGATTTTAAATAAATTTTCTCAATATTTGTAAAGGGCAAAGAGCAAATGTAAGGAAGAAATATAAAGGGTACCACCTAACTGTAGGGGAACAAAAGGACTATCAACAATGGGAAGGCCCGACATCACACATTTCTTGATACAATGCACTGAGAGGCCGTGGCATCGTTACTGCTGTGCTCCTGTCAAAGGGACATGATCTCAACTTCTCATGACCCAAGTGAGGTCTGCACCTCAGATTGGGAAACAAAGTACAGTCTCAGGTCAGTGTCTGACTCACACAAGAGAACAGACTGGCTGACTTTCAGACAGCACATGCTGGAAGCTTTCCATTGTGGTTAATTTAGTGAATTCAGATTCTACCATATTTTCTTATTTAAATTTTGTCTTGCTTTGCTGTTGTTCTATGTGTTCTTGTCACACATCTGTACACTTTCTTAAGTTGGCGAGGAGCGGGTTTCAGGTAAACCTGATGGCTATCGTGGTGGTCTGCAACTGTTTAACCTATTCACGTTTGATGATTACCTCTGCACTCTACAGCTCTTGCTGGCTCTTTTTTTTTAAATGTAATTTTGGTATCAAAGAAAATTTCATTAATAAAAGACTTCTCAGAACATGAGCCATGTGAACCATGTCTAACATACAGCTTTAGATTTTTGACATAATTTACTAACTGGCATCACTAGTATCACATTACCTAGAAATGTGTCTAGTTTGTCATCAACCTTGTCTCCAAGGAAAAATAAAAACTATGAGAACATAGAATACTAATGGCTTTCAATTTCTAAAAGTATTCCCTATTATCTTCCTATAATTATGTTCCAGTACGAAAAGGGGTTTTGACATGCAAGCTTTTGAGCAGCTATGGGCAGGGAAGTGATTATTTTTTACAAATGGTAAATGTAGTCTTCTCTGCCAGTCAGTTTATTAAGAAGACATAAAATCATAAATAAATATGCAAAGAATGAAAGTATAATGTACCAAATAAAATCAATGACATTTAAGAGTGTCATAGAAAATACAATAATTATGATTGGAATGTTAGTGCTTTTCTCTCAAACACTGACAGGCTAAAAAACAAGAAAATCTGAGAAAACTATCAGCCCTGTTCTCTATGGAAGAATGCACAGTGTTTTTCAATGTGTACACAGGGCGAAAATATTTGGGGCCACAAAAATGCCAATAAATTGGATATTTCAATAAATATATTGAAATTGTACTATTTTGTAATTGTACATATTTTCTGACTATAATGAAATTAAATTAAATGTAACAATAAAATAAAATTTAAAACCAGGGAATGAAATGACACTTTCAAACAGTCCATGGATCAACAAGGAAATTACTAGAGAAAGAAAATGTCCCAAGCATATGTGTAAAAACACAACATATCAACATTTGTAAGATGTAATAATTTAAACAATTATTCAATGAAAATTAGTATATTTCAAATAGAAATAAGATAACAGTATAATGATAGTAGGCAAAAAATCAAAAATAAGTAGCAGTATAATAGTAAGTAGCTACAGCCTAACTACCTCAAGCACAAGAATAAGTAGCTATGGCATAACTCTACCTCAAGCTATTTATTATCTCTACAAAGAGGTATACTGGTCTTTTTGAAGAGAAAAGCTTTTTCTGTTAAGTTTCAAGACTATATTTTTTATTTACCACTAATAACATTATGGACAATATTTTTGAAAGATATTTTATTTTAATATTATGTTAATGATATTTATAAAAAAGTAGATAGGGATATGGCTCAGTGATCAAGAGTCTCTCTGCCAGTTTCAAAGGATTTGACATCCTCTTCCAGCCTCCACAGATACCTGCACACATGTATGCTCATGTGTGTGCGTGCGCACACACAGTAGAATAAAATATCACTAAGACATTTCTCCAAAGAAAATATTTCTACAAAAAAACTCACCATAAGTATTTTTGGTTTGTCAAATGTATACAGGTATGTCTATTCAAAGTCATAAGCAATAGCCAACTAGATAAACTTCAAGCCCTTGTGAAGTGATGTGGCTATAATGTCAGTTTAAAGTCAGAATTATTCACGCCACTGTTCTTTTCAGTACTGTGGACATGAGAAACAGGAGCTCATCAGAAAACCCAGAAGGCTGGAACAACACAAATACTATGAACACTGAAAAATAAAATAAAATCCTTAACACACTATATAGTATTGTTAAAATTTTTTCCAGACTGAGTTTAGTTACAAGGAAAAACAGATTAAAAGAAGCTCATACAGAGAAATAACTGAAGAAATCAAAGTTAAATAGCAAAAGAAGCAAAATCCACACAAAGACAAAGTTCTCTTAATATCAACAATAAAATGTTTCTCTTGTTTCTTAATGAAGAACTATAAAATAGTATTTAGAACTAAGGATTTATCATATGCTAATATGTCTCATAAGTACACTTTGCAATGTACTTAATCATGTAATTTAATTCTAAGTGCTGGCTCATTTGTTTTAGCAATGTAGCTTTTTACCTTCACGAGGCCCTTAGTAAAAAACTGCAGTCCAGATTCTGGTGCCCAGACTAGAAGGAAGAGGCAGCTAACAGCTCCCTGTTACTACAGCTTTTTCAGTTGTGCTACAGATTAAACAGATTTAAAAACGCATGGCACAAAAGCATTGGAAAATGATCACAGTGCTAACCAGGCTTAGAACCATGGGAAATGGCCCTCGGAGATTTTTATAAGAGACCTACAACATGCCATTACCTATCTCCATTCAAATAAAAAAAAAAAAATCTTACTTTCAGCCACAGGTGAAAGTTGACCCTTGATCAAACTCTTCAGAAACTCTTCTAAATCCAATGTCCCATCCTCTGAAAGGAAAAATATCAGAGAACACGAGTAAAGTCAAGTCTCAGATAAAAGAAACAGGCAACTATAGTAATTGCTCCATTAGAAAATACTTTATAGGCTTAGCTTTAAAATACAGTGATATGATCAGTCAGTAAGACAGACAGACTTATGGCATCTCTCTCTCTCTCTCTCTCTCTCTCTCTCTCTCTCTCTCTCTCTCACACACACACACACACACACACACACACACACACACACACACACTGCATATCTTTCTTTGCAAGGCTTTGCTGAAAAATAATTAATTAGACCTTGGAGAATAGTACTCGAATCTCCTTAGATAGTAGGTTGAAGAAATCCTAGGATAATCCATGCAGCAATACATCTCCATGGACTTGAAAAGTTCAAGAAGACTCATGTTACTGAGTTAAAAGTACTTAGAAACATTACTCACCCCTGAGAACTAAGCTTGTCAGTGCTGCCTCAAGCATATCTTCGGTTAATATAACCCCTATGCTTTCTAAAATGGAGAGTAGATCATCATAACTTGCCTCATTTCTCCTAATGGCAGCCAGAGTTTTCAAGAGGTTTTGCATTTCTATGTGCAAAAATACACACAATGTAGGAAAATTTAAAAACACTTGAAATATCCTGAATAATAGCAATCATGTCTATCACTTACAGCAGATACCGTCTGAGCTTGCTAAGCTATGAGAGTACTTTGCATGTAGCATCTCCCTTAAACCAACCCCAAATGGTGAGGTCACTATCAACATGTCATGGTGAGGTCACTATCAACATTTCTTGACTTACGAAGTAAGAAGAGAAAACAGCTTTAGGAAGATATTCTGCCCCAAAATACGGTTATTAATTGTGAGGTCAAGTTTAAAGGACAAAGTATTTAATTTTATAGACAAAAAAATTTAGCCATTCCTTGTAGCAATTGAAATTTGGAAGTTAATAATTTACACAGACATACATATATGTGGTTTGTTGGTACGTAAATCATGAAAGAAGAAAGGGGACCATAAGAGAGGAAAAAGAAATCTTAAGGGATAGGGAGAAAGAAGAGGGTAACAGAATACATGTAACATGAGCACAGAAGAAAAGATGTTGGAGGAAGGGAGGGAGTCAGCAAAAGAGGGGCACAGGAAATTGTAGAGGGAATGGAGGGAGAGTAATAAGAAGTATTTACAAAAATTCCATTAACGAAGCTTATTATTTTGTATGCCAATTTTAAAAATCTAATAATTTTTGATTAATTTGAAAAAATGTAATTATGTAAAGAGCAACCTCAGGACATTTGCTTACACTCCTCCCAATTTTCTAAAGTAATTAACGCGTCAAAAATTGGAAAAGTGGGGGCCAGCGAGATGGCACAGTGGTAAAGGCACTTGCTGCCAAGCCTGACAACCTGAATTTAATCACCTGGACCCTCGTGGTCCCATAAGTCATTCTCTGGCTTACACACTTACATTGTGCCCATACAGACATACACATTAAATAAATAAAATGTAATTTAAACTTTATAAACTGAAAAAATGGACATAGTTTGACTACTCTCAAGTATTTGTTTTCTTTATAGTGAATTGCTTTCCTGTACTAATACACAAAATATCATAGATGATAGTAATACAGAATTAATATGTCAATGCAAAAAATGTAATATTTACTTTTGAAATCATATGTATAAATTATTTTTAAATACAAAAATCCTTAAGCACTGTAACCATAATTTTATAAACACTAACTCTGTAAGAAGTTTATGAACAATGTGCTTATAAAATATTATCAGCCCTATTCTGAAGGATCAACGATAAAATATTTTTGTCTATTGAAAACCCATAGAACTTTGAACACATCCTAAGTACTTGATCTGAAGAATAATTTATTTTTTTAGCTATCCAACTGAACCTTGATTGCAGTTTTGTGTTGTGGAAGTTTGTTTTTAGTTATTTAAAATAGTTGTTTCATGCACTATTGGGTGAGGGACTCTGCCTAGGTCTTAGCATTTTACATTGTCTGCAGGTGTTGGATTTCTGTACGGGATGTTTGATTGCTTATGATCTGTACTCGAGGAGTTCTGGATCAATTAAAAACACCTGAGCTCAGATGCTCGGGGTTCCATGTCCTGGATGGCGCTTGCTGTGATAGTGGTTCCCTCTGTTGAGGTCTGGCAGAGTTTGTATATATGAAATATGCCTCTGTGTCCTTCTTGGTGAGCTGCCACAGTACACTACAGCTTCGTTTCAAGTTTGGAATGACTATAGAAGAAAGTAAACTACTTCAACTCTTCTCAAGAAATGGGCTACTCCAAGCAGACCCAGAGAATCCAAAATAGTTGTAGATTCATAAACTAGTTTCAATTAAATTAAGCCTTAAAAATTCAAAAGTTCTAAAGACACCTCTTAAGAATGGAGAGAGCAGTTAAATAAATACATTAAAACCAGATTACATCCAATGTTCCACAGCTAGGGCAGTGGATTAATAGGAAGAATCCGATGGGGGAATTCTATAGGTTTTAGTATTTTCCCTTCTATTCCTTTACGTTTCGACAAAGACTCTCATGATAAAAATATCATTTTAATAAAGGGCTTTAGTAAAGGATGAAAAGAAGGAGGAAACAATAGTTTTATACTTGCCCAGGATTCAGTAAAATGGCTGAGAGCCCACTGATGGCATCTGTCCTGTATCACAAATTTGGACAGATAGGTTTGGGGTATTTACTGCTTTTAAGTGATAAGATATAATACCAGAAAACATAAACCAAGCAAAGCTCATAACTGGGTCCCTGTTGACTCTATCCAAGACACATTTGCTGTATGAATTCATGTTGCTCTAGAAAGTTAGAAGAAAATGTACAAATGAAAGTAAAGAAAATGAGTTCATTCCTCACCAATGATCTTTAAAAGATTCCCACTTACTTGAATTTTTAATAAAGTATGGTGTTTCTTTCAACTTAGTCAGCAAATCTTTTAAATCCACATTCTCCTCCTCTGAAAAGGAAATAAAAGAATGGATGGCTCTTGGTTAAAAGTTATACATGCTTACTTAACTTTCAAAAACTCTTGTACTGGCAACACAATTGAGAATAACTGAAAGCATATGTTAGAATGACTCTAAAAGTCTTTCTGTGGTAGAGCCAATGAGCATTTTACACGGGATTTACACACATCTTAAACCAACTCCAGCTACTGCTTTTCCATGCTTCTCCCTGATGTTATAATCTCTAGTTTTTCAGTATTTCAAGTCTACATAATGATTATACTTTCATGGTGATAATTCACCCTCCAGAAAGGGCTGAAAAATTAAAACAACCAAGGTCTCTAAAGAAGACTCAGTTAAAGCATATGCATATCAGACAAAGGGAGTGTGCAGTCCTTTGCTTTTAGTCATATACTTGGAAAATGGAGAAAATGCCTCAAGATCCTCCATATAAGGTGAGCATTCCAATGGCAGGAATTGAAATCACCAGCCTAACTCTTAGAGGATTCTGGGGAAATTAAACTAATTTGATAAGGATTTATTTTGTGGGCTTGAGATAGCTTCACAGTCTCTGACCAGTGGGAACATGTTATTTAATTCTCAAGCCATAAAGAGATGGGAGAGAAGAGAAGATTATATTTCCCTAGAATGCTCAGTATGAAAATAATGCAGAAAAAATTTTCATCCAGCCCCAAAGGGAAAATCTACTGTTGTTGCAATTGATTCCTAATCATCCAGCTCTATGGATTTCTGAGTGAAAATAAATAAAGCTATCTGTGGAATTTTAATAAATGATTCTGAAAAGGAAATATGTACCATCAACAGAAATGTTTGTCTCCACCTCCTGTAATTCTTCTTCTGGAATGTGAAGTCCCAGGCCTTTGGAAATCTGTCTCACATCACCAGCACTAATTTTTCCACTGGCTACTTTTTCCAGAGTCTTTACAAGTTCATTAGCCTCTATCAAAAAATATGCATTCAGTTTAGATACAATTAAATTCTAAATAACAAACTTTAAACTGTAATTCAAAAGTTAGAATAGACAGCTGTAGTTTTTCATTTAAAGACATTTGAGCCCAGTTCAACTTGCATTAAGTACTCACTTGCTCTACATATATATTTAACTTTCACTTACTACACATGAAATGGAACCTCAAATGTAAGACAAACTCATAGAAGAAATTAAACTTTAGTTAATAATTGAAAACTAATGTTAATATAAAGGGGAATATACTCCTACATACCTATCTCCATCCTATTTAAAAACAAACACTTATCCAGGTGATGGTGGCACACACCTTTAAGGGAGGCAGAAGCAGGTGAATCTCTGTGAGTTCACAGCCAGCTACAGAGTGAGTTCCAGGACAGCCAGAGTTACAACAGCTGAGAAATCCTTTCTCAAAAAAACAAACAAACAAACAAACAAACAAAAAACCTTTAGTAGAGGGCCAATATAGTAATAGCTGGTACAAATGATATGCATATTAATAAATTCAAAGCAGAACAGTATCGAATATAGGAAATAAATGTTTAAAAAACTCCCTGTGAAACACATAGGGCAGGTGCTATAACCTATATAATTAATTGTACATATATGCGTTTTATGTTAAGTAACTTGTCCAAGGCGAGTCAAGAAAATATGAATTCTCTTCAACAAAGGTGCTAAAGACTGCTTTAGAAAACAGAAGTTCTCAGTGAGTGGTATTGAGAAAACTTTATTTCTCAGAAAAGTTAATGCCTAAAAATGAAGCTAGAAGTCTATCTCTGGGTATTTATAAAAATCGACTCAGAATAAATAAATAAAAGATACGTTAAGGCCTGAAACTAAGTAATAAATCATAAATAAACTACAATAAAACAGGAAATGCTCAGGACATTGATATGGGCAACAGAATTTTAGATAAGACTTCAAAATCTTAAGAAACCCTCATCAAACTGTGTGGATTTGGTTTCCATTATATGTTTTCTTTTGTTTGTTTTTGTTGGAGATTTTTGTTGTTGCTGTTGTTTGTTTTTTCAAGTCAGGATTTCTCTGTATAGCCTTGGCTATCCTGGAACTTGCTCTGTAGATCAGGCTGGCCTTGAACTAAGAGAGATCCACCTGCCTCTGCCTCCTGGGTGCTGCAATTAAAGGCCTGTGACACCACCACCTGGCATCATGTATGATTTCTTATTGAGTAAGCTTCATGTATTTAGCAGAAATGACCTTTAACTTCTGGTCCTACTGTCTCCATCCACTGAGATTACAGACGTTCCACCACATTCATTTATACAGTACTGGATCAAACTCGGGGCTCATGCGTGCAAAGCAAGCACTCTACCAACTGAGCTACATTTCTAGTCATCTCTCTTTTTTGTTTTCCATATCTTCTCCACTAAAGTGCTTTTTAAATGTAAATATTTTTACTTATTTGTATCTGCTGCATAGTACACAATACCTGACATATTAAAGGCACTGAAGATCAAGCCTCTCACACAATACAACTTGAAGTGGTTCTATTCACACAGATGACAGTATGCACCAATCAATGTGACTAATGACGCAATGCCCAAGCTCATTTAATAATGAATAAGAGAAATTTGTCCTAGAACTTGGTTTTATTTTGCCATTTTTTTAATTTTAGCTTTACTATGCTTTAAATTTTTGAATTTTATTCACTATTGGTATATATTAAGCATACAAACTGACTTGTAGTTTCATGTTATCCATTTATTAATCCACAACGTACTTTGATTGCATTTACTCTGCTCCCATTACTCTGGTTCTCCTCATACTCCATTAGCCCCCTTCCTCATCCTACATTAATCCTTTCTAAATTTAGGAATTAATTTTTTAAAGTATCCACAACAGCTTTTAAATTTGAAAATTATATATCCTTTTGTCTGGAAGCTTTGAATATTCTCACTCAACCTCATGTCATATCTCATTTATTCTCAGCCAGAGAAGAAAGTCCTCTTTTACTCTCTTCACAACAGTTTTAAATCATACAAACCTTCACAGAGAATCACTTCACCTTCCTTGATATTCAGCAGGTGTTCAAAACAAATATGCCTCAACCCAGCAGAATCAACACAAGAGACTTCAAAGGGCGGTTTTTAAAAATGTTTACTAAATGTATTTGAGATGTTCTATCAACCAAAGAGGCACTGCACATCTGTAATTCCAGGAGCTAAGAGACTGAAGCAGCAAGATAAAGAGTTCAAGATAGGCTGGGAAACACAATTCCAGGCCAGCCTGGACTACATAGAGAGACACTATCTCAAAAGCTCAAACAAACAAAGATAGTCTACTAAGTTTAACAATTGATCTCAGCTAAGGCAAACGGACTGGCAATGGTTATACATACCGTCAACATCAAGCGTTTTCTCTAGTAGCTGTTGATCCTTGGGTTTTAAAGGAACATTGAGATCACTAAAAGCATCTTTTAAGTCGGCAACTGGAATTTTGTCAGAGCTCATCATCACGACACTACTAAGGGCAGTATGTATATCTGAAAGCAAATGGAGATACTCGAAATCACTTCATATTATTTCTTTGAAAATGTTTTCATGTGTATGTGATGAGAAATAATACATCGACAATTCAGACTGCTTGCCAAATATATATCACAACATTGTCTCAGTGATTTCAAAACTAATCGAATTAGCTATAAATTTCTTTACCCTGAGATGACCAGGTTTTTGTTTTTGTTTTATCTCAGTATGAAAAACAGGAACTGTAGAGGTGGAGTATGAAGAAGGAGGCCTATTTAACTCAAGAGTTGGATACCAGCCAGAAAACAGAATAAGACTCAGTTTCAAAATGAATGAATAAATAATAAGAATTGGGCATACCATTAAAAAATAAAAGAATCCCAGGATTTATTAAAAGAACTCAAATTGGATCATATGATATAAATGTAAAACTATACAACCGTTAGAAGAAAACACACAGCATGAAGGCCACCTGCTAGTAAGAAGCTATGGCAGGAGCATCAAGTATCAGAAGTCAGCCTGAGCTCTCTAACCAAGACCTGACAATGAAGAGGGGTCAGGAAAAAGGAGAGAAAAAGTTGTGGGAGAAAGTAGAGAGGGGAAATGAAAAGATGTGGTAAAACCTTGAGGAACTTGGCAAGATAAAGATTTCTTACATATGACACTAAAATTACAATCCATAAAAGAAAAAGGTAATTAACTAGACTTACTATAAATAAACTTCTAAAGATACTTTTAAGGAAATATAGATACGAGAAAGACTTGGAGAAAATATTTGCTAAGCATGTATCTGATAAAGGACTTAAATCCACAGTATAAAAAGAAATAATAAGATAGCCCAACTTAAAAATAAGCAAAAAACATGAACCAAAGAAATACAAAGAGAAAATGAAGAGATAAAAGATGTTCAACATCATTAGTCACAGGAGTATGCAAAGAAAAGCCACAGTATCAAACTACTCACACTTGTGAGAACAGTTAAATGACTACCTCACAGTTAGCAAGGACATGGAGGCGTTGCAATGCCCAAACACTTCCACTACTGACATAAATGTAAATAAAATGCTGTAACCACTTTATAAAACAGTTTGACAGTTTCTTAAAAACTTAAACATGCCTCATAATATAACCCAGTCATCCACCTCTCGGTAACTAACCAGAAATAAAAGCATGCCAGTACAATGACCTGTTTGTGTTTGCAGCAGCTTTAGGTGAAAGCTCCAAATTAAGACATCATAATATATAACCATCAAGTAAATAGATAGACTGCACTGTACCTATAAAATGGAATAGTACTCAGTAATAGAAGAGTTACTGAAGCATGGCAGGCAGTTGGTAAACCTCAAAACTATTGTGCCATAAAAGGGAGGCCATCAAAAAGGATTTAAATATAAACATAAATCTTCAGTGACACAAGGACCAGTGGTTGCCTAGGGATTGTAAGTAGAAAGAAGGTAGAAAAGGCCGGTGACATCATCAAGGAATGTGAAGAAAATCTGGGGGTAGTATGTGTTTATTATCTTGGTTGTAATGAGGGTGCAACAATTGTATGCACAGACCAAACCTTCACTAAGTCGTTCAGTTTAAATATAAAAACATATTTTTGTATACAAGATATATTTCATAATGCTACCTCAAAAATAGCATCTTAGGACAATGAAAGCTATAACAAATATTGGAACCCAGATGCCAGTTGACCTACCTTCCAATACAGGATCTGGTTTATGTGTGCTTACATTCTCCAAAATTTGTTTAAGACTTACTTCTTCATTTCCTAAAAAAAATAGAAGGTGAAAATGATGAAATGGGTAAGTGCTAGTGCTAATCACTAAATGACAGGAGATGGGACAGGCAGGTGACAATAATTCGTCATTAAATGACTATGACAGAGGATAGAAATAGGCAAATATTCTAACTTCTGAAATTCAACAGGATCAAAACCAACTAATCTGAGATAAGTCTACCCAGAATCCCTTCCTTCAAAAAAGAAGTTGCAATTATATTTGTTTACTTGGTTTAAAGATAAGATGCAAATTTTATATGATATAAAAATGTATATATGTAAAATAGACTTGATCTGGGTTAAACAGACTATATCTCTGATAAATATCTGTAGGAGAAAGAAGTTTGGTATATTTTCAATATACCTACCTTCTCATATAGTCTAGCCTTCCCATCTATCTATCTATCTATGCCTGCTTTTTTGTTATATTTCAAAGGCCGTTTGTCTCTCAAATTGGAGGACTTTAATCACAAAGACAGACGAGGGGCTAGGGCGTTGGTTCAGCAGGCCAAGCATTTGCCACGCAAGAATGAGGACCCTTGCCCCAAACAAACACCAATGGCACAGTCGCTCACCTGTAACACTGGTTTGTGGGAAGTGGAACAAAGCGTCCCCTAAAGAAAAGTAAATAGCTAGACCAGCTAAACAGGCAGGTTCTGCGTTCATGTGAGAAATCCTGCCTCAATTTATAAGGTGGAAAGTGATTGAAGACCATACATAAATGCGAACACATATGCACATAGGCACACACACACACACATAAAGAAAGAGAGAGAGAGTGAGAGAGAGAGAGAGAAGGTAAGCATGGGCAAGAAGTACAAGGGAACTCATACATGAAGGGTAGGAATCTAAATTAATACAGCCATTATAATAGATTCATCCAAAAATTTAAAATAGTACTAAAAATAGTACTACTATGTGATCCAGAAACTCTAAGTCTGGGTGTATACTAAAGAAAATTGAATCAGGATGTCAAAAAAGCAGTTGAATGCTCATGTTCATTGCATTACTATTCACAGTAGCCAAAAATAGTGAATAAATGTTAAGTGTGTGTTAATAATGAATAAAGAAACCAGATAATCATTCAGACACACACAGTGCAATGCTATTCAGCTTTTAAAAGGAAAGTCTGACCTTTGAAACAACATGGGTGAATTCGAAGGACAGTCAGTAAAGTAAAGAAAACCAAAGGTAGAAGACAAAGTGCAGGAACTCTGACTAAGTAAAATAGTCAGAAACAGAGTAGAGTGTTGGGGGAGGGGCAGAGAGGTAGAGGAGCGAAGACTGGAGAAAAGTGCTTAGTGACGGGAAAAAGCTCCAATTACACATGGGCTAGAGTTCTGGAGATCCACGATACAGTGAATGACTATAATTAATAACAAAATGTTCTACTTGAAAATTGCTGAAACATCACAAAAATGATAAGGATGTGAGATGAGGAATAGGTTTATCCTGATTTAATTACTTTATGCAACACATGTATACAAAAAGACTGCATTGTACAGCATAAATACATAACAATTTTTCATTTTTCCAATTAAGAAATAAACATGTTCATCAGTAAAAAAAACATATTTACTTATATATGCAACAGGAGTCTAAGCATATAGTAAAACTAAGACTTCATTATGCTCAACACAGATTGGTCCTTCAAAGAGGATGGGAGGGGAACAACTGACACCAAGTATGTATGAAAACACCATAAGGAAATGATAAAGTTTTAGCTAATTTTAAAAAATAGGAGGTTAGCCAGTGTTTAAAACAGTTGCTGAAGGGTATAGAGAGAAGATTTGTTGGTTAAGCACTTGTCATGTAAGGGTGAGGAACCAGTTGAGAACTACAGAGCATACATAATACTGACGGGCATGGGACCCCTCTGTAACTCCAACCTCAGAAGCAAGGTAGAGTGAAGGTTTGCAGAGCACACTGGCTAGTAAGACAAGTGAGCTCTGGTTCAGCTGAGAGGCTCTGCCTCAATGAATAAGGTGGAGGGTGATTCAGCAAGATTCTTGACATCAACCTTAGGTCTCCACATGCGCACACAAGTGCACACACACATACATACATACATATATACACATACAAGAAGAAAATTTTAAATCTTAAATTAATAATAAGGATAGGACTGAGGGGGTAACTCAGTTGACAAAGTTCACAAGCAAAAGGATCTGAGTTTGACCCCCCAGAACACCCTAAAAAAGCCATGTGTGGTGGTAATTGCTTGGGATCCCAGCACTGAGGAGGTGGAGACAAGAGTCCCTGGGGTCTGCTGGCCAGCAGGTCTAGCCTAATCAGCAAGACCCAGACCAGTAAGAGACTCTGTCTCAAAACACAACGTGGCTGGCTCCTCCTGAGAAATGACAGCGAAGGCTGATCTCAGGGCCTCCTTATACAAGTGCATTCACATGCAAACATATCCAAACACATGTGTCTACACACACACACACACATACACACACACACACACACAGACACAAGTACATAACATCATTGTCATTTTAGGGTGGATTATTCAGCATGTGAAATATACTACAATATTAAAAAGACACTGAATAGTTGCAAAGAAGAAACTGCACAATAAGAAAGAAGAATTTACCATCGATAGAGGCCTGTTTCAGGATCTCCTGCATTGTATGATAGCTTATTGAAACTCCAGCACTCACAAGATTGGAGAACAGTTCATTGACAGGCATCTCATCATTTCTGATACTATCAAAAGTTGTAACCTCTTTCAATAAACCTGCAAATATAAGAGGGAAAGAGAATAGATACTGAAATTGAGACCAAGTCATTTTAAATTCTTGGTACCCACAACCTACAAAAAGAAAGTAGGTATATCTTTAAAGGAATTCTGAACCCAAAGGCTTTTAAAACATATCAGTGGGTTTTATCTTTAGAAGTCAACTAAACTATAAACAAAATCAGACTGTAGTCAGGGAAAAGCTACTTTTCTGCATCATTTCTGAGGAAGGTCATTTTATTCACTGTTTACTCTCAAAGGTGTTTCTGCTAAACACTCCACTCTTAACAGACAGGAAAGCTTGCCAAAGCTGGGTAGCAGTTCAAAGAGGATGAGAAGCAGACACAGAAGCCAAGCAGTCGAGGAAAAGAAAACTATGAAAGAAAAAGCTGGTGTAGTCTGAAACATCAGACCTGGGTCTTAGGAGTTCGGGTGCCTTCTCCCTTCACTGGAGTGCCTGCTAGTGTGCCTGCAGAGGACCTGTGTGCTCATTTACAGCATGTTCTGTGAGTGAGAGCATAAACACGTAGATGTCCATGGTAATGAGAGGAAAATGTGCCTGGAGTTCTGGGGTATATTTCTACAACATAGCGCACATATACTGAGACAATTGCTATTGGTAAGAAAGTCTAAATAATTGGTTATAATCAAAACAAATTAAATATGCTAAGGAATGAGATGTCCAGGTACAACATTTAAAATACAGCAAAGAAAACTTTAGGTTAATATTGAAAATAGAGATAAAACAAATTGCATTTTAGAAAAGTTTAAAATACCATTAGATGGCTTAAGGAATTTGTTTTCATTTTTTATTCTTTTATTATACTTACTGTTGAATGGTGTTGCTGTATTGGATGACTCAGTAAAAAATTCAATTGTGTCTTTTAAGATCATTTCTTTTTCTGCAAAGTTAAAAAAAGTAGGGATTAAATCAATTTAAACCTTAATACAGCAGGGGCTGGAGAGATGGCTCAGCAGTTAAAAGCAGATATGTAGAGAAATAGGCGTGTGACAACTAGGAAGGGATCAAATCCAAGGGTCTATTCCTCTACAGCTCTTGAAGAGGACCAGGGTTCATTTCCCAGCACCCACATGGTAGCTCATGACCATCTGTAATTCCAGTTCCAGGGGACCTGACAACCTCCTCTGGCTTCTGCAGGCACCAGGCATGCATGTGGTACACCTACATGCATGAAAGCAAATATTCTTACACATAAAATAAAAATAAATCTCTAAAAAAGTATGAAGGCACTCCGGGTGGTGCTGGCACACACCTTTAATCCCAGCACTCGGGAGGCAGAGGTAGATAGATCTCTGTGAGTTCGAGGCCAGCTTGGTCTACAGAGTGAGTTCCAGGACAACCAGAGTTACAACAGAGAAACCCTGTCTCGAAAAACCATATATATATATATATATGAAGGCACCAATTGTGCTAATTACTCACTCAACTTCCAAATTGCTGTGATCACATCTCATTGGTTAGATTTAGGGAATGCATATATATGCATGGGAACACACCTCCCACACTCACACAACATACTTAAACACACAGAGATTCAAGTTTTAAAACATAAGACTTCCCCTTACTACTTCTGATATATTCTAAAACCCTCTACTAAATTTCAAAGTATTTCATTTTCTTTTTAATGCTATTCAGGACCTATTACAATTATTATACAGCTCATTATGTGATCCTCAGTTTCAAAACTTATACACAGGTTATATAGGACAAATTATATAATACACACACACACACACACACACACACACAGCAATTTTCATTAAGTATATATAAGTAAGAATAAAAGATTACATATAAGGCCACTTTCTATAAAGAGATCATTTTTTTTCTAATCTGATGATAGAAAGGAAAATTTCCAATCTTTCCTACCATCACTACGCCAGATTCAACATGGAAACAATCAAACAAAAAGCTATGCACAATAGCAAATGAATAAGGCTGGCGATGTTTGTAGCTTGGTGACATGTTAAACATTTTATGCTGAATAAATCATAGGGTAGATGTGGGAAAAATGCATCCCCACTGAATGTTTCCATAGCCCCTGAACCAGGCCATGAGATTTTCAGGTGAGAGCTGCCTGCCTATAAGGAGGAGCACCCTCACCTCCACCAACAGATACTGAGAGAAACAAAAAGGAAAGATGGGATTGGGGTTTTGAGCCCTACCTCTTTCTTCCATGCTTCTCTCACATTATGCTGCTGGAATGGGAGAGATTCCAACAATGAACTAACTGGTCAGTCTTCGGGTTAGATTTAACTTAACTAAATTAAAGCAAAATAAATGGAATTCTGGGACTGCGGCAGTTAACACCTGGATTAGTCCTCTGAAAAGAACTTAAAAACTCTAAATGAAGTAATGTCTTTCTAAGTGTCAAACACTCAATTTGCTTCCCAGGAATGAATTTCCAGCTCCCTCCCACCTGGCTCCCCTCACTGACCGTACTGAATAAATATAATGTAACTCAAGGGTCCAAATATTAGATCGATGCTTCTCAGTGAAGCAAATATTAAAAACAATTTATTTGGTTACTATAAAGAACGAAGGAATTTCTGACGCATTCCTAGAACAAGCAGCTAACCTAGCACTGCCGCTGCACCCCGACATAAACTGCAAGGTGTACACACCAGTTCTCCTGACAAAGAGAACAGGACCGTTGCAGTGGGTGCCTCCTGGCAACTCCAGAAGTCACACACATCATGTCCTTCAATAGCTTGTTGAGCCTAATAATTCTATGATATATGAATATAACAATGGTGACAAAAATATTTATATTCTGTATCAAAGAAATCCAAAAGCCCATGGAACTCAGTGCCACCCCTAGAATCCAGGGCTGAAGAAGTAGAAATACCATATTTTTATTTTAACTATTACATTCCAATAAATAAGAATCTGTTTTTAAAACATTGACAAGATTACTTCTATTAGTCTCATCCAAATAAAGACTATCCAAACATTCACCACCTTGGTTAATATGTGGGCATACCAGTTCCATAAAAAGCTCTTAACATACAGAATTACCTTACCATCATTTTAAAAAGAGCCTGTGTGAGCTCCAAAGCAAGACCCGAGAAGGGACTTAAGTACTTTACCATCCGTTTCAGAAGTGGGAACCACCTCGGGCTGGCTTTCCTCTTGTAAATATTCCTTGACGTCCTCCAAAATATGTAAAAGGTCTTGAGCTTCAACTTTTCCATCAGTGATTTTATTAAAAACATTACTTGTGTCTATTATTTCTATTTTGATCACAAAATATAAAAGCATGGTTAGTACATCCAGCCAATCATATAGCAATCTGATAGTGTGTGTGCATGTGCGTGCAGGTACTTAGCTATCTACCTTGGTTTGGGTTTTTTTTAAACAGTGTTTCCTTTTTTTTTTTTTTTTTTTTAGTTTTTTAAAATTTATTTATTCTTCTCTCATACAGTATATCCCAACCACAGTTTTCCCTCCCTCCACTCCTCCCAGTTTCCCCCACCTTCTTGCCCCCCCAGATCAATTTTTCCTCCGTTTACTTTCAGAAAAAGAGCAGGCCTCCCAGGAATATCAACCGAATGCAGTGGCATAGCAAGATACAATAAGACTAGGCACAAACCCTCATCTCAAGGCTGGACAAGGCAACCCAGTCAGAGAAAAAAGGTTCCCAAGAGCAGGCAAAGGAGTCAAAGACACATCCACTCCCACAAAACAGTGTCTTTCAATGAAACTTGGGTTGGCCAATTAAGCTACTGTATCTGAACAGGGATCCTCCTGTCTCCACTTCCCCACTGCTGGGATTACAAGCGTGTGGTATTATCATTCCTGCATGCTATATGCCAAGCTTTTTATGAGTATTGTACATAGAATTCAGGCCCTAATTCTTGAGCTATCTTTCCAGCCCATAACAATCTGATTTGGAGAAAATGAACTCCTCTTTTAGAATATCTATCCTATTGTTTTCCTCTCTAAACAGGAAGTGCCATAACATTTAGAGGTTTTGATGCTCAGATTTAAAAAACAAAATAAATTTTGGAACATTTTATTTTAAGTATTCAGCTCACAAAGCTAATCAACAACCCAGCAAAGTGATCCCTCATGGTGCCAGAGCCCAGGAGTTAGCTCAGTTGTGAGAGTGCTTGCCTGGCATGCATAAAGTCATGCATTCAATCTCCAGAACAACATAAGCATGGTGCATATGGGCACCTAGGAGGTGCAGGCAAGAGAATGAGAAGGGGTTGTGCTAAAAATTACACATAGAAGAGCTGGGGAGATGGCTCAATAGGTAAAGTACTTGCTGCACAAAGGTAAGGGCCAGAATTTGGATATCCAGCACCCTCATAAATGCCCAGCAAACATGGTGACCCACAAGTAATCCCAGTCCATGAAAGAAACAAGGGATTCCCAGAGCAAGGTGTGTAGCTAGACCCAATCAGTGAGCTCTAGCTCAAGTGAGAAACTCTGCCTCATTATATGAAGTAGAGAGCAACTGAGGAAGATACCCAACATCATCCCCTCTTGAATACAAAGGTCCACCCACACACATCCCAGCATGCACATACATATGTATACAGACATACCAAAAAATTAAATACCTACATATGCCTACAGGCACGAAGCTTCTGTTTGCATTTTTATACTTACTTTGGCACTCATGAAATTCATCACTGTTGGCCAGTTCTCTGATAATATCCTTTAAAAGTACCACATTATCTTTAGAACAGAAAGAAAGAACAGTTTAGATATGCTGATTTTTTTGAAGACCACTGGATATTATACAGCCAATTATAAAACACAAAAAATAAATAGTAAAACTGACAACTATCTTAGACCATGCGATAAACAGAGCAGTTCTAAATAAAAGCTGTCAGGGATATTACTTTTAAAATATGTTCCTTCATTATATGGACTCAACAGATTAATAACATATATTTATATATGTTTAGTTGTACATTTGTGTATATATTATATATATTATGTATTTATATATATATATTTGTGTATATATATGTATACATATACACACAAATACATATAAGCATACAATAACAATTTATGAAAAAAGAGACCATGAACTTGAAGAAAAGCAGGGAGGGGTTTCTGTGAGGGTTTAGAGGGAGGAAAGGGAATGGAGAAAAGTCGTAATTAAAATATAGTCTCAAAAATAAACAAATACTATATTTTTTTAAAGTAGGCTGAACAAGCTATAGGGAGCAAGCCAGTAAGCAGCACTCCTCCATGGCCTCTGCATCAGCTCTGGCCTTCAGGTTCCGGCCCTGACTGCTTTCAATTATGAACTGTTATATGGAAGTGTGAGTAAAATAAACCCATCAGTCCCCCACCCAAATAAAGGAAATAAATAAAATACATTCCTTCAATACAAATCTATTAATTTAAAAAGTAAAAAAATAGTTTCTTTTTTCTGAAAGTTTCTCCAGAGGAGGAGGGGGATGTAGGGGAAAGAAATAGGCTAGCTGCAGCTACTTGGACATTTAGGGTGAATGACACTTCAGAAATGTGGCACCTTTGTTAGTTTAAAGTAAAATAATCTTTAAAAATCTACTTAAAAGTGAAATAACTACTCACTATAAGGATCAGTGTTATCCAAAGCATTCTGTATTTCATCATCTGTTAGGTGGATTCCTACAGCATTTAATTCTTCCTTAAGGTCAGAAAGGGCATTAAGATTATTTCTGTCAATGCTGGTATTGTAAAGTTTCTTGTTCTCTCCTGGAAGAGATAATGACTTTCAGTTAGAGAGACAAAGAATTAGAAGAGAACTCATCCATCCTGAAAAAAAATGAACACTTTACAGTTAACAACAAACCTAACACTGAAACACTGCTGGTTTCCTTTAAGATCACACATTCACACATATAAAGATGACTCTACTTTACCCAGCACTGTTGCAGCATCTTCAGCCAGCACACTAAGAAGAGATAAAAAGCAACCTTCTGCTAAATAAGAGGAAAATGATAAACAACTATGTCTATGGTAGACAACTCTGCCATTTGAAACATCTCCTAAAAACATCATTTAGTAAGATTATAGGATATGAGATAAATGTAAACATTGTATTCTTGGGGCCAGAGAGATTGCTTAGTTAAGAACTCTTCCAGAGAACTCGGGTTCAACTCTCAGTACTCACAGGGTAGCTCGCCACTGTCTGTAACTGTGGTTACAGTGGCTCTGACATTCTCTTTTGGCCTCCACAGGAACCAGACAAGCACATGATGCACAGACACAGATGAAGGTAAAACAACATTACACGCAAAATAACAAAATATGAATTTTTTAAAATTCAAAATTGTATTATTGTAGAAAAGGACCAAAAAAAGATAAATACTGTATCTATATTTTGTATCTATATTGTATCTATATTTTGAAACAAAACCAGAAAGACTTCTCATATATCCAAGCCATTGGGACTTCATTTTTGCATTTAAAATGCAAATAGTGAAAGGTTTGTAGTTTATTCTTATCTGTGACAAATATATATATATAATATTTTCCTATATATATTTTCCCCTTTGCCTACCCTGTTTTCCCACCATCCTCACTGGAAGAGAACCTTATTTCCCATAGCAACCTAAAATGATACCAGTATTGTGTAACTGGTTAACAAGAAAAATGAGGCCTATTTCTGGATTTTCTGTTATATTTTTACCTTTTTATCTTTTCATGCAATGGTATCAAATGACTTGATTATAAAGACTTTGTAATATAAAAATGTAAAGACACTTGAGGTTAGGGGTTAGACTTTTAGCATATCTTCCCTTTCAGTGTTTTCATGTTTGCTTTTATATGTTAATTTATATCTACATCAAGCTTGTCTGGCTCTAGAAGGAAACAGTCACTGCCTTTATTGAGACTATATTAATTATATGAGTTCAGGGAAAGGTAACTGACATCTTGTTGACCTTGAGATAGTCCTCTCCAGAAAAGAGATATTTTTCCAAGTAAAATATAATTTTGTATTCTTCAAGAATGCTTTAGAATTTTGTACATTTCTACAAATTTTGTACATTTCTTAGGAAACAGATGAATATAAATGTGATTAAACACAATGGGAAATCCAGGTATGGTGATACAAAATATAGGTGTGCACCACCATAGCTACTGAAACAGGATTGCCTCGGGTTTAAGGACCTATTGAGCTACATAGTGTGCACCTGGCCAGCCTGGACTATGTGGGAAGACCCTGTCTTAAAAAGTAAAATAATTATGGAATACTTTTTAGGCTCAAAAAACATCAGATCTATCATTTGCAACAACATAGATGAACTTTGTGAAATATCAAGTCCAGGCGGACAGTTATGGGATGGTAATTGTCACTTGTATTGAATCCATAAACACTGTCCTAGAAACAGAGAATATGATGATGGTTGCCAGGAGGAAGAACATGATGTTGGTCAAAAAGTAAAAGGTTATACTTAGACAAGTTAGAAAGTGATAGTTAGACAAGATAGTAAGTTCTGGAAGTTTGTCACAGAGCAAAGTAATGGTGGTCCCTGTACAGTGAGTGCTAGACTAGGGAATGGATTAAAGAAACAGCACGATGGAATGCTCTTGTGGATGATGTGCTCATGAGCTGTTATGGTAGTAGTTACACAGAACTACAGTGCTGACAAAGTTAATGTGATATGCTGCTACCGCTAGACTTCAAAACATGAATATGTGGAAAACAAAGTACACAGTAGTTGATAATATAAGAAAATATAATAGTCTTAGAGTTCTACTCCACTAGGTTTGCCAAATATGTTTAAACTATCTAAAATAATTTAAAAATTACTTTCTAACTATTTTTAGTTTTCTAACCATTTCAGAAGTCAAATATGAATATTCAATGATCTCAGAGAATAAAACATAATTGGATAATTTTCTAGCAGTAAAACTACTGGCAGTTTTTGTTTTAGGTTACACTCAGCAATGTTTGCTTCATAATTCAAATAAAAGTCACATACAACCTACCTCATGCTGTTTGTCTTCACATTGCATCTTACCTGTGCTTCATCTAAACCTAGCTCGTTGTAATGTGTAAGCCACTCTTCATTTTCCCAAATGAGGGCATTAAATACATTCTAAGGAAAACTCACCTTCAGATTTTAGAGTTGTCAACATATCCAAAAACGTGGTCAAAAATTCTTCAAGGGTAACTTTACCTTCTGTAATGCAAGGGGAAATTTAGCTGAAGGAAATAATGTTTCTGAATACATTAGAATTCAAGATAACAGTCAAGTCGACCTGGACTACTTCTTCTCTCTTGTTTCTTACATTTGCAGAAAATGTAGTTAATTTCTTTTCCAAATATTTATTGATTTTTATGCTAATGATAACGTATGCTATTAAAAGAGCATCCTTTTTTTTTAATCCATGACAGCAATCTTATCTTTTTCCATTTACTTTCCACACTTGACTAGAAATGTCTTTCTAGTTTAAAATACATCTAATCACTTCCATAAATAAAACCTTTCAGTAGCCCCACTCACTTGCAAAACTATGAAGTGCAGATACTGTTATGGGACAATAAGGAGAGACTATCATAACCAATATTAGTTATATAATTGTGCCAAAGTTTAAATAAAATACTAGTAAACAGGATTCAGCAGCACACAAAAAATTATGATACTCTTACTAAATGTATATTCATTAAGGGTGATATAACCTTCGAGGAATAAAACTGTTTTCCAGAGGAGTGAAAATCTTAGACCCTCCAGTGATCTGTGGCCACATCACACACACAGACATGCTGTATGTCTGCGGTATTAAATTTTCAAAGAAGGGGATGGTTAGGAACAAAACTGTCCTGAAAGGTCCTGTAGGGCAATGATAATGGAGACACAATTTATAAAGAAAAAATAACACTGCTTTATGATAATGACAAACTACCTAAATTTACTATCTCCACATGATCCCCAAAGTCCCATACAAAGTAAATAAAAGAACCCATGATCTATGCCTAAGGCGTAACTAAGATGTAGACTTTACACATTTTATTTTCAAGTAACTGGGAAGACAAAAATTTAGGGCCAGTCAACCACAGAGCCCATATCAATTTTATACATGAGGATGTATGAAATGAGTCCTTATAAAGCAAGACAAATAACACCAATTAGAATCTACTCATAAGAAGAGTCCCATGTTGAGTGTGGAACTACTAGGAACAGGTCCAAGATCTAAAAGTTCAGAACCCTAACCTCTGAGAGCTGAAACACAGTGTTATGGGTTTAAACACCTGGGACCACTTATGGCAGTCTTGAAATGGTACTGCCTTTGCGTTAGAGGACAAACTTTGGAAGTGAATACTGTTACATGGAGTTTGGTGTGGGTCAGGGTAGAACTCAATTAAAGATGAAATCTCTATCAAATAGTATCAAATGTCACAAGAAAGTCATCTATCAAAAAAAAAGGATGCTATTTATTAAAACACTGTAGTTTGCTATGGGACTCATGATCTAGATATGTCACTCAACATTATCCACTCTTCCATGAGATCATCTGCTATTACTGGTCCAGAAAAATCTAATGCAGATGGTAATAAGCAGATAAGAGGACCTACCATCCATACAAAGTTGCTATAAAAAGAAAGCAAAACAAAATGTAAGGTCTGGGGAGATGACTCCATTGGGAAAGTGCTTGCCACAAAGACCTGAGTTCAATCCCCAGAACCTATGTTAAAAAAAAAAAAGGCACTCACTCTGGCATGCATTTGTAATCCCAGTGCTGGGGAGGTGGACACAGATTCCTGACACTCACTGGCTAACCGCTTAGACAAATCAGTAAGTTCCAGGCCAGTGACTGAGCCAGTCTCAAAAGGTAAGTGGACAGCCCTGGAAGAATAACTCCTTGAGGTTGACCTCTGGACTCCAGATACATGTGCACATAACGTTACACACACAGGGCACACCACCTGTACACATATGGACACACATACAAAGAAAAATACTGAAAGAAAAATAACTGAAGCCGGGTGGTGGTGGCACGCCTTTAATCCCAGCACTCGGGAGGCAGAGGCAGGTGGATCTCTGTGAGTTCGAGGCCAGCCTGGTCTAGAGTGAGTTCCAGAAGAGTCAGAGATACAACAGAGAACCCTGTCTCGAAAACTAAATAAATAAATAAATAAATAAATAAATAAATAAATAATCTGAAGATCTAGAATTCAATGGCTATAGAAAATAGCTTTTAAAGGTAAAATTAAAGATGCTATTAGCTTGAAACTCAGCCAATTCCCAACTAAAGGAAATACTAAATCCTAACCTAACAAAAAAATTAGAGATGCATGAATTATTTAAAAGTGCAAATATGTGAGCAAACTTAAATTTTCAAAATAATTATTTGCCTAATTCGAAAACTGATTAACGAAAATAGTGCATAAACTTAGAATGAAGTTAAAATATTATCCTTGTACTATCTGAAAAAAGGAGAATGTAACTGAATTATTATTGTAATACAGAGAAATACAATGAAACCTATTTCATTATAATGAAAGCAAAATTCTGAAGCTAATGAAAGAGTTAACTTTTTTTAATGAACAAGCCAAAAGTAGACCAAAAAACAAAATAAGGGGAGGTAGCTGAAATAGAAAGTACTTACTTAATAAAATATATCTAAGCCTAGATATATTGGTATATCATGAAATATAAGCCAGTTAAATATTAATTCAATGGAATATTATTAGTAACTCAGTTGAGAAAGGAATAAGTTTTCCTTACAAAAATTTTTTAAATAATGTATTTTTGTTTGTAGTTATATGTATATATGTATATAGATAGATGGGTAGATATACAGACAGATAGATGATAGATAGATAGATAGATAGATAGATAGATAGATAGATAGATAGATAGATGATACATACATACATACAACTACAAAACCATCAAACTTTTGGAAATTAAGAAATATACTTCTAAATCTGAGCCAAAAGAGAGAGAAC
Organism: Cricetomys ansorgei; assembly: GCA_026225945.1. NCBI lineage: Eukaryota > Metazoa > Chordata > Mammalia > Rodentia > Nesomyidae > Cricetomys > Cricetomys ansorgei. The sequence continues at coordinate 9,753,571 of JAMJFZ010001881.1, forward strand.
AGAAAATTTAAAACATTTTAAACTGAGCAACAATGAAAATACCACATATCAAAACTTGTGAGATATGCTTAAATGAGTACTTAAGGGGGGTCTTCTAGGACATATGTTACAAAAGTTTTAAGTCTTTTAAATTACCAAGGCAAATATTCATCAGTAGACATTATCAAAAGAAGAAAACCATAAAATAGAAAAAAGAACATGAATTTAAGAGATGAAACAATCAAGATATAGGTTGATTTTTCTTTTCGAAAGAAAAATAAAATTGAAAATTCTCTAGAAACCAATAGAGGAGATATTTTTAAACTATGCTCCAGTAACACTGGGAATAAACAGCAAAAATTAAATAAAATAAAATAAAATAAACAGATGTCAGCAATAATTTTATTCAACACACTTAAAATGAAGATAAATGCATAGATTCTTATAAAAACAGCTTTTCAGAATTAAGAACAATTACTGTCTTTACAATCTAAAGCCACTCCACATAAAACTCTTAGTACTGGGCCTGAAGAGATGCTCAGTGGTTAAGAGTGCTTATTACTCTCCCACAGGACCCGAGCTAGAGTCCCAGCTCCCATCACAAGGCAATTCAGAACCACCTGAGATTCCATCTCCAGGGGATCTGACACTTCTGGACTTCACAGTCACCACCACCCCTTGACACCACACAGAGTATACACACACACAACTAAGAACATAATAAAAAATTTAAAAAACCTCTCAGTACATGTCTTTACTTGTGAATTCTACTAAATAATTTAAGGAAGAAAATAGAAAGTATAGTCTTCAAATTACTTTAAGAACTTAATAAAGACAATATTCAACTACATCTGTCATTGAAATAATGAGGTTATCTTGTACATTAGTAAACATCTGCTTCTCTGACGACACACGACTGAGTGCAGCATCCCCTAGCTTCTATGAATAGCATCCAAGTCAGCATCTGATAGGATAGCATCTGGCTCGGTGCTCCAGGAACCCGTTCTACTCTACTGAGAGAATTCTGGCAGATTGCAGGCCACCACAGTCAGTTCACAAGATAACCTCACGTCTTAAGTGCCACCACTGGCTTCCCACAGGGACAGGATGCCCCTGGCTTCCCTGCTTTATTTGGCTCAGAGTTGGCACACCAGTAGGGTAGTGTGACCAGCCATCCTGCTGCAGTTTGTAAGGGATTAGCCTCCATCCTGTGAGTCCCACCCATATGTCTTCTTCCTCCACGTGTAGAGAATGGCCTATTTAAAGTAGATAGAGTAAAAGTACAAACCATGCTGGGGAACACTTTTTAACACTTCGGATAGTATGCCTTCAGCTGAATGAAGGTCACTGTTGTCCAATAACTTCTTGAGGTCAGAGACATCAATTAGATCATCCTGGAGAACTTTGGCTATTTCTGCGAGCAGCTGTGTGACTACAGAAAGACAGCGGAAGAAAATGTTTCAGCAGCAGACACTGTGCCCTGCTCACCACTTGACTCGGGTTGTAGAAATAATCAAACTGTACATGAAACCTTGAGTGTCGTTTTAAATACATGAGCTAGCAATTATTAAAACCCACTGGTAGACACTGTCTAGCTTTATCTTCTTTCACTTTACCTTCTGAATCTCACAATAATCTTAAAAGTTATCACTAATATCTATTTCTCAGATGAAGAAACTGAGGCTAGTAAGATTAAATGACTTACTGAAAAGTAGTTTGGTAATTGTGTGGTGAGAACAAGATTCAGACTCAGGCAATACAGCTCCAAAGTCAAAGTTTTTTAACTACTATACCTTTCAGGGAAATACAGGTAAGTCAAACACTTTCTTAGGCCATTTAACAACTCACAGTGGCCCCTGAGACCATGATAAAGCATTACAAATAACCTTTAAGTGAAAGCTACACTGTATTATTTAACTTAAGGTTGTGTTGCTATAACAAAATAGATACAAAAAAAGGGTTAACCTGATGGGCAAAATGTAAGCATGTTACCATTTAGTTCTAAGTTATCAAAAGATACTAATCTTGTGAGACATAATTGTCAGGCTTCTGTGGACACAGGAAGCTTCTTCTTCCAGTTCTTGTTAACAATGACCACAACTGAGAATATATATAAAATAAATACATATTATAATATATAGTCCAAATAGAAAGTGTGGCTGGATGGATATAGGAAGTCAAACAACTCCAGCAAGAGAATTCTATCCCAGTTATTATAAATGGTAAGCATTTTAATCAATGTTAACATCTGATATCCAGTTCTGATTATTAATCTCAATTGTCAGCCTGACAGGTTTACAATCAACAGTCATACATCTCTGGGTAAGTCTATTTGAGGGGTTTGGGAAAGAGTTAAACAGAAGAGGAAAGACCCACTCTGAATGTGGGCCATACCATCTCATGGGCTGGGGTCCTGAAATGAATAAAAAGGAGAAAGCCAGCTGATGCACCAGCATCCGTTTCTCGGCTGTGGATGCAGTGTGTCCAGCTGCCTCACGCTCCTGCCAGTATGCTTTCCCCACTATGATGGACTGTACCCTCAAACTATTATAAGCCAAAATAAACTCTTCTTTCTTTCATCTGATTTTGTCAGTACTTATTCTGTTAGAGCATTAAGAAAAGTAATTAATATATCAGACATAACCAAAAAAGATAAAGCTAAATAGGACTATTTGCAAGCATCCAAAGACTCAAAACTCCTTTCATGTTTCCTTTCTTTGAATCTCATGAGGAAAGGTACAAAGGTAACAAAATACTGGATAAATCATAGCAAGGAAAAATACAGATTCAGGAAGGGAGTCAGTCACAGAATAGAGCTAAAAATAAATCCTAAGACAAGAGCTAGCTGAATAGCAGACAGAGAGGAAAGCATTTCATACAGAGCATCTGAAGGACAAAAGCCTGCTGGTGTTAATAGTTTTGTGAGGCCTGGAAAAAATAATAGATCTATATAAAATATACAAGGTTTTGAACATGGTAGTGGATGCTTGTAGTCTTGGGTACTGGGAAGGCCGAGGCAGGATATGTGACTTTGCGATTAAAAAACAATAAATTATACATTTTAAAAGGCAGAATTTATGTATAAATTACATATCAACTAAAAATTAAAAGGCAGAATTTATGTATAAATTACATATCAACTAAAAACACACAGGTAGGAGCTGGAGAAATGGCTTAGTGATTAAGAGTGCATATTGCTCTTGCAGAGGACCCAAGTTCAGTTCCCATTAAACACATTGATGAACTCATGACTAGCTGTAATTCCAGCTGCAGGGAATCAATGTCACTAGCCTCCATGGGCACCTACATGGCCATACTCATGCACACATCAACTCCCCCCCCTTCTCTCTCTCACTCACACACACACACACACACACACACACACACACACACACACACACCACTTAAATAAGTCTTTAAAAATACACATCCAATGTAAATTTTCATAGATTATAAAGCAATTTTCCAGTTACTTTCTTGAACCAGAAGTATTCACATACTTATGGAGTCTTTAAAGCCTGGGATATTTTTCATTTCCATTAAAAAATCTTTTAGGTCCACCTCCATGTCATCTGGAAAGTCAAAATCAAACACGCTGACATTAGAAACCTTGTATTTAATCAGCATGAAATTAAGATTCTGATTCATAAATAATTATATAAAACTCACTTTTAATTCACTTTTCTCAAATTGTAGAAATTATTTCAATAGACCTTCTAACATTTTTATGTTTCAGTTACCATTTGTTAATATTTTAGCTTTTATATATGATATTTTACATGTATTAATTTATTTAAGCTTCACAAAATTTTGTTTGTGTATTATTAATATGCCTACTGTTAAAAGATGAAAGCAAAGAGAAATTAACTTATTCAAATGACAAGACCTGGAAGTTCTAGAGGATGTTATTTGAAATGATTCAGTCTCATCGCAGGGGTGGCAATGTTAACTATCAGTATACACATATATTGATACAGAGGCACAGAAGTCCTGAAAGAATCTGAACTGTAAGGAAATGACAATGTGGGTAACTCAGAAACCATCCCAATATCAACCCCAGGAGAGGGCATATAAAATATACCAGTCTATCGTCAAGAAGTAAGAAAGGTTAACTGGGAACTAAGATATAGTTGATGGTGGTGAGTAGCAACACCGCCATCTGATGGAGATATTTATCACTGATGGAGATAAAATTAAGATTCATAAATAGCTATATAATTTATATAAATGTTTGCACAGAATCATACAAAATACTTGAGTCTATGCTAAATTGGGAGTTAGAATATATACCAAGTAAACTGGAACGCCTAAAGGGTTTCTTTCAACCAGTAAAAGGAAGATACATAGGGGCCGGAAAGACAGCCTCAGAAGTTAAAGATGCTTCCTGCTCCTTCGGAGGGCCCAAGTTCAGTTTCCAGCACCCACATCCAGCAGTTTACAACCACTGTGATTCCAGCTCCAGTGGCTCTGATGCCTTCTTCCACCCTACACAGGCACCTGCACATGTGGCTTACGTTCACACAGATACACATAAATAAAAATAAATTTTAAAAAATAAAATTGAACGACATGTTCACTGACTCAGTATAAACAAGGAGGCTTAAATCACCAAATCAGATAAATCAGATAAAATTGGCTCAGATAAAAAATAATCTCAAGGAGATGATAAAATAAATAACCAAAAACTGTGAGACAGATACTTCCAACCTGGAACTCACAAGATTACCACCGGAAAAACCTGATATTCCCAAAACAGAAGATCACCTAAAACCAGTGAAACTCAGCATCTAGAAGATTGCCAAGTGATTTCGTTTCCTAAAAGTAAATATGCACATACACACACATAAACTAGTCATACACATACAATTCACGAAAAGGGATCAAGTATAAATTACTGAAGTCAATGCTGGAGAACAAAGGTAAATGTGGGGCCACCTGGAAACAATTACTCAAACAAAATAACTGTACTTTTTAATTGCATTTTATTTTATTTGGTTAAAAATAAAAATCTGACAAGCACTAAAAAGGACAGGTGAAACTGGATTTCCTTTGAAGAAACACTATATAGCAAGACAGAACACTTTATACAATGTGTAGTATTTCCCCACTCGTCTTGTCAGGAATGAATGGTTAATTATCTAGTAAGTATACATCATAACCAGATGAGTATGAGCAGTTACATAGACTGATAAATATGTAAATTAGTAAGATTGGCTCTCACCTATATCAACCTAAGCTTTCAATAGCACTATGACTCCATTTCTCATTTTAACCTTAGGAATACACTCTATTTCCCGGGAGTAGGAAAAATAAAGGTACTCTTAATTCAAAAAAAAAAAATTTAGTAGCTCACCACTGGTATCACAATGTGTAAGAGCTTCTTCGAAGTCTTCTTCAGTTAAATTAGCAATCAAACATTTCAAGGCATGATTCAAATCGGATATAGTGATCCTGCCATTATCAGCATGAGATAAGAACTCCAAAGCCTCTTTGATCTCTACAAAGATAAATATGTGAAATATACTATTATATTAAAAAATACATACAGAATCAGGTGTTGTAGCACACACCCTTAATCTCAGCACTCAGGAGCCAGAGGTAGGTGGATTTCTGTAAGGTCAAGGCCACCCTGGTCTACACAGAAAATTCCAGGACATAATAGAGAATCTGTCTCAAAAAAAAAAAATCATACAAACCAATTTGTCCAAAGTCCACTATGGGCAAATGTAGCAGTACGCTACAATCTTTTACCCTCAATTTAGGGAAGGAGAAAGGAAAGACAAAAATCTTCACCGCTTTTACAAGCAGCCTTAATACAGAAAGAGAGAAAGGTAGAAATCTTCACAGTCTCGTTTTAGGCTGTCCTAAGTTCAAATCTCTCCAACCTTTGTTCTCTTAGGAATTATCCGACTAACAACAGCAACCCAACCAACCAACCACCAACCAATGCCCACCTCAACTCTCAGGCTTCAGATCTTTTATGCCGTAAGCCAAAAGTTCCCACAAACCCACGCAGCATGCAATCCCAAAGACAAAGTAAACTGTGCATGCAAAGATATGGAACCCAAAGCAAACTGAAGTGATTTAAATTATGGTAAGTGATATGGATACAAAGCAAATATAAATGTAGGTCTGGTGAGCAATGGGGATAAAAAGATAAAGCAGATCATTAAATATCCATTCATTCAATGGATATTTAAGATTATGAGTTACCATAAAAAGATCCAAAACAATATCTGGCATACTACATTTAATTAGCTATAAATATTAGCTAACGTTAATGGTAAGATAGGAAACAAGACTTCACTGCATTCTAAAGCTACAATCGTCCCGAGGCCAATGGCACTTCCAGACAAGTAGGAGGCAATAACATTAATAATTAAAACCATGAATAGATATTTATAACAGGAAACAAGTATTGTGAAACAGAAATGAACAAATGAATACACAACAAAGGAAACTAATTTAAGCTATCAGATGAGGAGCAGTTTCTCCAAGGAAACAAACTGACCAGTAAACAGAAAGTGAGCAAAACAGGTCAGGGAAGAACATTCCAAGAAACGGAATATATAAATGTTCAGGAGAAGTATGGAATTTGTAGTAGGACAAGAGAAACTGATATAGCTCAGGAGTATAGACAGCAAAATTAGTGATGCAAAGTAATGCTATGGAATTACAGCAGGCACACTACAGAAAACAGTATGGAAGTCTCACAAAGATGGAGTGCAGAAGGGCTGTGTGAGCCATACCCTTCTCCTGCACACACGCCCGGAGTTCTCCAAGTCCTGCCACAGAGATGCCAGCTCATCGTGTTTGCTGGTACCTTGTCCACAGCAGTGAAGAAATGGAACCAGCCTAGATGTCCATGGGTAAAGAAAATGTGGTGCTTATACTGTATTCAGCTGTGACGGAAACTGACCTGTGACATTTTCAGGAAAATGGAAGAAACAGGAAATTATGTAAAGAGAAGGAGCACAGATTCAGAGAAAGACAAAGACCACATTTCCTCTCACATGCAAATTCCATACTGGGCAAGATACATGAGAAACACATCAGCATTTGGCAACAACCTAAAAAATCTCTTGATCCATGAAACATACATGTGTGTGTGTGTGTGTGTGTGTGTATTTCTATATCATGTGCGTGTATATGTGTATGTGTGTGGATATATATATGTGTATGTGGATATGTATGTACATATATATATATACTCATATATGTGTGTGTGTATATGCATATATACATACACACACACACACACACACACATATATATATATCGGTGTGTGTGTGTGTCGTATATAAAGTTCATTACTGTTAGTAATCTCAGAGTTTCAGACAAGGTTTCTTTGATGTAATCTGAAATGTAGACAAAAAAGCAATGAAATGAAAAACACAATTTTGACCTTACCTACTTTGACAGGAAACAGGATAAACTGAATTCTTCTCCTGATACCATTAACCAATGATGACCATTTCCTCCTCAGACAACCATATTCTCCTTCCTCATTCTCATTCTTCCTACCTTCGTTTATGCTCTCCTTCACCAATGCCTTAAACATGGCAGTTCCTAATGTAACAGGTGTCTCTGCTTTCCTATCATCTATTTAATAAAGTATTTACTTATTTTCTTATTGCTCTGAAGCCAGTCTCTCTCTCTCTCCCTCCTTCCCTTCCTCTCTTCCTCACCCTCTCCCCTCATCTACCTAGATGCTACTCCTGGAGCTTTTCCTATGTACCAACTGCAGTTATCTTCATTTATTCCACTTCCTTCCCACGGATATATAAATTGGAATAATGATCTATTTGATGGATAGAAAGATAATAAAAATAAGGTCACTTTGTTTTTGTTTTTTTTGTTGTTATTATTGTATATGTATGTGTGTTTTGCCATCATGTATATTTGTGACCACATGTGTGCCTGGTGCCAAGGGAGGACAAAAGAGGGCATCAGACCTCCTGGAGTTACAGACAATTGTGAGCTGCCATGTGGGTGCTGAGAATTGAACCTGGATCCTCAAGAAGAGCAGCCAGAGATGGAGCCATCTCTCCAGCCCCACTCTATCGATATAGACGGGTCTGACTGCAGTTAAAGATCACTTTAGAATAATATACAAGTAGCAGGGTATTACTTGAAACAAAAGGTAGTTAGAAAACAGATAAATCATATTTACCTTAATTTTTGCCTAGATATGATGAACTAACCTTACTAAAAATACTTCCAAAATGGTAGGGTTGGACAATTTTGTAGATAAGTCCAAGAAAAGATTTCTGAACCTCAGCACAATTGACATTTTGGTCCAGGTAACTATTTGATTGCAGTGGTGCTGTTAAATGCCTTGCAGGGTAAGGATGCTTAGCCCACAACTCTTGCCTCTGCTTTCTATATGTAGTCCTTCCACATTTAGTCTAGCAATAAGACTGTCCTGGACTTCCAAATATACCCTCAGGAAATTGTGGGGAGCGAGATGCAAACCTGTGGGGGTCAAACATCTCTACCCACTGAGCAGCTCAGTGGCACTTCCTTGGCAAAACTTTACCTATACTGGTTAGCTAAAATTTTATTTAAAGACAGTAAATGTCTTTCAAAGTATAGTTAAAAACCATATAGATGATCAGTTAAACTTTTGTAAATGAATAAATAACACATTTGGCAACAAAAACAAGCATACTTCAATCAAATTATTCAACAATACTTTACCTTTTTGGTCTTTTACAAAAGAGGGAGGAAGAGAAAGCAGGAGAGGAGGGAGAAGAGAAGGAAGGAGGAAACTAAGGTACAAAGATTATCTAAAGTAAGTATTAACTTGAAATGAAATTACTGTAGAAATAAACATCATTTTGAAGCCACACAATACACAGAAGTAATCTGAGACCCAGCTTGCCATCCAGCCCATGAGCTCACCTAGACATTTAATTTCTTAACAACAAGATCTCTTTAGGGTCTGGAGAGATTGCTCAGTGGTTAAGGGCACTGATGGCTCTCGCAGAGAATACAGGTTCAATTCCCAGAACATAGAGTGTCTCACAACCGTCTGCAATACCAGTTATAGGAGACTGGTGACCTCCTGTGGTCTACATAGGCATCAGTCATGTACATAATGCACATACATACATACATGCATACAAAACATTCATACATGTAAAATAAAAATAACTTTTTCAGTTTAATCTCTATTAACATATGGTCCAAAATCTAATTTATACTAAATAGTGTTAAGAAGTATGAGACTGGAGAGATGGCTCAGTAGTTAAGAGACCTGGGTTCAATTCTCAGCACCTACATAGCAGCTCACAACTCCAGTTCCAGGAGATGACACCCTCACACCAATGCAGATAAAATTAAATAAATTATTTAAAGAATTATTTGTTATCTAATACAATAATGGCTCACAACCATCTATAATGGGATCTGATGCCCTCTTCTGGCATGCAAGTGTACATGCAGACAGAATGCTCATACATTCATTAAATAAATAAAACATTTAAAAAAGAATTATTATCTAGTATAATAGTTTGAAGTCCTTAAGTAAAAAATTTAGAAAGGGGCTGAGATGGCTCATTGTTTATGAGCACAGACTTCTCTTGCAGAGGATCTCAATTCTTCTCCTGGGGCAGCTCACAACTTTCTGTCTCCAGATCCGAGGGGGATCCTATGTGGCAGGTCTCCAACACCTGCACTCACATACACACCCACACACACAGAGACATGCACACACATACACACAATTATAGCAATATCTAGGGGACATCAGAAAAATAATAATGTTAACCATTAAAACTGAAAGCCCATGGATAAGCTCCCTTAATTTAAAAGATGTAAAATAAATGTTAATTACAAGCTGCTGTCTGTCTGCTTAATCAACTCACCCTCAACACGTTCTAGCCCCTTCAAATCTTTGTCTTTCATGGAGTCCAGGGTATCAATGGCCTCTTTCACTGCTACAAGTACAGAAAATGCACAAATAGCATACACATACAATGTAAATATAACATGCATCCAATATATCATTCAGTTTGTAGACCTAACTTTTCTGAGCACAGGAAGGAAATCAGTAACTTGCTTCAGATCTGCACTACCCAATATGGCACTCACTAGCCACATGTGGCCATATAAGTAGAGCATCCCATCTCCATTCTAATACTCTTCTTCGTGCCAACTGTCTTCTATCTATATCCCTTGATAATTATAGATAAACCCGCCTCTCATCTTCATTGTGTTTCGCCTCAGAGTCTCACTGCATAACCTAGATTGTGTTTACACCTGCAATCCTCCTGCCATGCCCAGAAAATAACCCTTATTTATGTTTAAAACCGTCTTGTAAAGCCTAGAATTTGGATGGATTATTTAAAAATATATACAGAAGTATATTACTTCCTTGGTAAAAAGTTCCCTTTATCATCCAAAGCATGCTCCGAACCCCAGCTCTTCTCTTCCACTTTCCTTCCCTACATCCCTTGTTCCTGCCAGCTAACATCACCTATCATCACAGACAATACTAATCTCCACGTGTTTAGTAGACATTTGGACTAAGACACCTACACCAATAATCTTCTGTAACTAAGAAAAAAGACAGACAGACAGACAAATAGGCAGGCAGACATTAAACAGAGAAAAAGTGTTCCTACTCTAAAATATACATCTATAAAGGCCTCCCTGATAATTCATTGAGAGAAATGGATAATGATTTAAGTTGTATGCAAAAGTAACTCTTAATAGAGTATTTTTCCCTCTGGTATTCATTAGCCTATCCCTACAAGTAATTTGATTTGGGTTTTTAAAAGTTATCTTTTAATGTACTAAGTTAAGTCCTCTACTACAGACTGCACTCTCTAACTTCAACAAACTAATACTAGAAGCAGCATGGGGCAGCAATGAAGCTACCACAGTGTGAAATTTAGAATTACTTCCTAAGTGGCTCTTAGATCAAGGGGACATCAATGCACAGCTGGAAATGCTTAGAAAACAACAAGGGCTGACAGATGCTCAGTCAGTAAAGTGCTCACTGTGCGGGCCTCCAGGAGTCGGTCATAAGGACTCTGCCTTGATGATCTTGTCAAATGTTAATCATCTCCCAAGACCCCTCCTCTAAACTCCACAATCAGCGAGTTTCTACTCTCTCTTCCTACACATTTGGGATGAAATTCCAACGTGAGTTTTATAGGGGACAACCCATAATGGGTACTGTAGAAACTAAGCATTAAATACGATGCTTGGTTAAATGACCTCTGACAGTTTTACCACAAAGTTCTCACCAATGTAATTAGAAAATTTGTCAGTGGCTTTCAAAGCTTCCATAAAGTCTTTAATGTTCACCATGTTGTCTTCTAGAATGAAAAAGAGAGAAGCAAAAAATAAGAATTCCTGGGCAAGGTAATTTTCAAAAGCTAATATCAAAATAAACAATTTAAAAAAATTTTAAAAACACTTTATTTACAAGGTGCTTTTGGATTCATTGCCTGTCATTATTTCTTACCATAAGCCTATAAGGCTGCAGACAGGCCAGTCCCAGTTTGGCATGAAATGGAATAGAGTACCGAGAAAGGTCTGTAACCTCACTTGGCCCAAAGTAGCAAAGTGGTGTTTCTAATCCGTTTGGATTCTCAAACCATTCTTCACTAAAAGGAACAAGGCATGTGCAAGCAGAAGGATTTTAACAAGCGTTCTCCTCACAAAACTTAGGCTTGTTTGTTTAAAATTATTTCTATAACTTCAAAAGAGTTGATTTTGAAGGGAAAAGCTCCTTTCAAGAGATATTTTCAGAAACATAACCAAACATCTCTAGACATGCACACCATTTTTGCAGGTCTTCCTACAAAAAAAAAAAGACAAAATACCAAAACAAACAAACAAACAAACTTTTTAAACCTTGAAAACTGTCCAAATGCTTACCAGAAACTATGTCTGACTGAAGGATTTTCTCCAACTCTTCTTTAAATAATGTAATCCCAAGATCTCTTAGAAAATCTTCCAACTTGTCCCCAGCTATCTTTTCACCTTCAAGCAAATTAAGAGCTAAGGCTATCTCCTGCAACTCTAGAAATGTATATAGAAAAGATATTTGAGAATTGAACTCATTCATGGTTTCAAAAACAGAATAGTAAAGGCTCTTGTTTGTGCAATCCATGATGAATTATTAAATCCTGAGTTCATGGTCTTAAGACACTTCAGTAAGTAATGGCACTTGCTACATAAGCCTGAAGACCAGAATTAAATCCCCAGAACCCACAGTAGAAGAAGAGAATCAATGCCTGAAAATTTTCCTCTGACATGTTATAACATGTATGTACCCATATGCATATATCACACAATAATAATAATAATAATAATAATAATAATAATAACAATAATAACAATATAGCAACAACAATTTTTTAAGCCTTTGAGTGTACATATTGAAGGACAGCATAGAAACTTACACACACTCTTCCCTGGATGTTTCCAAGCTTTCCCATAAATTGTCTAGGGATACTAAGTTGGTAATGAAGGGAACATTCTAGAAGTCGATTTCCCATATGCCACCAAACTTCCAAGTAGGTTTTTCCAATGATAGAAGCCTAACTTCTGTTATATTAACTCTTTCTTGTCCTTTATAGCTCTTCCTAGAAGTTCCCAGCCTTGGTCTGTGCTGTGTGGCAATGCCAACTTTCTAATCCCTGTGGCCATCTCCCAGATTCAGGTGCCCAACTAACATCAGCTCTCCGTGACTTATTTTACTTTTTTCCCCTCATTATAAAAATGTTACCAATCCTGAACAATAGTCTTTCTGAGCACTGCCCCCTAATTTCAAATTAGGGATAAAGTTATGACTTCCATTTACTCAGTACACAACATGATCCCAGTACCATGTTATATGCTGCTCATCGGTTGTTACATTTAGTCCTAATAGCTCTATAAACATGATGCCATTAGCTTCTTCATTCTAAAGATGGGAGAGTGAAATGAGAGGTCAGATAGCATAGAAAAAAACTATTGAATTACAAAAAGGTGATGAGGAATGTCTAATAAGGGAGGCAGTAAATTTGTGAAAGAGTCTATAAAATAAAGCAATCCATGGATTAGTTATAAGCCTGAGGCTTAAAATGGCATAGGAAAAGTTTTACCTAGGAAACTTTAAAAACCACTAGCAGAGAGGCTGGAGAGATGGCTCAGTAGTTAAGAATACTGGCTGCTCTTGTAGAGTTTGTTCCCAGCACCCACATAGTAGCTCACAATCAATCATAATTCTAGTTTCAGGGGACCCAACACCCTCTTCAAACTGCCAAAGGTACCAGACACACATATAATGCACAAGCATATATGTAGGCAACACATTCATGCACATATATTAAAATAAATTTTTAAAAAATTAAGTAGATTTTCTATAGAACCCAGAAAGTGGAGATGGAATTTAAAAGATATTTCAATTAGACGTCTTTTAAATAAAGTCCTATAGTCTTTTTTTACTGATAGAAACTGCCAACTTCTAATCAAACTAAATTTTGCTATCTTCATCAGAGCAATGCAAACATGTTAACAAGAAGTTAAAGCAAAAATCAGTCTATGCAAAAAAATCAATTTAAATAGTCATAAATAATCCACTTTACTTTCATTTTTATTTATTTCTTCTTTTAAGGTTTTTCAAAACAAGGTTTCTCTGTGTAGCCCTGGCTGTCCTGAAACTTGCTCTGTAGACTAGGCTGGCCTCAAACTCAGAGATCCTCCTGCTTCTGCCTCCTGGGTGCTGGGATTAAAAGTGTGCAACACCACTGACCAACTCTTTTTTTTTTCTTAACTATCACTGGGGAATTGAACCCAGGACCTCATTGCTCAATAGACAAGCTACCAAGCTAAAACTCTAGCACCAGTATCCAGTATTTCTCTCCTCCTTCTTTCTTCTTTTTCCTCTTCCTTCTTCTTGTCTTGTTCCTCTTTTTTCTCCTCCTCCTCCTCCTCCTTCTTCTTGCATGTGTGAGGTATTGTTTACATGTGTGTTCACACATATGGAGGTATACATGTGTAGATGTGCAGGTGTACATGTTCACATGCATATAGAGGCTCAAGGTTGACATTGGGAGTCTTCCTCAACCACTTTTCACTGTATTCATTAAAACAGAATCTCTCTGCTGAAATCAGAATTCATCAATATGGTAGGTCTAGCTAGCCAATTTACTCTGAGGGTTCCAGGTCTCTGCCTTCTAAGAGCTAGAATTATAGGCAAATGCCATACCTACCAGGCATTTATGTGAGTTCTAAGGATCCAAACTCAGATCCTCAGGCTTACATGGAGACACTTTACCCATGAAGCCATTTCCCTACCCCACACCAAAACCATATTTACCTTTTAACCTGAAGTTGTCACGCATATCCTTTACTACTTTTGAAAATTCTTCAAGTTGTACTGTGTCACCTTGTGTGAGAAAAACATTTAATAGATTACCCTCACTAAACAAAAGTCAGAGCTAATGAAGCAATCTATAAAAATGTAAATCATTTGGTATACGCGTAAGAATCATATATTATAGTGACAGGTTTTTACAGAATGAGCGAAAACTCTATAGAATATAAACTGAGTTCTCTATTTCCATCAAATAAGAGAAATTATACAATCCATAGTCCTATAAAATGTACATAAGAGTCCCAAATAAAAATAAGAGATAGATCTCAGGCTTAGTTTAGGCTTTGAACTAAAGAAGAAAATTCTGTACCAGACAAACTGAAAGGCACTGGCACCATTTATATACAAAAAGCATACAAGTACCAGATTGCATATCAAGAGTCAAACATGGGAGACAGAACCAACTCTGTTTCCTAATCACCATCAAGGAAACTTAGTCCAGAAATTTAGAACTATTGTAGTTTATGATCACAAACTATAACAAAGCATAGAGGCCAGCAAGGAACAGCCCCAAGCAGTCCAAATCCTGCTTCATAGGTTTCAATATATAGCTACAAATACGATGTCTTACCTTTTATCCACCATATGTTTTAAATTAGTACTTGACTTTCTAGGGACTATATAACAAAATTGCATTCCTATACTGTAGTATGCTTTCCTGCTTCATATAGAAAGGTCTAGGATCTACCTAACTACAAAAACTTTGCCTCTGAATCTGTCATCTATCCTGACTAATGTAATAATAGAAAGTTGTCATAAATTTTTAATAGATACTTTATCTTTTTTGTTTTCCAGACAGGATCTTGCTAGGTAGTATGTGCTGGCTTGAATTCACTATGTAGCCCAGTCTGGCCTTTTCAGTTTTCCTGTTTCAGCCATCCAAATATTCTGGGATGACATGCATGAGCCATGACATACCCTGCTCCCTAATAGATCTGAAATTTCCCAGCCTCCCAGTCTGTTATCATTGGTAACACATTATACAACTTGAAGGTATTGAAATTTATATAGAACAGCCAACTAATATGAACTTTCTTTATAGTTCCTAAATCCATGCATTATCATTTCAATTGTCAGACACTCTACCTCATTAAAATCTGACTCTGTAGGAGCCGCAGAGGTCTTTGTGCTCACAGAGAAGCACTGGGGGAATCTGGAATGTTAAGCACACAGGATTATTCCTTCAAGGGAAGGAATGCAATACCTGTTGTCCAACCAGAAGGCTGGAGTGGACATGCTTTCTAGCCTAGTGATCTTTGTGTTATCTGTGTGCCTAGAGACTTTTCTGACACTGGACTCTTCTCCAGACCCTTATTGTAAATTTGTTTTTCTCAGTCATCTATAGAGCCTATCTTTGTGGACTTTACAAAGAGTTTCAACATGGTCACACCTGATCTTTATTTAGTTTACTTTGATCCTCAAGGAGATGTATACACATTTGGTTGTGCACTTGAGATTGGGTTAATTATCACCAGAGTTTCCATTGAATTGTGCTATGCTTAAATATGCCTAAAATAAACTACTCAGGGTCAAACTCCAGAAGTTTGAACCAACATTGGCTATTGAGTCATATTGAGATGAACTGCCTTCTTGTCTCCTTCGTATAATCACTCTGCAGGCCAGGAAGGTCTCAGAGACCCCCCTCATGAATCTATAAAAGTACTGGGGGAAATGCTCCATGACATCTGGTCTAAGCAGAGAGTTGTTGGATATAAAATGAAAAATACATTCTATCAAAAAAAAGGACTGTATCAAACTAAAAAGGGTTGTCAGAACAACAATAACCAGAGTAAGCAAGAGACAGATAACACACACACATACACACACACACACACACACCACAGGGGAAGGAAGCTAGCAACCACTCACTCATGAATTAAGAGAAAATATTTTCAAATCATACATTGGATAAGATGCCTACTATCTAAAATATATAAAGAACTAAAAATATTTAATAGCAAGAAAACATATAGCCCTATTTTTTAAATGGGCAAAAGTCTTGAACAGATATTTTCTCCAAGAAAATACATAGTTAGCTCAAAGATGTATAAAAAAAAAATACTTTAAGCAAGAAAGAAACCAAGTTGAACTCACAGTGAGATCCCACTTCATATTTGTTTGACTTTATCACTAAAGATAGACACTAAAGTTTTACCCTTGGATACCTCTTAATTTAATATTTGGAATACCCACCATCAACTGTTGCTAATTTCACTGCATCTAAGAATTCATCCTTTTTTAAATTATTATTCAAACTAGACAGAGTGTCCCACAGGGAAGAAGCATCCATCTGGTCCTTGGTGAGATTTTGGAGGTTCTCAATAACATCAGGCAACCCTAAACCACAGACAAAAACACAAGCTTTACAAGCTTTATCCAAGATATTAACATAACAAACTATATTATTTGGATAATTGATAATTACAGATTTGAGGGCTCAGATAAACATCAAATATAGCATAAATGAATAGTTAATTTTCAAGTATCAAAACAATAAGGTATTTAACCTGTTTTAATATGTCTTAGAAGTTTCTGAAATATTTCAAGAACATAAAATGCCCTCACCACTGGGTAATCACACACACAAAATAATTCTAACTGGGAATGTAGATCATGGAGCTGTTTCCCAGTATACTCAAAGGCCTGAGTATAATCCTCAACACCACAAAAAGAGAACAATTTTCCTTGAACTTTAGATTTATAAAAGTCTGAGTTCCTAAACATTTCAAAAATGTTGAAGATTTTATTTTAATTATGTGTATATATGTAGGAGTGCAAATTCGCATGAAGGTGCCCAGAGAATGCAGAAGAGGGTGTCAGATCCCCTGGAGTTGGAGTTAATAGGGTTGTGAGCTGCCCAATATGGATGCTGGAGACCAACTTGGATCCTCTGTAAGAGCAGCAAGCTCTCTTGGCAGGTGAGCCAGCTTTCCAGCCCCACAGTCCCAACTTTTAAAAACAATGAATCAAATAGTTTTTGCTTCGTATCTTTCCTAAAATTCTTCCCTGTCTCCTCCTTCCTATACTGAAGGTTTTGGTTTTTTTGTTTGTTTTTTCATTTTTAACACACAAATCTTTGGAGTGTTTTAAATAGGAGTGAAATTATCTTCTTACAGATTATAGGGAGACCACCTGCTGTAGCATAAAGAATGGACTCTGAAGACCAGTCAGGAAGATTCTGCCATGGTTCAAAGCAAAGAGGCTGGTGTAGATAGAGTTGTGCCAAGGGGACAATCAGGGAGTATTCTGAGACGGAAGCTGTGTTTAATGAAGAGTTAAATGGAAGGCTAATGAGACTGGGGCCAACAGAGTCCTGAGAAGCTAGGTAGATAGTAATGTGTGCCCAGTTAGAAGTCTACTGGAGAAGAGTTTGAGATAAACTGGGAGCCAAAGGATACAGGGACAGTTTAAGATTACTCTGAAAAAACTTAAAGAATGGGGCTCAAGATGGAGTCTGGGATCATGCTGATTGAAAAACCAACCATAAAAGTAGCAGCCAGTAAACAAGACCAAAAAGGAAGTGCTGACAAATTGGCAGAGGGTACTGAGGATTAGGAGCCAGAACTGTCTCAGGAATCAGAGGGAAAACTTCCCAAGAAGCAGCAGGGATTAAAAAGTTAACAAAATGAAGACAGAAAGTTGATTTAGCAAAATGGGCTTTAAGTTTTTTAGAAACTTAATATAGAATTTTGCATTCTTTTATAGGAAGAGCTGAGGCTGGAGATGTAGTTAGCATGCAAGACTTGGACCCAACCCTACCACCAAACAAATAATTAGAAAAATTGTAGACTAGGAACAACAAGATTTTTCCTTCACTGCAGCCATGAAACATATCAAACACCAAACTTTCAAACACCAATAAAGTATCTGGGAATAGCCAAGCACCTTGGCACATATCTATGTACTACCAGCACTCAGGAAGCTAAGGCAGGAGAATCACCTGATCCCAAGTTCTAGAATTAATGACCAGCCTGGGAAACATCACAAAACCTCATCTCAAACAAACAAAACGATGTGATGAATTAGATGAAGGGAGTAGGGTGTGGCACTGAGGCCAGAGTGGGAAAGTGGATTAAGAATTACTCTTACCTAAGGGTCTACACAACTGGATACTAAACTAGAGGAAGAGAGCAGCAAATGACAAAAATGAGTCAGAGATGTCAATTGTGTGTGCTCATGGGTTTTGCAATGCAGAGCTTGAAAACACAGCTCTATCTGAGCTCTAATCATAAAGCTGGTATGTACAAGATGTGTGGCATTAAGCAAGCTTAAAATAAGGAAAATTCTGTACCTTGGTTTTCTCTTCTAAAAAACAATAAAGTGAACTGAAAATTCATGGGGTAATGAAAAATATTTAATACCTGTGTATGATACTTGTACTATGTTGTACACTTAAGTCTATAGTTAAACTGAAATGTTACAAAGTCTATCTGAAAATTAGGACTAAATGTACCTTTATTACTTTGGGGTGTTTGTTGTACTCACTATGTAGATGAGGCTGGCTTTGAACCTACAGAGATCTGCCTGCCTCTACCTCCCAAATGCTAGAATTAAAGGTGTTTGCCATCATGCTGAGTCTTTGCTACTTTTTTTCAGGAATTCAGATAAAAAT
This sequence comes from Cricetomys ansorgei, assembly GCA_026225945.1. Classification (NCBI taxonomy): domain Eukaryota; kingdom Metazoa; phylum Chordata; class Mammalia; order Rodentia; family Nesomyidae; genus Cricetomys; species Cricetomys ansorgei. The sequence goes on from JAMJFZ010001881.1 coordinate 9,772,539, forward strand.
CTTGAACTCTACCTAAAGAACTAAACTAGGTAAATTTTTTCTGGTAATCTAAATCCTAAGAATACCATCTGTCATGTCAGACATTCACATAATGCTAAACCAGGATTTAGCTGTAGAATGGCACAGTTCATTGTCCTTATGAGAAAAATGTTTCACTGAACCCTGACCTCACTTATTACAAAAAATCAATTCCCAATACATGACATTTTATATAAGAAAAGAAAAACTTGAAAGCTGGGTGGTAGTAGTACATGCCTTAATCCCAGCACTCAGGAGGCAGAGGCAAGGTGGATTGCTGTGAGGCTAGCCAGGTCTACAGAGTTCCAGGACAGCCAGAGTTACAACAGAGAATCCTTGTCTCGAAAAAACCAAAAAACAAAACAAAAACAGAAAGAAAAAGAAAAAAAGAAAAACTTGAAGCTTTTAGAAGACACTGGAAAATATCTTAATAAGACCAAAATTGAGATAATCTTCTATTTTCCATGGGAAGGCAAAACCAGCAGCTAAACCTGAGAAGGGGAGGAGTTGAGATAGGGTTGGAAGTTGGAGAGAATAGAGATTTTGAACAGTTGTTTCAGTGAGAGGGAAATTGTAATCAGACTCATTCATCCAGAGCCAGGAATTTCACTGCACACGTCCCAACAAAGTGCAAAAAAGCTAAAGAGTTAGGGTATGATGTAAATATATATCAGACAATTTGAATCAGATAAGAAAAGTAAAAATGAATGGAGACTGAAAGAAGTATAGGGGTATATGGATTGAAGTCCACAATATAAGGAATATAAAACCCATAAACTAGGCCCTGAGCAATCTGATGAAAATAGGAAAGAAGTAAACACCACTGTATAAGTAAACACAAATATTTAATATTAAGAGTTACAAAAAATATATAACTAAATATATGAATGAAAATGTACTATGTAACTGTGCTAAGAAAAATTTAATTTCCAGACACTGAAAATCCTGAAGGGAAAAAAATGGAGTTGTTGATAATACAAATAATCTCTTCATCTTTACCCATTATGTACCCTAATATAGAAGAAAACTCTATTTACAAGGTAAAAATATTTCTTAATTAAAATCCACTACTATTCAATGTGTATGCATTAAATAACATAACTCTAGGTTAGCCACAATGTTTAAAGTACTAATGTCACTCCATTAAAAATAGATTGCTATGGAGCTGGAGAGATGACTCAGCAGTTAAGAGCATGCAGTGCTCTTCTGGAGGACCTGAACTCGGTTTCCAAATGCCCATGTTATCAGCTCACAACTATTTGTGACTACAGCTCCAGGGGATCCAACATTTGCTTCTGGTGTCCACACTCATGTGTACATACCCAACCCTCACCCCAGACACAAATGCGCATATATTTAAGTATTTTTAATAGATGATTATAACCTTATTTTTCTCTCTGTCAAGTTTCAGAGTGATAAATACTAGCTCCTATAAGTCTACTGACAGTTTAACATAAAGCCTGGTACATATTAATTATTTTTGAATGGTACTAAATAGATGAGAAGATTGGAAGAAATGCAGATAAAACAGCTGAAACCAGGAACTCTGCATAGTAGTTTTCAGACTCTACACAGCATCACCTTCTCGGAGTAAGAAGACATTTTCAATTTCCCCTTCCCCACAACCTATGTGACATACGTGGTTCTGTCTTTAGTAGGTATGGAGGTCAAAGTTAGACTATAATAGCTCTCAATTCGCCTGCGTGCCTGCATGCCTGCATGTTGAAGTTGTTTTAGAATTAGGGCTCAGTGATGAAAAGATTACAGCCAAACTTAGCAGCACCAAGTTAGGCATTTATTGCTTGATGAGTGTCAGACGACTAGTGTCTTAGTATCTTACAAAAGCCTGTTAGTTTCTAAAATCCTTCAGACCATTTGATCCACAGAAAACACAAGGTGTCAGTAACATTCACACATATGTAAATTTTCAGAGAAGACTGCCGTGTTATCACGTTATCAATAAATTGTTTTAAATTCACTTCTTTTGTTTCTAAAGGGAAGAGAAACATTTTCTTTAATATCTTTGAGTATTAAATTACTATGACAAATATTGAATTATGTGAAGATATAATTATATCCATCATATACTACTAAGCGCTAAAATATGTGTTTAAAAAGATAAAAGACAATTCAATTTAGAAGAAAAATCAAACACTTTAAAGAAAGTTGTTCAAAACAGTACACAATATTTTAACGTCTAATATATATTACCTGGCATCTCGTTTTGCCTATGTATGCTCATGGACATGTCCCAAAGTTCTTGATCTTGTCCTCTATCCGTTTCATTTTGCCTATACCACTCTCACATGCACTATTACAATTACAGTAACTTTTCAAGGAAAGCAAGTCCATGCATGCATACCGCTACATACATGTTCCAGGAGTGTTTTAACTATTCTTGGACTGTGTTCATTCATATAAATATTAGAATTGGCTCACAAAAGCCTGAATTCTGTTGGAATTTCTTTAACAAACAAATTAGAGATATGGCAGCCTTAAACTATGTCCATAGTGTCTTCAATATCCCAGATCCCAGCTCATCTCAGGAGCTGAGTAGCACTGGATAGAAGAACTGACTGTTCTCAGTCTCTGAAACTATCAACATAGGACATGTTTCCATTTGTCTAGATCATCCTGAATATCCTAACAAAGTCATAGTTTTTCTATACAAGTTTTACACAAATGATATTTTCCTACTTCTTTTTTATTATGACGATTTCAAATATATACAATTTAGAATGTTGTAATAGCCGGGCGGTGGTGGTACACACCTTTGATCCCAGGACAGAAGGAGGCAGAAGAAAGCAGATCTTTGTGAGTTCAAGGCCAGCCTGGTCTGCAGCATGAGTTCCAGAACAGCCAGAGTTACAACAGAGAAACCCTGTCTCGAAAAAACAACAACAACAGAATGTTGTAATAGATTCTCATACAATAATTATTAACTCAGCCATTCTTCCATGTGGAATCCCACTTACTTGAGTAGTCTACCTCTATCTATCCTTTAAGGAAAGTCCTTGCTCAGTTACATGGGCATTGATACCAGAAATTGGTAAGCCTTTACTGTGGGCTGAGGGCTTTGACTTGAGGGAGGCCCTTTTGCCCTTTCAGAGCCTTGTGTTCTGACTTCAGCCTTGTCAAGTAGCAAGATTAAAATTCTACTTTCTTTTCCTTTGCAGTTTTACCAGAAAAAAAAAACTATTAAAACTGGCTATTTCTAGATGATGGAATTTCGAGCATTTAATCGTACTTTTGAATTTTCCTTTAATACTTTTTCTTTAAAAAAAAAACACACATTATTCTGAACATAGTTTCCTTGAAGTTTTCTCACTTACCATCAACTTCAGTTAATTCTTTGAGCTTCTTTAGTTCTGCCTCAGAAAGGTAAACTCCAAAATTTTGAAGATAACTCTCCAGATCTTCATAAGCAATGTTTCCATCCTGTACTTTACTAGTGCCTTCAATGGCATCCTTCAATACTAAACATAAGACAATTTGTTCATATTAGAATTAAATAAACTTTAAACAAAAAAAAACACAAGTATTAAGATGAATGTTAGTCCCAACACTAAAGAGAAATACAAATCACTTCAGACATGTTGCATAGTAACTGCATAATCAGAATGCTTTAAGGTGTCTGTTTGTTCAGGTTTTGTTGCTGAGGACAGGGTCTCGTATAGCCCAGGCTGGCATCAAACTCCATTTGTAATTGAGGGTAATCTTGAATTTCTAATGCTCAACCACTATGTATAGTTTATGCAATGAAAAAGATCAAACCCAGGGTTATGTGCATGCTAGGTAAACATTCTACCAACTGAGCTGTATCTCCAACCCCAAATTTTTGAATGCTGGAAATCAGTAAGTATCAAAGTCAGTCAAAAATATTCTTCTTTTCTACACGTCATTTCCACAATTAAGAAATGCCAACTTAATCTTATTGACAATATCACTACCAAAAATATATAGAAACAAATAAATCTAATGAGAATGTCCTACTTAATTCAACAAGTTAAAATTCCCTGGTGGCTTATTTCATATTAACAAAAACCTAAACAGAAAACCTTCAGTCCTTAAAGAAAATTGAGATAGTGCTTTGTGGGAATGTGTAGTTTGGTCCTTGGTAAATTGATTTAGTCTAAGCTTTTGTAGATATAAATATGTTTATTTAGAAATAATTATCCTATGTCTCTTTTATAATACCTTGGAATCTACACTTCATTTTTTATTTTGTTTTTTGTTTTTTAAGACAGGATTTCTCTGTTGTATCTCTGGCTGTCCTGAAACTCAGTCTGTAGACCAGGCTGGCCTCAAAGTCACAGAGAACTGACTGCTTCTGCTGGGGTTAAAGGTGTGTGTCATTATGCCCAACTATGAAAGCATTCTTAAAAGAAATTCTTCCAAAGTATACAGGTCTTCATGCCCACTTCCCCTCTCCAGGCTGGGATTTTGACTAGCTTGAGCTTGCAACAGGTCTGTGAATGCTGTCACTCCCTCAGTGAGTTTGCTGCTACTCTAATGCACAGAAAACACCGACTCCCTGTGCTCATCAGCCTCCTCTGGTTCTTACAGTTTTTCTGCACCCTATCCCTGAGCCTTGGAAAGAGGGGATGTAATAAAGAGTCCCCATGTAGGGGTGAGCATTCCATAGTCTCTTATTCTCTGAACCTCTCATAGGTAAGGAGCTACCGGCAATGGGTAGAAGCTGGAAAAGGGAGTCATTTTTTTCAAGAATGGGTTGAGCACACTCCAGTGGAAGGCCACACATCCAAGAGTATATGGCATTACCAACTATATTTGATGAATGTTTTTTAAAAGTGGACACAAAGTTGGATGAGTAGGGAACGGGGTGGATCTGGAAGGAATGGAAGAAAAGGCAAATGTAATCCAAATACATTGTACGAAATTAAGAAATAGATATAGATATACACACACACACACACACACATATATGTGTATATATGTATTGTATATATGTATATCTATGCATGTGTATATATGTATATACATGTACACACATGTGTACATGTGTATATACGTATACATATATACATATACATGTATATACATATGCACATATGTATATATGAGGACATATATACACATACTATATACATGCAAATACACAACACATATATTGTTTTTAAAAAAGTTGACAGACTAGATGACAATCAATACAAAGAACAACTGGGCAAGATGCAGAGAAAAAGAGGTTTCAAAACGCTCAGCCAGGGCTTATTGTGGAAGAAGGGATAGAAAGAATGTAAGAGCCAAAGGCAATGAATGACTACTAGAAACTGTCTTCTGGACACACCAGGGCAGCTGCATGTATGAACTCATAGCAGTTGCAGCAGCATGCAAGCCCAAGCCAAACCAAATCCCAGCATGGAGATAGAAGCTGGGCACAGGGTCCCTAGCTGTGGCGCTATTGACAAAATGTCAGCTGCTGAGAGGAGACAGTTTTCTCTCAGAGCGTAGTGCCTAGAGAGATGGCCGTGAGCCAGTGGAATACCAACACATCTGAGAATATTTGGCCAACAAAATTGGTCTTGAAGTTTTTTTTTTTTTAAAGGGGATGGGACACAAAGTCTGTAGGCAGTGAAGTGGAGTGGATCTGGGAAGAGCTGGTGGGAATGAATATAATCAAAACACATCACATGAAACTCTCAAAGAGCTAATAAAAATTTAAATTCTTAAGTAGAAGAGATATCATCAATCATTTGAAGAAAATGTGAGATCTGAAAAAGTAACACACACACATACACAGGGGAAAATTAAATAGTTTTTCTCAAGTTTAAGATTCAGGTGAAATATTTTATTTCATATTTTAATCTTGCTAAAAAATCTATTTGTATAAACAAAATAATTACAAGCAAAAAACAGCAAAATAAAAACAACACTGGGTTGTGGTGACCATTGCACAACTCTGTAAATTTACTTAAAAATCAGTGAGTGGGCTGGAGCCCATGATGGAAAGCTTGGTGAGGACCTCTAGCAATGCGGGATGGAGAAACTGAACAAGCCATCTCATATAACCAGCAAGACTCCCAGTGGAGGGACTGGGACACCCACCCAGCCACAAAACCTTTGATCTATAACACACTGTGACAATGGAAGGGCAGAACCTCATGCCAAATGAGAGAACTCATGCCTGATTCTGCAGGGTAGGCCAGAAACTAGAGACTGGATACCAGGAAACAATTTCTAATGGTATCCTGTTCTACTCATAGATCAGTACCTAGTCCAGTCTCTATTGGAAAGGCTTCTGCTAGCAGGTGATGGGAAGGGATGCAGAAGCCCAGAGCCAAACATCATGCAGAGCTCTGGAAAACTCACAGAAGAGGGGAATGAGGTATTTCAGGGACCAGAGGGGTCAGGAACATCAAGAGAGCAAGCCCCACAGAGTCAATGGACAAGCACTCTTGGGGTTCCTTAGAGCCTGAAGCAGAAGACAGGGAACCTGAATAGTCTCTTAGATATGTTATGTGGTTGTCTGACTTGGGGTTCTTGCAGAGATCCTGCAGGCTAGAGTGTACGTGGAGGTTCTCTGACGCTTTTGTCTGCCCTTGGGACCCTTTCCTCCAACTGGATTGCCTGGTCTACCCTCGATGTGGGGACTGGTACCTGGCTTTGTCCTATTTGTTGTGTCCAGTTTGAGCAGTAACCCTGGAAGGACTGCTCTCTTCTATGGGGAGAAGTGGGGAGTGGGTGGGTATGAGTAGGTGGGATTGGAGAGGATATATGGTAGGAGAGGGAGGATGGGGAGATCTGGGAGGAATGGAGGGAGGGGAGGAGGGGTGTTGATATGTATTATACGAAAGAAGAAAAATAAATTAAAATTTTTTTAAAAATCAGTTGAGTAGGTCAATATTGTGTGTGTAAAATATAACCTAATAAATACTTCATAAAATGTTCCAAAACAAAAGTAAACTAAACCAGTATTTCCTTCAAACAAGTTCCTCATGAATAGTTGAAAATCAAATCCTAACCAATAAGGCTAATTACCCATTTGCTCTCCTCGCTGTTGCTTGTATTACTGAACCTCTAGGTAAAACTTCGGGTTCATAACATTGGGATGATGCCTCTATGAGATAAGCAAGTTAGCTATGGCCATTCTGAGACAGAAAATAATGAAAAGCTAGGTACTGACTTGCCTAAGAGGCAGTGAGTATCTGTCTCAAAGCAAGTGCAGTTCTTTTCGTTCAGCTTAGTTTTGTTTCTTTTAGTGCTCTATCTATTTTGTTTTTTGCAGACAAGCTATGTAGCTCATCCTTGAATTCTCCATTCTCCTGCTTTAGCCTTCTAAGTGTGGGTCATAGAGAGGTATGCTTCACCATGCCCCATAGAAGCAAGTTCTCTATGTTCTGCTGAATCTTCCTCTTTTCAAGCTAATTGCTTTTCCTCCAAGTCACTTTAAATCAAATTTCCTACCTACCATCATATTCAGGAACATGCTGCTCCTTGGAGATTGCCATAATAAAGTCATCTAATTTCACCATTCCATCTTCTGTAAAATAAAGAATTTAAATTATACATTCTGATAAATTTTACATTAAAAGTATGTTTTCATTTTTGTTAAATTACAAGAAAAAATTATTTGATTTATCTTTAATTTCATCAGCCTATTTCTCCTTCATGTACTCTCTCTTAAAATGAATGAGTCTTTCTGAATTAGGTTAGTTCATATCATTTTCCTTTCAATTTTTTGAGATCACAACTTAATTACATTTCTCCCTTCCCTTTACTCCCTCCAAACCTGCCCGTGTACTCCTCCTTGCTATCCTTCAGACATATGGCCTCTCTTGTTTACTAACTGCTACTGCTTGCATGCATAGATAGATAGATGATAGATAGATAGATAGAGAGAGAGAGAGAGAGAGAGAGAGAGAGAGAGAGAGAAAGAGATAGAGAGATAGAGAAATAGATAGAGAGATAATTTTAACAACCACTGGGGGCATATTAGTGCCATAAACTATACTATTCACCAAGGACTCAAAAAATAAGTAAGAAATGGTCTCTGCTTTTTAAATAGTTATTACATGCAAAGGACTGGTTGAGTGCTAAGCTTTGACAAATATGTAAAAAAAAAAAGCAAAATCCACATAGAAGAACTATAAGAAACTTGAGGAGCCGGTATCAAATCAGAGTAAAAAATCAGTCAACATGACATTCATGAAGACATCCTGACAGTATTAACCAGCCCTGTCTAAGTATCACTCCTTAACTCCTGGCATTCAGGGTCCAGTTCACTACCAATTGTTAGATATAATTCCTCCAACAGCAATCACTCAATCCAGATAGGCAGCAGAAAGGGTTAAATAACTTCACTAGCACCCATTCCTTATACATCTGGAAATCAAATTTTCTTTCTATTTGCCTTAGCTAAGAAATTATGCCCAGACTGAAAATTCACTTTTAATGGTATATTATTCCCAAGTCATTTTTTAAATAAATGAATAAATAAATAAATTAAATAAATAAATAAATAAAATAAAGTTCCTTCCTTTCTCTCCCCAAATGAGCTTCTGCAGTATATAATTCTCAGTTATTAGTAAAAACAACTCTCTAATACAAATCCCTTCTCCTCGTAGAATCTTCAGTTACTTCTGAGATCCAAGCTTGAGTAGCTACTTTTATAGCCCTTTTTTTAAGCCCTGACTCCTGCAGCTAGCTCAGCCCATATTCCCCCCCTAAAGGACACAGCGAGAAAAGAAACCAGAAGCCTGACCAAAACAAGGTCTGCTTCCCAAAGCTATCCAGCAACTCGGACTTTACAGGGTTTTGTCTTACCATTTTCTGCTTTTGTACTCATTTTTTTTTTAATCTGAGTGTGTATAGTGTGTAGGTGGTATGGTGATGTAGTGTGTGTGGTCACACACCACCATGCCTGTTCAGCTTTTATGGGGCTAAGAGGATCAGAAGTCTGGTCTCACCGCTGAGCAGCAGGCACTTTCTCCCCTAAGCCATCTCCTCAGACTAGTTTCAGTTGTTTCTTAATCTTTAGGATTTAGGCCCATTCTGTTCCATTTCTCAGTAAAAAAAAAAAAATTCCTCCCAGATTTTTACTCCACAGAAAATATTTAGCTTTCTCAAAAGTTTAGAGTTTGCAAGCTCTTACCATTTTTGGTAGTCTCTGGCACAATCCTCTGGAAGTCTTCATCTGATACAATAATCCCTACTGAAGGTAAAGCAGACTCAAGTTCTTCTGGAGAAATGTAATCTCCTTGGAGTTTATTGATAGCATCATAGGCACTCTCTAAATACACAAAATGTAGAATGGTTATATGTATCTAAAACAATAATGATTAGCAAAATCTTTTTGTTGTTTTTATTTTATATATTTTGAGATGAAATGTCACTATGCATCTTAGACTAGACTAACACTCCCTACATAGCCAGTCTGGACTTGAACTCATACACCTACCTTGCCCTCCTGAGTGATGGGGTTAGGAAACAGAAGGATTGCTTTTTCCATTATGTTGTACTATACTTTTTTTTCTTTTAGATCAAAAACAAAATTGTTAAAAATTCTACGAACTCTTACTTCCAAGAAACAGGCTGTTCCAGTGACCCAGGCTGCTTGCTTCTGACTAAAATATAGCTTGGGAATCAAAGACATCAAAACATCTATGAATTCTGTTTAAATTCCAGAACTTCAAGCATAGTTTTATTAGTTCTTTCCCCTCCCATAAACTAACCCTGCCACACTTCGAGTGCACACTTTCATACAATAACACCCTAAAGGCATATACATATGGACAATATCACTTCTGTGATAGTCAGGTAAAAATGTATAACCTGAATTTACTCATAAAGAAATATAAGGAAAACTCTAAATAAGGCATATTATACAAAATAATCAGTAGCACCTCTTCTAGTGTCAAGATCATGGAAGACTCATGAAGGGGCCCTAGAATGGAGGATTGAGGTCACTTGATAACTAAATGCAATATGTAATCCTGAGTCAGTTTGGGATCAATAAAAGGACATTCCTTAGACAACTGATAATATTTAGGTAAGGTCTGTAAGCCAGTAAGAATTGTTGTATCAATGCTAATTTCCTGATTTAGATCATGATGCCATGGATATATAAAATAGTAAAACATGGGGGAAACTGATGAAGAATATTTGGAGATGTTTTCACTATATTTGCAACTGTTATGAACGCAATGTCAGTTTTAAATAAAAGGTTAGGTTTTTTTACTTAAATCATGGAGGTAATGACATGTCACAGAGGCCCAGTTACTATTGATATTTTGGAGAAAGTTATTTATACCAAATGAACAACTTCATTCTACCTTACACACAGAACATGATATGGAAGTCATAGGTGGCATCATTTGATCTAATAATGCCAGGTAGATAGACGCCATTATCCTCTTCTACCCATTGACTAAATGTTTACTACTCTGTTATTTTGTAAACCAAGGACTTTAATTCTTACTAAACACACAGTAAAAGCAGAATATCAGTAGAGAAATCAGAATGAACACCCCTTAGTCTTCCTTAATGGATCATATTGTTTTTTCAACTAAGTTATCTGAGTTATATGTTAGTGTATGAATCATTTATTTTTCAGTAATCCCTTATTTTAACTACTACATTAAATGCTAAATGTGTTTTTAAAGTTTCTTTAAAGAGAGAAGACATGACAAAATAACTTCAGCAGACTATAAGAAATGCATAATTAAATTCCATATAAGGTACTTTTGTGATAGAAGTAGAACAAAATAGGAAATCATTAATTACCTTCAGTGAAGGTCATATAGCTTTAGATAACTAAGAAGTACAGTATTAATTACTCTTTTTTTAATATTTTCCATCCCTAAGAAATGATACCTGACATACCAGGAATATTTCCATATTATTTGAATTGTGAGACTCTAAACAAAAATTTCACAGATTTCCTACATATCCAAATAAATTATGAAATAAACATTTCCATAGAAAAATATCTCTCTCTCTCTCTCTCTCTCTTTCTGTGTGTGTGTGTGTGTGTGTGTGTGTGTGTGTGTGTGTATACATTGCAGGATTGGATGTGGACCTGTGTACATGTGAATGTAGAGGTAAAAGGTCAACCTTGGGGCTTGTTCCTCAGGTGCCCTCTGCCATGTTTTTGAGACAGGGTCTTTCGCTGGCACAGGGATCTTTGATTAGGCTAAGCTGGCTAGCCAGCAAGCTCCAAACATCCACCAGTCTCTAGCTTTCCCAGGAATCACCATGAAAATCACAGATCTACACTGGTCTAACATAGCAAAAGTGGTGCTTACACAGGCTGACAACTAAAAGATTAACTTTTCAGGGGAAAAAAGTGTAAGTATCCAGTGCTGGACTGAAGAGCACAGGAACCTAAGATGTAAGTATGTGGTACTCACCCAAGGCACTAATTGTAGTTTTTTCCTTAGATGAAACTGGTTTTAGGGGGCTGGGCTGCTTTTTCACCGCTAGCTCCTGAAGTTTTGAGATACTAGAAGTATCGCTTTTATATGGTAACTTATCGAGGCTTGTAGTACTCTTCAAGATAGGAGCTTTAGGCTTTAAATCCTGAATCTTTGGATGTTGTTCCTGGACTCCCACGTAAACAGTATCAATCCCACTTGAGGATCTTCTTGTTTGTAAAGAAGTTTTTGATGGTTTAAGCTCAGGCTCTTCCTGTTTCTCCATGGATTTACGCTCAGGCTCTTCCTGTTTCTCCATGGATTTACGCTCAGGCTCAGCCAGTTTCTCCAGGGATTTGCGCTGAGGCTCAGCCAGTTTCTCCATGGATTTACGCTCAGGCTCAGCCAGTTTCTTCACGGATTTACGCTCAGGCTCATACAGTTTCTCTATGGATTTACGCTCAGGCTCAGCCAGTTTCTCTATGCTTTTGCGCTCAGGCTCAGCCAGTTTCTCTATGGATTTGCGCTTAGGCTCAGCCAGTTTCTCTATGGATTTGCGCTTAGGCTCAGCCAGTTTCTCTATGGATTTGCGCTTAGGCTCAGCCAGTTTTTCTATGGATTTAAGCTCAGGCTCAGCCAGTTTCTCTATGGATTTGCGCTCAGGCTCAGTCAGTTTCTCCATGGATTTGCGCTTAGGCTCAGCCAGTTTCTCTATGGATTTGCGCTCAGGCTCAGCCAGTTTCTCCATGGATTTGCGTTTAGGCTCAGCCAGTTTCTCTATGAATTTAAGCTCAGGCTCAGCCAGTTTCTCCATGGATTTGCGCTTAGGCTCAGCCAGTTTCTCTATGGATTTGCGCCTAGGCTCAGCCAGTTTCTCCATGGATTTACGTTCAGGCTCAGCCAGTTTCTCCATGGATTTGCGCTCAGGCTCAGCCAGTTTCTCTATGGATTTAAGCTCAGGCTCAGCCAGTTTCTCCATGGATTTGCGCTTAGGCTCAGCCAGTTTCTCTATGGATTTGCGCCTAGGCTCAGCCAGTTTCTCCATGGATTTACGTTCAGGCTCAGCCAGTTTCTCCATGGATTTGCGCTCAGGCTCAGCCAGTTTCTCTATGAATTTAAGCTCAGGCTCAGCCAGTTTCTCCATGGATTTGCTTTTAGGCTCAGCCAGTTTCTCCATGGATTTACGCTCAGGCTCAGCCAGTTTCTCCATGGATTTATGCTCAGGCTCAGCCAGTTTCTCCATGGATTTACGCTCAGGCTCAGCCAGTTTCTCCATGGATTTACGCTCAGGCTCAGCCAGTTTCTCCATGGATTTGCTTTTAGGCTCAGCCAGTTTCTCCATGGATTTGCTTTTAGGCTCAGCCAGTTTCTCTATGGATTTGTGCTCAGGCTCAGCCAGTTTCTCTATAGGCTCAGGCAGTTTCTCTATGGATTTATGCTCAGGCTCAGCCAGTTTCTCTATGGATTTACGCTCAGGCTCAGCCAGTTTCTCTATGGATTTGCGCTCAGGCTCAGCCAGTTTCTCTATGCTTTTGCGCTCAGGCTCAGCCAGTTTCTCCATGGATTTGCGTTTAGGCTCAGCCAGTTTCTCTATGAATTTAAGCTCAGGCTCAGCCAGTTTCTCCATGGATTTGCGCTTAGGCTCAGCCAGTTTCTCTATGGATTTGCGCTTAGGCTCAGCCAGTTTCTCCATGGATTTGCGTTTAGGCTCAGCCAGTTTCTCTATGGATTTACGATCAGGCTCAGCCAGTTTCTCTATGGATTTACGCTCAGACTCAGACAGTTTCTCCATGGATTTGCGCCTAGGCTCAGCCAGTTTCTCCATGGATTTGCGCTTAGGCTCAACCAGTTTCTCTATGGATTTGCGCTCAGGCTCAGCCAGTTTCTCTATGGATTTGTGCTCAGGCTCAGCCAGTTTCTCTATAGGCTCAGGCAGTTTCTCTATGGATTTATGCTCAGGCTCAGCCAGTTTCTCTATGGATTTACGCTCAGGCTCAGCCAGTTTCTCTATGGATTTGCGCCTAGGCTCAGGCAGTTTCTCTATGGATTTGCGCCTAGGCTCAGGCAGTTTCTCTATGGATTTGCGCCTGGGCTCAGGCAGTTTCTCTATGGATTTGTGCCTAGGCTCAGGCAGTTTCTCTATGGATTTATGCTCAGGTTCAGCCAGTTTCTCTATAGGCTCAGCCAGTTTCTCTATGGATTTACGCTCAGGCTCAGCCAGTTTCTCTATGGATTTACGCTCAGGCTCAGCCAGTTTCTCTATGGACTTATGCTCAGGCTCTTCCCGTTTCTCTATGGATTTACGCTCAGGCTCAGCCAGTTTCTCTATGGACTTATGCTCAGGCTCTTCCCGTTTCTCTATGGATTTACGCTCAGGTTCAGCCAGTTTCTCTATGGACTTATGCTCAGGCTCTTCCCATTTCTCTATGGATTTACGCTCAGGCTCAGCCAGTTTCTGTATGGATTTACGCTCAGGCTCTTCCCGTTTCTCTATGGATTTGTGCTCAGGCTCTTCCCGTTTCTCTATGGATTTACGCTCACGCTCTTCCCGTTTCTCCATGGATTTGCGCTCAGGCTCAGCCAGTTTCTCCATGGATTTGCTTTTAGGCTCAGCCAGTTTCTCTATGGATTTAAGCTCAGGCTCAGCCAGTTTCTCCATGGATTTGCGCTCAGGCTCAGCCAGTTTCTCCATGGATTTATGCTCAGGCTTAGCCAGTTTCTCCATGGATTTGCGCTCAGGCTCAGCCAGTTTCTCCATGGATTTATGCTCAGGCTCAGCCAGTTTCTCTATGGATTTGCGCTCTGTGGATTTGCGCTCAGGCTCAGGCAGTTTCTCTGTGGATTTATGCTCAGGCTCAGCCAGTTTCTCTATGGATTTGCGCTCAGGCTCAGTCAGTTTCTCTGTGGATTTATGCTCAGGCTCAGCCAGTTTCTCTATGGATTTGCGCTCAGGCTCAGCAAGTTTCTCTATGGATTTACGCTCAGGCTCAGGCAGTTTCTCTGTGGATTTGCTCTCAGGCTCAGGCAGTTTCTCTATGGATTTATGCTCAGGCTCAGCCAGTTTCTCTGTGGATTTATGCTCAGGCTCAGGCAGTTTCTCTATGGATTTGCTCTCAGGCTCAGGCAGTTTCTCTGTGGATTTATGCTCAGGCTCAGGCAGTTTCTCTATGGATTTGTGCTCAGGCTCAGCCAGTTTCTCTGTGGATTTATGCTCAGGCTCAGGCAGTTTCTCTATGGATTTACACTCAGGCTCAGGCAGTTTCTCTATGGATTTAAGCTCAGGCTCAGGCAGTTTCTCTATGGATTTGTGCTCAGGCTCAGCCAGTTTCTCCATGGATTTGTGCTCAGGCTCAGGCAGTTTCTCTATGGATTTACGCCTAGGCTCAGCCAGTTTCTCCAGGGATTTGCGCTCAGGTTCAGCCAGTTTCTCCATGGATTTGCACTCAGGTTCAGCCAGTTTCTCTATGGATTTGTGCTCAGGCTCATCCCGTTTCTCCATGGATTTATGCTCAGGCTCATCCTGTTTCTCCATGGATTTGCGCTCAGGCTCAGCCTGTTTCTCCATAGTTTTAATCTGAGCTTCAGCGGAAGACACACTCATCTTTCTTGATGTGAAAAGTTCGTACAATTGGGAAAATGAAGTACTTTTCCTCCTATATTGTAAATCCTGTTCTGGTATATTTGATAATTTTTTGCCTGAAGTGGTTTCATCCGCGGTTGAACTTTCGGCGATTGCTAAGTAAGAGAAATATACTCAGCTATTTCATTTACCTGTATGATTTGTACAATATTTCAAACAAATCAATTAAGTCCTCATAAAAGCCATTCCAGAAATTATGAATTGCTTAAACATATAAAATAAAGTTTAACAAAGTTAAAAGGGCTAGTTGTTAAATGATCAAACTATTAACAGTACAATCTTACAGTTTATTATATCTAGATACATTCACTTAAATCCCCTATAGGCAAAATGCACTAAAATGCAAATATCTGCCTATTACCACCACATATATACACAGAACTAAAATAAATTTAAAAATTTCAAAAGTAAGATTCAAATAGTTACTGGAGAGAGAACATTTTAAATAAAATAGTAAGAGCAGGAAAAACTTCAAATCTGAAGAAACGAATAAATATCCAAATACAAGAAAGTCTAAGGATTCAAAAGATTAATTCAAAACAAGCTGCCATCAAGACTTATTATAGGCAAAGAGCCAAACAGAAAATACAAAAGGAGAATCATTAAACAGCAAAAGAAAACAAATAAGAAACCTTCAATAAGCAAACATCGTATTTTAGCTGATACTTTATAGACAAGGAAAAATGACATGATATAATTGGTGTGATAAAACCTCTGCAACTAAGAATACTTTACTCAGCAATGCTGTCTCTTCAAAAGGAAACACAGATAAAAACTATCACAGACAAACATTATTATCATCCTATCTTATGAAAAATATCAAAGGATGCCAGCCATGGTGGTGTAGACTGTAATCCTAAGACTTGGAAGGCAGAAGTAAGACAATCAGAAGGTTAAGGTCAAACTTGACTTCACAGTAAGTCTGAGGACAACTCAGCCTCTTGAGATACTGTATTAAAAAGAACCAATTAGTAACTTAGAGACACAAAAACATAACACTCCAATAAAAGTGCACAAATTCAGATTACTCTGAAACTATAATTGATGGTATGTAACACTTATATCACCATTGTAAGTTTAGTGAGTGTTCACACAAATATGTGCACATTTATGTGGGAAGCCCACATATGATCACATGCATATGTGTCTGTATGTGCATATGAAAGCCATAGGACGATCTCAGGTGTAGTTCTTCTCCAGGTATTATGGACTTTGTTTTTTGAGACTGTGACTTCCACTGAGGTCTGAGGTTTGCCAAGTAGAATAGACTGGCTGCCAGTGACCCCGGGAATCTGTCCCAGCTCTTTAAAACAAGGATTACCAGTGCATGCTATGGCACTCCTTTTTTTAACAGCACCACCAAAAAAAAAATTTTTAATTAAAAACTAAACTAAGAAAAAAGGACTCAAATAGATGAAAACATTAGAAAGAAGACATAACTCATACTACAGATACACAAATGATCACAAAAACTACTATAGAAAATTACACTTCAAAAAAATTGAATAATCTAGAAATGGATAAATCTCAAATATACAATTTTCCAACTGAATCATAAGAAATAGAATATTTAAACAGACCAAAAACAAGTAAAATGATCTAATCAGTAATAAAAGTACCATCAAAGGGAACCCTAAGATGTGGTTGGTATCCCTGCTAAGTATCAACAAACATTAAAGAACATATATATTTACATATATAATATATACATGTATAATATATAATAGTGTATATATAATCTACAATATATGTATATGTAATGTATAATATGCATGTATTATATCTCTAATATATACATATATGTTATATGTATATATGTATATAAAGGATATATATATCCTTTTCAAACACTTCCCAAAAAAATTAAAGTCAAGGAGTATTTCTAAATTCATTTTATTTTTCATGTATTTTTATGTTTTAATTATATGCATATGAGGGTATACACATGTGAGTACAGGTGCCCACAAGCCCAGAAGAGGATGTTGGATCCCCTAGATCTGGAATTACAAGCTGTTGTGAGTCACCCAACATAGGTGCTGGTAACCAAACTTGGGTCCTCTAAAGGAGCACTATGTATTCTTAACTACTGAGCCATCTCTCTCCAGCCCCACTAAACTGGTAAGGTCAGGATCACTCTGACATCAAAGCCAGAAAAGCACATTATAAGAAAAGAAAATTACAGGACAATATCTAGTGAGGACAGATGCAAAAATTCTCAACAAATACTAACAACTTTATTCAACATAATGTATAGAAGATCACTCACCATGATCAAATGGCATTTATACCTGGAATGCAAAGATGCAACACATACGAACCTATAAATATAATATACACTAACAGTATAAAGGACGGATGGCAATATTGGTGCTTCCTACCAAGTTGGATAATTTGAGTTTGATCCCAGGACCCACATGGCGGCAAGAGAAACTGACTTCTGCAAGTTCTCCTCTGACCTACATGCATGTGCACACACACACAAAACCACACACAATGGCACATTTGTATATCCACACCAAGACACAATAATACATAAATGTAATTTAAAACTTTAAGCAACCCAAAAGACAAAAATAATGTGGTGATTTCAATAAATGCACAAAAAGCATTTGGTAAAATTGAACCCTGCTTAATGATAAAAGCCTTTCACCAAGTTAGATGCAGGAGTGTACTTCAACACAACAAAAGACACATGTGACAGGCCCCTACCTAACTTCCTACTCAATAACGAAAAGTTGGAGACTTTTCCTCTAAGATCAGCCACTCTTTTCAGCACAGCATTAGATAATCCTGCCAGCGATTCAGAAACAAAAAGGAAAAGAGGTGCCCAAGTTAGAGGGGCAGGCATCAACTGTCCAGGTTTTCAGATGACAAAATCTTACCAATAGAAAACTCCTTAAAATTCCACTGCATCACATTAAAATTAATAAAATAATTCAATGAAGTTTTAGGGTAGAAATTCATCATATAAAAATCAAAATAGGCCAAAAACCTAAATATAAGACCTGAAAATATGAATCCATTTGAGGAAAACACGAATGTGGGCAATAATTGTTATATGATGCCAAAAGCAAAAATAGATAAATGGGATTATAAGAAACTAAACAGCTTCTAAACAGCCCAGGGAAAAATAGTCTACAGACTAAAAGAAGAATTTGGGAAATTTTCATCTGACAAAGAATTAATTTCTAAAATATATGTCATTAAAAAATTAACACAATTAAATATTTGTCTATTAGTCAAACACAAAGAAAAAATCAAATATAGAAGAGTCTAGAAAGTAAGTAAAAAGAAATTCTTGAATGTGAATGATCCAAAAGATACACATGTCAACAAAACCTATTAGCTCTCCAATATGTAAGTTGTTAGACCTAATATCAGGTTGCTATAAGGCAATGCTCTTCAGTAAGACAAATCTGACAGAATATCTGGTATACCCAAATTTACAAAATTGATTTTTTTGATATTTGAGAGCATTTGAGGTCAAATCAGTAGTAAAAAAATAAATAAATAAAAATAAGTAAAAAACAACAAAAAAAAATTTTAAACCAAGCAAGTAGGGCAATGGTGGCGCACACCTTTAATCCCAGCACTTGGGAGGCAGAGGCAGGTGGATCTCTGTGAACTTAAGTTCCAGGACAGCCAGAGTCACAACAGAGAACTCTGTCTAGAAAAACCAAACCAAACAAAACAGAAAAAGAAACAAGCAAATAAATAAATGACAGTTATCAACTCAAAGAGGGAGGTTAACGTTATACAGAAAAAGAAAGCAACCAGAAGATACTGTAAAGTTCAGCTGTAAATAGTATTTTCAGAAATTAGCCAACACTAATACTGAATTAGAAGTTCGCTAAATTGGTATATAAATATGCTGGAAGGATAGATTTGTGTGGGAAGAGTGTGTGTTAAGGACATAGCAGGAACTTTACTTTCTCAAAAGTTCTAATTTTTTTTCAAATTTGAAAGTTCCCAATACAAACAATAAATGTTTAAGGAGATGGAAATGCTGGTTATCTTGCATCAAAAAGTATGGTCATTACTAAAATGATCACATTTTCCCCAAGAAAAAAAATCAACAAGAAACAATAACAAGTTGTACGTATAAATATCAAGGAATCAGCTAAAATATTCAAAGTATTACTGGTTCTGGAAAACCTAAGATGGGAAAAATCAAAGACAGGGCTTCTTTTTTTATAATAAACCTAATAAAACTACAGAACTTTTATAATTATTTGCATAATCTTAATCAAATGGCATTTGGACAAATCAAAGGAAACTTAAAATGTGGCATAAAATGCAGTAAACCATCAAAAAGATGTACTTAAGGAAGAACTATACCAAGTAATGAGGAATAGTAAAGAATATGCAAAAAACAGTTAAGGAATTACTGTCAGGGAGATATTCATGTTATATAATCAACATTCAGAAGGTACACTTATAGAATGTTATACTTTGGTCTCCATGACTAGAAAGTTAAGGGGGAAAAAGAAAGTTAAGGGAAATAAGTTTAATACTCATTATAAGATTTTTTAAGCTGCTGTAGGCTAGGAGTTAACTTAAAGGTTACTTATAAACCAAAATGAGATTTCTTACAAACATCTTCATACTGTTGCTGCAGTTCATCCAAAGTAAATACAATGTCCCCAATATCCACTGTGTTGTTACCTATAATAGAAGAGTAGTTTACTTTTATTTACTTTTGAGCATACAAATAGCTGCCAACCTGCATATAGTATGAATATGATATAGAAAAGTGTGCAGGAGAAATCAGAGAACCAGCCATTATGAGCTTTAAGTACTATCTGAAATTGTTCATTAATAACTCAGTATACAATGATAGATAAAATTAAGACCACAGTTTTCCCCTTAATTAGTTTATCAAAGGAAATAGCCACAGTTTAAGCCTCTATGCTAGACAATCTGATTAACATTTTACAATTTTTTGAGAATTTACTATAGGTAGCATTTCAAATATTTAGTCCTCCTTTGCCTCAATTTCTAGATTGTGGATCATGAACAGGGAACATATCTTTCAATCATTTTCCCCCAACTCTTAGCAAAAATCTACTTCCTGTCAAACAAAAATGATTTTGAATAAACAAAATATACTGAAGGCTGTAAAGAACAGTGCAAAGTTAAGAGATGCCAGAAGGACAACTACAGAGTCAGGCCCTCTACATATGCATCAAGTGTGGGTGATCCATACTTTGCTAAGGCCATCATTTTCCTTAATAGTTAAGCAAAACATCTGAGACCCATACCACATACAAACAAAAATCAGTATCTACCCAAATGCTGAAGGTTCTCAGTAGTTTTTACTTTTGTGATCAACTTTTCTACTCCCGTAGATGGTTTTGCTTTGTTTTGTTTTGTTTCGTTTTGTTTTAGGTAAGATCTCATGCTATCACCCAAGCTGACCTGGAACTCATGCTGGCCTGAAACCACAGCAATCCTCTTGCTTCTGCCTCCCAAGTGCTGGGATGATATACATGTTTAGGGATTGCAGGCATGTGCCAGGATCACAGGCATGTGCCACCATGCCCAGCTCCCATAGATCCTTGGCCTCACTACATCATCTATATCTTCTCTCCACTTCAAAGAAAGCCAACAAGGAACCTATAGGCCTTTCTCCTTTAAGCAGCTCCTACCAATATTTGTAACTAGTGAAGAAAGCACAAATAACAATTGTGCTACAGTTTGAAGCTGTATGGATATTCTCTATCAATTGTACCAAATTCCTATTATTTTCTCACTCAGTGTTCTTTAACTTGCCTCTGCTCAGTTTAGATACTTCCCAGTTGGTTTTAATTCTCGTCATTGAACACATCTATTATGATGATTTTTTCATAGGTTCTGGAGGTATAGTGTTTGTCTAACATGGAGGCAGAGTGTTTGTCTAACAAGCCTGAGGCTCTGGGTTCAAATCTCAGTACCCCAAACACACAGAGATAATTTTAATAGTTCAAAGACAAGAGGCTGCTTTGTGATGATGATGGTGATGATGATGATGATGATGATGATGATGATGGTGGTGGTGGTGGTGGTGGTGGTGGTGGTGGAGGGGCACATGTATATGCAGGTGAGCATGCCTGTGCTGCATGCATTTGTGGAGATCAGACATTGGCATTAGTGTCTTCCTCTATTACTTCCGCTATTACCTTTATTTATTTGAGACAACTTAAAGGTCTCCATTCTTTCTAGAATGGCTAGCCAGCAAGCTCCCAAGATGTGCCTGTCTACACACACACACACACACACACACACACACACACACACACCAGCACTGGGATTACAAACATGCATGCCTGGCTTTTACATAGGTGTTAGGAATCCAAACTCAAGTCCTCACGTTTACAAAGTAAACTCTTTATCCACTGTGCCATCTCTCAAACCCTAAGAGCCCTTCTTTACAAGGAATTTTGCTTAAATCTTAGTGAACTTATTAACATGACAAAGAACACTTCTTTGGTTGGAGGGGGTGGAACAAACAGGTCCTAATTATTAATTCAACACATATTTCTTAGCAGTTACATCGCTAGAAGCACTCTTGTAAATACTGAGGATAAAGTATTGAGTGACAGCAGGGGACTGGGGAGATGGCTCAGTGGGTAAAGTGTTTGCTTCATGAAGCATGGAGCTCTGGGCTGGAATAACCTGCACCCACATGAAAATCAAGCTGAGCAACGTGCACCTGTGGACCCAGAGCTGGAGGAGGTGAAGACACACAGATCCCCGGGCTCATCGCCGGCTAGTTCAGCCTAAATGACAAGCTGTAGGTTCATTGAGAAACCTTTTCTCTAAAAACAATAAAAGGTTAGCCATAGGGGACCGAAAATTAACCTCTGGCTTACACACACACACACACACACACACACACACACACACACACACACACGCATTCCTACAACAATCCCACGAAATTAGTCTCACTTGTTCAGTCTATCTCCCCAAATCACATGGGAGACTTCGAGACCTGAAGACTTGGGTGAAAATTCATAAACCAAGCCATAAGGTACTACAATAGTTTTACATATAATCTGTTGTTCTTTGTAAGGCACACCCTAAAGACTGTTAGATAATACAGCTTGAGACTTGTCTTTTAAAATCTCCACTTTTATGAAAACTACTCATATCCACCATCCAAGAGTTCACCATAATACTAACTTACAGCTCTGGGAGGCTGAAACAGAAGGATTTCCACAAATTCAAGGCCAGCCTAGACTACAAAATGAGTTCCAGGCAAGTCTGAGATACAGTGAGACCCTGCTTCAAAAACAAAAGGACTTGGCACTGGAGAGATAGCTCAGCAGTTAAGAGCAAGTGTTGCTCTTCCAAAAGACCAAAGTTCAGTTCCCAGCACCAACATATACTCACAACTACCTGTAACTCCAGTTCCAGGGGATAAGATTCTTCTTCTGGCTTCTGTGGGAACCAAGCATGCATGTGGTGCATATACATAGATGCAGGCAAAACAACTCAAGTCACATAATTTTTTTTAAAAAATTTAAACCAAACAATGAATAAGTAACAACTTACAGAATTCTACATCTCCAAACCACTATTACAAAGTCACCACTAGCAAATGACAAAAGCCAGTGAAGCCCACTGAATACGACATAATAAATGACTTTTTCTGCCAACTTTACACAAACTGTTGCATCAGCCTACACTGTCTTTCTCACCCTTCACAATCATTCCACCAAATTAACCCCTACTAAACCCTCAATGAAGTTCAGACATCACCTTCTCTAATTTCTCCCTGGTGCTTCTAACAGCAGCCTCTGTGCACTGCACTATATCTATTTACCACAGGGCACTGTAATTTCCACGGCTCTCTCCACACTAGAGCTGTGTTTTATTCTCTTTATTCCACCTAGCATTCCTCCAAGCACAGTAGGTATTAAATGACTGACTGGCCTGTTAAATGAATAAATCATTTAATTAATCACTAACCAATCTATTACTTAGGCTATTGTTTGGTCAAATACACATATAATATAGAACATTCCTATATACTTATTATATTTTAAAGCAAACCATGTTGCATAGAGAATAATCAAGCAGGATAGGAAATTTTGATCAAAACTATATAATAAAATTGGGAATTCAAGAATTCTATGTCTCATTTCTGAAGTCACTACTCTTCCTTCCTACTGTAAGTAATGACCTGTCTAGAAAAACAAGAAATGACCACTGAAAAATGAGACGAGGCTGACTGTATTAAGATGTTAATTTTTAGTTTATTTTCATTGTGTGTGTACATATGTGGTACAGTTTTACATGTGTATAGGTCCTATGTGTGTAGTCACATGTTAGTGTATGTGCACATATATGTGAAGGCAAAAGGTCAAAGTTAGATGTCATGCCTCAGAAGCTGTCTTCCTTTTTTGCTTTTATGAGACAAGGTCTCTCATTGGCCTGGAAAGCATCAAGTACTGGAAAACGTCAAGTAAGCTAAACTAAGCAAGCCATGGCCAGGCTGACTGAGATGAAAGGTGTGCACCATCACCCTCAGCCTTTCTCACCTGGAGCCTGGAGACCAAATTCAAGTACTCATGCTTACAAAACAAGGACTTTACCTTCTGAGCTCTCTCACCACCCCAATGTTGAGGTTTTGTGGTGTCCATTTGCTTGTTTGATTTCGTTTGGTTAGGTTTGTTGTTGTTGTTTTGTTTTGTTGAGATAGGGTCTCACTATGTAACTAGCCCTAGTTGGCTTGGAACTCGTAGAAACCAGACTGGCCTCAAACTCATAGAAATCCAACTGCCTCTGCCTCCTAAGTGTTGAGATTAAAGGTGTATGACACCATGCCTGGCAATGCCGAATTTTTAAAGCTCGTTTTATTCTTAAATTTTGAAAACATACCAAAATAGAACAATTTTAGAATTTTCTCATTTGTTTTCTACATTAATTTTTACAATAGATATCAGTAAGCAGAACCAGTAGCAAAAGGGAAAATCAAGAGAGAAAAGAAGACATGGAAGCAAATAATATGTAACCGAACCAATAAGCAAAATTCAAATAGCTCACTGTCCGTGTAAGAGTGATTCATCACATCCTCAAGTGTCTCGGGATCCACTGAGATACCCAGGCTCTCCAAAACAACAGGCACGTCACTAGTGGCCACACGGCTACCTTTTACCTTAGAAAAAATCCTCAAGACATCTTGAAATGCTAGGGGGAGAGATGAATAAAAATTATTGAGCTGTAATAAACAGCTTTTCCTAGAGAACAGCCTGACTTTGTACCAATAACCTAGTAAGGAAAAGGTAATCCTAGACACATAGGATCCATTGTGACATTTCATAAGTACACAGTGTATTTTGACCATATTCACCTGCACTCTTCTCTTGCCCCCCTCCCCACCTGAACATTCCTGCCATTCCCTCCTCCTCTACATTCTGGTCTTTTGTTACTACTGCCAACCAATGAGCTTAACTACAGGAGTTTAATTAGAGGAGCATGGGCACCTTGCCAGTGGTTACATCACTGAGAGAAAATGGGGAGAGATCTCTTGATTCCCAATAGTACACTTCGTTGTTTTTGTTTTGTCAGATTTTTTGTTTTTGTTTGACTTTTAGATTTTGTAAGATCTATGTCCTCTGATTCTCTCTTGCTGCTTATCAGTAACTCATTTGCTTTGACAACACATTTGTATTACATATATATGTATTTATGAACATATATGCTAATAGTGGTATATTAAAAGTACTCTAACTGGGTGAGTGGCACATGCTTGTAATCCAAGTTCCTAGGAGGTAGAGACAGGACAATTAAGAATTCATAGCTAGCCTTGGCTACATAACAAATTCAAAGTTAGCCTGGGTGACATAAGAGCCTATCTCAAAATAGAACAAAAGTATTCTAAAGTCAATATTAAACTCATAATGAACTAGGAAAGGCTTAATTCAATACTATAGGAAAGAATTCAATACTTAGATATCTTATGTCTAAAGTTTAAATAATATATAATTGTGTGTGTTGTTTTAAAAGGAATACAAGAAACTTGTGGGTTTCTCATTACTCTCAAAACATTTTAATCATAAACATAAATAAATAGAGGAAACCAGGATTTGAAAACTCAAGGAATAGAGATTTAAACTAGAAGTGATAGTTTAAAAACTATGAAATATTTGTAAGTCTACACATATAAATCTTTAGTTGGGAAAAAAAAAGCTTTAAGTAGACAAAGAAACCCAATGTCATGGGAATTTGACAGAAAATCTAAGCAGGAAGTAGAGAATCAAAAGAGAAAAACAAGCCAAGTATCTTATCTATTGCACACGTGAAAGGCATTTAATAACTTTATGTACATGAGTGAAAACAGAGTTTTGCTTGCTTAGCTGGGAATAAGAATGCTACCACACCCATGTAGTCTAAGGAAACGCAGCCTGATTAGCTATAAACGATATATACATGATCCCAAGGACTGAGCTAAGATATTGATCTTGCCTAATGAGTACAAAGGAACAATAGCAGTCTCAAATGTTTGGAATTACTGTTTCTAAAACTAACGTGAATAGTCCTCCCAACAGCTTTATCATTTACTTGTAATGTAAAATAAGTAACTAGGAAGTCAATAAGTATCTGAAACTTTAAGGGGAAATTGCATGTGATCTTTGATAGAGTGGGGAAAGTACTTTCAATGGAAGAAAATGAGACTTCAATAAACAGAAAGAAAACAAGCACACACAGGAACAAAAACACTGATGGAAAAATGCAGTTAACAAAAATAGAGGCTTATGATTAACAGGGGGATAAGGTTCTTTCTGGGAAATATTCTATAAAGAAAGGAAGGTGACAATCAAAAGTTTACAATTTAGTGTAGGGCCAGTGAGATGGCTCAGCAGGTCAAAGTTCTTGCCAAGCCTGACAACCTGAGTTGTGTACCAGAACTCATGGTGCAAGGAGAGAATTGAATCCCAAAAGTTTGGAAGTTATCCTCTGATCCCCAGACACACACCATGGTGTGCAAATGTCCACACTCGTCCACACATTAGATTTATGTTTTGTTTTGGCTTTTCAAGACAGGGTTTCTCTGTTGTAACTCTGGCTGTCCTGGAACTCACTCTGTAGACCAAGATGGCCTCGAACTCTCAGAGATCCACCTGCCTCTGCCTCCTGAGTGCTGGGGTTAAAGGTGTGCACTACCACTGCCCAGTTCGAATTGAATTTTTTAAAAAGAATTAGTCTAAGGGCCAGGGAGATGGCTCAGTAAAAAGCTTGCCACAAAGTGTGAGGACATGAGTTGTGATCCCCAGAACCCGGTAAGATAGGGCATGGTATCACATGTCTGTAATCCCTATAGTGAGATGGGGAAGGAAACAGGAGACTCACTAGGTGCTCACAAACCAGGTAGGGTGGTGTACACAGCAGGAAGAACAAGGAGACCCTGCCTCAAATAAGGTAGAAAGCATAGGTCAACACCATGTTGTCCTCTGACCTCTACACACACATGACATGTGCACACCCCTATACACACATGAACATATGCACATACATACATAGAAATAAAATAATTCATCTAGTAGTTATAGCAGTGGCATACAGAGAAAAGAGGAAATTGGCAATGGAAAATTATGATGCTGCAGCAGTGGTCCAGGTGTTTGTGAGGTGTGTGTGTTCATGTGTGCTCATGCTCACACACTTGGGAGCGCGCACATGTGATCCAGAGATTGAATTAGGTTGTCAGGCTTGAGTAGCAAGTGTTGTTTTTTTTAACATACTGAGCCATCTTACTGGACCTAGTCCAAGTTTTTTAATGTCTTCTATAACAAAAAAAAAAAAAAATCAGGGGCTGAAGAGATGCTTCAGGAGTTAAGAGAGCTTACCACTCTTTTTGAGGGCTGGAGTTTGGTTCCCAACACTCATACCAGGTAGCTAACAACAACCAGATCCAGGGGATCTGATGCCCTCTTCTGACTTCCATGGGTACCTTCACACACCTCTCTCTCCCCCTCTCTCTCTCTGTCTCTCTCTCTCTCACACACACACACAAACACACACACAGAGAGAGAGAGAGAGAGAGAGAGAGAGAACTACAGATAGACACATTAAAAATAAAACTTTTTTAAACATGTCTAATTTGCCTACTCAAGACTATGGAGTAAAAGAAAGTAAGAGTATAAAAAAGACATATGTTCGTGTATCTAGCCCCACACTAAAACCAGTTACTATCAAAAACCATCCTTTTTTTATACTTTTGATAAATATTATTTTTACCTGGATCCTGAGAGGACAAATGAGAAGCATTGTTCCTAATCTTAAGGTAATCTGTAAAATCCAACATCCCATTAACTATAAAAATGGTTCAGAAACAAGAAGAAAAAAACTCCATCAGTAAATTCATTAAGCTTAAAATGTAAAATGAAAATATAAGTATACTTAACTGATATCAGAATATCACTGCTATATGCAAGAGCAGTCACACATTTACATTGTATAGAAAATGTAAAGAGAGAGAGAACTTACCAAGAAAGAACTTGAATGCCTTATTAAATAAACAGTGTTTTGGTAATAATAAGAATTCTGTGGACCAGGCCTGTCAGTACTTTCCTGCTATTGACTCATGATTCCATCAAATTTATATTTGAAATTATGCACTAAGGGGCTAAGAGGATTATCTGCATGTGAGTGTAAGTTCCTGCAGAGGCCAGAAGAGGCATCAGATCTCCTGGTGCTGAAGTTGCAGACAGTTATGAGCTATACCACAGGGTGCTCGGAACCAAACTCTGATCCTCTGCAAGAACTGCAAAAATTCTTAATTGTCAAGCCATCTCTCTAGACCCAAAAAATAACACACAAAAAAAGTACTCTAGCTGCTTCTGCATTACATATTTAGAAATGAAAATAAAGTCAAAGGGTTCATAGGCATACGTGTATTTTTCTTCGACATTTTTTTCCTCCTTTGGACTTTTGAAGACAGAATCTCAGGTAGCGCAGACTGGCTCTGAAAATTATGTAGCCAAGGATAACCCTAAACTCCCAATTCTCCTGTTTTGATCTTCCTAGCACTGGGATTAAAGGTGTATCCCACCACACCGGGCTTCTCTGACTTTTTTCTTTCTCTCTCTGTGACGACATTCAGTGTAAGCAAGGCTAATATAAATGACAAATATTTACAATCACAGAGATATGGTGTGCTTTTCTTAACTCCTTCAAAAGGAGAATTATATAATCAGGTATAAAACACTGATATAATGATGTGCACACTGACTATAAAACACCAGGAACCTATTTCCATCCTATACTTGTTCCAACTAAATCAAAACCTTTCAAACTAATTTGGCATAAACTATCTTCCCACAGTCAGTTTTGAAAATTATAAGGAAGTCAAATTAAAAAGTTACACTCATCAAAAAATGTATTGTGGCAGAACCCAACCCCGCATCCATAAGTTAAACAGTCGGCACGGGGCTGGAATCTTTCAGGAAAGACACATTCCAACGTCAAAGAGAGGGGACAGTGCTGTCACTGGCGGGCCTTTCGGGAACTCTCCTGGCTTCCACTCTCCTGATGCCAGAGAGCTTATTGCAGAAAGATCAGGCAACAAATAGACACAATGTGATGTATTCACACAGGATAATCAAATACAAATGAATAAGCAAACAAGAAGAAGCATACAAAAGTACAAAAGGAATCTTGCTTCGATAATATTAATATAAAATCCCAAAGATTATATACATCATGATAAACTTTCTAAAAATATTTTAAATAGATAAAAATTTTAAATCTTTTTAAAAAAATATATCCATAACAATGAAAATATGTAAAAAGGAAATAAAGAGCACACACCTCAGTACTACTTTCCTCAAACTGGAGAAACATAAAAATGGGCTATTTATGAATTTATGAAGAGATGCAAATTACTGTCAAGGTCGTGGGTTTCTCCTGGAGAGACTGGGTCAGATATTTATTACATCATTAATATAGCATCAGCACTAAAATAACTAAATGAAAGTAGTCTATGCATAGTTCAGTGCTGAGACTGTATCATAATCCAATATAGACATCAATCCATTCATGTTCACCTGAGGTCTAACTTTTTAATATCATTGCAAATAATGTTTTTAAAAATAATATATTTTGTAAATATTGAAGATTTAGCTTTCCTATCATCTGTAATTAATAAGATAAATGTAAGTTACATTCATCTGTGTAATATGCTTAAACTAATACTAAAAAGAAAACTTACCATCAATATCAACAATCTTTAGCACCTTGCGCGTTTCTACATCATTCATAGGAATCTTCAAGGCATGAAGGACCTTTGGCAAATCATTCACATTAATCCTACCTTGTCGAATTTTACTAAAAATTAAGCAGGCTTTAGGAAGTGCTGCAATGCATAACAAAACACTCAATTAGTTAAAGTGAAGACCCATCCTTACTATCCCATACTCTCACAAGAGAAGACAGTAATAATCGCTAAAATGAGAAAGAGAAGTGCATTTTTGCTCACCCAGTCTTTCTCTTTAAAATTTAACTTGTGATCCAGGTGTGTCCAGAATATTGAATCTTTCCTCTATGCTCCCAAAGCACTCAGAATATATTGCAACTGAAATTTGTTATGTTCTTATTGCTTCTAGAAGGGAAGATTTTTCTTTTTCCCTCTTTCCAGTGCTACTTTATAGATTCTCCTCCCCCTCAAAACAAAATGTCTGCTGAATTGAATTTTGTTTAGTTCAATGAATGCAATTTTTAAGAAAAAAAATCCAATAACCAGGAAACTTGAGGCAAAAAGGGTAGGAGGGAGGAAGAAAGAAAACAGAGGGGGAGAGAGGAAGAAAGAAAAATAAACTGAAAACAGTAAAATAATAAAAGGTTTATGGAGGAATGAAGGCAGAAGACAGATTTCAGTAAAATGAGAAGCAAAAATGATGGAATACTAACGGGAAAAAAACTATTTTAAGAACTTCTCTGGGCTAGAGAGATGGCTCAGTGATTAAGAGCACTGGCTGTTTCAGAGGACTAGGGTTCAATTCCCAGTACCTACAAGGAAGCTCACAACTATCTGTAACTCCAGTTCCAGAGCATCAGATGTTCCTTCTGACCTCCATGAACACTCCACAAACATAGTGCACAGACATACATGCAGTCAAAACACCATATACATTAGGAGGAGGAGGAAGAGGAGGAGGAGGAAAAGGAGGAGACTGAGAAAGAATGAGGAAGAAAAGGAGAAATCTCAAATATAGAGCATATCTATAATTAATGGTGGCCTTTAATCTCAGCACTTGAGAGTCAGAAGCATGTAAATCTCTGTGAGTTCTAAACCAGACTGGTCTAATAGTGAGTTCCAAGCCAGAGTAACTTCATGTGACTCTTTCTCAAGACAAAACATATACATACGTACATATAAATATATGTATATATAAATATATATGACACTGTAGAAGCAGTAAAAAGTAAATATAAAGGAAAGATAAATGGATTCATCTGTTGAAAGGGAACCATTTTCAAAGAGATAAAAGGGGAGAATGTGAATGGTGTTTATAACTAATTATATGGGTAGGTAAAGCAAGATGTTTAGGAAGATTCTTCCCAACAGTTTTTATTACCTGTCTATGAAAAAACAAACCTATACGATCTAGCAATCCTACTTCTGGGTTTGTTTGTTTGTTTGTTTGTTTGTTTGTTTTAATGAAATCAGATAAACTGGGAATGATGGTACACACCTACAACCCCAGCACTTGGAAAATGGAGGCAGGACAACCAGAAGTTCAAAGTCATCTTAAGTCTCATTGTGAGTTTGAGGCCAGCCTGGACTCCATAAAGTCATCTCAAAAAAATTTTTTAATCAGGATCTCAATAAGGCCACACTTTAATGTTCATGACAACAGTATTCACAATTGCCAATATGCAGAAACAAACTACAAAGACTACAGCCATCAAAAGATGAATTAATTTTTAAGCATGGTATATGCACAGAGAATATTATTCACTTAGCCTTTTAAAATACTGTGAAGTGACAGGAGCAAGCTGGAAGGCACTGTGTTTACTGAAGTAAACACAGTCACAGGACAAATCACTCTACTTATACTAGTTATCTAAAATAGCTCAACATAAGAAGGAAAGAGTAGAATTGTGGTTGTCTAGGACTGAGGGGAAGGCAAAAGAGAGGGTCGCTCATGAATAGCTATAAAATCTCAACTGTATATAATAAACTCTAGAGGCTTTCTATACAATATTATACTCATAAATAACAATACTAGGCAGGAAGTGGTGGCGCACGCCTTTAATCCCAGCACTCGGGAGGCAGAGGCAGGTGGATCTCTGTGAGTTCGAGGCCAGCCTGGTCTACAGAGTGAGATCCAGGGTAGCTAGAGCTACAACAGAGAAACCACGTCTCAAAAAAACCACAGGAGGGAAAAAACACAATACTACGTTGTACACCTAAACATATATTATTTAACAAGGTAGTTCTTATGTTACATGTTCTTGAGATTTAAAAAGAAATGGAAAATAAAATATTTACTTCGGTAGATTTTTAGATAAGCAAGTGATGTGTGTGGACGTGTCCAAGTGTGTGGAAGCCAGAGGTCAACCTCCCAGTGTCATTCTTCATGACCCTCCTACTTGTCTTCTAAGACAGGGTCTCTCAATGGGACCTGAGGCTTGTCAACTGCTAGGCTGGTTGGCCAGTGAGCTCCAGGGATCTGCCTGTCTCTGCCTCCCAAGAGCTGGGATTACAATTGTGAACAACCATGCCCAAATTTTCTAATGTAAATGCTGGGGATTGATGAGGGTTCTCATATAAGCATGGCAAGCATTTTACCAGAGCTCTAAAAGAGAACTGTAGCCCTAAGACAGACACAAAGTTTCATTTAAAATTTTTTATATTTTTAATACAGTAGGACTAGGTGATAGAATAGAGAATTTGAAGAAAATAGTGAAAGTTTGGAAGAGACCCCAAAGAAAACAAGCAAAATCTTGTAAAAAGTCAAAAGAAATGGTAGTCATGCTAGAAGAATGACAAGTCTGAGTCCAGCATGGCCACACGGGCTGACTCAGAAAGACAGAGAGGAAAGTGAGAGAGGGAGCATAAAATCTAGATTTTCTTATTACCACTTAACTCTTGGTATTTTGATTGTTCTTCAGAGAGTGCTTCATACAATGTCAGGTAGAGGTTAGAAGGTGTATCCTTTCTCCTGTCAGAGAAAGGGCTACATCAGAAAGCGGCAAAGGACATTCATTTAAAAAAAAAAAAAACATAGAAAACAATTAGCAAACATATAAATATCTTGGAATCATAAGAATTTCTATTGTCTCTGGTCTTGCTTTGGTATTTGTTGAAACACATCTAAGTTGCCCAGGCGTCATCAAACTCAATATAGGCAGACTAGCCTTGAACTCTTGGTGATCCTCCTGTCCTAACCTCACAAGTGCTGGACTACAGGCATGTGCTACAAATCTTGACCCAGAGGACCTTTCTTAAAGAACTTTATAGTGATAATAGTTGTTATTTTCACCCCCAAATTCTCATCTTGCTTTCTTCTGATGTCTCTGCGTGGAGCAGAATCTACCCTTTCCACTGCCCTAACTCATTAGCATTTGGCTCTAGTCCAGGTTTCCCTGCTCTTAAAACAAGTCATAGTAATTCTTTAATGAAAGATATTATATGACAAATGGCATCCTTAAACAGAAGAAAGAAAGAAAAAAAAGAAAGAAAGGAAGGAAGGAAGGGGGGAAAGGGAGGGAGAACGGGAGGGAGGAGGAAGGAAGGAAGGGAGGGAGGGAGAGAAGGAAGGAAGGAAGAAATTCTAGATTCCATCATCACCTATAAATAAAATGTCTAGAAAAAAAGATTCATCTAATATTACTATAAAATGTAAATAAATAGTCTGGGTGCCTGCTGGAGGCCCAGATGCCTGTAGGCTTGGACAGTGAGACCCAACTTTGGATTAAACTTCATCACACTCGATCCTCGAGCTAGTATGGGCCAGGATAATGTCCATCATCAGCGCAGCCCACTGCCTCCACAAACTGTGATAATGTCTATGATCCTTGCTCCTGTCACACTAGCTGGACTTAATTTTCTTTTATTTATTTTTTGAGGGTAGGGGGTGGGACGGTGGAACAAGGAAGAACGGGAAGAGGGTGTTAGCAAGATATATTGTTATGAAACTCAAATTAATAAAAGTTTAAAAAAATTAAAAATGTAAATAAATAAATCATAATATTAGTGTTGGAAGAAACCTTAAGAGTCCATATAATACAAAATTCTTGTACAGAAATGGAGAGTAAAGGGCGAAATCGAGGACACAGCAGTTAGGAGCACCTGCTGCTCTTCCAGAGAACCAGAATTTAGTTTTCAGCACCCGTATCTTGTTGCTCACAACCACTTGAAACCCCTTCTTCTGGCCGCCACAGGCACTTACAGATATGTGCATACACACACACACACAATTTTTTTAAAGTTTTTTTTTTAATAGAAGTGGAGCCAGGGCACACCTTTAATTCCAGCACTCAGGAGGCAGAGACAGGTGGATCTCTGAGTTTGAGGCCAGCCTGGTCAACAAAAAGCCAGCCAAGGCTACATTATAAGGCCCTCTCTTTTGAAAAGTGGGAAGTAGGACCCAAGATGCAATGTAAATTTTACAAGCACTAAAATGGGACACAAAGTCAAGCAGAATACTATCTAAGTCCTCCAGTCCCACACATAGTGTTCCTACCTCTGCCTTATCCTTCCTAAGGAATTTTTAAAAAATTATTGGCATTCTGTATATGGAAGAGATACATAATCGCAGAGAAAAACTCCAAGTAACCCCCACATTCAAAAAACAGAATACAAATGATTTGATACCGAGCAGTTGAGGAGGGGACTGTGTGAAGAGGCAATGATGGCTTGTGACTGCCATATGGATATGGCAGCCTGTACAAAGTGCTTTTTTTCCCAGTCAGCTTCTCCTTTGACACTTTCACAGAGGGAGAGGCAATCTAGAACCAAAAGCAAGTATGTTGATGCATAAGATCATTCTGGTAATCCAGCAACCTTGAACAATAAGCTTCTTGAAAGATAATCATACCACTGCATGTCACTTAGCCATGTTCCTGGCATAAAACTGCTTTTTGTAATTATATTACATTTCATATGCACTAAAAAGAACTTTAAACTACATAATATCATTTGGAAACACCATTCTTCTTAAGTTTATGATTACCTTCTAATTAATGTTCTTTTAATTAACAGTGATAGATTTTATAGAACAGGGGAAGTTTATGGCAAAGTAAGAATGTGACTCAGCTTTAGTTATATATGCAAAATATTGTGGGGAAAAAATGGTTATTCAAGTGATACAAGTAATTTTATTTTAGGTTATCTTTATGATTGAGTAAATTAACCACTTAATATAGCATTATAAAGAAGATTTTAAAAAGACAATCAGCCACATAGATAGAAAAATACCACTTTAGAAAACGAGGACTCATTATATATGAGGACTCATTATATATAAGTTCAATTTTACATGGAACTTAGAGCTTTGAGTTTTAAAGACTATGCAGACTATGCAGAGAAAATTCAAGGCCCGAGAGGTTGATGGGCGTTGGTACTGAGGTATCAAGTAACTCTTCAGTAGTGTTCTCTGTAAGAACCAGCTAGAAAAACAACAACAACAATAACAGAACTTAGGCCCACTGGAAGAGTGCACAGAATGAAGTTTGGTCTCTACTCCAGGCTAGAGAAAAAAGTAAAAGAAAGAAAAACCCTTCCTCCTAATTAGTTATAACAAAATCTCTAGGTATGTATGAATACTTAATTCAAAGGCATAAGCCAAGAGAATTGGAAAATTTTAATTAAAGTGCTCCCAAATTTGCAAAATTTGTGAAATGCAAGGCAGAAATAGGTGTAAATTCTCTCTTAAAAAATCTTTTGTAGCCAGACATGGGGATGGAGCGTGCCTGTAATTATAGCACTGAGGAGACAGATGCAGGAGGAGTTCAAGATCTTCCTCGTCTATATAGAAGGGTCCAGGGTAGACAGGGCTACATGGTGAGACCCTGTCTCAAAAATATATATTTCTTGAAGAAGTAGAAAATCATCACAAGGTCCTCAACAAATGTAGATCAATTACATATGAAAGAAAGGACACACAGGCTCATGTAATCAAGAATAATAAAACAAACATGGTCTGGATTCATCAGATACCCTCCTGAGGTAACTACAGAAAGTGGACAGCGGACAATATATAGATGGACTTTAAGGAACCAATAAACAAAACTTTAGGAAACAAAACAATCGTTGAAATTAAAATCTCAATGGACAGGGTTAAACCTGTACATTAAATTTAGCTGGATAGAAAAAAGTAAGTTAACTACAAAATAGACAGGGATCAAAATACCAAAAACAAAATAGAGAAATAGAAAATAGAAACACAAGTGAGGAAAATACATGACGAAATGCAACTACTGGTAGTACTCCCCCACAGGTTCATCAGTGGAGACTTTTCCACCTGGAAGGCACTATTAGGGATCCACAGAAGCTTTTTGAGAGATGAGGACATAGTGGGAGGCCCCTAGGACACTGGGGAGTGCTGCTGAAGGACTTCAGGATCCTGGTATCTTCCTGACTTACTGTCTATAAACAAGAGTTCATAAAGGGAGCGGCTTGTTTAGCCTCAGTTCCTGTCGAGGTGTACTGCCTCACCAGAAGTGGCCCTATTTCCTTTTGGACTAGAACTTCCAGCACCACAACCAAAATAAAGTTTTTATCTTTATAAGCTAACTGACTCATATAGTTTGTAACAGAAAAGCAACAGATATGTTAAAGAACATAAAGAACAGAATGATACGGTTCAGTGTACATAAAGAACCAGAAGGATGGCAAAGAACTGGAGGAGAGGAAACATCCCAGAAGGGGATGCCTAGTGTGCACAGGGTCCTAGGTTCATACTCCAGAGATGGGAAAAAAATAAAAAGGGCAACAGATTGAACTTTTCTACAGTTAAAACTGCAAAAAATAGTAGCACACAACACAGTAAAAAAAATTAAAAGAAAAATTTTAAACTAATTTAATAGGGAAAAGTAAAATCTAGTATTCTGAAAGGATTCAATGCTTTATTTTTAGAAAGAAGAGAGGAGGAAGGAAAAAAGTCAGTTACGGTGCTAAACACCTATAGTGTCAGCTGCTTAAGAGTCTAGAGCAAGAAAATCACCTGAGCCCACAAATTTGAGGTTAGTGTGGACAACATGGTGAGAACTCATTCAAAGCAAACAAAAAAGCAGAAATAAGAAGGTGCTATCTTAGAAGATGCTCACATCCACAGTCAGAAACAGAGCGCAATGAATGCACGCATACTTGCGCAGCTCAATTCTTCCACTCTTTTACAGAACAGGATTTCCTGACTAGGTGATGGTAGCACCCACAGTGGACAGGTCTTCCCACCTAAATGTAATCAAGATAATTCCTCCAAAGACATGCTGAGAGGCCTTGAGGTAATCTTATATTTTATCAAGTTGACAATTGGCACTAACCATCACAGGGATAAGAAAAGAAAAGGAGGAAGAAGAAGCAATATTTAAAATAGTAACATTTCAACACTTGGACTAAAACATAATGAATATTTGGGGGCTAAAGACAAAAAGGAAAATTTCCAAGTTTTGACTTACCTCAGTTCTTTTATTTTGAAACTGTACTTGTAAACTTTCCTTTTTTTTGAATTTTTTTGATCCTGGAGACTCAGTGGATTTTTCTTCTTTATACACGAATAACGATGCTTCATATCTAAATGGCACAGAAATTAAAATAATTGCTGAGTTGTTTTTCTGGCTTTATCTTCCTTTTAACCTCTGATTGTGGAAATTTCCAACCTTTGATTGTAATAATCTCTCCGTGTACCATCAACCAGATTGAATAATGGCCTCAGGTACCTCATTATACCTTTTATCCCTGCTTCCAGTCTTTATAAACTTGAAATCCCAAAGTTTTTTCATATGTATATATTTCATCAATATTATTTCATCTGTAACAATCTTGATAAACATCTCTCTAAGGTATGTTTCCTTTTTTAAAAAAACATTTAAGAGACCATTATGACACATGAAAATTAATAGACATTTCTTAGTATCACCAAATGTAGAACCAATGTTCAAGTTCCCCAGTTGTCTATTAAATATCGTAATACTTCAAAACTCTGCATTGGGATGCAGTAAGTTCCCATGCTCGGTTGGTATGTATTTTAAATCTCTTTTCATCTACATAGCCTCTCCTCTTCCTTATTAGTACTGCTGTTATTGGGTCATTTGTCATGTAGACTTTCCACTATTGCAGCTACTGGTAAATTTAGTTCCAAGCAAAATTGTGAAATAAGAGCAAATGTCATCATTTATCCACTTCCTTTCTTAGCAGGTACCTGGTGCCTTTTGATATTATATCCTCATTAAGCCAAACCCTCCCAAATTCCTACCCTGAGATTCCAATACCTTGTTCTTATCTCCCCCACCCTACCCCACCCTGCCACACACACACACACACACCAAAGTTATCCTATGGTTAATACAGACCTCTGGCGTCAAAGGAAATGGCTTTTTAACTATTTTGACCCATTAATGCCCACAATTTGGAATCTGCTACTGCTTTGTCTCCCCACACCAAACACAAATACCCCTGATGAGACTGAGTCTTCCTATTTCTGACTTAATCATGACTTCCACCAAGCTACAGAGGGTTTGATCTTTCATATGTTTTAAAGTATAAGTATGTCTTAAATTTTGGATTACCTCCAACATTTTACATAAAGGGAATGGTTTAATATAAATAACCTATAAAAACAGTTTCCCTACATCCCATACCTTTGGGCCATGTGTCTCTCAAGGCATGAGTTTATTCTCAACACTACTAATGGAGGTAAAGGGACACTTCCAGTACCTTCCATTCCTTGCCAGATAACTCTCATGTGGTTCTCCAGAGACACT
This sequence comes from Cricetomys ansorgei, assembly GCA_026225945.1. Lineage (NCBI taxonomy): Eukaryota > Metazoa > Chordata > Mammalia > Rodentia > Nesomyidae > Cricetomys > Cricetomys ansorgei. The sequence goes on from JAMJFZ010001881.1 coordinate 9,810,483, forward strand.
GCCTTGCTCTTTGTTACCTTACAAACATAAGTAGTGGTCAAAATGTATTAAATAAAACGGAAACACAAACTTATGGTACAGAGACCAGAACTTAGTAGGAAAAAAATGAGATCAAGTCCAAACATTTTCTCATAGTATTTCTTCTCTCTAATAAACACTTTCTTTTTCTGCCTTTATGAAATATTAAGAAAATAAAGACTGTTTGCCTAGGTAAAGCAAAATGACAGAAATTTTTTGTTGTTTTGTTTTGTTTTGTTTTTTTAATTCACAAAAGGCACCCAGGTAATACAGTATATTAAAGAAAAAAAAAGAAGAACTAAAGGGTTCAAATTATCTTATTTTGCAAACCCAAACCCAGATGGGAGAACCCTTCCATATCCATCTTAAGTTCTCTTTAAGACAAACTTACAGACCTAAGAACCGCTGCCCCCATCTAATTGGAACTCTATAACAGCTCTTTGAGTGCCATGTAGCTACAAAGAAGTCAGAAGAGGTTTAAGAATAGCTGCATAACCATTAAAACTATCTTCCTCAAAAACGACCACCTGCATACATGATACTACCATTAGAACACACACGCTGCATGTCGGGCTGTCTTAAACTTGCAAAAAGAATAATTTCATAGTGTAAATTCAAAGTTTTTAACTTACATTTTTTTATATTCTGGAACTAAACCCTTAGTTTCAAGAGAATTTTTCTTCCCTGATGTTTTACAAATTTTGCTGTATTTTTTACTTTCAATTTTTTTTGATGACAATTTGGTTGTGAAGGAATCAGAGCTCTCAAGTGATGCATCAACGTTCTCTTCTGTCTGAGAATAATCGATAGTCACAATCATGCATATTTTTACACATATATGTTAGATATGACATTCAACTGAAAGGAGTTTGGTTTTAAAGAATCTGATCCATTCATAGATCATTATCCTAAAGAAATGTATATCCCTTAAAACAGTGGTTCTCAACCTTCCTAACGCTGCGGCCCTTTAATACAGCTCCTCATGTTGTGGTGACCCCCAACCATAAAATTACTTTTGTTGCTATCTCATAACTGTAATTTTGCTACTGTTATGAATCATAATGTAAATATATGATATGTACATGGTCTTGGGTGACCCCTGTGAAAGGGTCATTTGACCCCCAAAGGGATCGAGACCCACAGGTTAAGAACCACTGCCTTAAAACATTATGTAGCTATAAAATGCACAGCATTCATGAATGTGTATATATAGGCACAAAAGTTTATCATATGCTTTCAACACAATCATTTTATCACAGAAATTAACTGTTTTCAGTTACAAACCTAAGACATGGTACATGCAAGAAAAAGATAAATTATAAATTACACTCCATTAAAATTAAAAAGCATTTGCTCTGTGAGAAACACCATCAAGAGATTGAAAGGATCAGCCAGACACTAAGAGAAAGTATTTGTAAAGGACACATCTGACAAAGGATTGTTATTCTAAAATATACAAAGAACTGTGCGTGTGCACACATATCTGTATATACACACATGCGTGCATACAAATGCACTCATCCTTGTTGTTTTTGTGGAGGCCAATTTAGAGACAAATAAAATTTCTAAATAAACTTTGCCACCTAAGACGTACAGGTGCCAAATAAGCATAAGAAAAGATGTTCCACATCATGTTTTCAGGAAATGGTAAGTTAAACAATATACCATTGCACACCTGTTAGAATGGTAACAGTGAAAGCTATAAATAATAAAAGAAACCCAAGAAGCGGCTGGAGAAAATAACTCAGCAGTTTAGAACACTTTGTCACTCTTGCAAAGAATTCCCAGCATGCATATGATGGCTCAGAAGCATCAATAACTACAGCTCCAGGAGATCCAAGGCCCTCTTCTGATCTCTGCAGGGACCAGGCATGCACACACAGACATGCAAGCAAATCAGTTAAGGGTGTGCCCTGCTCTTGTAGAGACCCAAGTTCAGTTCCCAGTACTCATCAGGAGGTTCACAGCTGTCTGTACACTCTCTTTCAAAAAGAGAAAATATATTATATATTTTAATATACAGAAACAGAATTGCATGATATGCCTTAGAAGCTCTATTGGTATTAATATTACATTACTACTGCATAACCTATGTCTACTAAAAGAGTTCAAAAGACATCAGTTATGAGGCAATTCATAGCAACCCTATCCTCTCTAAATGCTTAACAATTGTAAATAATAAACAATAATAAAACTAATTTAAAAAAGAGAAGAAATCTTTTTTAAAATGTCTTAAAGTATTTACCTTGCAAAATACATTTGTTTTCTCCATTTTTCTGTTTGGAGGTAAATTCTGTCCTTCAGGACCCAAAAGCTTTGATGAATGACTACAAGTGAGCAATAATACAAAAGGGTTTCCTGACAAAATATAAACAGAAAAATAGAAAGAAATGATCATCCTCCCGTTTAAGGAATTGTATCTACTTGGAGTTGTCTCTTCAGTACAATACCTATAAACAGCACCAGTATAGGCCAGTGAGCAAAAGCCAGAAAAAGCAGCTAACAGATGTTAAGTCGCAGATAGCCCAGCTTCTTACGTTTGCCTTTTTAGTATACAGAGAAGTAGAGGAACATATGTCAAATGGCATGAAGAGAAGAAAAGCCCGATTATATTTATTCAAACAAACCCTAAGAAGCAGATATGCTAAAACAACCAAGTTACTGGTTGCTGGTTACTAGTTACTGAGTGCTTAGTATGTGCTAGACACCATAAACACACTGACATGAATTATTTCATGTATTCCACATAATCATCCTTTAAGGAATTGTCACAGTCACAATTTTACAAATGAGAAAAAGAAACAACCAGCAAACAGGGATTCGAATTGGAATTCAGGAAATCTAACTCTAAAACTCGTGGTCTTCTCTACCACAGAATATTGCCTCCAAATATTACTACTTCAGGGGGCTGGACCTTGGCTTAGAAGTTCAGAGCAAATATTGCTCTTAGGACCCAAATTGGGTTCCCAGTACCCGTGTCTGGTACCTCACAACTGCCTATATCGCCAGTTCCATGGAATCTGATGCCCTCTTCTGGCTGCCTAAGGCACTGCATACACATGTATACACATAATTTTAAAACTTTTTGAAAAATACGGTGGTGGGGGGCGATGTTGTTGCAAACAAAATATGTTTTAGCCTGGCTTTATACCAAAGACTATCACGTGATGCAATATAACAACCAACATTTTTTTTTAATTCACAATGTTTTTTACTGATATCCAAGCCATATTTGATGAGCTATTTCGTTACACTGTTAGTTGTACTGCAGTGCTAGCTGCAATATCAGTGAATTTTTTTTCCAATTGTAAATATCTATATTTACAATTAATACTCTAATGGACAGACAGTACAATTGCAGACCCAATCTTATAGCCAATGCCACCGATGAATCTTTAAACATTAACTTCCATTATCATATTTGCTTAACAATAGAGCCTCCACCTCACGCAAGAACCTATGCTGCGGAGGGTGCCCACCAGCCCAGCCTTTGTGAGGTAAACAACTTGAGAAGAAAGCCGAGACGGAAACAGAGAAAACACCCTCCGTACGACAACAAGTGATCTAACAGCCGTGGAGGCGTGGGGAAGTTTCTCAACACCTAAGTCTCCACCTAACTAGGTCAACCGTTTGACTGACTCCTTGGCTACCTCTCCACCTTTCTGGAATGTTCCTTCGTCTAGTTACCTTTCTCCTCAGCCTCTGCAAGTCTCGCCTCTCCGGCTCTGACGCCTGAGGCCCCTACAACCGTCCTCAAAACCCTGCTCTCTGAATTGTCTCACCATGGCCTGGCGTCCCTGAGCTGCTGCACTCTGCGCTTCGTCTCGCTTTGAAACCCGGAGTCCTCCACTCTGGGCCTCAAGCCTTTCACGCTGCGCTGCGGATGCTCTAGCTCCGCCCCTTCCCGCGCTCCCGCCCAGCAAGGCCCCGCCCCATAAATCACCTGATCAGGCCGAAGCTCCGCCCATGGACCTGCCTGAAGGGTTGGGCGTGATCTCCCGGCTCTCCTCTCGGCGAGAGCGGCGGAGCTGGTGGCGGGACCTGCCGCCCCGGCCGCCTCCAGGGAAGCGCTGTTGTGGCGCGCGCGTCCCCACACCTCACAAGGGCCTGTGACCTCACCCGATCCAACCGAGGCCGGTGGTGGACACTGTAAGGGGACCGTCCTCCGATTCGGGTTCCGGCTGCCTCCTGCTCGGCTTTCCGTCGTTCTCTGGTGCTGTCTGTCGCCCTGTGGCCTGTCCCCAACTTGAGGTTTGTCTTCTGTGCGTCCTTTGGCTCCCTCCACCCTCCCTTCTAGCACCTTCCATGCCTCCTGGTCTCTGATGACCAGCAACTCGAAGTCGTTTGTCCCGCTATGTTGCTCAGATTAGGCCGGGCTGCTTCCTTTGTGGGGATAGCTGAGTGGGGTGGGGTGGCGGCCGGGGGATTGACCTAGATGAAGAGATGTTGGCGGGAAGACACAAGTGATGGTTCCTGGCTTCTGTCGCTATGTATAAACCCAATTCCGTGGATAGAAACTTCCTGAATTTGTAAATTCTGTGAAATAAAGACTGTTTTGAAAACTTTCTCCAAAAGTCTATGACATAAAGTGTCTTTTTAAAAGAACTTTATTACGTTTTTGTTTTTTTTATTTTATATGGGGAATGCGGTACCCATGCCACAGCGAACATGTGAAGATCAGCAGAACGATTTAAGGAGTTGGTTCTTTCCACCATGGGTATTGAACTCATGTCATCAGGCTTGGCCACAAGCACATTTACTCTCTGAGCCATCTTGCTGGCCTTCAAGTATCTTATCTTTATAAACAGATAGCGAATTTGTTTATATTATTAATCCAACCTGAATTCTCCCTTATCTACATTGGAGTGAACAGCCACAGGTCTTACATAGATGAAGACAATTCAAACTCTGCCATTACTGTGTGCAATGGACAAATCTTATACTCTTTGAATCTGTTTTTTCATCTTTCCAAAATTATAAGATTTTTAAAATATACCTGTGCTTCTTAGCAATATTACAGTATTTCATTCATTCAGTGGTACTCGTTTCCATCTTAAAACCCTGCTTTGTAAACTTTTAGTAATTTTATTTCGATTTAATTTATTTTTAAATTAGCAACTCGTAAATTGACAATCCATAACTATTATGTTATGAGGTATGGTGTATTTTAATATATGTACTAACTGTAGAATGATTTGGATCAAAGCTATTAACATAGTCATCATCTTACATTTGAAATTTACTCCCCAGGTAATTTTTAATCATAAAATACATTAGTAACTGAATACTATGTAATAGGTTTCAAATTGTATCTCTCTTATCTGGTGAAAACTTTGTACACTTTGAGCAATCCCTGTATCCCTCCTCCCTCCTTCTCTGGTATCTACTTTGAGACATCCAGTCTCATCTTCTACATTTATGTGAGATCTTGCAATATTTGTCTTGGATCTGGTTTATTTCTTATAACAAAATGCCCACACATTTCCTTCATGTTGTCACAAATTAAAGGATTTCCTTCTTTAAGGCTAAAATAGTCTTTAGCTGTGAATATATACATTTTCCTTCTCTATCCATCCATTGACAGGCACTTCTGTGTCATAACCTGGCTATCGTGAATGGTACAATAATAAGCATGGCTGTGTAACTGTCTTCCGGTATACTGAGTTCCATTCCCTTGGGATTGCTAGAACATACAATAATTCTATTTGTTGTTATTTGAGACACCTCCATACTTTTTTCATAACAGCTATACATTCCCACACATGTGTAATTTATGTTTCCATAACAAAACATTGCTCAAATGAATTCGGGAAGGGAAGGGTTTGTTTGGCTTACATTTCCACATCATACTCCATCACTGATGGATGTCATGGCAAGAACTCAAGCAGAAGCCTGGAAGCCAAGTCCATGAAGGAATGCTGCTTAATGGCTGCTTCCCCCCAGGCTCTCATTCAGCTGTCTTTCTTACATAACCCAAGAACACCTGCTCAGGATGGCAGCACCCACAGTGGGGATGGGCCCTCCTTTGTCAAGTAAGTAATCAAGAAAATGCCCCACAGACATGCCTCCAGGCCAATCTGATGGAGACAGTTCCCCAGTTGATTCTTGCCTCTTCCCAGGTGTCTCTACTCTGTGCCGGTGACAAAATCTACCCAGCACAGGGCCCTTGTCTTTACATCCTCACCAACACCATTTGCCTTTTTATAATACCTGTCCTAACAAACATAAAGGACATCTCATTGCATTTTTCACTTCCCAAATGAGGCATGATATTTAAATAGTTTATAAATATTGTTAAGTATTTTTCAGATACCTATTGGTCTGCCTTCTTTCCAGGAGATGTTTAGTAAGAGCCTTTGCCTATTTTTTTCTCACACATGAAGAGATTTGCGTATTTATTGTTTATTAAATTTGTTCTTTGACAACTTCATACACGTATATAGTGCATTCTGATAACTCTCGTTCCCTGTCTTCCTTTGTCTCCCACCTCCATCAACACCCCCAGTTCCCTTTCATGTCTTTTTGTTATATGACAAGGACAGTGAGCTTAACCAAAGCCTGAGACCCACTGAATCCTGATGGGCCCCCCCTAGGACCTCTGCTCTGTTTTCATTGGATTCTTGCTATTGAGTCCATTGCACTGCTTATATACTTTGGATATGAAGCCCTTATGAGGAGTATGTTTTTCAAATATTTTCCCACTTTTTAGGTTGCTTCTTAACCTTTGATTCCTCTGCTATGCAGAAGCTTTTCAGCTGCTGATATCCTATGTGTCTATTTCTGCTTTTGTTGTCTCTGCTTTCAAGGTCAAGTGCAAAAGTTTGCTCAGGTCAATGTCATGGAACTTCCTTGTTTCTTTCTAGTTGTTTTGCTATTTCAGGTCTACATTTAAGTAGTTTATCCATTTTGAGTTGGTTTTTTAATATGTTGTAATTTGGGGACCCAATTTCTTCTTCTGGTGTGTAGATACCCACTTTTCTTGGCAGCATTTATGGAAGAGATTGCCATCTCCCCATTGTGTATTCTAGGTTCTTTTACTAAAAATCAGTTCACTTTTAAGGAAGCATAAAGTCTTTGTCCTTCAGCAGAAGCCCAAAGTAAAGAAACATGTCTTAAAGAGATTTGTGATTGAGGCTAACAAATTTTTTGTGAGAATTTTATTGCCAGGAACACTTAAAAGAAAGCACAAAAAAAAGGAGCTGAACCTGGTGATGCATGCTGTAATCCAGTACTTGGGGAGCAGAGACAGGATTGCCATGAGTTCAAGGCTAGCCTGGTATATATGGTGAGTTCCAGCGCAAAACAGGGCTGGGTCAGGAAAGTGCTTGTCTTACAAGCAGAAGGACATGAGTTTTATCCCAGAACATCCATCAAAATGCCAGGTATGATGGCATGCTTTTGTATGTCGACGCTTGGGAGAGAGAAGCAGATCCCTAGGGCTCACTGGCGACCCAGCCTACATTTACTGGAGTCCAGAATGAGGATTTTATACTTGAGTAACTGTATATAAGGAACCATACCCAAGAAGCATAATCTTCTACTGCACCTATTTAGAGGATACAAGTTAATGCTATAATAGAATAAGACTTAGGGGCTGTAGAAAGGTGAGTTTATTTTATATGTGGGAAAACTAAAAATAATTTGTGGCCAGAGGCTAGACAGTGGTGGTTTTAGAATATATCCACAAATACTGTTGCTAAAAAAATTTTTTCCACAAATTCAATGGCCTGAACAACACAAATTTTATTATCTAACATTCTTAGAGGTCAAAAGTCCAAAATGGGCCTTACAGGGATAAAATCAAAGGCTGCAATCCCTCTGGAAGATGTGGCTCCAGGCTCTGTAAACATTGACTTGAGTTGTGGCCAAATCACTCTAACTTCCCTTTGACATGACATTTCTTACTCTGACCCTCCTGGGTCTCAAAAGGACTCTTCTAAGTATACAGTACTTACCAGACAGTCTGGGATGTCAAGATTCTTAATTTTTTCAAAGCGCTGTATACCATGTAAGGTTGCCATGTAGAGTCACAGTTTCCACAACTGGGCTGTGGATGTCTTTGGGGAAGGGAGGGACAACAACTCTGCCCAGATGGAACCTGATCAAGACCTGGCAGCTGTCCCATCCTCAGACGAAGCCTGGTTGGTTCAGTGTTCCACTTACATGACTAGAATATGGCTTATGATGTGACATTATAAAACTAAGACATAAAATCATTGTGACTTCTTCCCCATTCTCTCGGTTACTTTGAGAAAAGTCAACAAACACTCAAGCAGTCCCACGGGGGTATCCCATTGGAAAGGAAATAAAGCCTGTCGCCACCAGCCAGCATGGACTCAGTGCCTTCTGCCAACAACCATGTGAGTAAGCCTTCTTGGAAAAAAAGATCTTCCAGCTCCTTTGAGCCTTCTGTCGACTGGAGTCCTGGCCAATAGTTTGAACTTAACCTCTGAGCCCAAACCACTGAGTGAAAGCCATTCCTGAACTCATGACCTCAGAAACTGGGCAGCGGTATTTTTAAGTTGTTAAATTGTGAAATAACTTGGTGTGTGTTAGTAGGTAATGAACACAGTTCCCTGTGTCACTTCCCAATCCATCATGGCTGCTTTGCTTCTATTTCCTCTACATCCCAGCCTATAGAAAAGAAAGGGAAAGGCCATGCTTCTCCCCTTAAATTGTATTACTGGACATCATACACCTCCTTCATTTGCATCTACCTATCTAGATGGGCCTGGCATATCTGGCTGTAAGACTAAGGAGAAATATGCTGGGATCGTCTCTATGATTATTACAATTGTCAGGAAAAGCTAAATCCAGCCTATACCCATTAACATTTTTCCTTTTTCTTAACTAGAAATTTCCAGTGTCCACCAAAGTGACATTTACACACCCATCCCTGACCCCTCCAAGTCCTGCCTGTTGTGCATTAGTCACTGGAAAGCCCAGCTAGTGCTTGTTGTAAAATAACAATTGTGGAAATCTTTGTTAAAGTTCTTTTCAAAGTAGCTGAGAATGTGGCTAGGTTTATAAAGTTTGCTTACAGTGCATAAAGCCCTGGGTTCATATCCCAACTCTCAAGAAGTAAAGGCTGGAGGATCAGAAGTTCAAGGCCATCCTAGGTTACATAGTAAATTCAAGGTCAGAGTGGGCTACATGAAACTGTCTTTTAAAAAATCCTGGGGCTGGACACATTTAATCAAGAACACTGGAGGATGTATCCGCTGGCTAGCTGCCTAATCTCACTTTTGTCCTGACAGGCCCCTTGCCTTTGGTTGGTGACACCCACATTCAAAGAGGGTCTTTCCATCGTTTGCTGTGATGGTTAATTTTGGTTGTTAATTAGACTGGATCTGAATTCAACTAAAATATGCTTTAGGGTGGGTCTACAAGCCTGCCTCCTAGGATTAACTGGGAGGTGATGACCTCCTCTTGAGTGGCACGTCCTCAGTTGCCCAGATGTGAGATCTAAAAGGCTGTTTCTGTTTGCCCACTCTGCTCCATGCCGGTGAGTGCATCCACCCTCTTGCAGCCAATGCTGCTGCCTGTCCTTCACGGACACCAGACCCCAGCTTCAGCCTCCCAGTGTGGACTGAAGGCCAGTAGCACTCCAGGCCTTCAGCACCGTGTTGTGCCAGTGCTGCTGAGGCATCCAGCTTCATGGACAGAGCAGTTACTGGGTATTCTCAGCCTTTTCAGTGTGCAGCCATTGTTGGCTTGCCCAGCATGTATTGTGTAAGTCAGTCTAATAAATCCCCTTTTTATAATACATATTCTTTCCGTAGGTTCTCTTCCTCAACAATCCTAACATGGTTGATGCTCCACACACCAATCACCTTGAGATGTGGGCTGTAAAGATCACACTCATGAAGTTTCATACAGAAATGACTTTGTTGAAAATAGGACTGGAAGCCATTCATCCTGGCATACAGAAGCACACACACCCACCTACACACATTCACACAAAATCATGTCTACTTTTGTCCATCCCCTCTAAGACTTTATATGAGACTGAGTCTAAAGGTGATAAATTGTTTATCAGATGAAGAAAATCTCAAGGCAGTAAAACACACATATGGTGGCATGAATATCACTGGCTCCGCTGAGCAGGTTTTCAGTGAGAACCGGAGCAAGTAGAACAGAGGTATAAACTTATTTGAAAGAGTTTGCTTTGAGAAGAGATCCAGATTACTCCGTTGCACAGAACTTTGTAGGGAATTTTCTCCATCCTCAGCCATCCTGAACATTCAGAAGCATCAGCATTCTCCGTGTTATGCTGGTTTTTCAGGTATACAAAATGCAAACTTTGTGAAGTCCAGAAGGACTCCTTCAGATTTCAAGGGAAGGCCTAAGGAGGTCAAGTGATGTGTAGCAGAATCCCTACAGGAAGCCCCTAGAGAGAAGTAATGCACATGGCTGAAGAAAAGAAGCCAAAGCTACAGCAGAGACTCCAGGATGTTACAAATGGCAGGACTCTGCTGAAGAAAGCTGTAGGTAGTAAATAGACCCAGAGGAACCTAGTGAGCTGCAAAAGGCAAGGCCACAGGGACAGAGCTGCCCAGTACATCATAGCACACAACACAACGCCCCAGATGCAGACACAGAGCTACAGGATTGTCTGCCATGCAGGGCATCAGTCATGCTTTAATCTCGCTCCTTTCTAGGCTCCAATTCCCATATTAAAATTTACATTTTTATGTGTATGTGAATGTGTGCGTGTGATACATGGAAAGACAGATGCCACAGTGCATGTGGAGGTCAGAGGACAACTTTGTGAATAGCCCAGAGACCTAGGATCTGTGCCTTGCCCAATCATCATCAGAGAGCCGCCCTCCAGCAGCAGATGGGAGCAGGTGCTGAGACCCACAGCCAAACATCATTCGGAGAGTCTAAATTAGAACTCTCCATTTGGTCCCTCCCTTGGAGCTCAGGGATCCCAGGGAAGAGGGAAGGAAAGAACGTAGGAGCCAGAGGGGTGGAGGACACTAGGAGACCGTGGCACACTGAATCAACTAAGCAGGACTCATACAGGCTCACAGAGACGGAAGGGACAAGCAGGAGCCTGCATGGGTTTGTACCAGGTCCTCTGGTATATATCAGAGCTGTTAGCTGGTGGTTTTGTGGGACTCCTGAACAATGGGAGTGGGAGTGTCCCTGACTCTTTGCCTTCTCTTAGGACCCTTTCCTTCCTACTGGGTTGCCTCACCCAGCTTTCGTATGAGGGTTTGTGCCGTGTCTTATTGTATCTTGTGCCATGTTTGGCTGATAACTCTTGGTGGCCTGCTCTTTTCTGAAGGGAAATGAAGGGGAAGTGGATGGGGAGAGGGAAGGTAGCAGGGGAGCTGGGAGGAGTGGAGGAAGGGGAAGCTGTGACAGTGTATGTGAGAAGAATCTCTTTTCAAGAAAAAAAGGAAAAGAAACTAGATTATTTTCCCACATAATACATCCTGATTATGGTTTCCCCTCCCTCTACTCCTTCCAGGTCCTCCCCACCTCCCCTCCCATCCAGATCCACTCTATTTTTGTCTCTTGCTAGAAAAGAACAGTTTCCTAAGAGATAATAATAAAATATGACAAAATAAAATACGGTAAGATAAAACAAAAACTATCACATCAAAGTTGGACAAGACAAACCAACAGAAGAAAAGAACCCAAGAGTAGGCACAAGAATTGGAGACCTACATATTCACACACTCAAGAATCTCATATAAAAACTAAACTGGAAGCCATCATATATTTACAGAGAGCCTGGTCTAGACCTGTGCAGGCCCTGAGCATGCTGCTTCAGTCTCTGCGATCATATGAGTTTTGCTTATACTGGTTTAGAGAGTCTTGTTCTCTTTAGTGTCCTCCATCCCTTCTGGGTCTTACATTCTTCCCGCCTCCTCTTGTTCCAGGTTCCTTGACCTCTGGTAGGGAGGGATTTGATGGAGACATCCCATTTAGGAATGAGTGTTCCAAGGTCTCCCACTCTCTGTGTAATGTCTGCTATGGGTCTCTGTATTTATTCCCATACCGGGAGATTTTCTTATTCAGTCCTTATATGACATATAACATTTTGTATCTATGACTGTGGTCTCATAAGATTATAATAAAGTTGAATTTTCTTATCACTTAGTGACATCATAGCTACCATAATGCTCATTAATCAATCACATGTAAATGAACCTGCTGCTGCCAAAGTATAACACATACAGTTGTGCACAGTACATAATACTTGGTAACAGCCATGTTGCTAGTGTGTATTTACCATGTTCTGTTCCCATCATTATTTTAGTGTGTATTCCTCCTGTTATTTTTTAAAAGGTTTACTGTAACAAAAGTATGTCTTGTTCCCCTGAAGCAACCTCTTGCATCTCTCGTTTACCATGTCTTGTGACTGTATCCAGAGGCCTTATGAAGTGACTCACTTGTATTGCCCAGGTTTATGTGTCCACACCCCCGACAGCAACAAAATTACTCAACATTTCTCAAAACATATGACCAGTACTGGGATGAAACTTATCAATTTTTATTTCTTTGTGAGTGTGAATGTGTGTGTGTGTGTGTGTGTGTGTGTGTGTGTGTGTGTGTGTGCATACATGTGTGCTCAGGTGCCCATGGAGGCCAGAAGGGGACCCCCTGGTGCTAGAATTGCAGGTATTTGGGAACTGAACTCCAGCCCTCTGAAAGAGCAGCAAGCCCTCTTAACCACTGAGCCATCTCTCCAGACCCTGAATTGCATTTTTTTTTCAATTTTCTAGGTAATACTACTACTGTTGGTCCTGGACTGTACTTTGTCAGTAGTCATTTTAAGTAGAAGTTAGGCATGTAAAGGGTCCTGCATATTATTTGCTATTAAGCTTTTACTCGTTTATGATTCCCACAGGCAAAGTCTAGGCTATATTGACAGACTGTTTTGCTTTGTTTTCAAAAGCTCCTAAATAATCCTGATTAAAAACAAAACCTTAGAAACCTAACCTGCTTTTGAAAATTTTTTTTGAAAATGTTGAAGGTCTGGATTCCTGAAACCAGTTCCAGTTCCCACAGCAGTCACCGTTCCGTTACACTTGGAAGCACGCTCTTTCTAAAATAACCATTTTTGAAGTAGTGACACTCTTTGCACCCAGAGCAAACAGAAATAACAACACAGGAAGCTTGGAGGAGCCTTAGGCCAGTTCTTTTGGAAAGCACATTTAATTCCCTGTTACACACTCAGAAGATGTGGTGGGGAAGTCAGGAAGGCGCTTGAGTAATTTCAACCAGAAACTAACAGAAAGAAACATCCTGATGTTGTGGGCAGCTTCAGAATACCTGAGAGGTGAATAATTGGCTCCAAATGCAGCCATTTGTCAGACATGCTCCATTTCCTATTATTGTCCTCAGACACTGAGACTGGATGGAAATTACCTGTAAAAGAACAGGCACCAGCCCTTTGTGCTATGTTGCTCAGTGCCAGAATAATTTCATACGTTCATCCTCAGGATTCCAAACAGACTATTCTTTGGTCTTGGGGAAAACAGCTCCAGGTATTCCCATGTGCTGATGATCATTGCTGGTCGTCAAGAACCACAAACCTCATTCCAGTAACAGACAAGATTCCTACTCACCTTTTCATCCTCTTAATATATTTTCTTCCTCCCCGATACAGTTTCCTCATCTAAAGCATCTTCCCTAAAGAAAATCCCACTCTACTCTCAAGGACTCTGCCTCAGTAGCTAAAGGTTATGGTTAATATCTAAACTTCTTCCATCTGTGATCATCCTTCCCAGTCCCTCCTTTATCCCTCTACCATATCCCCACCTCCTAACCCAAGAGTAACTAAGGGCAAGACAGGACAGTCATCGGCTTATTCCTGTTCTCAAGGTCTGCTGTCAACACTAACACCTGGATTAGCCACTTCTTACTGATTGCCTTCCCTAATATGAAGATGCAAATGTATGCAGAATGAACAAGAAATAACTAATTAGTTAATAACTAAGTGTTACATTAGATGTACCCGTTAGTAAATGATGAAGGGATTCTGAGAAACAATGAGACTCACTGAGACAAGTTATGAGAATGATATCTGCTCTTGTAAAATCCAAGGTATTCAATTTAGATCTCAAAATTGAAAGACAACCACTAGCAATAGCACAACTCTCCTCCCTCTCTCTCTCTCTCTCTCTCTCTCTCTTCCTCTCTCTCTCTCTCTCTCCCTCCCTCCCTCCTCCCTCTCTCTCTCTCTCACACACACACACACACAAATAAAGTTTTCAGTGCTGGTAATCAAACCCAGGGCATTCCATAAACACTCTACAACTAAGCAACTTTCCGGTCCCCTTATACACACAGAATCTTGACTGCATGCTTGTAATTCTAGCACCTGAGAGGTGGAGGCAAAGAGGATCAGAAGTTCAAGTCATCCTTGGCTACATAGTAAGTTCAAGGCCTTCCTGGGCTACTTGAGACCTTGTATTTCAAAAAAAAAAAAAAACAGTATCAACACTTGAACTATTAAAGATCTTCCAAGTTAGCTGGTCCCAACTCATCATTTTTCAAATGAGAAAACTGAACTCCAGGGAAAAGAAAGTGACATTCCCAAATTAACATTAAAAATTTTAGCTGCAACTCTGAGGCCAGGACTCAGATTTCCTGGTGATCAAAATCACTGATATAGGTCTTTTTTCTTTGGGTAGTGGGCATTGGGTTTTAATATTAGATCTAAGTCAATGTCAATGGAGCAAACCACTCTTATTGGGACAAAAGAACAGTCTATCCTCCTCAGAAAGGCCCAACGTGCCCACATACCCATCATCACATGCTTCCAGGAAGAGGGAGCCCCTTACTGACCCAGCAACTGAGTGGCAAGTTACTAAGAACGGTGCCACGTGGGAGTGCCTGTGCCCCACACAATCTGTAGAGTTTTTTATGCTCTCCTTTGTCGTCATACTAAATTACAAATATAATAGTGCAAGTATGTTTATATACATGCTCCTTTAGAATGAGTGAACCTCATCAGAGTTTTGAGTGTCCCCATAGAGAATAAAATAAAATTGCACTTGTGGCCTCCCAGATTAAAGGCTGAGATAAAATGAGGTTGTCCAGCCCACAGGAGAACAGGCCACACATGCAGATCTGACTGGCCTTTCATTCCATCCTGACACTTAACTCAGCAGACTCATGGGAACGGCTCCTTCACAAGACACCCAAGAGGTAGATAAACTCAGTTGCCACCACCACCACCCCCCCACACACTGTGGATGGGTGTGGCACACAGAGGCATAGGATTAGGTGTGAGGAGGTGCCTGGGAAGAGGAGCAGAGACCTGCAGAGTGGGGCTAGACCTCTCGATCTGACCACAGCACTCTCTCCTGAGGGGAAAGCATTTGGTCATGGTAGCTATCCCCAGTGCATAGCAAAAGTCTGTAACAGTGAGAGTGGAAGTGGGAAGCAAGAGATGGTGTTGACCTAACGAAACTTCTACATAAATCTCTAGGGAAGAGCTACTAATAAGGCAAATGTAAATGGCTGTGATTATGAACTTGGAGGTGCTGTCACATCCCCAGGCCATGCATGACCCCTGAGTGACCCTGCCATCCTCAAGCTCAATAGGCCAAAGAGCCAGGTGGCAAGGACTTTCCTTATAGAGAACCATAGCAGGACTGAGGTGATGGCAAAAGACACAGGCAAGTCTAGAGGACTCGATTCTCCCCTAACTCCACCTTCTGCCTGAGGGGGTAGGGGGCCGAGGCACAGATGGTACAACTGGGCTTCAAAGCCAAGCAGTTTCCACCATAGATGTTGGCAGTCAGATCCAAGAACCAAATTTACAAACCCAGTAGAAAGCCCAAACTTGGCAGCGCTTCTTCTGGAATGAGGCGCCTCGGCCCTGCCCTTCTCTTCTGGGAGAATGGCCCGACAATGCAAGCTGGCTTCTCGGAGGCAACGAAGAGCACTCAGTCAGCATCATGAGTCCCCCCTCAAAGCTAAGCAGGAAGAAGCCCTTCAGTGGGGATTCTGAGGACAAAGGGTGTAGAGCTCTGCCTATGGGGACACATCACAAGTTTTAAATTACACATTCCCCCCCACTCAGCACATATGTACACAGATACACCCCACATACTGACATTCTTCCAGCCCACCCCAATCCAAGCCCCAAATCCCACCCACAAATACTGTCCTCTGTAAACATGATGGCAGAGACTCCCACGATCCTGGCATAATCTGACAGCAGTCTAAGGATGACCTCATTAAGTGCCCTGGTAGGTGATATTGGTGAAGGTAGAGGTGGCCTCTTTATACAGCGGGTTGTTTGCCTGCAAAGAGAACACAGGGAATCTCATGGTGAGCTCTTGCACTTTCTCACCCTGGCAGGTTAAATTTCATCTGAAAATTGTGCTCCAGGCATCCTTCTCTAGAGCAAACGTCAAAACCAACCAATGTTCACATTTACACATTTGCTCTTAGGATGGAAATAGATAGGAAACGAGGAGAGGAAATAAGGAAATAAGATGGTGTGTTGCTAGTCTGCCACTACTTCTAAGGGTTTTTAAATCAGCCCATAACTTTCGGTGGGGGGAGGGGGGGCAGGAGCAGAACCGATTGGTTTTTGGCAGTCTCAAGATAGTGTACCATCTTACTCATTCTCTCCTATGTCTTCTCTCCCTGCTCTTTCTTTCCTTTCAATTAAGGCAGTGCCAGGTGATGTGAGCCAACAGGAAAATGTAGTCGGTGGGATCAGAACACAGAGTCCAGATTTTGCTGAAATAATTCTTGTTTTCATCTCATTGCTTGAATCAGTTGCTACCTATAAACATATTGTGTCCTCAGCAAAACAGAAGGTCTTCACTACGTTTCCCAAATTATTTCCCAACAAAAAGTAATGAATCCTCCTTAATGGTAGTTCAAGAAATTTAGTACAGTCTTGGGTATCCTCAAAATGTCCTACATAGTCCCAACAGAAACAACTCTGTTTTTTGGAACAAAGTTTCAGCCTGACCCTCGTCACTTGGCAGGTCCAGGAAAAATAAGACAGGCTAAAGGAGAATGGACTAAAATTAAATATTTAGGTGGGTCTCAAAAAATGCTCATTTGATAGGCCAGCAAGCTGGCACTGTGGGGAAAGGGCACTTGCTGCCAAGCGTGACGAACCTGAGTTCAGTCTCCAGAACCCACATGGAAGGAGAGAGCTGACTCCTGCACACATCCATGGTGCAAACATATTTTTAAAACACATTCATTTGGTTGGATTAAATCAGGATCAGCTGCACTCTGGGTCCCTCAGAGGAGCCCGGTTTGGAAGCTACCACCTCTCACTGGCAGAAAAGGAGAGAATGGAGCAAACTAGATGTACTGCCACTATACCTAAGAGGCTGACCCCGGAAGTAATTCCTGTGGTTACCTAATTCCTTCCTGTATCAGGCAAGCTGCTTTAATTTCCTGCCCTTGGTTTCCTTGACTATAGAATGAGAATGATAACATTGTCCATCAAAAGGGCTGTTACAGAGATAAAAAACAAAGTAAGATACCAAAAACATTTAGAATGGTTCTTGGTGTACAGTCCTCAGTAAATGTTAGCTATTATGTCACTTTCTGTTCATGTTTAAACTTTGGAGTTGGTTACCACTATACAGTGTGCAGTATGTTTGTGATTTAGGTTTGTCCTATCTCCCTCAACTGGAGACTAAGTTTCTCCTTTCATCATAATCTTCTATGTGTGCTCAGACAGTGATCATGACATGTGGTCACTGTAAAGTAGAGGAGTGGGTGATTCATGAAGTATAAAGACAAAAGGGCAATCAAACCATCTCCCAATTTGTAGAACAGAGGAGAACTAGAGAACAGCTGTCAGAGCTGACTCTGACCACAGTCAACATCTGCTCCTCTACCTCAGGTTCTTGAATCAAAGACAAACAAAAAAACAAACAAACAAACAAAAACACAAAGCCCAGCCCAGCCTCTTACTGTGTCCCATTTTGCTCTGGCTCGTTCTTCCTCAAATTTAGCAAATTCCTTCCGGTCATGGATGGTGATGAGTACCTTCCAGATGAGCAGAGTAGCGAGGCCAATGAGCAGAATGGCTCCCATCACCGACATCAGAACCACCAGGATGTCAGGACCCTTGGGACAATCTGGGAGACAGAGGCAGAGAGTAAGGGTCACTAGAAATGTCTAGGAATGAGGTCTTAACAAATGAATAAAGACCTGGGAACAGGATAATCAGAACAGTAATTTCATCACTTTTTAAAGGGGGACAATCCTTAGACACCCTGAGTGGTCTAAAGCAGAGTTCTCAGGCTGAATCTAACCCATTCAGTTCACCCAAGTGTGCATTTAGTGGGGAGATGGCTCAGAAGCCAAAAGCACTTGTTGCTATTGTAGAGGACATTGATTAAGTTCCCAGCATCCACATGGTGGCTCAGAATCATCTCTAACTCCAGACCATCTGACATCCTCTTCCGACCTCCACTGGCACCCAGGCATGCATGCGGTGCATGTACATACAGGCAGGCAAGTCATTCATACACAGAAATCTCAAAAACGATTTTTTTAATAAATTGATTTGGGGAGTGACTAAGCTTGGTAGTAAAGACCTTGCTATTTCGCATGAAGCCTTGGGTTTTATCCGTAGCACTACAAACACAGCAGTGTATGTGAGCACCCGCACATTCTTATAGAGCAGCCACTAACTGAAGGTCAGAGCAGCTACGCATTTTACATTCAGAACATTTGTTTTCTACTTAGGATTCGTCATCTTTCTCCCCTCTCTCCCTCAAACGCAGGCAAGTGTAACTTGTCCTTGGGTCTATGCCACTGAGCTTTGAAGCCGAGACTGCCTGGGTTTAAATAATGGCGTTATTGCTTACTTTGTTTCTCTGACCTCCAATAAACTAATTTTTCTAGGTGTCGGTTTCCTGTTTCTCCATCTTAAAGATAGAACAAGTTTTGAACACTCATTCAAAAGCCTGTGATAAGGAATGACTAAGCTAAATAGATTGAAAGAGCTCAGAACAGTTCCTGGCACAAAATTAACAAACGCCAGCTACCATGGACACTGTTGCTATTCTCACGCCTCGCCTTCTCACATACCGCCCCATCGGCATGTGTGTCTCTTGCCCTGGATCAGATATTTACATCCCTGAGAGTTATAAACTCAGCGGCCTTCGCAGCATCCTCAGAGACCAGGAAGCCTGCCAGACAAGATAGTATTAAATCATCTCAAATCTTCACCCAATTGGAAGCTGACTCTTTGTTCAACCCCAGTCAACAACCAAAGCAGACAGAAGTTATGTCACTCCTTCAAGGTCAGCTGATTACATTCTGGAGAGCTCAGCTTCCCATAAACCTCGGGTGTCTCATACTGGCAACCATCAGTGTTAGGAAACTAAGGTGTTTGTATATATGGGTGTTGATGAGTCTGAGAGGCAGTCACACCCACTCTCCACTCTGTCTCCCACCTTCTTCTCTAAACAGACACCCTAGGCTCACCACACACTAAACAAAAACAACCACTACCACAAACCATGCTGGCCATTTCCCAAACCACCAAATTACAACCTATCGATAATTAAGGGGCTCCTGGAGAGAGCTTGTGAGGTTCTGATGTCCAAATTACTAGGAGTGAAGGGCCCTGGTTCTTCTGGGAAAAGCAACTGTGAAATCTTTGAGAGCTTGGAGTAGGGCTGACCCTCAAAGCTCAAAGTGAAATTTTTACATGGTGGTCTGGGCAACACAGGTAGAATCCTAGAAGAAAGCAGTCTGCCACCACCAGGGGTGGGAGAGGCAGGAGACAATATCAGGTGTCTCTAGAAGTCCCTTGCAACCATAGCAGTGGACCCATAGTGGGTGACCCAAAACCAGACAAACCTTGGGAAGGCTGCCAATAAACAAAAGTACAGGAGTCCAGATTGCATAAACAAGTTACTATTTCAGTGTGAGTGTGTACTAAATACTCATGGAACACACCATGTTTTTTCTGGCAGCCTTATCCAAGAGTGAAGAGGGCCCAGTTCAGCTGCCCAGTCCATGTGGCTGAATCGATTTGGAAATATTCTCTACTGTCCTGCAGTGACTCAGCCTTTCAAAGAAAACATCTGCAAGGCCATGAGGTGGTAAAGAGGAAGAGAATAATCTCTTCCTAAGCTTCAGGACCCCAGCCTCCCATGAGGCTCCAAGTTGGAGCCCCTGGAAATAGTGGGGAGTTGGGTAAAAGCGGAAGAGCCAGGGCGGTAGGAAATGTGGGCCCCTGGCTGAAGGTGTGACTTCAAAATCCAGCACTTGATGGGGCCCTGGGTTCTGCTTCCAGCACCACAAACTCAAAGGGCACTGTAGATCGAGAGAGTTGGGATCCCACCTCTCAATGTGAAGGAAAGAATGCACTGGCAGAGAACGTGAAAAGTGAACCCTCTAGGTTGTTTGACCATCTCAGATGACTGTCACCTTTGCCCCCCCATATCTAGATTCCAGTCTCAAAATCCCAAGCCAAATTATTTGGGTAAATGATTCAACAGGAATACCAACAAAGATTGCATGGCAAAGAGACGAGGTAATGACAGAGCCGAAAGCAAAGATCTAATGCCCTTCTGAAACACAAAGGGATGAAGGTATGGCTAGTGTAGGGCGGGGAAACTGTGGTGAAGCTATAACTCGGGTGCTCCTTCAGAGACATCCACAGGCTCTCCTGTGTCCCTCCCTCAACAGCTTTCCCTGGACTCTTGAGTAAAATGAAGATGCTGCCCTTTCCGTTCCTTAGCCCATATATGAAGGTTGAGAGGCCTACAAGGGCTGATAAACTATTGCACACGGGGTACCCAAGGTGGCATCTATGGATTTTCCTGTCTCCGTTGTTTCACCTCCATCCCCTTCTTTCCCCAAGTAGCTAAACTTCCGTAAGCAAATGAGCCCCAGCACCACATGAAAACTGGATGTGACAGTACATGCCTGAAACTCCAGCACTCAAGCGGAGGCAGGAAGATTAGAAGTTCAAGGTCATCCTCATTACAAAGTAAGTTTGAACCCAACCTAGACTACATGAGATTCTCTCAAAAAATGTATGTGTGTTTGTGTATTATATACGCTCATATGTGTGTGTATACATATGCATAAATGTGCATATATACAAATATATGAGCTTATATAATGCACACATATATATATGTGTGTGTGTGTGTGTGTGTATATATATATATCTCACAGCTTATAGCAAGGTAAGACAAGCAGATCATTAGGGGTCACTACACTTAGGAAAAAATAATTTGGTTCTCATGGTATTCTAGTTGGTTCCCACAATGGCATACAGTTATCTAAAAAAATAAAGCAAGCCTGGGCTTGCGTTGTAGCTCAGGGGTAGAATGTATGCTTAGCACATGAAAGCCCCTGGAGTCAATTCCCAACACCAATGTAAAAGAGTGAAGCTAATTTACAGTGTCAGACGGTTGTTGTGTATGGCAGGATACACTCCTCTTGCTCCCAGAAGGACTTGACGGCAAACTCCCCTTTTCTTGTCAGTCTTCGCTTATTTGAATGTGAGTGTATGTGAGTGGGCACGTATGTCACATCATGCATGTGAAGATCACAGGACAACCTGTGGGAGTGGGTGGGTCCTAGGGACTGAACTGAGGTTCTCAGGCTTGGCAGCAAGAACCTTTACCCACTGAGCCATCTCTGGCCCAAGAGAACAAGTGCTCTCTTCGGTGTTCAGAAAGACAGCCTGGAGTTAGTCCCCCAGATCCATCACTACATCTGGCCAGAAACTGGCAAAGTCAATGCCTCCAACAATCAGGCCTTCCACTGCATCAGCTGGCAGGTTACTCCTGGCAACATCCATCCCACAGTAGAGCATACACCTTACTGTATCTAGATCTTAAATTCCTTACTCCTTGACATCAACACCTGAAATACCCATCTTGCTCCTTGGTAACGTCCATATTCACCTCCCTCTCCCTAGTTTTCTGTCTCCTCAATGAACAAGTCACTTTTTTTTTTTTTAAGATTTATTTTTAGCCAGGAGGTGGTGGCGCACACCTTTAATCCCAGCACTCAAGAAGCAGAAGCAGGCGGATCTCTGATTTCGAGGCCAGCCTACTCGACAGATTGAATTCCAGGACAGTCAGGACTACACACGGAAACCCTGTCTCAAACAAAAACAAAAACAAAGCAAAACAAAATTTGTCTTTCTAATTATTGTATGTGTCTGTATCTATGTCAGAGTATGCGAGACCAGATGCCTGCAAGGCCAGAAGAAGAAAGGTGTCCATTCTCCTAGAGCTGGAGTTACGGGTGGTTGTGAGCCACCTGATCTTGGTCCTGGGAACTGAGCGCAGGTCCTCTGTAAGAGTGCCAAGTGCTCTTAGCCATGTGAGCCATCTCTCCAGCCCCAGTGAGTCACTTGCTTGCTAGTATGTTATAGTATATTCTCTTACCTCTTTGGGTTTTGTTTGAAGAGTTACGGGTAGAAATTCCTGCTCAACAAGGTTGTCTCTTTCACGCTGGGGGCAGGGACAGGGCCTCAGGGCTCACTTACCTGGCTCTTCCACCACGTACAGGATGGCCCTCCCGCTGGTGTCTTCAGAGTACTGGAATCGGACCACACAGTCATCCTCATTCTTGTAGGTACAGTTCACTGTGTTTTTGCCAGTATCCTCTGAGGTAGGGAAGAGAGAATGTGGAGAGTGAGAAACAAATCAGAGATAAGAGCTTCTCCCAAACCCACCTCCCAGGACTTCTGGAAAGGAAGTAACAGGAAACGGCCTGACACTAGGCAAGGTGCCTAGGTCAGAGGTCATGCCTGACAATTGGCACCAACTGGCCCTCAGTAGTGAATCTTGTTTCTCGTAGATACTTTTTGGTTCTTATTCCTTCCTCTGAACGGGGCATGCTGAGAGTATTTACACATCCTGATTCAAAGCCTGTTTCTACCACCTACCAGCTGCCATGCTGGCCGTTATCTGCCCTCACCAAGCCTGTTCTTCATCTCTGGAGGAAAAAACGGCATCCCCACCTTACATGAGAATTAAATAGCATAAGATGGTTGCTAACAGTCAGTGGGCACCCCCCACCCATCTCGTTCCTCTCCCTGCTTTCCTCATGCTTCTCAGTCTGTTTATGTAGCCCTTATAGTTCTTTCTGCTTCTGATCTCATGTGCCTCTGCGGCTCCCCGTCTCTGACTCCCATCATGCTTTGTAGGCTTCAGCCCTGCTCATTCCGAAACCCGCTAGTCTGCCAATGACACCGTGCGTCACTCTTCGCTAAGTGCACCTGGCCCATACACTGATGGATGCAGGTGGGCAAAATGACAAGGGCTGCAGTAGAAAACTATTGACAACCACTGGCAAGCAGAGAAAGGAGAGAGAAGTAGACGCCTGCTATATGTTGGCAGCTGTCTGTTTTGTCGTTTAACTCTCCCTGTACGGTGGGACCATTGTTTTTCTTTCACAGATGAAGAAAAGTAGCCTCAATGAGGTCAGATAAACACCCTTTCCCCTGAGCTAGTCCCAGCAAGCCTGGTCTCCCCTCTCGAGGAAAAACCACTTCCTCAAACTCGACTCTATCACCCATCTCACCGCAGCCCTGCTTCTGCTATCAGCCACAGGGCCAGAGGCCTGACTGTCTCATAACTCCCCTTCCTGAAGCTAACTGACTGTCCTTCTGTAGCTCTCACATGAAGAGGCACTTCCTGCCTTTGTGGGTGATTGTGATCTGAGCAGAGATCTCCCAGGCACTCTCAATATACAGCAAAGGTCATCTTTAAAGTCAGCGTGGAGTACAGGCCAGAACAATTGTAGGTAAGAATTTTGCCCCCCCTGTTTCTACTTCTGTTTTATTTCAGGGGGGCTCCAGGAGCTTTAGTAGAGCAGTCATGATTCTATATCCATAATACTGAAGGTTTCCTTCCAAACCAACAGGCTATAAGGAAAGCTTATATTATTGAACACTGTTTTTAGATTTTGTTTTTTATTTTATGTATATGGCTATTTTGCCTGCATATTTATGTTTGTGTACCATGTGTGTGCAGTGCCCGTGGAGGCCAGAAGGGGGCATTGGATCCTCCAGAGCTGTAGTTATAGATGTTTTCTAGTCACTATGTGGATGCTGGGAACTGAACCCAGGTCCTCTACAAGAGAATCCAGTGCTCTAAACCACAGAGCCATCTCTCCAGCCCCTTAACACTTTTTAAAAATAGTTTTATTCTGGTCTTTCTTTGTAGCTCAGGCTGGCCTGGAACTCACTATTATAGCCCAGTCTGGCTTCAAAGTCAAAATCCACCAGCCTCAGGCTCCTGAGTGACAGGATTACAGGTGAATGACACCAGAGCCAGTGCTGCTTTACACTCTAAAAAAGTAACAGCAAACGCTTACTCACCTGCTAAGCTGGGGATGATAACCACAGGTCTACACCTCGGTTTCTCGGTCTGTAAAACTGAGTACATTACCTCCCTCTCCTTTCAGGGTGAATTAAGAATTACCTGGCTTGTACATTCTTTACAAGTTATGCCCAGGCTCTTGCTGAGTCTGGGATGCCAGGAAGCAGAAGGTGTGAGCTGCTGAACACATTTGCAAGGATGAAGGAGACTCAGGAAACTAGCCTTCACCGCGTGCCTGCTGCACACCAGGCCTGCACAGCATTTCTTGGGGTGGGAACTACCCTTCCACTCTAGAGAAGGAGGCTGGTAGGTTCCAGGATGGAAATGGAGCTTCACACAGCCTGGGTAGAGGACCCTGAAGGCCTGCTGGACTCACCCAGCTCTTTCACAGGCTTGATATCATCGCGGCAGTAGCGGCTGCACGTGTTTTCTTCGTGTAGGGTTCCCCGTTTGAACTTCTTACACTCCACACAGTCCCTAGAAGAGAGACGGCACAGCCACTAAAGCAAAGCAGGAACAGTCCTCAGGATGCCACATCCCCAGAAAGCATCATGGAGCTCAGGAATGAAGAGGCCCTCCTCACCCACAGGTAGGCCCTAGCCAGCCAACCCTGGATCTGAGACAAAGTCTCACTATAGAGCCTAATCTAGTCTTGAACCTTGGATCCCCCTGTCTCAGGCTCTTGACTACTGGGATTACAGGATCAATGGTGGTGGTGGTGGTGGTGGTGGTGGTGGTGGTAGTAGTTGTGGTGGTGGTGGTGGTGGTGGTGAATGGTGACTTCCTATCACTTCTGGAAGGTTTAGGGTCAGAATTGGTCATGTGATTTGAGAGTCCATTGAAAAATTAAAATTCTATTCAGATATTGCTAAGAATTTCAAAACAGTGACAACAGAGCATTTAGTCCAGCATGAGGCTCTTTCTTCTAAGCCCTGGGTCCTGGCACAGCTCAGACTGCACGACTGTGAGCTTGGCGATGGCAGAACCACAGGCTTGGGCTGTCAGAGGCTTCCTCTAACTTCCAAGCAGGACAAGTCTGTACTGGCAAAATGCCCATTTCACCAGATGCCCACCGTAACCAGCCCCTGCCCCTCCCATAGGAGGAGTCAAAACACTGCATTGGAATGTTCATAGTATGTCCTATTTGGTCCTCTTCCCAGTGCAGAGAGATTCATGATGCTACTCTAAAAGAAGGTTTGCTCCGATTGGTACTAGTCCCTGCACACCTAGTACCACCTCCAACCTCCCCAAAGAAGGGCATATTCATGATAAAAAAAGAAATAACCACTTGACTGGAACAAACTGTTCTCCAAGACAGATCCTTGAGAGTTGGCTTCTAATCCAGGGGTCCTCTTCCTCCCTCCAGCCTCCCAATTCTCTCCAAACTACCCACTCACTTCTTAAACGAGCAGGCATCTGGGCAGGTGGGACACTTCTCACAGGTATCTCCGTAAGAGCCTGGCTGGACGCAGACACAGCTGCCACATTCACAGCTGCCCCGGCCGCTGCAGAGCAGCCCGTTGCTGGACATGCAGGTGTCGGTATGTGTCGTGCAGTTGCAGTAGTAGCCAGTCCAGTCCGAGTCGCACACGCAGTCCCCACAGTTGCACTGGCCATGGCCTAGAAGCAGAGCCCAGGACAGCAGACCAGCTGATGAGGAGCCCACCCATGACAACGAGCTGCTGTCACTCTGCCCCCCGAAACCATACTAACGATGATTAGCAGGTGAGTGGGTAACTGGCTCTTTTCCAGGAGAGCGCTACCCGGTAGAGACAAACAGCAATTTAGGCATCCCAGGGGGAGGACCTGGAAAGTATTTGGATCTAAGTCTCCCAGACTTCCTGCCTTTTTCTTGCCCTGTTCTGAATCCTTCTTCCTTCTTGGCCAGCATCAGTCTGATTAGAGCCAGCTCTTTAACCCCAGGGGCTGGCCCAGCAAGAATCCTTAGCCTGTGTCCACACAGGGCATTCAGAAACTTTGACAGAGTAGCCTGGTGATGGTAAAAAAGGTTCCTCCAGCCCCTACACCTGTCTCCCTTTGACCTGACAAGACTGCTCCCTCTCCAACAAAATTTGAAAGGCCAACCATCATTATCATTGTCTTCTCCCTGTTCGGTCAGACACCACCAACACAGGCTCTGATTTGAACAAGCTAGCCCCTCCCACCAACATAATAATGGTTCATTATTGTGTTTCTCAAACCAGCTAATTGTCACCTTGCAAGGTGAGAAGCAAGAACCTGAGGGAGAACTTGTGATACAGGAAGGTGCACTATACTGACCATGGAGGCATGGCAAAATCCTAACACAGCCTTCTGCCCAGTGCTAGGAAGTGAAGGCACACAGTGTGCCCTGGGTATGCGGGTAGATGGGGTAGGGTACCCAGGGGCCAGAAAGAAGGCACTGGGAGCCTACAGAGGCAGCCAACAAAGCCAAGGAAGCATAGAGAACAAATATAGCCTACCTCTACAGCCTGCTGAGGGCCAGTGCTGCTAAATAAATCCCATGAGTGCCATAGAGAGAGGGCAGCAGAAAATGAGAAAAGCTGGGTGAAAAGAAGAGAGAGATTTTCCAAAGGTAAACAGCGGTAAACTAGTTAGCAATGACCTCACATAACCCAAAGGCCTCCACCAAACTTCTGCTGATCAACCATTGTTCCTGTCTCTGCACCCCAAAGTCACAGAAACATCAACCATGATTAATCTCTGGAGTTGTAGGCATGGTTCAACAGCACCCAACCTCACCAATACAACCTGTCTTCTTCTCATATGTCCCCATATGCTTGGGTTTTGATACAGTTGGTAATGCTATTTTGAGAGATTCTGGAAACTTAAGAGATGGGGCCTAGCTAGAAGAAATAGGTCACTGGGGGTGGGGAGGGTGAGTCCTTGCAGGGTACAGTAGATATATCCCTGCCTGCTTCCTGGCTTGCTCTCTCAGCTTCCTGTTTGGCCATGAAGTGAGAAGCTGTCCTCTACCACATGTTCCTGCTGTTATCTGTCCCGCCTGAGTATCGGGGACCAAGCAAATATGGACTGAACCCTCTGAAACTGTGAGCCAACTAAATCTTTCCTCCTTCATTTCTCTCAGGTATTCTGTAACAGCAACAGAAATAAATATATCCTGTCACCCTATGTGGCTTAGAACACAGTGGGGCAGCTCTGGGAAGCATTTAGAGAAGAGACTTATATTACTTTCCAAAACCAAGAAAGTGAATATTCCCAAAAGAAGTTGCACCACCAACACTCACAGCAATGACAGTAATGTCCCTGGACATTAGCTGAGCATTTAGTGTGCGCCAAGTGCACACTTGTCATATTCTGTATCACATTACTCTGTTCATTCCTTACATCGACCCTGTCCTATTGGAAAGTTCTGTAACTTGCCCCAGGCTACAACTTATAAACAGCAGAGTCAGACTCAGCCTTGAACCCATCAGCCGACACTCTGAACTATCACCTTCTTCCGCACTGTTTTATGGTCTTCCGTTTCTGTTCATATTGCTCTTTCTACCTAGACTTCTCTTCACCTTGCGACCATTATCAAATCCCTAATCACCCTTGAGGCCCAACTCAGGTGTCCCTTCCTCTCATTAACCTTTTCTGACCTCTTCAGGTGGAGTCAACCGTCTTCTTACATGATCTGCCAGCACATCATGCTGCTTCGACATCTGCCCTTATTCTATGGCCATTGGCTTGCTTCTCAGTTTCTCTTTGTAAACCGAGCTTCTTGGTAGGTGATACCACCTCATGTTAGTTTTATCAATAGAGATTCGTTACTCTTTTTACTAGTAGGGATTACCGTGAAATCTTTTAGAGAGGAGGCGCACGTGTTTATTTGTTCACTCACCATTCACTCAACGAATATTTACTGAGCTCTCACCACATGCTGGCACCAGAGATCCAGCAGTGAGCATGGCTCACAAGATGTGCACTACAGGGGAGCTCATCAAATCCATGGAAAAGACACATACGTACATTGATGTACGTAGTATTTCAGTTTTGCAAAGATCCATCAGCCCTGGTGTGGAGGATCTGTCCACTTCCCTGAGTGTAGGACTGGGAGGGAGCCTGGGGGTTTCAGGCTGCTTAAAGGCAGGTTTGGCTCACAATGCTCTGTCCCCCTTTAAAACAGGGGTTTTAAAGTTGGTAACTAAACCCTACAAAAAGTGGCTCATTCCTTAAAGCTCTGCATCAGGAAGAACTAGGCAGATAATAAAAACGAGTTCATCAGAGACAAGGAGCAAATATTGGTCTGGAAACCACGTTAGTGGCTCCATGGAAGTGGAAAGGGTGGTATAGCAGACTCTGATAGCAACCAGTGAGCCACTGTCTTTTGGACATTATGGATCCCATAATGCTCCTGGCCCCAGCACCATCCTCTCCTAACCACATCATCATTCAAGACTCAGACACGTAAATAAGACCCAGCTGCACCAGACCCTTAGAAATAAGTGTATTTTAGAAAAGATGGAGCCAGTTGTAGTGGGCCAGCATGACAGGCTAAATAGACAGAGGCAGGAAAATCACAAGGTCGTGGCCAGCCTAGGCTACGCACTGGGGATGGAGAGATGGCTCAGCAGTTAAGAGCACTGGTTGCTCTTCCAGAGGACCAGAGTTGGAGACCAGAGTTGGAGTTCCAGCACCTACAAGGCGGCTAATAACTACCTGTAACGCTAATCCTAGGGGGATGCAGCACCCTCTTCTGGCTTCCATAGGCACTGCTGTTGTGGAAGTTTGTTTTTAGTTATATATAAAATACTTTTTTTCTGCACTGTTGAGTGAAGAGATGCCTAGGTCTTGGCGTTGTATATTGTTTGCAGGTGTTGGGTTTATGTGGGGGATGTTTGATTGCTAATGATCTGCACGTGCTATCAGTAAACCACCTGAGGAGTTCTGGATCAATAAAAACACATGAGCTCAGGGCTCCACTGTCCAAGATGGCACTTGCCATGATAATGGCTCCCTCTGCTGAGGTCTGGCAGGGATTCAGGGATTCAGGCTGAAAGGAGTTTCTATCCTAGACCACGTGCCCGCCCCCCCACCCCCACCACGTGTGTGTGAACATTATCATGGCTCCCTCCGCTGAGGTCTGGCAGGGTTCGCACCTATGATTATGCCTCCTTGTCTTCCTTGATGAGATGCCACAGCAGCGTACTGTTACACACTGCGTGCACATGGTGTACAGACATACATGCAGGCAGAACACATATACATATATGATAAAAATATGTTTTATTAAAAACAAAAAAAAAAGAGGGATATCTAGAAATTGGGTTAGGGCTAGCAGAGAAACTGAGGCTGGGTCCTCTAGAAGTATAGTTAATGGTTAAGATCTTCTTTCCTGGGGAGGAGGAAGGAAAGAAAGGAAGCAGTAGTCAAAAGCCAGCTAGGCTTGGTAAATCAGTAAAGTGCTTGCCACAGAGGCAAGAGGACCTGAGTTCTGTCCCCAGCACCTGTGTAAAAAGCTAGGCACATACTTGTAAACCCAACACCGGGAAGGCAAAGACAGGCTCACTCACAAACTCTAGGGACCAGTGAGAGACCCTGTCTCAAGAAACAAGGTAGGCAGTTCCTGAGGTATGGCACTCAGGGTGACCTCTGACTTCCATACATCCATGTGTGTATACACATGTGCGCACACACACACACACACACACACACACACACACACACACACACACGGGGGGGGGGGGGGCACATGGTCTAGGATAGAAACTCCTTTCAGCCTGAATCCATGGTGAGTTTGGAAGTGTGAATGGCACCATAGAGCTAGGCCCACTTTGAGGAAAAGGAACTGCCCTTGTATAACCTTTCTTCACCAGCCATCGGTCAACTTCTGAAGGCAAGGCTGGTTCTGTCAGCTCCAAAGAAAGGGCAGCTGTGAGCTATAATCAGTCAACCCTCCCAGACAGCAGCTTGGGGGTGGGCATGCCAGGCCGCAGAATGAGCCCCGCAGTGTCCATTACGCCTTGCTCTTAGCCATGGTTCCTGGATGGGGAAAGAAGGATACCACAGAGGCCTGGCAGCACTCAGAAGAGGCCTCAGCCTCCGCAGAACACTGTCCCATAGTGTTTCCTTTGTGAGGCAAAACAAAGTGATCTTTGACAAGATGATCTGCTGGGCCAGCCAGAGTGAGGCTGGGAATGGAAGTGGGTACCGGAGCCAGCAGGCTGACCCCAAGCCCTGGCAGAGTCAGCCCTTAAAAGGAAACCACAGTGTGGTAATGTCACAGTGCTGGCACCTCTCCAGCTAAGTGGAGGCCCAGGCTGGGTTCACAGGAAAGGCAGAGGAGGAAGCAAGACATGAAAAAGAATGAAAGAGGAGGGAAGGAAGGTTTCTGGTCAGAGGGAACGTGATGACTCTCCCCGCAAAGCCAGACTTCCAGACTGACCCATGATTCCACTCCTTTGCTGTGAACCAGCCTTCCTTTGGGATCTCTTAGACATCACCACCTCAATGAAACTGCACGGGGTTCCCCTAGCCATGGGTCTCTCTTTGGGGACTCTGCTGACATCTCATCTCTGGTTTCTAGCAGGTTGCGACTCCTAACGTGAAAGACACTATGGTATGTTAATAAGCAGTAAAATTAATTAATTAATTAATTTTAAAAATAAAACCAGGGAGGACACCTGTTCTGTATGGTCACAGCACAGGGCCTAGGCAACACAGAGAAAGCCTGTGAGGGGGCAGGTAGGAAAGAGCCTGAGAAGGATGCATTTCTTGTCTCCCTGCTGTCTGAGGTAAAGGAGGAGTGTGAGTTAGAGACATGAGCAACCTCAGAGACCAAGCCAGGAGTAGGGAGGAGTGGGCCAGGCAGCACCTGCAATGTCTAGTCTAAGCTAGGAAAAAGAGCTGAGTCCCAGCACTCCCGCCTCATGAGCCCCACAGGCAGGTACCCACAGGAGACTGATGAGCTGACCTTCACAGCTCTGAGAGGTCAGGAATCACGCATGAACCCTTGTTCACCCATACGAACAAAATGCCAGCACAACGCCAAGTGCTCCATAAACACGAGCCGCAAGAACAAGATGTGAAGCCGCATGGGCACCAGGCACCCTGGCCAGAAGCAGCAGGGTGGGGGCAGTAGCCCACGAGTCCCCTTGGTGGATCAGAATGGAGCACACAGGACCAGATATCGCTGCACCTCAAGGGGCGGGAACTGCTGTGGCATTGTGCGGTTGGCAGCAAAGGAAACACGCTCTGGCTGGGATCCCTCCAACAGACCTCACAGCAGACCAGGACCAATCAGCCCGGGAAGACTGAAGGGGCCCAGAGACCCTTCGCAGGCCCTTCCTAGGTCAACCTCACCCAGCACTCCCAGCTTGCTCCTTTGGGTGTGCCCTTGGCAGTATGAACATGATATATTAAATATTAAAATGAGCTGGAAACTCCTGCCTCACCCTAGTTCAAACCACCGCCTGTGCCTGTTTCCATCATTAGTGCCCTGATCTCTCTCCGCTAATCTAGCTAATAGTGATGGCACTTTCTCCCCAGCCCTTTCTCAAAATTGGCTGGCGTAACTGAAGTAAGCGATGTCACAGATCAGAAAAGGTATCATTTTTATGTCTGCGGGGCATGTTTTTAAAAGATGTCTTAAATGTGTATGGTGCCAAGTGCAATTGAGTGCAGGTGCCATTGGAGGTCAGAGGCATCAGCCCCTCTAAAGCGGTAGTTGCAGGTGGTTGCGAGCTATTTAGAAACTGAACAGGTCATCTACAAGGATAGTACGTGCTCTTTAATTACTGAGCTGTGTCTCCAGCCCCTTGGGGCCTGTTTTTACTTGGCATATTTATCTTATTGATCTTTTTGGTGGTGGTGGTGGTGGTGGTGGTGATTGGATGTTGGTTAGTCTCAAACTTGCTATATACTAAGGATGAGCCTGACCCCCAAGTGTTGGGATTATAGGCATATGCTGCCACATTTAAGTGAACACATGAAACACGGAGCTCAGCTAGCTAAACCCCAATGCAAATGAAGCCCGTCTGGGTCTTAGATCATCACAGAAAACAATTATAACCTCTACGGTCAGTTGAGCACAGAGTATACCCATAACCCAGCTCCAGCCAACTAGCAAATGCCTGCAGCCTGTCTGTCTCAAATAGTATTAAACCACAGTGACTACAATCCAACATAAACCCACCTGCAGAGCCTAAGAAAAAAAGCTCAGACTATCTACCCACCTGCCCTGAGAGTATTCAGATAGACAGTATTAACAGTGATTTGGCTTCTCTTGGCTGGGAAAGCTCCCAGAAGTGGTTTGGGGGTCAGTTTGAAGTTATCAGTAGGCCTCAGGAGTGCATTGAATTTTGCAATAAGGACAATTCAGAGTCTTCAGATAGAAGGGCTCAACATTATATATAGTCCCCAGGCTGGAGAGATGGCTCACATTTCAAGATTAAGGACCTGAGTTCAGCTCTCTAGCACCCATGTTTTAAAAAAGAAAGCTAGGCTCAGTGACACATGTCTACATATCTGTAATCCCAACGCTGGGAAGGCAGGAACAGCTGGATCCCTGGAGCTCGCTAGCCAGCCAACCTGGCCAACTGGTGAACTCCAGGATCAATGAGAGACCCTCTCTCAAAAATCAAGGTGAAGTGAATGAGGACACATAATGCCCACATCTGGTCTCTATACTTCTATACACACATGTGCATGCACACACACGCACAAACACGCACACACACACACACACACACACACACACACTTACAAGAAATTTTAATATACAGCTAAGAAGTCTCTGTGGCAACACTATCCAGTGGAACTTTCTGCTATGTCCAAATGCTCAATATCTGCATGGTGCAATAGGATAGCCACTAGCCACATGTGTACAGACCACCTGAAAAACTGAATCTATGTTTTCTATCTCCCTTAGTTTAAATAGCCACACGTGGCTGGCAGCTATCATTTGACAGCCCAGACCTAGAATACAGATGCCCGTAGTAACAAAGCATGATAGAACAAGGTTCACATCTAACGCAGACATACCGTTTTCCAAATACTGCTCTAAGTGCCCCAGTGTCTTGCATATATACCACTACTTTCTAAGTCTCCAGTGGTAGAAAGATAAATTCAAGTAAAACTATTATTAACTTTACAGCATAGTCTGACATCCTGTATTTTCCATCTGTAGGCACCAATACTACCAATGATTTTTTTAGGTTAAAAGTAAGTTGGTCCTTATATTCAAAAGGGCTAAGAACCTGAAACATTATCAGAGTGAGCAGAAGAAAGGGAAGCAAGATAAGCTACCTCCCCTTGACAGCTCTCCACTCTTGCTCCCCCCCCCCTTTTTAGCATCTCTGTGCCCCACGAGCAAGGAGAAAAGTCCGTTTTCCTCCTCTGCTCACTTCTGTTTTTCTACTCAGTGAAACGAGTTCTCAGTCCCACCCGTCTTGCCAACCTCGAGCCCTCCACGTGTGTTTCCCGAGGGGCTATGGGTAGCGCATGCGTGTGCGGCTACCGAGCACGCAGCCGCTCGCGTCTACTCACCAGAGCACATCTCCCCTTTGTAGCGCACACAGGAGAAGTCATCGCACTCACAGTACTTGCCAGTGATCTTGCCAAAGTCACTACTGTGGCAGACGCACTGGCCGCAGAGGCACTCTCCCCGCTGGCTGCAGATGGGCTGGCCCTCCTTGGGGCTGCACTCTTCCTGCTGGAAGGGTCGGTAGTCCTCCTCGGAGCACTCACACATGGGTCCCAGCCAGCCCTGGTCACAGCGACACACCCCACACTCGAAGGTCCCATTGCCGTTGTTGCAGTGAGGGCTGAAAGGCTGGGCAGAGGCCTGGCAGGCACAGTCACAGTCAAAGGTGACCTGGACAGTGAGGCTATCCTTAAAGCCCACAGGCTTGATCGTGAAAGACTGCTCCTTCTCCTGGGGACAGCCGCGAACCTTGGCCTCGATACTAAAGCTCACCTGGATGGAAAGATGACATTCAGACCCAAGTGGATCTGGGTAACACACCCAGCCCTGGAGGCAATGCCGCACCCTACTGAGGAATACCAAAACTGGGTGTCAAATCCACCCACCCTGGGAAGTTCCTTGGCCTTGATTCTATCAAGGTCTACTGAGTAAAAACTATTCTGGCATTGTAGTAATGCCACTGTGATGTGTCAGACTGGACAGACAAAAGTACAAGGCTTGTTTTTATCCTGAGAAATAAACAGGCTCAAGCAGGACAGAACCTGTGATTACTGTGAATGTTTTACTCTGGCCAACTAAGCTGGCTGGAGTATTATTACATACAAACAGCAAGACACACAAACGTTGCTTTGCCCCACACCGCACCATAGAGTGGTCAGACACAAGCTAAGGGATTGCTGTATAACATTTCATCTAGGGGTGCAAAGTGTGGGGTGTGAACACACGTGCTTAGGAAATAAACTTATAGGGCAATGGACTGAAAGACCGACTTCTCTTCATCCCTCCCTCCCATCTATCAATCCCTTAGGTAGAGCAGAAGAAAACCATCAAAGAAAGAAAATCAGGAGAGACAGAGAGATAGCTCAGCAGTTAAGAGCACTGGCTGCTGGCCAAGCAGTGGTGGCATACACCTTTAATCCAAGCACTCGGGAGGCAGAGGCAGGCAGATCTCTGTGAGTTCAAGGCCACCCTGGACTACAGAGTGAGTTCCAGAATAGCCAGAGTTACAACTGAGAGACTCTGTCCTGGGGGTGGGGGGAGCACTGTCTGCTCTTCCAGAGGATATGGGTTCAAATTCACATGGTGGGTCACTCTAACCACAGTTCCAAGGAATCTGATACTCTCTTCTGGCCTCCACAAGCACCAAAATAACCACACACATAAGATTTAAGAAAATAATAATAATCAAGAGAACCATGGAGAGAATGGAGAGGCAATGAACACTTGCACTCTCAAGTCTCAAGGAGGGGAAGGTATTTCTGCCTGTTCCGCTTGCTGTTGATTTTCATCAGCTAGAATAAAGCCTGGCCCACAGTCAGTGCTCAGCAAGAGGCGACAGATGATACTGCCATTTTATGGTGCAGAGAAAAGAAAGGCATTACTCCTGGGTGAATAGATACTTATTTTCATTTGCAATCAGGTGTACACTCGCAAACTCGGGGAACTGAGACAAATGTTCTTAAACACTGATAGGTTTACTCAGCATTAGGCAGCAGAAGCTTCACGAGGGAAGATGACAGCTCTAGGACTTTAGCTCCTAATTCTGGAAAGGAAAGGGTTGGGGTGCACACAGACAGGGACTCAGGGTCACAATGTCAGTATCGGTCCCTGCCCAGCCCACCTCACCGTGTCTCCGATCTTGAGTCCCACACAGGACTTGAGGCCCGGGATGACCTCGTTGTTGAGGCAGGTGGCATTGAAGGACAGCGACAGCTCTTCGGGGAGGTCACGCACTTCCAGCTCCACTTTAGAGCGGATTTTCTGAGCAGAGAGGGGCAAAAGGTGGTAAGGAAACAGACAGAGGCCAGTCCATCCCAAGCAGGGCCAGTGGGGTGGCCTTGGACTTGGCCCTGGCAGCCTGCGGCTCACCTGGCCATTGTTGACACACAGTGCCTCTGCTCAGTCGCCTCTCGCATGGTCTGTAGCTAAGACCTGACTTTCCCTCTGCACTACAGCTGCACTTTGACCATCGAGTCCCCATCTGCAGCCCTTCCACCTCTGAGCTCCCCACCCGCTGCCCCCTCACTCCCTGGCCTTCCTTTCTGGGTTGCTCCCAGGGCTGGCCATCATCCAGGAGCACGGGAAAAGCAATGAGGTCTCATAGGAGAATGGCGGCCAGGACTCCCGAAGCTAAACTGTTAAGACATAGGCCTGCACCTTTAGGCATGATCCCAAGGCCTGAATCAGGCCACAGACCCCTTCGGCTCTCTTTGGGACAGAGAATCCCGTAGCAGTCTGGGCTGTGATTTGACAGTACCAGGCTTGCCACTCCTAAAAGCATATAAAACGCAGACCTTTCCTTTGTTCTGGGGACTGGACTCCTCAGGGAGATTTGGTCTGGAGATAGAGGCTACTCTAGAGATAGAGGCCGCCCCCTGCCATCCTCTCATGGAAGTTTGTTCTCCCTCCTTCCCTCCCTCTCTTCTTCCCTCCACCTATCTCACCCTCGCTCTTGATGAAGCTCCTCCTCAGGTTTTAAAAGAGAAGCCTTTCGTTCCCTTTAGGGCCCTACTATTTTTAGCCCTCCATATTGTACTGTTTCTATCTAATGTTCTCCCTTCCACCCCCAAGCCCAAGCACGGCCTTGAGGTCCGCTCATTTCAATAAACTTCATCCCTGAAGGGAATTTACGTGTCAGCTTTCCGTTGTAGACTGACCACTACACCCCTCCTTGAGCCGCGGCCAGCAGACTCAACAGGCCGTGCTGGTTCAACATGCTTACCCCGTAAGCATCAACAATGAGCTGGAGGACGTTGCTTGAGTCATCAGACAGGACTCCCACTGTGGTCCCTGGGATGAGCTCACTATAATTCTAGAAAGGAAGACAAAGATGGACATCTCCGTCAGATCACTGAAGGGAAGTGGCCTCCTCGAGCTCTCCCTGGTTAGACCAGCAGTATCCAAATGAAGTTGGGAGGATACTGTGAGATAGCTCACTTGTCACTACCCGAACAGATACAGCAGGTTTTCATAGCTGAGGAAAATTATAAGAACACATCCCTTCCCCCACTGGATTCTCTCCCCACCACTGTCACAGATGTCACCTGCTAGTAGGTTAGAGGTAGAGGGAAAAGGCTACAGGGAGGAATGTTAAGTACCTGAAGAAGGAGGTTAAGAAGGATTGTTCCTGGTAGGGTCCCTGGCTGTTAACAGATGAACTGGCCATCTGTGGTGACAGGATGGAAGCCCCAGAGGCATAATTACCTGGTAGAGGTTGACAACCAGTTTGGTCACTGCAAAGATCAAGTTAATGTTTTTCTGGGATAGTTTCTCAGTCATCAGTCCCAGAGATGGGTAATCCTGGAAAGGGGGAAGAGGTGAAGATAAATGGAGATGTCTCACGTCCATGGATTCTAAGCACTTGACCAGGGCAGTATGAAACATAAAGTTTTTTTTTTTTTTTTTTAACCCAATAGTCAAAGTGAGATTTTGTGGTTTGGGTGTGGTTTCAGGATGTCCCTCGGGTTCCACTTGCTGAAATTGAATTCCCACTGTGAGATGCTGAGGGTGGAGACAACCCCCTCCGGGATTTAGAGGTAGAGTCTTTGGGAAGTGAGTAGGATTAGAGGTCATTACAGGGAAGCCTCCCCCCACCCCCCCACCCCCGGGAGTCAAATCCCACCAGCTTTACAAGATGAAAACAGAAACCTACACAGGCTCCCTGACCTCTGCTTCATGACAGACAGCCGGAGCCTTGGGACCCAGCCAGCAAGATGACTATCACCAGATGTGGTCCCTCAAATTCAGCAAGGTCTGAGAAGGAAGCTAAAGTTCTTTTCTAACGTACTGGGTCTGTGCTGCTGTATTGTTAGCAACAGAAAACAGACCGACCTATGACTGAGGAGGGCAAAGCGACACAAGCTTGGCTATGCACCCTGGGCTGGTGGTGCTCCGAAACCAAGTGCCTCCCTTCCCACTTGACCCAAAACAGCTCCACGGTTAGTCCCCACTGTTGTGGAGCTACAGGCAAATGTCCCAGCCTCAGGGACCTGACCTTTACCACACGATCTCAGCTGCTTTCTGCCCATCACTCACTGCTATTCCTCTTCTACTCAGCACTGGTCTAGCTCACTCCTCCTGCCACCCGGTGTGACCTTCATCTTGGCAATCCTCCTCTCTCCTCCTCCAGGAGGCCTTCCTTGACCATCCCAGCTCTTAAAGAGTCCTCCTCCTCTGGCTGCTAATAGCACTCATCATGTGCTATTAATAAATACATAGAAATACATCCTCTCTCTCCATCTAAGCCAAACACCTTCTAAGGGTAGGTCCTTAGAGCTTTTCCATTTCTCTCAGGTCCTGGCCAATGGCTTGTATAGACTAGTGTCAAAGGTTGCTCAGCTTGGATATGGCCAACACCGAGGAAGTGGAGAGACCAGGAAGCAGTATGAATCATGTACCCACGGGATGCTAGACCTAGCAAGGCAGCTGAGATCTCCATCGCAGTCTCCTCCTGCCTTAAGTCGCTTTTAAGCTACAAGGTGATTCCTCTATTATTGTCTTTAAAAAATACAGAGTCGGCTGGGGGTGGTTCAATTGGTTGAGCACTTCCTCTAACATATTGTGAGCACTGGGTTCAAGCTCCAGACCAGAAAAACAATACCAGGCGGTGGCACAAACTTCTAGTCCCAGCACTAAGAAGGCTGAGGCAGAAGGGTTACAAGGTGAAGGCCAGCCTGGGCTATATACAGAAGAAGACCCTTTCTCAAAGAAACAAAGAAGCAAAACAAGCATAGTGGCCCATTACCGTAACCCTCACACCCACGGGGTGATGGCAAGAGAGCTAGAAATTACAAGCCAGTCTGGACTGTATAGCAAGACCCTTCCTCAAATACCCAAACATTTACACATTGGTACATTTGTCTTATATCTTAGAGCAATTTCTCCTATTTCAAATTAAGCTCCTTTCCTCTGCTGTAATTAACTGTCTGTAGTTAATTAAAATACATAAAATAACTTTTGGGAAGTTTTCTTATCTATCATCTTAAATTATCCAAGGACCATCTTTCCTTCAAAGCAAATGACTCTGCACCCTTTGAACCTTTCCCCAGGAGGCTCTGCTCTCTGGGCTTCTCATTTCATCAGTGAAACCTTAGTCCTTTTTTTCCTGTCTTCCCCCAGTAAGCACAAGTGAGCTCGATTCCACGAAGGGGCCCATCCATGGAGGAGGGAAAGGAGCGACTTTCCAGTTGTTCCTGGGAACCCCTTCAGATCCACTCTGAATGCCATGGTATGTTGCCAGTTCTACTCACCACAGGCCGGGACATCTCTCATGATCAGTTTATATCCTAGATGAGGGTCTCACTGGGATGTGGCAGGAACAGGCACTGGCTGAGCCCAATATAATTAATTAAGCTATTTCCAATTTCACACAAAGGCCTTGCCTGGTTTAAGACAGACCTATCAGAGTGGACAAGGGCCACGGTAGGACCAGGCATCTCACCATGGTGGTAGAGGCAGAATAATGGTTGTCACTGCCAATGTGACACTGCCCATCATTGGGCAGGACAATGCCTGCCAGCCTTCCATCCAGTGCGATATGGGTCTTGGCGTCAGTGGTAAACACCAGCAAATGGGAAGCGTCATTCCTCCAGCCAATTTTTTCCTGTTGAAAAAAAAAAAAAAGACACAGTGACATCAGCTACATCTTCAGTTGAGAAGAAAGACTCTAGAACTCTATACCTGAAGAGCTGGACAAGATGCCGTGGAGAGGGACCTCAGCCCCAAGCCTTGGAACATAAACTAGAGTTTTCTAATTCAGGCTCTGTACCCTTAGGAAAACCATCTCATTGCTGATTAGTTCATGAGGCTGAATCACGCCTTCTTCGACTCCACACATAACTCCTCCAGTGACAGATGCTCACCTGCACCTAGAGCTGGTCTGGGCTAGAAGAAATCTCACCCTAACATCTGCCCACTTTGCTGAGGTCAAGTTAACCCAGGCTTGACTCTGAAATAATTTCAGAAAATGTGGGAAGATGCTCTCCCTAGGAAAGATCTGGGGCTACTGTGGTTCAAAGGGGTGTCAACTGTGGCCTTGGCATGGCCATAAAGGAAGGGTGCATAGCAGAAGCAATTTATTACCCTTACTGTATGAAGTCCTGCTTACTTCCCATCCCCCACGACACTGGAAATCCCCAGGTGAACTGTTTCCTTCCCCATTTTGATTTGTGCTACACCTGACACCCCCTGCCCTCCGAACTCACATCACAGACTGTAGCCTGCATGATGGCATCAAAGCCGCCCTCTGGGGCATCGCGGTTCCGTGACACATTCTGTTTCTTCACTTCCTCATTGAAGCGGGTCACCTGGTCAGTTAGCGTCAGCACGTGTTTGAAGCCAAACATGGGCAAGCAGGTATTCTTCATACTGGGGGAAATGAGAGGCCTTAGCAGAAGCCTTGCTGGAGGGGTGGGAGTTGCGGTCAAGTAAAGAGAGAGGGACAGATATGGACCCAGGTCAGGTCCATTTCCTATAGGTTTGTTTGTTTTGTTTTGCAGTGGTGGGATTGAATTCAAGGCCTCATACATGCCGGATAAATGCTCTACCACGCAGCTACACCTCTGGCCCCGGAGAATCACAACTCCAAGCCCTTTAAGCTACCTGTGCCATTACAGTCCTACCTCCAGACAGCCGAAAGGACAAAAAAGGCTTCAATAAAACCAGGTAGGGCAGGTTAAACCCCAGCTCCCCATTTACCAGGCACGAGCTCCCACGGCCTCTCTAAGCCTGTATCCCACCAAGCACTTGGCCTCAGCACCAAGAACAGTAGTTAATGCATACGCCAAGTGAAGACACGGGCCTGGAGGTGTAGCCCAGCGGTGGGTTTATACATGGAGGCATAATTGTGCTTATCTTGCGAGAGCTAGCCTGAGACCAAGTAAAGCAATTATGCAAGAGTGAGGCTCAGGCTATCATGGCTGTTACCATTAACACTTTTTTACTACATCAATAAAGCAGACATCCAGTATATTTAGGGATCATGCCAGACAGGAATACTGGTGTCCTCAGACTTACCTGGATCTTTTCTGGGGAAACATGTAGCCCAGACAGAAATTTTAAAACTGTACTGTAGAATTTTTTTTAAGTTTAAAATTAGCTGGGAGGTGGTGGTACACGCCTTTAATCCCAGCACTTGGGAGGCAGAGGCAGGTGGATCTCTGTAAGTTCCAGGACACCAGAGTTACAACAGAGAAACCCTGTCTCAGAAAGGGAAAAAAAAAAAAAAAAAGGAAACCCATGCCTTGTCAGCCCAGGAATCATTATTTGAATATGCCTTACTTTTTAAATAATGTAGCAGTGGAGGTGGGGGGGAATTTGAGAGGGGAGAGGGACAGAGAGGACAGAGAGAGAGTCAGTGCGTGCAGGTGCTCATGGTGGCCAGAAGACAGCGTCAGATCCCCTAGAGCAGGAGCTAGCGGTAGTTGAGAGCTGCCCCACGGGCACTGGGAACTGAACTCTGTCAGGTCCTCCGGAAGAGCAGGGAGCATTCCTAACCACTGAGCCGCCGCCACCACCCCCTAGCCCCAGTAATCATAACTTTAAATCATTATTATGCATAGAGTTACAGTCTTCATCAAGTAAGTCATCCAATAGCAAACGGCTATGGTTCGGATGTGAGACGGGCCCATAGGCTTGTGTGTTTGAACACTCGGTCCCCGTCCCAGGTGGTGGCGCTGCTTGGGTGTAGAACCTTTGTAACATAGAGCCTAGCTGGCATAAATAGAGTTAGATGGGCAGGACTGGATTGTTCCAGGTCAGCTCCACT
The DNA here is from genome assembly GCA_026225945.1 of Cricetomys ansorgei. Taxonomy (NCBI): domain Eukaryota; kingdom Metazoa; phylum Chordata; class Mammalia; order Rodentia; family Nesomyidae; genus Cricetomys; species Cricetomys ansorgei. Next base: position 9,852,235 of record JAMJFZ010001881.1, read on the forward strand.
TGCAGCCTTGGTGGCATGTAGCAAGTGCCTGTCTCCGGTTCCTGCCACCACAGACCAAGCCACTAGAGACTCCACGCCTTCCCTGCCACGATGGACGTCATCTTCTGAGCCATGAACCAAGATTAACCTTTCCTCCCTTAAGTTGCTTCTGCCAAGCATGTGGTCTCAACAGCAAGAAAAGGAACTAATACATAATCCAAACAGAGGCCCAGGGCTGGGGACGCTGTTCCGTGGTAGGATGCTTGCGTAGCAAATGTGAGACCCCAAGTTCAATTCTTAGAGCTCCTCTAACCCCAGAGCTAAGGTGGGTTGGCTCGTATCTATAATATAGCACTCAAGGAGGCTAAGGCCAGCCTAGGCTACATAGCAAAAATCTCTGTCTCAAAAAAAAAAAGTGAGGTCTGGAGAGATGGTTCAGTGGTTAAGAGCACTGGATGATCTTCCAGAGGACCCAGGTTCAATTCCCAACCCACATAGCTCACAATCATCTACAACTCCAGTTCCAGGGAACCTGACACCCTCCTTCTGGTCTCTGATTGCACCAGGCACATACATGGTACACAGGCATGCATGCAAGCAAAAATAGTCATACACATGAAAAAATAGGTTTTAAAGTATGTATTTTAAAAGGAGGTGAAGAGAGACTTAGCCATCTATATACTATTAAAGAGTTCAGTAAAATGCATCCATTTTCTGCATTTTGACTTTTCAAAATGTGTGCTCTTGATGACTAGAATAACAACAGAATCGATTCTTCTGAAATCATAATTCCATTTTTACTCATCCAGTTTTCTCTCTGCTTTTGACTTCACCCCTCCGCCTTCACTTTCCTATTTCCCTCTATTCTTTTGTGGCAAAGCCAATATGTTGACGACATTTCTGTGTAAAACTCCTAGCAGCCTTGAATCCTACTGGTACAATACTCCAGATAGCAGGCCCATCTGCCAGGCAGAGAACAAGTGGGAAATGCTTTGGTTTTACATAAAGCAACCAACCAAACAACCTTAGAGGGGCTAGAGAGAGCTCAGTGGTTAAAGCACTTGATGTTCTTCCCGAAGAGCCGAGTTTGGTTCCCAACACCAATGTCAGGCAGCTCACAACTACCTGTAACCCCAGCTCCAGGGTATCGGACACCCTCCTCTGGTCTCCATGGTCACCTGGCATGCATGTATACAAAAAGACATAGACACAAACACATACATGTAAACAGAAATAAAAGTAAATCTTTAAAGAAAAAAACCTGGAGGTAAAAATGGGAACCAAGACTTGGACCTGCCCGAGACAAAGGTGGAGAGGGGTGGTGTGCTTTGCTGGCTTGTGGAGAAAGAATTCACCTGTAACAGGGGTTGTCGATGGCCTCTGGTGGGGAGATGTACATGTATGGTGATATAGGCTTGTCCACAAAGGCCCCAAAGCCAATCCGAAGGTTGCTAGTAAGCTTGCGCATCTGGGAAGCCAACTTGGTACCCAGGTTCTGGATGTTGGACAGATCATCCATCATGGAGTAAGACAGGTCCATCAAATAGTAGATGTCTACCGGGTAATCCTCCACCTGCCGCACTTGAAGTGAAAAAATCTTCGAATCATCTGGAAGGCAGAAGGATGTTAGTTTTTTTCTCTTCCTCTTCTTCTAGGATCAAATACACGAGTGGGCCACTGTAGGGGATAAGTTACTGTTTGATCAGATTAAGCTTGAAAGCTTTCGACCTCTGCTTACAACTCCACTCCTCTCGAAGTCTCTTGAACCTCTTCTTTTCCATTTCATGATTTCCCACCATCTCTAAATCCCCAGGTGTATGGTACCCTGGATCCCCAGGCTCTACTAACCCAAGTCAGACTACTCTTGTTGGTTGCTACAGTTCAGACTCTGTAAAAGACAGGAATTGTGCTGGGTATGGCGCAACATGCGTGCAATCCCAGCATGCAAGAGGCAGAAGCAGGGAGATGGCTGCACATTCAAGGCCAGCCTGGGCTGTGCAGTGAGTTCCAGGCTGACCAGAGGTACTGTCTCAAAAGGGAATAAACAGCAGCCTGCTTTTCTCTGAATCCACAGATGCCTTGCATATGGTGGGATCTCATTCTTGTTGATTCCGTCAGAAGGTCAAGCATCAATACTTCAAAACGCTCACTCTTAGCCTAATATTTCTCCCTCTTCTGTCCCTACTTTGTCTGCTCCTAGACAGTCCCTATCCCCTGTGGGAAATGGGCTTAACAAATTGAGATAAAGCTTTCCTGTGCTTTATCTCATTTGCACCTTCACAGACACCTATAAACTAGGTAAGACACATCAGGAGGGAACAACATCAGAAGGGTTAAGTAACTAGTAACTAGCCAAATAACTAGTACCGTGATGGAGCTGGGATTCACACTTGGATCTTCTAACTCAAATCCTGACATCTCTCATTCTCCTGCTCACAATCACGCCCACCCCTACCCTGCTCCAATATTCTCCTCCTTCCTTCCACCCCATTCCGATTCTGTGCTGGCTGTCCTCAGAGAGTTCCTGCTTGGACCTTGAACTGATGTCCCCGCCCACTTGTTCCGGGTGTCTCCCCAAGATGAGCCCCATGCCTACCTGGCCGTAGTCGAAGGGCAATCCTCTGCGGGCTGACTTGGGTGATCTGGTTGCTGTCTCCAGAGCCCTTGCTGCTGAGTGGTCTAGCCTCCAGGATCTCGGCCGTGCTGACTGGGAACTCAATGGACTCTGGAGCACAGTTATCCTTCAGCAGATTCTCCTTCAGGTTACAGCGGGGTGAGCCCAGAGGCAGAGCCTATGAAGATGGGAGCCCAAGGGGAAGGCCTGACATCAGAGATAGGGTGGCCATGCCTCCTGCATGACATGTCACCTCCCAGCCCTTTGGAGCTACACCGGCATAAAAGAACTGCCTTGGTCCTTTCTAGGACAACCCCTAGGGACATACAGTAAGGGAGAGCAGGCTGAGTCAGTGCCCCTCCTGGATTAACAAGTGGGAAGAGGATGCAGTAAGATGCCTGGCAAACTAGTGTTTTCCAACTTGTAAAATATAATTAGTTTGCGAGTCTCAAATATCAAGTTTACTCAGTAAAACATAACTGAATAGAATAGAAAATATCCAAGTATATAAATAAAAGTTTAAATGATATTTGGGGAAGCTTTTCTTTACTGGGGGGATGGGGCTTAGCATATATATGATGAGTAATAAAATATGAGCTACTTCTGTGGGTCAAGGTGAAGACTGTTTAGAGCTGTTGTGTCAGACACTCACTGCTTTAAAGTGCCCCCGATTGTATATTTCCTGTCTCCCCTCTTCACCCAGGACAAAGGTGACAGAGGGGACACAGTGGAGGGTAAAAAATAGCAGCACAGGAGTGAGCCGAGGAGTGAACTGGCTCAGACTGACCCTCGGTGTCACCGCTGACCGGGTCCCAGAGCATGACATACCCCACTCCAGGCCCAGTTCCTTCCACTGTAGTGTGAACAGTAAAAGTCCTCCTTGGCTACAAACAGCAATCCAAACCACAGAGACAGAAGGAAACGATGCTTACCAGGGCTAGGGAGGAGGAGGAAGGAAGAGTTCTTCAATGGACCCCAAGTTGTAGTTTTGGTTAATGAAACGTTATGGAGATGGATGTTGATGAGGGTCTCTCATTATAAATGGATCTAATGCCACTGAACTGTATACACTTAAAACGGTTAAGATGGAAAAATAATAAAAATGAATGGTTGAGAGGGGAATAGGAACGGTTCAGTCAGAAAAGTGTTTGCCACACAGATATGAGGACTTAAAAACTGTATGGTGACACATGCCTGCAAGCCTAGAGCAAAGTGGGGGGCAGCGACAGGGGGATCCCTGGGACTCAGCAGCCAGCTAGTCTAGCCATACCAGTGAGCGCCAGGTTCAACGAGAGACCCTGAGTCTCAAGAGATAAAGTGGAGAGAGGAAGACACAAAACAGATCTCTCACCCCCCACACACACGCACACGCCACACATACAAAAAGGTCAAGGTGGTAAATTCTGTTAAATTCTGTTTACTGTGTTCTACCACAGTAAAAATTACTTTTAAAAGAACTAACAATAATAAGAACCCTCCATCATAGGGACCGCATGCCAGGCTAAATAAGACCATGTATACCGTAAGTGCTCAATAAGTATCATGAGGTGTTTATTAAGTAGTTCCTGAAGAAACTGCTGACCAGAGCGTCTTCTGTCACCTCTCAACTTCACTGTGGACAAAAGACACACTCACATGCATCCCCTCGGCCTCTGGGACTCTGTGTGTGCTCACGGGCAGGGATTTAATGTTCTTGGAAGGACACTGAAATCAGGAGTCAGGCCCCGGAGCTAGTTCACCACTAGCTAACCACGTGACCTCATAGAAGTCACTCGGAAACCTTCGTTTCCTGATTTGTTTGATAAGTGGAGTTAGCGAACGTGATGCTTTCAGTTTCAGCCTTCCCTGACACTAAGCACATTTGACCAGCCATGTGTGAGCACGTGTCTAAAGCTGTCCCTACCCAGGCTGAGGACACTGATCTGAAAGCTGACACACCGCTACCTGTTTCCAATGTCTAGGTCTTCAAACTTTCCTAACCACCACCTTCCAGAAACCTTCTTTAAAAACAAAACAAAACAAAAATAAAACCTATAATACCTGAGAACAACTGCTAACATTTCCTGAGCACTTGCTTCATGCAGACACGGGACAGGTACTTCTCAAGAGTCCCTGCGATACTGACAGCTTAGTGATGCTGGAATTGCTACTTACTATTTTACAAGTGGGGAACCTAAAGTTAGGAGGCTTCACAAATGAAGAACTCAACCTTCTGAGGAAGTTAAGTAACTTGCCCAAAGTTGCAGAGCCTGGGAGCAACACAACAACTAAGACGCCCGCCGAGGTTTTCTGCCTGTGAGTAGTCTCATAATGTAAGTTCTAGTGCATTCTGTGTACTGAAAGTAGTAAAGCTGGTTGGGGGAGGGTTGGTACTGGGAGGAGTCACAGCAGAGAATGGCCCAGGCATTCAGAGAACAGGATGCACGATAAGATAGGGATGGGAGAAGTGTGGGGAAAGATGGGCCATGTCCTTTCCCTTCATCTGTGCAAAACCTGGTCACCATGATTCCGAGGAGGGATCGGTCCACAAAGAGCGGCCACATTCTAAAGCTCTAAAGGTCCCCCTTTGATGAGCTGAAGACCTGCTGGTGTAGATGGTGACACACATAGCCACACATACATACACACACACACACACACACACACACACACACACCAAATCTCACCCAAACAGAAAGGGAAAGGGTTTCTAACCAGTACCTTCTGTCTCTCTCAGCTTCCCCAAAATGAGGCAGAGAAATGGCCTCCACAAGGGGAATAAGACCTATCCTAGGTTAAAAATGTCCCAATAGGGAGATCATAGACCATTGCTGACTATGAGAGAAGAAAATCTCCATTCTGACACCTAACAGAAAAGCAATGGGAAGAACTAACTGCTGGGCAGCCTGAGTCTTATACTCAGTTACCCATGGTCTGTATGTGCCCATCTCCTAGCCCTCCAAATCCTGCTCCCAGGAAGCAGCCTCTTCCTTATACCACACATACACACACACACACACACAACACTCACACACACACACCCCTAATCCTTACACACACCACACACACACCTAACCCTTACACACACCACACACACACACCTAACCCTTACACACCACACACACCTAACACACACACACCTAACCCTTACACATCACACACACACCTAACACTCACACGCACACACACACACACGCACACACCTAACCCTCACCCACACACCACAAACACACACACACACACCTAACCCTCACCCACACACCACACACACACCTAACTCTCACCCCACACACACACACACACACACACTAACACACACACCACTAACACACACACACACACATACCTAACCCTCACCCACACACCACACACACATACATACCTAACCCTCACCCACACACCACAAAACATACACACACACACACACACACCTAACCCTCACCCACACACCACAAACACACACACACACACACACCTAACACTCACACACCACACACACACATACACACACCTAACCCTCACCCACACCACAAACACACACACATACCACCACCAATCTTATCTCCATTTCAACTGCCCACAGACCTCCGAGAAAACCTTCCCAAAAAGGCAATAATTAGATCACCCAGATGCCAGAGGCTGAGCCTTTCCAGAACAAGACAGAAGTGGGGGAACCAGCAGGGGAAACCAGGGAGCTGTGGAACAGCAAGCCACTACAGTCTTCAGGCTCAGCAGGGGGAGAGGATACTCCTGGGTTCCCTCACGCCCACTCTCTGACTTCACAGTCTCAATCAGCAGAGTTGAAGTGCTCAGATGTACTGACAGTCCTTATGTTCCCTATGAATTTCCTCAGAAAAATAAACACTGAGAAATAAGACCAGGCTCTCTCCTTCCCTCTGTGGTCGCTGACATCAGAGGTCAGAAACCTAACAGGCTTGCTTGTGGGCCCAGCTCTTCCTGAGAGCCTGCCCTGGGAAGATACCTAAGATACCAAAGCAATGTCCTCAACACCCTTGGCCACATTCCTACAGGGGCCCAGATATCAGGAGGGATATTTAGAGGTCACTCAGAGACTAGAAAACTAGAAAAGGGGTTGATATTAATGTTCTAGTTCCCTCCAAAACCGGATGTTACAGGAAAAGTCAAGCCTCACCCCTCCGGGGGAAGATTACCCATGGAGGTGGGAGACTCCAAGCCGTGAGCTCTGAGAGCTGGTGGATTACCTCCCCTTCCTGGGAGAGTGACACATGCTATTAGGACCGGTCCCCTTTAATCCAGTTTGGGAAAAGCACAGCATGAATAATTGTCACTCTGATATGTGTCTCACAGGGTTGGACAGGGGCTAAAATAAGACTAAGATGATTTCAAAATACAAAGTCTCCCTATGAGCCAAATCTACTCAAATCCTCTGGGGGAACAGTGAGAATGAGAGTCAACAGCAGACCCTATGATCATCATCATAGCTGCCACTGTTCTTGTACTCTCGCCCTGGAGGAAGGCAAGGGGAACTGTGACCCGAACTTTTCTTTTTCGGCAAAAGAAGCGGACTTGCATGCTCCAGGCTTTACCAGAGTTATCGCCCTAACCCCGAGTCAACACTGCTGTCTGATTGGCTCATTCAGTAAGGGTAAGAAATAACTTAGACACAGAGAGAAGGATGGAGGAGAGACAAAAAGGAAAGAAGACACGTCAGTTTACAGCTGTCAGGAGTCATGCTTTCTTGGTTCTGAGGATGAAGGACACGATCCTACCACTGTGACTGTTTTATTCTTTTTTGGTGGTTCTTTTTTTGAGACAGGATTTCATTTAGCCCAGCCTGGCCTTGAATGTCTATGAGGGCAAAAATAACCTTGAACTTTTTCCCACGTGTGTCTGTTACATGCACATATGTACATGTATGTGCTGTGCCTGTGCACACACATGAGGAAATCAGAGGAGGACCTTGGGTGTCTTCCTCTATCACTCTCCACTTTTCTATTTCTCCTCCTCCTCCTCCTCTTTCTTCTCCTTTTTAAAGTCGGGGGCTCAATGTGTAGCCCTGGCTGCCTTGGAACTCCCTATGTAGACCAGGCTAACCTCAAAAGTCAAAACTCAAAACTCAGTGCTGGGATTAAAGGCGTGTGCCACCATGCCCAGACACCTCCTTTTCTGACATGAGGTCTCTCACTGAACCTACAGTTCTCCGTTTCAACCAGGATGTCTGGCCAGCAGGCTCCGGGAATCGACTTGTCTATATTCCCCAACACTGGGGTCACAGGCACGAATGGCCGTCCGTGCTTTTACCAAGATGCTGGGGATTTGAACTTAAGTCCTCTCAATTTCTCAGCCAGTGCTCTTATCTACTGAGCTATCTTCCTAGCCCAACCTTGATCCTCCTGCCTCTGCCTCTTGAAGACTAAGGCTACAGGCATGTTGCCCCGTGCCCACTTCATGCCAACTGAGTCACTGAGTTACATCAACTGACCCTACTATACACTTTTTTTTTTTTTACAGTAACAAATTTGGGACCAAACTCAAAATAGACATCTCTGCTCCAGGTTAAAAATAAGGATAAAGAAACTATAGACATGATCATAAAACCTGATCATCACAGACAAACACGTGCACAGCCACACACACACACTGTAGTTAGTATCCTGATCCTTTTCCCTGTAGATACAAAGAAGTAAGTCCTACTAAGTCTTCTGTTTGCTAGCCCCAAACCCCTTTCGTTCTTCCCTTTCGCTCTTGGATGTCAGGTTGTGAGCTGGTCCATCTTCTAAGCTGTGCTCAGGCCTGTGTATCAATCCCTAGCATTTCTTCCCACCTTAAGTTTGCCAACTTTAGAAAACATTCAAAGCATACCAAGATGAAAAATGGTCTGCCGTTTAATCCTCCTTGAACTGGGTATTCTGTATTTATCTGGCAACCCTCCTAGTCTACCTCCACCTACCTTGTCCAATCCCAGCCTCCACCAGTAGAAATGTTATCCTTGCTACCATAACAACCAGTTCTGATGCAATAGGTCCAGGGTTCACCCTGGGAGCCTTTATATTTAATAAACACTTCAGGCTTGTTAAATTACCATATGATTTCGGAAAGTTCTAGGCTCTGGTATGATACCACTTAGGCCGAGAATACAGGCTCTGGCTTTGTGTGAAGCTCATGTCTTTGCTATCTGTACAGCTCAGAGGTAGCATTTTACCCCAGTCGTGTTATCTAACTACATATCTATCTCTCCAAGAACACACCCTATGCAGATGGGCCCAAAACACCCCACTCACACACATTGGCTCTACTCTGCTATTGCCCAGCCAAGAGCTTGCTATACACACCCAAGAGCTGCTGTCCTTTAAGGACCACAAGCTGAGCCCAACCAGTTGTTTTCAGAGGCACTGCCAGCATCAGTGCTGCCTGAAACGGTCAAGCCAGGGGGGTGCACAGGGCAGAGCAGCACTCCCAGCCCCACCTTTGGTAGTTTTAAGTCAAGATCCAAACACTTTCAAGAGTTAAACTTGCCCTGTGCAAGGGAAGTCCTGCTCCCTTAGGAAAAAGATAACAGCCATGTCCAGGATTCCTCTCCACTTGAAACATTCTGCCCCACATCGTTCTCCCCCACCCCCTCCTCCTCCCTCTCGGAGATGGGAGATGTGGTCATTCACTATATTCGATTCTGAGGAGACTTACTTCACTGGGCTTTCTACCTCCCTTCTTCAGTTTCCTGTGGTCCTAGCTACCACTCATTTCCTGACGCTATTCCATCGGTAGGCTGATCCTTCCCAGCCTCTCTCCCCCTGGCCCCTCAGTCTGCCCCAGAGGGCAAAGATTTACCATAGTGACCGGTAAATATTCCACATTGCACCGAGTCACATGGGATCTGTTCGCACGGCCTAAGGAGGGGCCCCGGTTGGTCAGAACCCAGCTCCAGATCGTCCCTGTAAGATCCAGGGATTAAGAAATGGAAGAGGGGGATGGGGCAGGACTGGACACCCCTCTGAAGGACAGACCCTCTGGGGATTCTTACTTTTCCCCAGGACACTCTTGCCTATCTCTACACTAACTTTGGGTTGGAAGGAAGAGAAACATCCTTTGAGTGCCATCAGGTCTTCCTCGGGGAGCTCCTCTCTGCTCCCCTCTGCTCCAGCCAGCCAACCTCAGGCCGTCCAATCCAAACAAGGCGCCCTCTACATCCCACTCCTGTTTCTGGAATTGTTGCAAAATTACAACTTCCTCAGAAAGGAAGTTTAACAAAATCATGATGGTGACCAAAGGCAGGAGGATATGACAAATGAGAAGGAAGAAGCCACACCACACTGGAGCCCCCAGTGCAGCCCAGAGGGGAGGGGCACCTGTGGGGGTGGAGAAGAAGGGCTCGCCCTCCCCAAGCCCCAGAGACTATTTCATTTGCTAAATGAGATCAATCTGGCCCAGATGTTGGGCAGCTGCCTCTAGAAGCCAGTCCGTGCTGAACGGACGGCACAGAGGCCAAAGCTGTGTGTAGCTGTGTATGGAACCCGCCTCAGAGGCTCTGGCAGCCCTCCTCTAGGGGATAAACACAGCCTTCCAAGCTCCCTTCCTCCCCAGTCTGCCTAGGAGGCTGCCTTTTTAGGAAACTCAGGATCCGGAAGAGAAGTAGACAGAGAGCGACGGGGATTATGAGAGTAGCCAAGGAGCTGTATCGGGCAGAGGCTCCAACTCAGGTGGCTCAGGAGCAGCCAGGCCTGCAGCTCAGGTAACACCTGCTGGGGCTGACTCACTCCCACCGTAACAGCTGGGAACCTCTCCAGCCACAGGCACCCCTACCTTTCCATCAGCCCTCGCCAGCTCCAAATTCCCAGCCTGGCCACAAACACGCCATTCCCTCAGACACACTCATTCCCCAGGGCCTCAGACACAACAAATCCTCTGCCTAGACACAGCTAACCCTTTCCTGTCACCCTCCGGTCCTCGACAATGGGCTGTGCTCCTTCGCCCGGTGACACCTCAGAGAGGGAAGGAAGGAAGGAGGGATGGGGCTCATAGTCAGAGAGAAGGGAAGAAAAAGGATCTCAAGAACATGTACACACACACAATTTCTCCTTTGGGTTTCCTTCCTTCCTTCCTTCCTTTCTACCTTCCTTCTGTCTTTGGAAAAAAATAAGCTGGCATCCCTCCATACCCCAAGCACCTCTCATTTTGAGACTAAAGCCCTTCTTCCCTGAGATGCTCCAACCCAAAGCAAGCGAAGGCTGGTGAAGGGCAGCAACAGTCAACAGCAAGAAAACTGGCCAGAAGCGGGAGTGCAAAACAGGCTCTAGACACAAACCAGCTTCCCACCGCCCATCAATGGGAAGGCTTCACTTGGTCTCGCTCACAGGGGAAAGAGACTGCGTTTAGGAGGAAGGAAATCGTTCCACGTGTCTGCACCTACACAAAAGCACCTAAATCTAGGGAAACAGGTGTGAACTGAAGCTGGGGGTCATACCTATGTTGAATGTTTTTACATTCAAATGAATGCTACGGGTTGCGTGCGAGTCAAATTATTTTAGGCTATATCATCCCCCTACACGGCCATCTATTGCCTGCCTCTGGGATTTACCTAACATTCCTGAGACCCTCAAGCCCTTTTTGGAATTTGCTGACTCCTCGCTCCCACCAACCCACAGGCTAGGATGTCATCAGATAATAGCAGAAGCACACAGCACAGACTCCCTCATTTCTCTGTAACCCAGGCAACCTGATGTTTCACCAATGCATTTTTGTTTTGTTTTGTTTTTCGAGACAGGGTTTCTCTGTGGTAACTCTGGCTGTCCTGGACTCACTCTGTAGACCAGGCTGGCCTCAAACTCACAGAGCTTTGCCTGCTTCTGCCTCCCAAGTGCTGAGACTAAAGGTGTGCACCACCACCACCCAGCTCACCAATGTATTTTTAAAAATACCTTGATTTGTTACTTTCTGTGTTCTGTTACCTTCATTAAACTGGTTATCGTGTTGGAACACGGTATTTCAAGAAACCTGAATCTGTGTCACTCATTTTGGCTCCAGAATAAACTACCTCATATTCCTTTTAAGGTGAGAGTTGTGGTTTTTTGCAGTGACAGAATAAGGCGCAGGCTCCTTACCTCATCTGAGCACCAGGCACACACAGGACTCACAGCCAGACACTGCTGGCAGGAGCTCACGCCTCGTGTGGTACAGATGTTGGATTCTGCGACAAAGAGACATAGGCATTAGACCCGATCTGCCCAAGGCAGAGGACCATCCTGCCCCAACTACCCAAATGCCCCAAACGCTCACGTGAACATCTCTCAGGGACACACAAACACACCCTAACCCTACCATAGACATTTACCAAACATGGACTATTTATGAGCAAAAAAGAAAACAAAGAAGACTAGGAGAAACTCATTATTGCATCTGCTGATGAGGCCACAGTGACAGCAGCTGACAGGGCTGACTCACAGATCCCAATGTCCCATCATAACTGACAGGAAGGCTCTAAGTAACGACCGCAAATAAAAGTCCAAGGCCCAGAGCAATGGCCCCACGCTTTCTCCAATTTCTCTAATTGTAGTCACAGCCACTATACAGAGGACCTAAGGCCAAGATGCACTAAGATTAGCACCTAAATACTGTGTGGCAGGGAGACAGGGTAACTTTAAAACCATTCCCTACTGTCTGAACACATTATGCTTTCCAATATGTCCATCCTGTAGGCCAAGCAGTCATTGCTAGAAAGAACTAGAGAGAGCAGGAAAGGCTGGCAGAGGCTGGAAGATCGCAGCATCTCAGAGACAGAAATGTGCTTGAACACAGTGCCCTTGAGCAACTCACCTCCTCTCCATGAAATAGCTCAACTATCTCACAGGATTCTTGTAAGAATTCAATGAGCCAAAAGGATGCTTCAAGATGCCACTCAAAAATGAAGAGTCCTCATGTTGACAAAAGGCAGAGAAAAGACTTTGGGGGATCAAGGACAGCAAAGGGGACCAAAACAGCCCCAAGGAGTGCCAGGAAGTAAAGCTCTCTGAAGGGCCTCTTGTGCCCAGAACTCTCATTTCTGGCTTTGTCCACAACAAATCTATTTCCAAAGAAATTATCCTAATTATGGGGGTGTTTCCCAGGTATCTCCAAAGCTTCTCATCTAGTCAAACACCTACGTTATCATGACTGCATTCTCTCCATCTCAACAGCGAACAGAACACACTCGGAAAAAGACCCACCGTGGTCAGAGAC